>CM023406.3:55492845-56692845 GCA_004368105.4 Eucalyptus melliodora | reverse complement strand
TGGCTTCATGGAAACGACGCCGTTTAGCTCACATAGGGAAAAATTAGGGTTTCCGCCGCTCGGCCACCGTCGTTCGCCCACCGTCGCTCGGCCACCGTCGCTGCTCGGCCATCGTCGCTTAGCCACCATTGTAGTTGCTCAACCAGGTGAGCGAGGAGAGATTGAGATTGTTGCAGGAAAAATCGAAGGCGAGGGCGGAGGAGGAGAAGGAAGAAGATGGGTCGAAAGGGCTGCTGGTGTGCTGCCGGTGCTGTTGCTGGTGCCGTGCCGATGCCGTTGCTGGTGTGGGTCTTCGAGGAAGAAGAAGACACGAAGACGAGCTTCCTTCTCTCTCAATTTGGGGATTAGGGTTTCAAAGTTGGGGGAAAGATGCCAAACGGCGTCGTTTTGGTGTTTGGATGCTGACTCAACTCTTCGACGAGCCACGTCGACGTCAAAAATTAATAAAAAAAAGGCCACGTCGGATTTCTGGCCAATTTCGTCGGAGTTGGCACCAAAGTGAGCGTTTTTCAAATTTTTTGGCACTTAAGTGATCCGATGGAAACTTTTGGCAACAAAGTAAGCGCTGTACACAACTTATGGCACCATTAGTGTACTTATCCCTAGTGACATCCTATGGGTCAAGAATATGTCTCTAGGAATAGCTTTCATAAATGGATTAGCAACCATTCTATTGGTTGAAATGTATTGCAGGATCACTTCTTTCTGCTATAATATCTCTGACGAAATTATTCTTTATGTCAATGTGCTTTGTCCTTCCATGATACTTGGGATCTTTCACATAGGCAATGGTTGCTTGACTATCGCAATAAACTGTCACCGGTCTTGGAACTTCAGTGACAATGGCTAAATTTTCCAAGAAACGTTTTAGCCATACTGCTTCTTGCACTGTGACAGAACATGCAATAAATTCTGCCTCCATCATAGACAAGGCCGTACATGTCTATTTTTTGCTATTCCAAGAAATCGCACCTCCATTGAGCAAGAACGGATATCCAAAAATCGATTTATGCTCATCCAGGTCTCCACCCCAATCAGCATCTGAATAACCCAATAGGCGTAAATCATTCCCCTGGTAACATAGTCGATAGCCCATGGTGCTCTTCAAGTATCTCAGGATCCTCTTCACTGCTTTCCAGTGTGCTTGACTAGGATTTGATTGATATCGGCTCACCAATCCCACGGCATAGCATATGTCAGGTTGAGTACACATCATAGCATACATTAAACTTCCGACCACACTAGCGTAAGGAACAGTTCCATCACATCGATTTCTTCTGGAGTCTTATGACACATCTCAATACTTAGGCCTTCACCTTGCATGACATGGGTATCAATGGGATTACAGTGCTGCATATTGAAACGCTCAAGAATCTTTATAATATAAGACTCTTATGATAAAGTAAGGAGTTTCCTTGATCGATATCTTTTTATTTTAACTTCTAATATATAAGCAGCTTCTCCCATATCCTTCATCTCAAAATTAGAGGACAACCATTCTTTTATGGTGATAACCAAAACCTTGTCATTTCTAGCCAACAGAATATCGTCCACATAAAGTGATAAAATCACAAATTTATCTTTGGACCACTTGATATATACACAGTGATCTTTTTCGATCATCGTGAAACCAAATGTTACTATTGCTCGATGAAAACGAAGATACCACTGTCTAGATGATTGCTTAAAGCCATATATTGAGCGATGAAGCTTGCAAATTTTATGCTCTTGACCTTTAGCTATGAAACCTCTTGGTTGTTTCATATAGATTGATTCTCCATTGAGAAATGCCGTCTTTACATCAATTTGATGTAATTCAAGATCCAAATGTGCAACGATGGCTAGAATAAGGCGTATTGAGGCAAACCTTACAATTGGTGAAAAAGTTTCCTCATAATCTATACCCTCTTGTTAAGTATAACCTTTCGTCATAAGGCGAGTCTTATACTTTTCAATGGATCCATCTGCCCTACGCTTAATCTTAAAGACCAATTTGTTTCCAATGACCTTACGATTGGGTAGTAGATTAACTAAGTCCCAGACATGGTTTGCCCTCATTGACTCTATCTCATCTTCCAAAACTTTTCTCCATTCTTCCTTGTCAGAGGATGAGAGAGTCTCTTGAACAGTCTTAGGCTCAGCATCGTTTTTTTGAGCAATCATAAATGCTTCCCCTTCAATCTCAAAACGGCGACGAGGAATACTTTTACGATTACTTTTACGCAATTGAATTTCTCTTGAGTTTAACTCATTAGGCGATGTAACACTCCCACTAGGTCTTGTGTTTTGAGGTAAATCTTCATTTCTCTCTATAACATCAGTGGGTATATTATCAAGATCTTCCATTTCATATAATTGGAAATCCTTATCAATCTCACCTCTATTAGGAAAATCGTTCTCCAAGAATGTGACATCTCGTGACTCCATTTCGGTCACACTCCCATCAACTTGTTCACCTATAAACACGTACCCTTTGGAGTGTTCGGAATATCTTATAAAGATACATTTCTTCCCTCTAAGACCTAATTTGCCATGTTTATGGGAAGAATCATGAACATAAGCTGCATGTCCCTATGGACGTAGACTACTCAAGTCTGGTTTCCTACCAGTTCATAATTCATAAGGGGTGGAAGTGATCGATCTTGCGTCGAAAGGTCTTAGCCCTCTTGGGTCCCTGATCAGTCATCTTCCCTTTGTTGTTGAACTGAAGATTCCTCTTGCGCTTGAAGCTCGAAGCCTTGTGCGAACTCGATTCAGCAAAATAAGCATGGGTAGAGGATCTGGCAGCCTCTAGGCGCTCATCCTCTAATTCCAAATGACGCACAATATTATCAAAAGTGGCGATGTTCTCATTATGTGTCATATTGATCTTCATATGCTCCAAATTATCAGGAATATACCTTATAACAGCCTGAACTTGTTGTTCATCAGTGAGGGAGTGACCTGCCGACTTCAGCTCACGGATCATGTTTGACATCTCCCGAAGATGTTGCCTCATCGTTACATTTGGGCGCTTTTCGGAATGTGTCAAACTTGATGGTGAGTCTCCTCAGCTTAGTGGCAGATGTACCCTCAAACTTATCTTTCAAGGCAACCCACATAACTTGAGCTTTGTCATAACTCTCAAACTCACACATGAGATCATATTGCATACAGCTCAGCAACGTGATGCGAGCAATGCTATTTTTCTTTTTCCAAGCTTGATAAGCTTCCAGATCTCTCATGTTGAGCTAAAGTTTCATACTCAGGTTCATCTATGGTATGGTTGAGGGTTTCCAAAACCTCTTGCTCCTCAGTGATGTACTGAACATTTCGGTGCCAAATATTATAATTGTCATTGTTCAACTTCTTACCCTTATTGAGGTCAGCCACAATGGTCTTGGATGTCGAAACCATAATTAATTGCTATAACACATTGACATAATAAATGCATAATCAATACTAGCACACTTTACAGAATAACACACATATTTAATTTGCAGCAAAGACAAACTAAATTAATGATAATTCAACAAAAGACACAAAAGCAAAAGTTCACAATGTTCTCAATCAAATTCTATGTATAATTGTTCTATTATCATTAATTAGTTTAATTTGCACAAATTTTCAAGTTCTAGGTGGGAACTCCTTTCAATTCTACCAACCTACGAACTCCCATTAGGAAAAAATAATTACATGACCTTATGTAATTTCTACATTTTTCAATAACACAAGAACATAGCATGACAATAATCAACGTGTATAAACAATAATCATGCTTCAATTATAATTAAAATTGCAATTCAACATGTAATGGATTTCCTACAATTGTTCTAATTTTCTAACAACTAAAAAATTGCAAGTATATTAAAATATATACATCATATCATTGAACCAAGCTCTAAACAGCATATATAATATCATTTGCACACAAGCTAGCTACCGTATTTCCCTAATCACAAGAAAATACTAGCCACAAATGAATAAATTGCATTAAACCCCCAAAAAATACGTGTACATAGGGTTTCCTACGCATTTTCATACATTTATAAAATTTAAAAGTATAAAATAATTATACCACTGTGTAGATGACACTCATACGAACCAAACGCCACGACTACGCTCTAATCGGAGCCCGCACGTGCCCCCACGCGCCACTTGAGTGCGCGGCGCGTGTGGCGCACGCGCAAGCAAGCCAAATGGCTCCTGGCTGGTCCGACCAGTTTGACTGCCGGACCGGTTGACCGGTCAACGGTTGGGTTGGGTCGGGTCAACAAGTCGGATCTCAGGTCGGGTCGGGTCGGGTCTCCGGCCAGTGACCGATCGGCCAACTGTCGCCGGCGATGACGTCATTGATGACGTCATCCCGGCGGTTACTGACCGTTGGGTGATATCACGATGACATCACCATGCGCCGGTTCGCCGTCTGGTGCGCATTACGCAAGCGTCGGTTTGCTGACTGGCACGTGTGGCACACGCACTGGCTTCGCCAACGCTTCAGGCGCGTGGCGCCCACGCGCAGCGGCTTCTTGCCGCGCGTATGGGCGCGTCCGGCGTCGCCCGGCGACGCTGGACCCGTTGCCAGACTCGTCTCGACGAGCTCTTTCACCCTGTATATTCAAAAATTAATTTTGACCAAAAAATTATTTCGAAAAACGGCCAAAACCTCACGAGTGCACGCTACCCCGAACCCGTTCTTCGCTCCGGTTCAATTTCGAGTTTTTCATATGGCAATTCCGACTATCAGAGATCCAAACAGTGGAGAATACAATCTCTTGATCTCAATATCAAATGGTAATTAAGAAAACTCGATGAAAAACAAGGCAGAAAATCACGATCGAACTCTGATACCAATGTTGGAATTCGAGTCGGCGGAAGACGACTTACCTGATTCCAATGCGCAAATAGCAAATGGCCCCGAAACAAACGTTGAATTGTCGATGATTCACGAACAACACTTCCTCACGTTAGTTTGGATGCAATCACAAAGAAAACACCCGATTTCCACGGCGTAAATGCCGATTGTTCTTGCAAAAATGAAATGGAACGCCTTGATCTTCTTTGATGGAAATGGAGAGGAAATTTTGGTGTGAATAAATGGCCAACCGTATCAATGGTTGTGTTCGGGAGCCTTTTATACGTCTCCCTTTGTACCCCTCCATTAGTGTCTTTCCATCGTAGCATATCAAGTCCAAATGGTGCGGTCCAATCGCACCCCATCATGGACGTACGAGCTAACTAGCTAAAGTACAACATGTTCTATGCGATGGAATTCTGGACAATTGACCGCTGGTCGGGTTTACATCGACCTAAGCACTTCTACAACTAATTCTCCCGATGGTGAGTCTCGATTTGAGCTTAGCACTTCCAGTAGCCATTTATCCATCCAAGTGATATCCGAAGAACAGATTCTTAAATTTATGCTTGGATCTGACCCCACTGCTTTTGTCCAACCACAGAGAAGAAAGAGATGCTTTCAGGGGCTCATGAGCATAGGTGCATATGGGATCAGGTACCATCTTTCTTTTGTATAAATTTATGGTAAAAGAGGGCTGAATAGAAGAAGAAGATTCAGGCACAACATTGCCTTGTATTTTCTGTATATTTTAAGAGAATATATTCTATACACATGTTTATTGTACAATACAATAGGCTAAGTAATAGGTTTACAAGAGACGAGATTATGTGGAATACAATCTCTGGAGAATGATCTATCTTGAAGTCATGAAGGAATTGCAGGGGTATTCTTGGAAGGAAATGATCTGACTTGATGACCAAGTTGTGGAGGAATTGTAACAGTTTCACAAATCAACGCTGTTGGGATTTCTTTCCTTTTGACAGCTCCAAAGGAATATCCATATTTTGGGAGAAGATTCCATAGGTTAGTCCATAAATTTCTAAGAGGCTGGAATGACATGGAAGGTTGATTAGTGCCCGCAATACTCTGTTTTGCATGGTATTATATCCACTTTTCCTTGTAAAGGACTTTGGTTTCTTTCCATCCCAAACTAGTCTAATATCTCTTGGTGTCAGAGACTAAATGGGAGAAATTCTCGCACTATGTGCCCATCGAACAGGTTTTTCAATACTTTATTTTTTCCACGTACCTGTTTCTTGGTTATTAATTTTTGAGACTAGCTTAGGGTCGTCTCTATTTGCCGTCCCTCCTACACACTCGAAGAAAGCCAGCAATCCTCGAGAATTCTTATTGCTGCACCGTCGCTCACCGCACATTTCACTTTTGGCTGAGTCTCATCACCGCCCATGATAAGCCCATTATAAGGCTTTGCCAACCCCACAAGGGGCAAAACCCCCTTCCAGCATAGATTAATCCCCTTAGGGAAGTAGATACTCATTCAAGCCTTTACTCTACAATGCTGATGGAGATTGTGATAATCTCCAAACTTGTTTCCCCGACATAGCTTTATGAAACATAACAAGATCTTTGAAATCCAACCCTTCACGATCTTTCCTAGTTCTTAGGATTTCCCATCTTTTTCAATTGCATGCCTACTCGATTCTCATTTTGTTCCATCAAAACGAAACAATTATTTGTTCTATTGCCTTATAAAACGAGAAAGATATGCCAAATATCAACATAGGTTATGTGGGTAATGCTTGCAACACCATTTTGATAAGGATGTCCGTGCCTTCTTTGAATATCAACTTCTCTTTCCAATCCACCAGTTTCATTTTTACCCTTGGTAACACCTAAGGAAACGTCTGTTTTTTTTTAATGGCCCTAGTCCAAACGAATGCCCAAGTACTTCCCAATCTGCACAATACTCGAACTCGCTGCTCTTGTGCCATATTTCTTTTCAAGTTGAAAGGGCAGCCCCCGCTAAAATATATGCATGATTTGTTCAAGTTTATAGCTTGACCCATTACAAAACAATATTGGTTAAGGATAGCAACCAAATTTTGGCATTCCCTAATTGTCAAATCCATTAAAATAAATAAAATAAAAAATAAAAAAATAGTATCATCAGCATAAAGTAAATGAGAGAGAATTGGGCAAAACTTATTCAACTTGATTCCTTTGATGCTTCCTTCCTCAGTTGATTTATTCACTAACCACGAGGAGACGTTTGCCATAACGATGACTAGGTAGGGCTTTTTTGGGAAACAGAATCTACATTGTTAATCTTTTCTGGGTTTTGTTTCTCGAAATCCCAGAACAAGTAATAACCGTAATCAATCCATCAAAGATTTGTCGAAAACATAACTGACTACGACAACAAAAATAAAATTATTAAAAAGAAGAAGAAGAAGGAAAAAGCGTCATTACATGTTGCGAAATACGGTCGATCTCCGATTTGTGCCCTTGGATCTCGAACGCAGCCTCGTGCCCCAGAAACGGCGACGCCTTGCTCATCTTGCGACGATTATGATTCACCCCCCGATCGCGTCTCTGAAACGGCGACGCCTTGCTCATCTTGCTCATGGGGACAGAAACGGTGGGGGCATTGTAGTTGCTGGTCAATGCACCATCAGCTTTCACGGACAATTTCGATGTGCCAAACTTGGGGATGATGCAAATTTTCAAGTGGCGGCACGACGGTTCCACGTGATCACGGGCAGATGTTGTGGGTACGTCTTATTGGTTGTTTGTTTGTAAAACAAATAAAATAGTATTTTCTTCTTATCCCACATAGAAAATATTGAGTTACGTGGGGCATCATATTATTGGTGAATCTCTTCTATCTTGTTTAAATGAAAAAGTAAACTAGAAATTAGACTCCACAATTTTTATGTGCCAGTAAACCATTAACAACATTTTTCTTTCCAATTCAAAGCAATTTTTCCAACACTTCCTACTCCCTGCACCCCCACCACCACCATGACCTTTGCGAGACGCCGCTGCCATCCGCCGCAGCATCACGGACATCCGCTTCCTCCCCCTGGGGATAGCTGCTCCCTCTGTAAGACTCGGCGTCGACGCGGCCAGATCCGGTTCTCCATCAAAAGGGACTTGAAATTTGTTTGGGAGCAGCCAATTCAATTTGCCCATGGAGGAGAACCCTCGAAATTCTCACAAAATGCGGACAAGTGCTTTGTGAAATGGAGCTATGATGCCATCTATCATCTCTCTCTCTCTCTCTCTCTCTCTCTCTCTCTCTCTCTCTCTCAAAGGAATGTTACCAAGCAAGCAAGGTGACGTCCATATACCGACACCCCACCATACAAGGTGCATTAGAATACAAATAAATGCACGAGACTTTATTTTTAACCCCTCGGGGGCCCCTTAGGAAAACCAAACGGGGGATATTTGTCCCGTACCCCCTCTAGGGTGGGGCTACAATTTTCATTTTCATGTAGACAAAGTTATTGTGCCACCAGAGATCGAAGAAGGCATGGATGCGATTGAATTCAATCCGGTTCACTTGCTTCGACGACGGTCAAAGGGAAGATGGCTGGATCCATCACTCCCCGATGACTTGGTTCCTAATGCAATTTTTATCGCGAGATTTTAGGTAAAATTTCTATACATATCCCCCCGGCAAGAAATCATACTCGCCTCCCGAGCTAATTTCAACGTTTGCCATTGTCTTTATTGTCAATATCAGTCTCTAGCTAGTCGTCACTCCATTGGGCCAAATAAGGGAGATTCAAACATTATATAGGGAAAGATATAGGCTGAGGTTGGAATGGACTCAAATTTCATCTCATTTCTACCAAGAGAGGAAAAGAAAAGAAGGGATGTCAGAGGTGTGAACACAAATTGGGTGTGTTGTTACTGTTGTTGAGGGTCAATTTTATGCTTTCTTTTAGAGAGTTGCCACACCATAAGTGAAATTATTGGGTGCGCTTGTTGAATCATAGTTGGTTTTGATCATATCATGGCCAAATGTTGCTAAAGTGCAATCTTCATAGATTTAGGACAAAGCCCTCAATGTGTGTACACCCCCTTGTCCTAGATTTCTCTATATTCCAATTAATATTTTTAATAGCTTCGCCTCCCTGCCTCCCCCCCCCCCCCTTAAAAAAAGAAAAAAGAAAAAAAGAAAAACAGAGAATGTGATTCGTCAATGAGAATCATCATGTCATCCACTTTATCACATGGGGCAAAAACCCATCAAATGTATTTAAATTTTTAAGTAATTTGAATTTATTTCTCTCGTTTCCTACGCAATCTATATGTGAAGCACTTTCTCGATTATTAAATACTCAGAGACCACGATTTTGGGGCATTTTGCTAAGTATGGGACACTTACTGGTCTTGAATAAAAAAAATTTGGTGTAAAATGTAAGCATCAGTTAGACGGTGATCTACAGAAGCTCAGGGGCATCCTCCAGCATTACGTATATGGTGAAGATCACGAGAAAATGGAGTTAGGGAGTCTGAAAAAAAAATTAAATACATAACTTTACACATTATTATGGGTGTTCCTAGCTTTACTGCTCATAAGCCTTTTGTGCTCAAATTGTCCTCCCTACAAAATAAAATGCAGACCCACGTCTCGTCGTTTGACCTCTCGAAAGAATTAATAACAATTAAAAATATACATGTTATCTTTAAAATTTGTATTTAAGTAATATCTTTAGCAACCTAGTTTTTATTTTACTTTGTCAACGCCAACAAAAAAGTAATACAAGTTTAATAAGATGGGACAAATGTGGCATTTGGTAGAGGTAAACAAGCAATAGCAATAATAAAGGCTAATTAAAATCTACAATAGAAGCAACTGATAATATTCCCATCTTCCACACTTCTGGCGTGAGTGAAGAATTGAACTTCACACACATCTTTATTGTCGGTGCATTTATGGAACAGAGCATATGGCTGAAGAGCAACAGCCATACTGAGACTTTTTAAACGTGAAAATTGTCCAAAAAGTTATAGATCTATTATATGTTTTTTACCTCATCAATATTTTTATTGTACTTTCACGTTTTGTTAATTGAGTATATACAGTCAATTTTTGACCGAAAATCGCAGATATAAATGCAATTGTGGCTGTCCTATGTGATGGCTAACTAATGTGGACAAATTTTAATAGTATTCTAATATTTTTTTCAAAATGTATATCATTTTTTTCCTCTTCTCTCTTTTTTTTTTTTTTTTTTGCCCTTTTTCCCTCCGTCGGCCTCAAGTGAGGGAAGCCCTTGCTGGATTGGGCAAGAGTCACCCTTGCTTGGGTTGGTGAGGGCCGCCCTCATGCCCACCCAATCTAACGAAGGGCTACCCTAGCCTAATGCTAGCAACCTCTACTGGTCATCAACGAGACCAACTACAAGCCACCAAGAGATTTACTTCCTTTGTAGATAGGAGATCATATAGGATTAAGTTTTATTAGGTCCTATATAAGTTTATTAGGTGAGCAATAGTGTAACTCTCTGGCTTGCCTCTCATTTCTTACCAAAAAGAAGAAGTAACCTCATCTCATTGACTCCAAAAAATGCTCTGATTACTATAAAAATATCTTGAATTATACAACTATATCCATGAGTACTTATTTTCTTACCTAGTAAAGCAAACATGCATTTCGATGGATAATCCGAGACCTGCAAAAATGGTAACAAAGAAAAAAACTGGGTAAGTGTATCAACGGCTGAATGTGAATATGTATCAAATCAATCACTATTCCTTTTTGTTTTAATCTTGCATTTACTCAAACTCCAAAAATAGCGAACTTTAGACATCTATGTATAACCGACTTCCATGAGACACATAACACATATATCTCCTAATCACACCTCAAACCATCAAGCCAATAAACTTGGAAATAGAGAAGGATCAAGCCAAGCTCGGTGCAATAGTCGTTCTATTGGTGAAATCATCCAGTAAGTTTCTCCAAAACACAGAACTGCACTAATGAGGTCCACATTTTCCTTCCTTTAATGGTCTTGCTGTCTCACATGCTGGAACCAGAAAAGATTGTCCTAATGGGTTTCGTCCCGCCGTTATAGATGGCCAAAGTGGTTGCGTTCCAGCAGAGGGCTTTTCGGAAAGGACCAGAAGAACTTTGTACCATAACTTGTCCTCCTGGGCAGCAACCTTACTTTTTTTTATGGCAGATGCGTGTGTCTTCAAGATCGAGGACCATTGATGTACGTGAGTTTGTGCGTCTGTGAGAGGAGAGGAAGCATAAATAGAAAAGGTGATATTTTGCTTTTGATAAATTGGGTTCATGCTATTGAGTATTAGAATTTTATAACTAGATAATCAAAAGTGTTGGTTGTATTCCTTATGTATAGGTTGGACTAACAATTGACGACGGACAAGAGAATAAAAAGATATATATTCTCAAAAGATGGCGAAATCCTGAAAGAACGACACATCCAATATCCTTACATCTCAGAATTTGGCGGCAAAGGGATTCAAAACGTAGTTTGGATATTCTCACAGCTCTAGGTTGACAAGAAAATGAAGTGCTGAAATTGAGGATATCAAGGGAAATTTGAAGATATCAAAGATACCATTCTGGTTATGTTCGTTTTTTACCATCCTTGCGGATCACTCGGACAATAGGTAGATTCTCATCCTGAAATGGTCAGAAAAGCTGATTTTACATATCTTCCTTTTAAAAATAAATTATTAGCTATTAAAATAAAAGCTGTATCAAGATAAAGAGATTCATAAATAAAGGTAAATGCACTTAACATGCCTTATAAAATGCTGAATTAAGGCTTCCTTTGTTTTGCAAAAAGTTAATTATTTGAAAAATAATTGTCTAAAAAACTGTTAGTTTGTATCGCTTATAAAAATAAATAAACAAAAAAAACACTGTTCACAAAATGTTTAGACATAAATTGTCGTTGATAGTGAAAATACTTTTCATTGACTAATCATCATTTTCCACTAAACAAACAAGACATCAAGTAAAAAACTTTTCTCAAATGATTGTGCATATAACGAAACTTTGCCCCAGCCGCTCAAGCATTGGCTAAGTGCATTAGTATAATTTGAGCTCTAAAACTTTAGAAATTGGAAACACAAATCTTCCCGGAAAACCCAAACATAAGCCATGGCCCATAAACTCCCACCAAATACCAAATTCTCATCCCTATCTCTCCACAAATTCATCATATGCCGGAAAAACCTCTCCAATCCCACATCGAAAGTTGGCCTCACAATGTCAAGCGGCGGATTTTAATCACAAACAACGAAGAAGTTGGCGAATTAATGTTTATTTTTTTGGTTGAAAATAAACCATTCATTCATTCACGGTTGAAACCTGAACAAAACACGAAAGTTTCTGACCAAAGGATATTTCAAAAAGGCCACAGGAGGTTTGTGGACCATTCAAGGGGGAGAGAATTTTGTAGGCCAGTTTCTGACCAAGGGATATTTCAAAAAGGCCACAGGAGGTTTGTGGACCATTCAAAGGGGAGTGAATTTTGTTGGTGGTCCTTGACAATCCAATCTGCAAGGACGTTAGCATCACAAGAACAGTAAGATATTGTTAAAGTGTATTTAGTAACATTTCTATTCTCCGAAATAATTTTTATTTAGAAATATTTTTTTTTTCATTTCTATTCCCTAGACGAGTTTTTTTAGAAAAACTGTTTAGTATGGCCTTAAAATATTTTTGTGATGATTTTTTTTTAGTTTTTTTTTTTATAGCTTTCTAAGATTTTCTAATTTCTTTTCTTTCTTTTTTCCCTCCTTTCTTCTTCCTCCTCTAACCAGGCACTAGCCCTCGACAAGGTCGACGACCAACCAGAGACAAGGGCCGACAAGGGCCAGGCGTGGCTAGAGGATCACCTCATCCAACCAAGTTTTGATCAAAATTATTAATGTAGTCATCAATCGTGGTCGTCCTACATGACATGGTGGATACTAATGTAGATAATTTTCAATAGTATTCTAATTTTTTTTTAAAAAATTATATTATTTTTTATCTTTTCCTTTTTTACTTTTTTTTCCTTTTCTCTTTTTATCATTTATTTTTGCGCCCCCCAATCTGATGAATGGCTGCCCCCATTGTCGCGACCTATTTTTTTTCGGGGTTTAAACTACCTAGGGTTTGGCTAATGGATTTAACTCGGGCTCTCCCAAGCCCATATCAATTCGCGACTTTAGGTTCAAGTTCTTAACATACAAATGATTTTCAATTAGGAGTCGCAACTAATCTATTTTTTTGGTGGGTCGATTAGAAACCCAAATAAAGTAACAGGAGATTTACTTTATTCTTACGAACCAGAGATTTGGGTATGGGGACTTGGTTACGTTAAATTTCTCTAACGCCCTTTTAATACCATTTCTTTTATTTTGAAAAATGTTTTTGTGCAAGCAGCTTGGGTCTATTTTAAATCTATTTCCCCAACATATGAGGTTATCATGCGCGTGCACAAACCACTAATTTAACACTCAGATAAACAATAAATAAATTGCAAAAACTTGCCTCCAAGCAACGAAAGCATCTGCAATATTAAATTAAAATCCACATCAACAACCCTGGATATGGTTTCTAATTAACACACAATTTCTCTTTTTTGTTTTCATTTTTTTTTGTTTTCATTTAATTAATGAAAATCATGCAATATGCAATGCGATATTAACTAAATGACCTAATACTAATGACATGTAATTTCTAATTAAATGGGCCTAGCAAAAATACTAAATGACATGCATTTCAATGAATCTAACCCTAATGACGTGCACATGACATTTTTTTCTTTTCCTAAAATAATGCATTGTATCCTAAATAATAAAACTAATTTAACCTATGACATTTTTTGTATTTTTCATGAAATTCGAAATTTGGTGAAATGTGAAAAATACCTAATTAGATTAAGACCCTATTTAATTTATATTAGGAATTAGGTTGAGCCATATCCTAATTTAAACTAAAATATTATCTTAACCTAAATAATCCTAAAATGCAATATATCTAAAAATGCCAAGCTTATAATAAATTAAAAAATGATCTAAATTAAACTAAGTGCCATTTAACCCTAATATGCAATGACATGCAAAATATGCCCTAATTCTACATGACAAGTGTATGATGATTTTTTATTGTGTTTTTGTTTTCTTTCTTTTTTTAAAAAAAATTTCGAAATTAATAATTGCCAAGTAATTAAGCATGCAACCTAAATTAAAATCTAGCAACCTAAATTGATTCATTTGAATTTTTTTTTTTGATTTTTATGAAATTCGAAATTAAAATTCCTATTCTAAATATGCAAACCCTAAAACAAGTAATATCCTAACATGCATCTAATCTAACCCGATTTTTATTTCGAAAATTCATGATAAATAGAATGCTTTGCCTAAATATGCAAATAACCCTAAAACACGTGATATTCTATCTCAAACATATCTCAAGATAAATAAAAACGATTAAATCCATTAAAAATTACCCCAAAAGGGACATCACATATCGCTCAGATCAAGGGATAATATTTTGCTAGTAAAATCGATACTTTGATCTTAAACCTTAAAGATCAAAACATCAATTTTATTCTCGTTTAATTAATTATTTCATCTAAAGCCTTATAGATGAAATAAAAAATCCTGGCGCAATTGCAAATCGGGTGATACATTGAGATTTTCAATTATGCATAGAGAAATAAACAAAGAAACCAAGATATAAAAACAAAATAAGATAAAATAAACCAGCCTAATAAAATAAAGCAAATCTACCTAATTTGAATTTTTTTCTTTTTTAATAAAAGAAAATCTTGACCACCGGTTAGGGACTCCGGCGAAGGGTTCCGGCGAGGGAGAGCTCATCAGCTAGGGTTCCGGCGAGGGCAAACCAGTGGCGGAAGAGCTCCGGCAACAAGAGGAACGGCGGAGACCGGCGTGGGGGACTCGCGGGTCTGGGTGCGGCTCCGAGCGGCGTCGGGGAACTCGCGGAGGCGCGGTGGTGGATCTGGAGCGACGTCGTCGGGGCAACTCCGGTGCGGCGGATCGTGTGGCAAGATCGGTGTCCTCCGTGGGGCGGCGCAAGCTCGAGTGCTGAAGATCGGCAGCAGGGCGGCGTGGCAGGGGATTGGGTCACAGATGCTGCGAGGACCTCGGATTTGCAGGCGGAGGGACTCCGACGGCTGGATTTCGGCTCGGCTGCGGTTGCGATGCGACGGCGTCGGATGCGGCGCGGCTGCGGTGGAATGGAGCGGACTCGCGGGTCACCGGCGGAGCGGCGATGGGCGGCGGCTCGTGAGACGGCGACGGTGCGGGCTGGCGAAGGCGGGGACAGCCCCCACGAAGAAGACGATGAACAGTAACGTGGGGGCTTTCCTTTTTCTATTTTCTTTTTGTTTGGTCTCTCTCTCTCTCACGTCACTTTTCAACTTTTCACCTTTTTTCTCTCCTTTTTGTTTTTCTTTTGTGTTCTTTTTCACCAAAAGAAGCCCCACAAACAAATTGCACGCGAGGTATTATATAGGTCTAAAAAATGTATCTCTGCGGTATATATTTTTTCCTTTTTTGCTTGCGCACGATACCCCTAAATATGTCGTTGAAACATACATACTCCGCGCAATATTCCCTTTTGTATTTCTTGCATATTCTATCTAGAAAAATTCCCTTTTTGCACAAAATACACCCCTAGTGTATATTACTTAAAAATATGAAAAATCTAAATGGAATATGTGAAAAATCTTCCCTTCACCGGTGGCCTAAAATAAAGTAAAACAAAATAAAAATAAAAATAAAAAGTTTCTAAATTATATGTCGTGCGTGTGTGTTTTTTTTTTTAAATCAACCCCAAAAATTTAGGTGTCAACACTCATCTAAGGCCGCCAACCTCCACCGGCCATTGATGAGGCCTCACAATGCAAATGACACTCTAGCATTAGATAGGACATCAAGAGATTTACTTCCTTTATTGATAGGAGATCATATAAGATTAAGTTTTATTAGGAGACTAATGGTATAACTCTTAGGCTTGGCTCTGATTTCTTGCCAAAGAAAAATAAGTAAGCTTATCTCATTAACTCCAAAGAAAAGCTCAAATTGCGGTAGGAAAATCTCAAATTATACGATTATATCCACAAGTACTTATTGTCTTGCCTAGTAAAGCAAACGTGCATTTTGATGGGGACCCACGAAATAATGGTAACAAAGAAAAAATTCTCGGTAAGTGTATCAAGAGCTGAATATGAATATATAGCAAGTCGATTACTATTCATTTTTTTGGAATCTCGGATTTACTCACTCCAAAAACACTCTACCAATAGATAGGCCACCAATAGATTTCCTTCATCTGTTGGTAGGAGATCAGATAGGATTAAGTTTTATTAGGACAGTAATCGTTTGTTACCAAAAAAGAAAAGTAAATCATCCCATTACCTTTGAGAAATGCTCAAATTATGGTAAGAAAATCTCGACCTTTCTGATTGCATACCTTGATTACTTATTGTCTTACTAGGTAAAGCAAGATACTCAGTAATTATATTAGCAGCTGAATAGGAATACGTAGCAAGCTAATTACTATTCCTTTTCCTTTTTTAATCTTGCATTTACTCAAATTACAAAAATACTGAACTTTAGACATCTATATAAACCCACTTCAATGGGACACACAAGACATATCTTTCACACTCTTACCCTGTCAATCAATCATGCCAAATACATTTAAAAATGGAGAAGGGTCAAGTCAAACTCAGTGCACTGGTCTTTCTATTGGTGATTGCTTCCAGTAAGTTTCTTTTCATCTCTCCATTACTATTATCATTTCTATACGTACAACGGCACTAATGAGTTCCTCCACATTTTCCTTCCTTTAAGGTCTTGTCGTCTCACATGCTCAAACAAGAGTAGGACCAGAAGGAGGCTGGGATCACACGCTTGATCTTCGGAGAGGACCGGGAAACACTTGTATTGGAACTTGTCCTCCTGGGCAGTATCCCGCCTTCATAAATAATCAATGCGTGTGTCTTGCAGATTAGGACCATTGATGTATGTGAGTTTTGTGCCTCTGTGAGAGCAGAGGAAGCAAAAATAAAATGGGAAATTTTCTTTTAATAAAATTGGTTCATGCCATTGAATATTTGACTTTTTCCATGGTCTCGAAAATCTCCAATGATTAATCGAAAGTAATCAAAGGCAATCGTCATATTCCTTATGTACAGCATAGACAAATGATTGAGGCAGGATAAGAGAATAAAAATTTTGATATCTGAACTTAAAAGATGAATTCCCAAAAGAGTGACACAACCAATATCACCTCACGTCTTTGAATTTGATGGCGAAGAAATTCAAAACATAGTTTAAATACTCTAATTGGGTATGCTTTAGGTTGACAAGAAAAATGGAGTATTTAAATTGAGATATAAAGGGAAATTCGAAGATATTAAAATTCCATTTATGATTTTATTCACCATCCTTTCCGATCACTCAACAATTAAGGTAAAGAAAATTTTAAATAAAGGCCTTAATTGAGGTCATTTTTTTGTTCAAAAAATGTCCCAAAATTGTTGGTTGTCTCAAATAAGAGCCTATCAATTTAGTTTCAAATAAAGTTTTTACCGCGAATTTTGCATTGTGATGGTGATTATTGGGAAAATAATGTCTCTTGACCTTAATCCTGATCCATCAAGACTTTTCGAAGGAAATGGATCTCTTCTCCACAAACTGTCACCGAATTTTTTTTTCCTTTCTTCCTTCAGGCCTATTTCCCCAAAAAAAATTCCACCAAATCCTTTTCCGAGCCTTCTCCCATAGAATCTTCATTCCCTCAAAGTCTTCTTGTCTTTTCCAGCCAAGAAATGAACTCCTCCTGATCACGAAGCTTCGGTTCAAGCAAAGAGGATATCTTAATGTGCTTTCCTCTTTTCTTGAAGATCAAAGAGCTTCTATTTTTGCCTTATCTTCTGATTTCTCCTGCTTGCTAAGAACGTCACTTTCTCCATTCGCGATTAATGTTAGAGATATTTATTTTTCCTCATTGATTTTAATTGATTTGATTTGATATTGTAATATTTTATTACTTTAAATAGTTGTCTAGAACAGTCTACAAATAAGCTTGTGTATCATCAGTATTATAAACATAAAAATATATAGAAATTCTCTTTTCCATTTTATCATAATTCTATCCGTTAACTTCATTAAAGAGGGCCGGGCTTATGACAGATTGGTCTCAGAAGTTTGAATAAAATTCAGAACCTGAGTTCAAATTCACTCAACTAGTGAGCCCAATTCGAATGCCATCCGCGACCGGGTCAGGTGCAATTTATGTGAACGAATCTATTATGAACATGCTCCTCATATCTATGACGAAAATTAATAATAGAGGACAGGGTCCATCCTTAATTTTTCTATGCAATGAGTAATCAAATGGGTCGTCAAAATTAACTATCAACACTAACAAGAATGAGGAGAGTCCAAATACACGTTTCCAAAGTAGGGATTATCACAAGGAGCACCGGCATTGCAAAGGTGAAGGAGGAGCTTCGAAAGATTGAATTTCCACAACATTAGCAAACCCAAATTTCGAAATTGATGAAGCAAAATGGTTGCGGTGGTTTAAACATTCGCATACTGCGACGGAATTGTTCTATGGCGAGAAATTTGCTAATCATCGAGCAAGAGTTAGTGGATTGGAGGCTTAAGTTAGTCAAAGAAGATGATGTAACTGACTCCTTTGAAGCTATCACCAATTCTTGAGTTGATTATGTGCAGTTCATCGTCGCTCTTGTTCACTGCAATTCATTGTCTCGAAGTAAAAAATTAATGTTAAGGTACAAATCTCATAGTTCAGTTGCTGTTGTACAAATCTCACCGGCAGAATTGACTAACATTTATAAAACAGTTGATATTGATTCGAATAATGAAAAAGGGGGGGGGGCGTATTATGATGGGTATTATCTTTTAAAGGATTCTTAATTAACTCTTAAACGTTGGATGGGTCATAGCCTACTTTCGGAGAAAAATAAAAATATGTGCACACAACAATCATATCCTTAATTTTTGTCGAAATACATTATTCCTTAACATATCAAGTTACTACAGTATTCAAATTTCACTCTGTTGTCATCTCAATGAGTTTGGATTATTCCCAAAATCCGCATTTTTTAAAGGTGCTCTCTATTTTTATTTTTCTGTAATTAATATTTTCAATAAGATAATGTTTCACTTACACTAGAGTTGATTATAAACCAAATATAATCTATCTAGTCTAAAAAGATAGGCACCAAAAGTGCTTTTATATAATGCTATGTTGTGGGGGTAGCATGTTCGCTAGGGGATGTGAAAACTTTGAGTGTCCCACATAGATATGATTGATATACTTGATCAATGAGTGGAAGGCTCGTTGTACTCGATCGATGCTCGTGGATGGGCACGTTTTGCGTTCATGCAAAGAAATTAGGCAAGTTGAAGATTTCCAATACCTTATGCTATTGAAGTGACGTCTCATCGGATTTTACAAACTGTTCCATTAATAGATATAAAACTCTTTATGTAGCACTCACAGCAATTGGTCAAATAACTCATATCAAGAAAATTAAAGATATCACATGGAGGGTGGCTGAAAATTTTGAATTTTAATCACGTGATAACCAAAATTTATAATACATATTCAAATATCATCTGATTTTCTCTTAAAACGGCATGCATGACATGACCAGTGACTATACTTGAAGACTTCAAGCTATTTGAGGTGGCAAATTTTTTAAATAAAATATAACCGTAAAGCAAACCCACAAAATTGGCTTGGAAAGGGCCAAAGAAATTATTTAAAAAGGAAAATTTCTTGCCCTAGATATTTGACTCCAGATTGGCCTTCTCTTAAACGAAGACTATGGATTGTATTGAACTAGGAGAAACTATTTCCCATCCAGAAATCAGGAACGGACCAGCAGGATAGTTCCCAATTCTTTGGAATCAGAAACCGAACACCATTTCGTCTTAGAACCAAACCGCTGGTTTCCGAGTGGGTAAATGGTACCTGTGGCATATCTTTTCTTTAAAAAAAAAAAATTAAGGAAATTGCACCATATCAATTGTCAGCACTATCCTATTATTGATTTATTCACCGCAACTTCTTACGACCCATGGACACGCAAGGAGACAAAGGAATGCGAGTCAATGAGGAATATATTTGGCTCTGGTAAGGATACGAATGACAATAATTCTAATTCTTTAATTTTTTTTTATCCCCGGAACAGGTTTAAAATAAAAATCCACTTGATAACGCTATTTTATTTTTTATTTTCATGGTAAATTTTTAGCTCATAAATAGGTTTAAAATAGAAATGAGAGGCATGAATTTTATATCTTCTATTTCTAGTATAGAAATAAGAAATAAAAATTATTCTTATCACCTATCTTCACTACTAGCAGGCTGCCCACCCACCCATTGTTCACCACCACTCACCTCCCCCCATCGGCTGGCTATTATCCACCGTCCACCTCCTCTCCCCACCACCATCCACCTCCTAACTGCCTCTCACTATTACTCGCTTGGGAGGGAGAAATTTTATGTTGTTATCAAACGCATATTTTTGCTTAGAAAATCATCCAAGAAATAAAAATAGAATGCCAAAATAAGGCCTGAGAATAGAATAGTTATTATTCATGCCCTAAGTAAGATTTCAGTCTTACTTATATAAGCCAATAGATGAGATGAGACATTAACTCTCTAAGTCATGCATAGTTAGCCAATCTATTATCATTAATCTATTTGTTTTTCTCATCTTGTCGGATAAAGGGTTATTTCCCAAAAATTTACCAAAAAAAAAAGGGTTACTTCCCAAAAATAAGATCAAGATCCAATAATTCGCTTGCTTAGCGCTCGGTGTGGAGACCAACAAGATAACAATAATTTAGATAAAAGATTGTTAATTCAGGTTTTAATTTTAATGTAAAGTGCAATTGGATTTGGATTTGGATGCACATCAGCTTTAATATTTATTTATTTTAGCAATTGGATGTTATAAATATGTGATGAAGACCCTCATGGTTATAATTAGCTAGGAAAAAAAAAACATATCCTATAAATTACCCTAATTCATAAATATCAGCATGCTCATCAATCTAATTTCTTCTAGAGTGTGTGTGTCCTATTTTTCTTTGTTAAAATAATTTGATTTCTTCATCTAGGGTTTGTTATTTTCTAGACATTGGACATGTCATAGAAAAATTCTTTTTCCTCTCACAAAGCACCATAACGAAACTTTGTACTAGGAAAATTAAAATAAATGTTAAATGTACCCTTTAAATGGTGGTAATGTGATGACAACTTATTAATTTATTACTTTATTTATGCTTTGGGAGAAATAAGAGATTATTTTAGATGGATTTTTCTCTTCCTAGTGCACTTATAGACCTGATTGTGAGAATTTGACATGATCACAACCAACTATTCTAAAAGCTCAAACTATTAGATGAATGCATGATTTAATATCCAAATATTCTAACACTTCCCCTCACACTTAATCTAGTCTTTTTTTTTTTTGGTAAGGCTTAATCTAGTCTTTTGTGTTGTATTAAACTTGAAAATTTAATTGGGGAGGCAACAAGGGCCTATAAAGATTCGAACTCAGAATCTTTAACTTTGATGCCATATGAGAATTTGGTGAGACCATAACTGATTATTCTAAAAGCTTAAACTATTAGATGAATGTATGATTTAATATTCAAATATTATAACACTGATTTTGGGATATGTTAAGGATATCTTTCAGCTCGTATGACAGAAAACAAATTGTCTTCTCATAAGGAGAATTGAGGATATGTTTGTGGGTTGGCCTGTCCATCCTTCTAGTTAGATTGAACCCAATTCTAATAGGCCTCTAAAGGCAACCCAAGTCCAACTTCAATAGGTGGGCTTCTTCAAAATGAATTAGGCAATTGGCTTGTTGAGTTTGCACAGACCATGGGAGTGTGCTTTTTGCTCAAAGCATAACTCTGGGCATATATTTGGGTCTCAAAATGGCCATCTCGTTGAGCATTCGCAAACTTATTGTGGAGGTGGACTCGCAACCGGCTATTTCTCTTCTTTAGAAATCAACTCCCTTTCTCCATTTTAACATTCTCATCTCTCATATTAGGAAAATATTAGGGCGCGTTTGGTAACGATTCTGTTCCGGAGAGCTGATTTTGATCAGAATTGATTCTTTTTTATTCTGTTCCCGAGAACTGATTCTGAGCAAAAGAACACGTTTGGTAACTGTACAAAATTTCTGATTCTAGAATAGAAAAAGAACAGAAATGCGTTTGGTAACTGCATAAAATTTCTATTCCAATTCTTTTTTTAATTCCTTTTTAGATAAATATAAATTTGATATTGAATTCTCATAAACCCCTCATTGATTAATTATATTTATACTAAGTAAAAAAAATATTAACTAATCAATTTTTATTAAATAGTTAATAATAAACCATAGTATAAATTATACTAATATACCTAAAATATGTAATACATATAAATACTAAATTATAAAGCAAAATTAAATATGTATTCTATATATAGCAAATATATATTTTAGAATAGGAGGAAATTAAAATAAAATATAGAAATAAAAAAAATATAAAAATAAAAACGAAAATTGTTGTTATTTTAATTTTTTTCTTTTTAGAATTTCAATATTATTTATATTTAAATAAGAATTTTTTTATCATGGTGATTTCTTATTTTCAATAAATATTTACATTTCTATGATTAAATATCTAATCCATTTTGAATTTAATATGGATGGATGTTAATTTTAATTTAATCAAGATTCTTCTCTCTCTCTCTCTCTCTCTCTCTCTCTCTCTCTCTCGCTCGCTCTATATATATATTCCCTTCTCCAAAACCGAACACCCAACGTTTTAAAGAATAAGTCTTCAAACCAACATGACTCTTTGAAACAAAAAAAAAGACTTTAATGAGAAACTCATCACTACAACTTATCCATAAATGAATACTGAAGTAACTTAGTCCATTGTTCAACTTTGAAATATTGGCTTTGATAAGTCAATAATTAATAACAATATTACAAAAGTCGGAAACATAAAGTTATGGAATCTCTGGCATATTGTAATCCCTTGCCATTTGATTTGCGATACTTTTCCGAAGTATGTTTATCTCCATTGCTTGCTCATTTGATGTATCATCCACAACCTCCTCTTCTCTAGCTCTAAATGGGTAATCCGGATCTTCATATCGGGAAAAGTTTTTGTCCATCCTGTCTTGGTCACGAATATAATTATGAAGAGCACAACATGCAATTACAATAAGTGCTTGCTTTTTAATTGTAAATGGAGGCATGCGTCTCAAAATGGTGAAGCGATTCTTTAATGCCCCAAATGACCTCTCAATGACATTTCTTAAAGAAGAATGTCTATGGTTGAATAATTCTTTTGCTGTCCTTGGCCGTCTTCCATTCCCCCTATAATTGTTCAGATGATACCGTTCTTTTTTTTAATGGAGTTAAAAATCCCGGGAGTGCTACATAGCCAGAATCTACCACGTAGTATTTGCCTATCATGTATATATATAAATTAGTTATGATATGCAACGATGAAACAATCATAAAATGAATTTCTTCTTCTAAACAAATTAAATACCTGGTGGCAGTCGAGGAAATTGCAATTCAGGAGTCTCAAGTGCTGCCGAAAGCACTCGACAATCGTTGGCAGATCCTTCCCACCCAGAATATACAAAAGTAAATTTCATGTCAAACGAATAAATACATAACACATTCTGAGTGGTAGTTCCTTTTCTGCCTCTAAATGGGATTTGCTGAGATGTGGGGACGGTAGCATCTATATGGGTGTCATCAATAGCACCTACGCAATCCTGTGAATTTATTTCAGAAAAAAAAAATTCACGTGAATTTATGAAAAGAAAAAATTATCAACTACATATATTTGATGATGCAAAATTGATATGAAAACTATACCTTGAAATAGGGTTCATGCCTGGGATTCATAAGAATTTCCGGTGGAACGATATCAAAGGATAGTGGTTTGATAATCTCTTTTGCAAGTTTCAGAACTGCTTTCAACACTAAATTAAAATACCTGCTGATTATTTGTCCTGAACGTTGAAATCTCTCACATAAATCTCTAGTAGAGTTATTATGACCAACTAAAGATAAGAATATCCCAACGTGTTCATCTATCCTAACATACCGACTATCTTTCAACCAACCTCTTATCCTCATCAAATCATATAGGTTCAGAAAAACATGTCTCTCCATCCTGAAGGCTTCATATATTCTATCTGAATGTCCACAAATAATCTCTCTTATCAATTCCAGTCCCGATAGTCTGCTGTCCCTAATAGGTTCTCTCGTATGCATGGACATGTCCATCGCAACCATGCATGACCATGCTACCAATATATCAAAATTCTCGTCATCCAAGAATTGGTCAACTGATTCTATATGCTCATTAGACATACTATTTGATCCTTCTTCCATGATACCTATATTATCACACAAATACAATAACATTAATAAAGAGAGATGAAAATAATCCAATAACAATCAACAATGTAAGTTCTAAAGTAAAAGCAAATCAAATATAAAAATTTCAAACAATCCATCTTATCCATACAACCATAGGGTTTCCATAATTAAACACACAATCAAGTGCAACCACATGCAATCCACAAAACACATCTCAACATCCACTAAAGAAGTTGAAGAAGCCCATGTCTCCTTTCAGCTGGTGTTCTGACGAATGCCTCTCTCCATATGACACTATTACATGCTCGCTCCACTACCTTGCTGTAAAGATCTTGGTCCAAGTTATTCATATTAATAAGGATATCAATCACAACTGCTATAGAGAAGGGGTCTACAGGTGGTGGTGTCACTTGTGAGCTAATAGAACCACTCTCAGATTGACTTGACCTAGATTTGAGCATGTCCTGTATAGCTTTGCACGTGTCTGCAATACTATATGAGCTACTATTTCTTCTCCTCTTGACATTTGGAGTCCTATCCAACCTGTGCTGGTTATGAATGGGAGGTGAAGTATGGTCGGATGTAAAAACATCATCATCAATGGGGTGTTCACTTAAGTCTTCTGGATCACTTATTGCATTGCCACCACCATCACCTTCATCTGACACCGTCAAATCTTGGATATTTGCCGTGGCATGATCTCCAGTAGCATATGTATCACCAAATACAATGCACAGTTGGGGATATTAAGGAAAATCCATCCTTCTTGAATTTTGTCCACCCGTTATTGACCTGCAATTTTCACAATAATAACAAATGTCAATAACATAATCAAATCTTCTAAAACTTACATCTATAATAATATCAAAATGATTGAAATTTAAAACATACCGTGATGTGAGAGTCCCAAATACTTGGATCATCGACAACAACTTTGTTATTCACATTATCCCAACCAAAACCAGATTGTGAAATGAGCTTCTTAAAACTGCTATACTGTCTTCTCAGTTTATTCACCTTATTCTTCAACTACAATAGGTTATATTGGTATCCTGATTGTTTAGTGAATTCTGCTCGTATGTTGTTCCACCCTGCTTTGTTAAAAGTAGAAGCTGTGTGATTTCCCTTTTGTACCTCCTCTACCAACAAACTTACAAACAAGTTGGTTAAATGCTCGGTCCATTTTGCATTGAACATCTCTTTCTGGGATGCCATTTAACCTTGATTGAGCATCATATAAGTTAATTGAGATGAGACTTAAAACTATCATGGAAAGTATAAACTTAGGAGTCAATATGTAATATAGAGAGCTAAATGCAAATGGAGAGCTGATATTAGACTCATTACTTACTTCAAGTGCTATGGTATCTCTTAGAGAAGTAGTAAGCGCGGCTTCAAAGTGGCTTCAAACTCTTGCAGCCTTTTCTGTAAAAGATCCCAATAGAAGAAAAGAATTTCAGGCGGGGCGGATAATCCAAATAACCATGTTAACTTCAGAAAAAAATGCAAACAAATAAGAACTTGGTGAGAAATTATCAGTACAGTATGAACTAGTACAATTTTTCTCTCCTCCTCAGTTTCTTTTTCCTAGTTCAACAACTCTATATGCCATTCACAGCATTGACAAACAGAAAACCAAGCAGAAATCGCGAGCTCGGAGCTATATCATTCACATATTGGACCATAACAGCACTCTCTCCACACCATAACAGCACTCTCTCAACATGGATATTAACGACTAATTGGATAAATTACATACACGAAAGAAAAAACATAAACATGCTGCGGTCAATTTGGTTGCCCAGAAAATCCTTTGGCATTTGCCATTTGATTGCCTCTCAAAATTTTCTGAAAAACCAAACACGAATTGAAGGGGAGAAAAGCCCTGTTTTTCTGAGGGCCTATTCGCTCATCAAGGTCTGGGTTTCACACGAGCACTTGTCCACATAAGAAATCGTCGTCGATGGAAACACGAGATCTTCAACGTAATACAAGAACATTCCTAAGAAGATGCACACACGGGTCTGCTAATTTCCAAGACTACAGAACAGAACCCATCAAGAACATAACATCAAGACAGCCAAGGGAGTTCCACGAATCATCGCACATCAAGAACAGAACATCAAGACAGCCAAGGGAGTTCCACGAATCATCGCACATCAAGTACAGAACATCAAGACAGCCAAGGGAGTTCCACGAATCATCGCACATCAAGAACAGAACATCAAGATAGCCAAAGCAGTTCCACGAATCATCGCACATCAAGAACAAAACATCAAGACAGCCAAGGGAGTTCCATGAATCATCGCACATCAAGAACAGAACATCAAGACAGCCAAGGGAGTTCCACGAATCATCGCACATCAAGAACAGAACATCAAAACAGCCAAGGGAGTTCCACGAATCATTGCACAGGACCGGAGGGGTTCAAAGAAGATCATCCCAGAAATCGGCACCGAAAGACATTAAAATATACTATTCGGCAAACGAAAGCCCCCCCCCCATAATCTGATTCAGGCCCAAGGGGTCGCTCGGCGGCCAGATCGACGCTGGCGCTCGCCAATTCGGGCCTGGGGGTCGGAGGGCGCGAGCACCGATCTGGCCGAGGAGTCGCTCACCGAGCTACCCCCCGGCCCGATTCGGCGGGCGCCAACGCCGATCTGGCCGAGGAATCGCTCGGTGTGCGACTCCTTGACCAGATCGGCGAGCGCAAGTGCCGATTCGAGCCTGGGGGTCGCTCGGCGAGCGACTCCTCGGCCAAATCGGCGCTCGCGCTCGCCGATTCGGGCCTAGGGGTCGCTCGGCAAGCGACTCCTCGGCCAGATCGGCGCTGGCGCCCACCGAATCGGGCCTGGGGGTCGCTCGGCGAGCGACTCCTCGGCCAAATCGGCACTCGCGCGCGCCGATTCGGGCCTGGGGGTCGCGCGGCGAGCGACTCCTCGGCCAGATCGGCGCTGGCGCCCGCCGAATCGGGCCAGGGGGTCGCGCGGCGAGCGCGTCCTCGGCCAGATTGACGCTCGCGCCCGCCGACTGGAGCTCGATGGCGCTCCTGCCAACCGTTGCAGACGACGAACGACGATGAGGAATATGCAAACCGTCACCTAGATCAGCCGACAATGACGGTACCTGTGAGTGAAGGGAACTCACCTTGAACGAGCAGCTTCAACGATGAAGAAGCAGCAGTCGCCATCGCCGTTGTTGTGGAGAGAACGAACCAGAGACAACGTGGAGCAAAAGAGAGAAGAAAAAGAAAGGGTTCGTTCGCACAGAGAGAACGTGGAGCAGGAGAGCGAACGTTGAGCAGAGAGAGAGAGAGCCACTTTTGTGATTCTTTTTTCTGATTCAGAATCAAGAATCACATTTTTTTTGTATTCTAAATTCTTGTCCAAAATTGATTCTGGGAACAAAAAATTTACCAAACGTGATTCTGGGCCGAAACTAATTCTGGGAACGAAGAATCAGAATATGGCCCTGTTTGGATGGTTACCAAACAGGGCCTTAGAGTATTTTTAATGGGTCAAAATCGTACATACTTTTATGGAAGGAAACTCATGCACATATTGGTTAGCAAATTGGATAGTTTAATCATTTGATGTAAATGACACTCTAGCATTGGATAGGACATTTATTGCTACCTTTGTTGATAGTCGATTAGATAGGATTAAGTTCTCTTAGGAGAGTAATGGTGTAACTCTTAAGCTTTGCCTACATTTCTTATTAAAAAAAAAGGTAAAATCATTCCATTAACTCCAAGAAATGCTCAAAATATGACAAGAAGATCTCAAATTATTCAATTGTATATCACAAGTATTTATTGTCTTCCCTAGTAAAGCAAACGTGCTTTTCAATGGAGATCCGGGAAATAAATTTAGCAAGGAAAGAACACTCAGTAATAAGTAAAACAGGAGCAGAATATGAATAAGTAGCAAGTCAATTACTATTCATTTTTTTGAATCTTGCATTTACTCAATCTCCAAAAACATTGACTTTTATACATCTATATAAAAAAAAACCCTTCAATTGGATACATAAACACGTATCTCTCCTAATCATACCTCAGACAAACCAAGCCAATATACTAGGAAATGGAGAAGGGTCAAGCCAAGCTCAATGCAACGGTTGTTCTATTGATGGTTGCATCCAGTAGGTTTCTTTCTCGCCTTTCAATTTCCATTATCATTTCTGAGCGTAGAACTGCACTAATGAGTTTCTCCACATTTTCCTTCCTTTGCAGGTCTTGTCGTCTCACATGCTGGAACAAGAAAAGATTTTCCTAACGGGTTTCGTCCTGCTGTTATAGATGGCCGAGGGGGCTGCATTCCAACAGAGGAAGTTCGGGTAGGACCAGGAGATGTTTGTGTTAAAATTTGTCCTCCTGGGCAGCATCTCGCCATTGTAAATGGCAAATGTGTATGTCTATAAGATCGAGGACCACTGATGGACATGAGTTTGTGCGTCTGTGGTAGGAGAGGAAGCAAAAATAAATAAAGTGATTATTTGCTCTTGATAAATAGGATTAATACTATTTAAATTTTCGGCGATCTCGAAAATTTTCGGCGGTCGAAATCAATCGATTGCATCTTAGTATTTTATAACTAGGTAATCAAACGTGATGGTCATATTCCTTATGTATAGGTCGGATGAATGATTGACGATGGATAAGACAATAAAACTTTTGATATCTAGTCTCAAAAAGCGAAATCTTGAAAGAGTGACACACCTGATATCCTCACGTCTTTGAATTTGATGGTAAAGAAATTCAAAACGTAGTTTGGATATTCTAACTTGGTATGCTCTAGGTTGACAAGAAAATGAAGTGTTGAAATTGAGGATATGAAGAAAAGTTTGAAGATATCAAGCATACCATTCTAGTTGTGTTCAAATTTGACCATCCTTTCGGATCACTCGGACAATAAGGGTGGATTCTCATCCATAAAAGGTTAGACAAACCGGTTTCACATATTTCTATTTTAAAAATAATCATTTCCTAGGGTAGATGCAATTGACTTGTCTTCTAAGATGCCAGACTAGGACACCATTTATTTTGTGGAAAATGATTCATTGAAAAATATCTTCTAAAAAAAAAGTGTTTGCTAGTATCGCTTATAAAAATGAATGACGAAAAAATAGTTTCATCATTCACAAAAATATCTAAATATAAACTGTTATTGATAATGAAAATATTTTTCATTGAATGATTATTCCAAGCAATATAAATGATAATTATATATATATATATATATATATTTATTTATAAAAAAAAGGTTTACTGGATCATTTCTTTTCCAGAAAACAAATGAAGCGGAGGTAAAAAGCTTCTATAAAAATGGTTGTGCGCATAAATCTCTGCCCCAGCTACTGCACTCTCGAGCACCGAACAAGTGCATTAGCATGATCTAAACTCTCGAACTTCAGAAATCAGAAGCACAAAGCTTTCCGGAAAAACCAGACATAAGTCGGGAACGATATTGTCCATTGCCCATAAACTCCCACGAAAGACCAGCTTCTCATCTCTATCTCTCGACAAATTTATCAAATCCCGGAAAAACAAGCCCACAACATTCGTATCTAGCAGTAAAATCGGATCTGCTTTCTCCAGCAAGAACAGCAGAACACAACAGATCACCAAGGCTTCAGTGGCCAGTGCAGATGTGGCCTGAACTGTTGATAGTTTGTTTATAAAACAAATGAAGAGGTGCCTTGTCCCACATTGAAAAGATGTGAGTGTGCATGTGGACGGTATTTGACACTAAGCGGCGATCATTATTTTTATTTATTGAAAATTCGGATTTATTTCTATACAAATTAATTATAAAGTCTTGTTGACACAGTATGACTATTCACGAAAAAATTATGGTTATTTTTATTTATTATTTATTTAATTCCGAATTTGTTTATGTCTTTTCAACATAACCTTTGAGACATACTTGTTTATTTTACAACATTTCCTAAAAGGTTGCCTTTGTTCTTTTTTGCAATCTTTTGAAGAGTTGTCTCTATTCAAAAGATAGATATAAGTACTTTTGTTTTGAGATCAAACTAACTTCTTCTTCCATTTTTTTGTTTTCTTTCGAAAGAAACTACAGCTATTGTTTCCAATTGTTTCCCATGAGAGACCCTAGAGAAATACTAAAATTATTATCTAGTATTCTCATTTGAAACTTTGCTATATCCTTGAGAAAATTTGCTTGTAACCATTAGCAACTTTGTGGGGCAAATAAATCCTTAAAGAAAATGATATCATGTCTCAAAGTCCGACTTGATTATTCTAAAGATTCGACTTCATTGTTCTACCCAATTCGAAACCATATTTTCCAACAATTTTAAAGATTTATCTGTGTAACAATGAAGTCAGAGTCGGAGGAAGTACTTGCCTATGGCGGTTCACCATCAGTGGTCCTCGAGATGTCTTCCATGAATCCCGAATCTTCCTCTTCTTTTGCCCATCACAACATGCCTATTAGAAAATGGAAATGCGATGGATGGCCTGTAGATTATTATTATTTGCTTGTTCATGTCCACCGCCTCTGTCACCTTGAAGTTGAAGACAAATCCAGAATCATTATATGCACGTAGACCTCTCTATCCAATGTGGCGAACATGACCTGGACTTCAAAGTTTACATAGGAGAAGTCGAGAAAAAAGCCAAAGCAAAATAAGATCACCCCTGGAATGGCACGCACTAGTCAGAGACGATCTCCCTAGCAAATTACCACAACGCTTTGCCATACACACAATCGCCATCAAAGATTATTGTCTCTGTATTCAACTCGCAATGATGTCGGCACTAATTACCTCGGTTCGTCTCAGTCTTTGTGTGAGTCCAGCAGCGAAGACGAGGATGAAAATCCCGCTTCTAAAGATGTGGGGCCTGTGGCGGTTTAGGATCTATCTCCATGCAGTTCCCTAAATTGAAGGCCAGTGGCAACAAAATCAATTTAAAGGCCTCCTCGAATTTGCCGAGATTTCTACAAGCAATGCCTTACATACATGTTGGGCTGGATGGGTACACCATGCATAGCATGTTGAGTGCTTGCGCTGGTGCGGCTCGTTGGGGATGGCTTAGCAAATTTTTCCAGAGGATCAACCATCTCTCACCTTCGTGCCGAACGTTGATGATGTCAAGACTGATCCACGAGATCAAGCGCAAGGTAAAAATGGTAGATAGTCAATCAAAAGGGAAGCCGAGGGTCGTCGTGTTCAATTTGATACCCGAGAATTGGGGCAGGTACGTGACTCCATGGGTGACCAAGATTGTGCGGTCTTTTGATTGCTTGAAGTAGCTTCACCTTTGGCACATGATAGTGGGAGATTCAGACTTGGCACTGCTTGCAAGATCGCAGGTACGCGTTCTGCGAGTGCTCAAACTCCACGAGTGCTTTGGTTTATTGATGGATTGGTTTTTACATGTGGGACATTTGCGCAGGTAATTTAATTTTCTACCCCCGTGTATAGTAACGAAAGACTTGCAATTGCGGTACTATGTTGATTTGCTTATGGTATGCATGGTGCATTGATGAAGTGCTTGTAATTTCGTAACGTTGCTTTACTCCATAATATTATTTTCTAAAGAAATCACTTGAGAGATGATAGCATTGTCTTGGTTTATGCACTTCCCCAGGTTCTTATGTAATGTTTCGATTAGTTCCCTAGATCTGGCGAAGCTAAGCTCACCCAGCCGCCGACAAGGTTCGACCTTGCTAGGCCACCACGAGGTCAGCATCACTCGGCCAAGGCAAGGCCGACCTCATGGTGGCCCAGCGAGATCAAGCCCCACCGAAAGCTGGACAAGCTCGGCCTCACTAGATCTGAGCGAGTCTGCTCACCCAACCAAGGCTCAGCCGACGAGGCATAGCCTCACTGAGGGCTAGCAACACTCATGCCTCGTCGGCCCGGCAACGCTCCGATGAGGTCCCGACGACCGACCACCTTTCACCCAACCAAGGCTAAGCCGATGAGGTCGCCAGCCCTCATCTCATGCCTCGTCGGCCGGCATCCCAAGCCCGATGACTGACCACCTTAAAGAAGAAGAAGAAGAAGAAGAAGAAGAAGAAGAAGAACTTGCGGAGGGCCGACAACGCTCATGCCTCGTTGGACTGGCAACGCTTTGATGAGGTCGCCAGCCCTCGTCTAGCCGGTCGCCAGTCATTCCAAGGCCGACAACCAACCACCCCCTCGTCTAGCGAGTCGCCAGTGCAGAAGAAGGAGAAGGAGGAGGAGGAGGAGGAGGAGGAGGAGGAGAAGAAAGCAGAAGAAGAAGAAGGAGAAGGAGAAGGAGAAGGAGAAGGAGGAGAAGGAGCAGGAGGAGAAGGAGAAGGAGCAAGAGAAGAAGGAAGAAGGAGGAAGAAGGAGGAGAAGGAGCAGGATGAGAAGGAAAATGAGCAAGAGAAGAAGGAAGAAGGAGGAAGAAGGAGAAGGAGGAGAAGGAGGAGGAGAAGAAGGAGAAGAAGGAGTAGGAGGAGAAGGAGGAGAAGGAGAAGGAGGAGAAAAAGAAGCAGAAGGAGAAGAGAAGGAGAAGTAGAAGCAGAAGGAGAAGCAAAAGCAGAAGTAGAAGGAAGAGAAGAAGCAGAAGAGGAGAAGGAGAAGGAGGAGAAGTAGAAGCAGAAGAAGAAGCAGAAGGAGAAGGAGCAAAAGGAGAAGAAGAAGGAGAAGGAGAAGCAAGAGAAGAAGAAAAAGGAGAAGGAGAAGCAAGAGAAGAAGAAGAGGAGGAGGGGAGAAAGAAATAATATATATATATTTTAAAAGTGATTTAAAGTAGGAATTGAAATTTTGTTATATATAGAATACATGTGAAGAAGGGGAGAAAGAAATGAAAAAGAAAATATTTTAGAAATGATTTAAAATAGGATTCGAAATTTTGCTATCTATAGAATACATGTTTAATTTTATATTTTAATTTATTATTTAGTATGTGAAGCTCTTATTTCTGATTTTAAGTTTGATATGAGTAAGGTTGTTCAACCACCGTCCATAATCAGTCCAAGAAATCAGGACAACAAAGTTGTGTGTTATTTATTTTAATTGAAGAAAGTATTTTTGGGAGAAATTAGGTTATAGTCGAGAGTTACTAAGTAAATTGAGAGAGGGGGGGGGGAGAGAAAGAGAGAGCCTCTTAGTTATTTTAAGGGAATTAAGATTCTTCTAACTTGTGAACAGTGCATTGGTTTATCTTTAAGAAAAGTGTGTATTTTGATAAGTTTTTAATCTAATATTTCCATTAGCTTGCATATGCGTATTTAAAATAGTAAATTTCTTCGGCTTGTTCTAAGACTTTACAAAATCAAAGCTGCTTTCATTTTTAATGTTCTCATAAACTACTATAAGAAATCTTTATGAGAATGTCTCAGAATTAAAATTCAACAAATAGATCAATTCGAATGAAGATGCATGCGGAAGCCAACAATGGTAAGTGCCCCTTGCCACCATGCGAAAAGTGCGGACACTTGCAAAATGCGCCGAAATTTACAGCCCATAAACATTTAGTAATCGATAAAATGATTTATATATTGATTGCATGGTTACTATGAAAAATAAATTCAAATATATGGCATCCCTTATTATAAGTGTAAGGGCCTATTGGGTTAATTTTTTTATTAAAAAAAAGAAAAAAATATTTTTCCATCAAAATTAAAAATATTACTCGAAATTGAAAAAATTACGAAAAAAAATATATTTGAACTTCCGTATTAATATTTTATATTACACGAGCATAGAAATTTCGGGCAAAGAGAAGAAAAGGGACGAATTGGTGGAGAGACTTAGTTAGTTTGATAACTATATTATTTGGGGACAAATTTTTATATTCACTATTAATTCTTTCGCGGGGTCAAAAGGTGGGGTGTTGGGCTGCATGTCATTTCGGGGGGAAGGACAATTTCTGTCAAGATTTAAAAAATTATGAAAAATTTATATGTTGATCCACATTTCAATATCTAATTATGTGAAAGTTTATGTGTCTCGATTGAGAAAAAGTTCAAATGCTTACGTTACAAAAGGTTAATACCACGAAAAATTGTAAATCGATATATTTATGACAAATTTACTTCAAACTAATTCTTTTACCACGAAAAAACCCAAAAGTGGTATATATAATTTACTATAAACTACTTTTTAAATCACCAAAAACTCTGGACTGGTACGTTCATAATAAATTTAGTCTCATTTAGTTTATGTTAAATTGGATTAAAAATATAAAAGATTGCAAATTGGTACATCTATGATAAATAATGGGTAAAATCACAAATTTGTATGCCCGTCAATTGTCACATGTCATTTAATTTAAAATTTTAATGGTAATTTAACAAAAAATAATATGAGGTAAAATTATCATAGTTGTACCAATTTGGAATTGGGACGTACCACTTTGGGGTTTTTTTTTATATATTTTCTCTAATCTTTACTATTGCTCTTCTAGCACTTTTCCACTTAATTCTCTTTTCCTTGAGGTTGATTTATTATGACCATCTTTTTTCTTTTTTTCTTTTTGATACCTAGGATCCACCAGACCCACCGTGCTTACGCTTGGCAATCCATGATCCATACAGTGCACAGTACACCTCGAACCAAGTGTCAATACCTGGAGGAAGGCTAGCTTAGTACCCCAACACTAAGGCCCCCCACTTAAGACAATTTAGCAATAAGAGGGTTCGAACTCTCGACCTCAGCAACGAGTGAGAGAACGCACACCAACTATGCTAACCATGGTTGGGTATTATGACCATCTTTTGTTCTATGGAAAGGTAATAATAGCACCTTTGACTCATAGCTGGTGTTCAATGATGAAATCTCGAACCCTTATTTTTAAAATTTAAATAGATTTTTAGGGCATCTAATAATGCTAAATTCTAGTCTAATGCGGTGCATGCTACATGATTCGTCGATGGGAATCATGCATTTCAGCATTAATAATCGATCAACAGTAAAAAAAAAAAAAAAGCGGCATTAACTCATAGGACCTCTCAAATTAATAACAATTGAAATGCGTTTGTCAAGTGAAACTCATCTTTAGAATTTTTCTACTTTTCGACTAGCTAGTCACCACGAAATTCTGAAGATTAGTCGTGATTTTCTGATTAGTGATAATATTTTTTTTCTTAGTATATTAATAATTTTCTTGATGATATAGTAAATTTTGAGTAATTGATGTAAATGTCCAATGGACACATATTCCAAGATATCAAGGATATAAAGTCGGGGTGACCATTGATCTAGGGTTGACCTTGGACCGACTCTAAACCAGCCCATCCTGACCAATCCCGATTTGGTTCCTAGGGAAACCAGGTCGGTCCTTACTCCTGGGACTTCTAAACTCTGCACTATATAAGTTGATTCTTGATCATGAGAGTATAGGGTTAATTCAACCCAAACCAACATTGTAAATATTGTATACTATATGCTTTTGTCTATTCTAAACCCTAGCGCCTCCTCCTTTGTTATCTTCTTTCTTATATAATTCAGTTTATCGTGTAATTAAAAAGTAAAAAGAAACATAGCCGTAATTCAACCCAAAAAAAATATATATATATATAGAGACCCTGTTTGATCGCCTCGCTCTATTTACTCATCTCAGCCGCGCTCACCACTCACCCGACTCGCCTCTGCTCACTCACCTCACACTCGCCTCTCTTCATTCACCTTGCCACTCGCATCCATTCACTTGCCTCGCTGCCCACCTTTGGTCTCTCTTTGGTTGCCTAACATGTTTGATTTTTATGGTTTGTTGCTTTTAGCAATCATGAAATTTCTGTTACTTCATTATCTTATATTTATGTTTGATATGTATTGATGTTCATAATTTAGTTGTTTAATGTTGCACTGTCGATGTATATATAATTTAAAACAGTATGTTTAACCTTTAACAAAAAAAAAAAATTGATTGGTCCCGAATTAAACCTAAAACCAAATCCAGTTTTTAGTCCTAGTCTCAACAAGATTGGTCATTAGCCCTAAAAATTGGGAACCAATACGGTATGCATTGGACTTTGCAGTGCTAGATCAACTCAACTAGAACACCTCCATAAAGAGCTTTTTCCATCCATTTCTTTTTTCCATTTTTGATTCCAAGGCAATCTTTTCCTCTATGGGTGGCTATGCAAAAGATAAAAGCATGTAAAAAAGGAAAAAAGGGCAAGGCATGATTATGATTGTACTTCCTCAATTGAAGCGATGGAGACGTAGACAATAGATAGTTCTCTGCACCATTTTGCCCCTTTTCTTCTTCTTTTTTCCCCAAAATTTCTCACTCTTTATTGTTATAAAAAAAAAATTACAACCTTTCCATATCATTTTCCATAACTGCGTTCATACTTTCCCTTAATCGAGATACCCAAAATTCTTGCACAATACAAATATTGATAAGTACATCAGCATGCAATTTTTTTTCATAATTTTCAGCATTTTGAATAGCATTATAAGTTTTTGCAAAAAATAAAGTATAATTATGGTTTATAATAAAATAAAATAAAAAAGCTTAACTAAATAGGCCGTTAAAAGATGCTATGTATTCGAATTTTTGTTTTCTTATTAGCCATGCAATCAATATACAAAACACTTTCTCAATCATTAAATTTTCCGATCACGTAAATTTTAGGCATTTTGCAAATATGAGGCACTTTTGGTGATAGAATAACTTTAGACATTATTATCATCACTAAGGATATGGCAAAGGGGCAATTAGCGATGTTCCAAGCTTTAATGCTCACGTGCCCGTTGCCCTTTGCCTCACCCCCGTCTCCTCCTCGCAAAATGACATGCATCTCCATGTTCCATTGTTTGACCTTGTGAAAGAATTTATAATAAATAAATATGTATGCGTTTTTTAAAAATATCACAGAAAAACCCCCAAATTGTAACTACTATGACAAAATACCCTGTGATATAAATGCCCGCAAATTTTTTTGTGTCTCGAAAAAAACCCAAATATATACATGTGTGACATATTTATTTACCATCTATTTCAATTCAATCCAAAGTATATTTATCGCACTTAGTAAGTTCGGGGTTTTTTATGATACAAAAAAAAAAATTGTTAGGTATTTGTGTCACAAAGGATAAATTTAGAGACCACCGGCCGTGGTGGCTTTGCTGGGTTGGCTTCAGTGATCCTCTGCGAGGGAGGGGAGAGATTCAAAGTCCTTGCAACGCAAAGGGGCTGGCAGAGTTACTTGGCGTCTTAAGTGTGTTACCGGGGGTAGTGGGTCCTCCCGCTTACGGCACCTAGGGATTTATGCTTCGACTACCGGCTAAGGCGGTTCCTCCAGCACCTAAAAAAAAGGGGGATAAATTTAGAGTTTTTAGTGACACAAAAAAAAAATCGAAATGTATGTGTCATGGTGGGTTTAGATTGTGGTTTTTTGTGATATTGACCCTTTTAAATTATGTCCCCAAGTAATATCTTTAGCAACCTAATTTTTATTTTACTTGCTGTAAACCCCAACAAAAAGAGTTATAATAGTTGAATATCACATGAGATTCCACAAATGTGGCGGTTGACAAATGTAAACTAGGTACATTTTGATGAAGTTATGAATTTTTTGGTGATAAGAAGAGGTAATAAGTTCTTCAATTTTGTTGTTGAAGTGTCGATGCTTAAAGGAGTTGAATTTAACCCAAATTGATTTGATAAAAGAATCGTCACGTGACTTCATTAAGATCGAGAGAGCTAACCAATTCTATCACTATGTCATCAGCCATACAATCCAATTTTTACTCCCAAGCTTTTGACTAAATCTAGATATTAAGTTCAAATCTCATTTTTCTTTTTTATCTTTCTTTTTCTCGTTTTGAAACCTTCAATATTAGAAATTCCACGAAAAATCTTCAATCCATTAGAAGGGGCTTTTTTAATGGTCCATGACGGGATATCGTAACAAACTAAAAGTCGAGAGTTTACAATCAAAACTAGAATGTTCGGCAAAACTAAAAGTCGAGAGTTTACAAGAACTAGAATGTTCGGTAATAATTACATCAAAGGGCGTCTGCTGATGATAATGACCTTTGGGGATCATTTATATGGCAAGAGTGGGAAATTCTGAAAATTATTAAATTTGATCATATGCTTGTTGACATTTTGTGGCCATTTACATGGTAAGAATGACAAACTTTGAACTTAATTAATTTCGACGGTTATGCGTTGTGGTGATAATCATGACTCATCAAGACGATAATGTAGTGATATTTGACTTTTTGCACAAACTCCTTAGCTTAAGGAAAAATTGTGTTTTTGACGGTAGATTATGAGATGTGTTAGCAATATTATGATATTTAAATATCTTTTAGAGATATTTAAGATATTTTCTCTTATTCTCTTATTTGATTTCTTTTCATTTCTTACATCTAAACTTATAAATAAGCTCTTCATGTACTTTTTTTCAATATATCCCTATTTACTTTATATTTAACTGTGGTCATACACCCGTATTATTATTTTTTCCTCAGAAAACAGTGTCTGACACACCCAATATTTAAAAGCTGATGGAAAATTATTCAGGAGCTCGTACTCATTAAAACATGTCTCTTGTCATCGTGTGTCAAATCAAAAGACATCATCTGTCTTTATAAAATGTTGGTCAATTCTAAAAACTTATTCACGAACCTAGTTTAATTTTTTCAAACAATGTTAGGTTGGCAAAGCATTACACGTGCGTCCCGGGCGTTAATATGAATGAGGATGTTCTTGATAAGTACATAAATAATGATGATACCCTTTTTCTTTTTCTTTTCTTTATGATATCCTTTTTCTTGATAAGTGTGGAATCTGCCAACATTTTTTGAAAATAAATAAATAAAATTGATGGGTTTTTACCCCATGTGGTAAGTTTGGATGACACGATGATTCTCGTGGACAAGTCACATTTCCAATTTTATTTTCTTAGCAAAAATGGGGAAGCCATTAAAAAAAAAAAATCGATGGAAAATATAGAAAAGGTGTATCGCCTGGTTCTAGGACAAGGGGGTGTACACACATTCGAGGACTTTGCCCTAAATCTATGGAGATTGCAACATTGGGCCATGACGTGATCAAAATCCAAGACACAAAAATTATAGCCCAACCACATGATGTGACAACTCTCTAAAAATAAAGCATGAAATTGACCCCCAACAGCAATAACAACTCGCCCAATTTGTGTTCACCACCCCCCCCCCCCCCTTTCTTCTTTTCCCTCTTGTGATAGAAATTACATAAAATTCAAGCCCAATCTGGCTAAAGACTGATATTAATAGTTAAGTTAATGGCAAACTCTAAAATCTAGTTTGGGAGGTGAGTGCAATCCCTTACTAGGGAGGTGACAAGTCAGTTTTGGGAGTGACAGATCCAGCCATCTCTCCTTTGAACGTCATCAAATCAAGCGAATTGGGATCGAAGTCAATCCCATCCACGCCTTGTCCGATCTCACTTAGCATGCGGCACCACGACAACTTTGTCTACCCCATGAAAAATTGTACCCCCACCCAACAGGGGGCATGGAGCGAATCCTTCCCGTTAGGGTTTTTCCTAAGGGGCCCACGAGGTGTTAAAAAATGAAGTGCCGTGCATTTATTTGAATTCTAATGCGCTCGTTGATGGTGGGATTTTGATATATGGACATCACCTTTCTTCCTATGCCGCCCTTCCTTACCTTCGAGAGAGAGAGAGACAGAGAGAGGGAGAGAGGTGATCAATGGCAGCATCATTAGCTCCATCTCCCAAAGCTTTGCGAGAATTTCGAGGGTTTCTCCTCCTCCATTGGCAGCTTGAATCGGCTGCTCCGATGGAAAGTTTTAAATCTTTTCTGATGGAGGACCAGATCTGGCCTGCGACGACGCGGGGTCCTGCCGCGGGAGCAGCTATTCCCGGAGGGGGAGCAGCGGCGGCGTCTCACGGCGGCGACGGTGGTGGTGTGGAGGCGCAGGGCGTTCGGGGCGAGGAGGAGGAGGAGGTCGGGGTTGCCGCCGCCGCCGTGGTGCCGCCACCTGTGCCTGCCCACTGCGTGCGTGCCAAGCCACCCCGACTGCCCGGCGGTCACCGCGCGCCTGCCCGTCACTACGTCGGTCGTCGTCGCAACGGTCGGAAACGCGACTAATAAAAACCCAAAACTCCCTCGCCCACACCACACGCGCTCTCACTCTCTCTTCTTCATGCTCTTCGTCTGAAACTCCCTCTCCCTTTCTCTCTCTCTCTCTCTCTCTCTAAAAGCGAAGCGACTCTCATGGCGGTCGAAGCTCGGCGCGCCGATCCTTTTCCCGCTCGGATGATCGTGAACAGGTACTCTGTCGAACTTCACTCGTGGGTCTCAATTCGATTTTGAATGTCGTGAGCTATTTGGGTAATTTCTCTCTCTCTCTGCTTTTCTTTCAAGCTTAATTCCAATCGGTTCGGTTCTTTTGCAGATTCTTCGGGAATTCCATCGCGACGAGGAAGTACTGTTGCGCGATCCGCTCCTACCCCACCCATGCGGAGGACTTCATCCCTCTGGCATCGACGGAGACGGAGACGCCCGACCCGATCCCGCGTCCGTCTCGCCGCCGCCTGAAACTTCGGGTCGTCCCGGAGTTCAGCACGGCGAAATCGTCCGTGAAATCCGACAGCAGATCGAGCGACTGCAACGCCGCCGTCTCTGTCCCCAGGAACCACCGCAAGCGGTCCAGAGACGACGCGATCGGCGGCGACCACTTGAACGGCGATCGCTTCCCGGCGAGTCGTAGTCCCCCTCGCAAGATGAGCAAGGCGTCGCCGTTTCTGGGGCACGAGGTGGGGTTCGAGATCCAAGGTCGCGAATCGGAGATCGACTGTTTGATTTCGCAACATGTAAGACCCTTTTCTCCTTTCCTCTTTCAATAATTTTATTTTTTGATGGTTTGATTAGGGTTCTTACACTTGTTCTGGAATTTCAAGAAAATAAAAACCCAGTAAACATTAACAATGTCGGTTCTGTTCCCGGCGAAGAAATATTAAATTTTCACGAATTGCGTCAAGAAATTACTTATTATTGAAAGGGAAATAGGAAAATTAGAAATTTCCTGACAACTTTCCTGTTCTGGACGTGTCTGCAGACACAGGCGTTCGCGAGGAAACTGAAGGAGAAAGACAGAGAAATCCAGAGAATCGAGAAGTTGAACGGTCTGCTCCAAGAGAAATTGAGGATCCTGGCGATGGAGAGCCAGATGTGGCGGGGCCTCGCACAGGACAACGAGTTCGAAGCCGACTCCCTCCACTCCACCCTCCAGCGCGTCCTCTCCGGGGGCGGCGGCGGCGGGGTCGACGACGCGGAGTCCTGCTCCGGGAGCAACGGCCCCGGGACGGGGGCTGCGGAGGGCGGCGACGTGGAGGCGGAATCGACGAGGCCGCCGCGGCGACGATGCGGACGGTGCGGGAAGTGGGAGGTGGGAGCGGTGCTACTGCCGCGCAGCACCTGTGCCTGCGCACGGCGGCGCGCGGGCCCGGCCACCGCGATTGAGCTGCGTGCGGCGAGGCTGTCACGGCGAGGGTGCTCCTGAGTCTGTCGTCGTCGTCGTCGTTGTAACGGTCGGAAGCGCAGTGGGCGGGAAATATAAAAAGGAGGGAAATCCGGGGCGGAAAGGAGAAAAAGGCAAGAATTAGAGGGGAGGAAAGAAATAGTCCTCTTTTTTTGGTTTTTGTTTTTGGATATAAGGAGATTCGATATATTTTCTGTTGGAGAATAACGGGTAAAAAACCATCGAGAGGGATGGTTTTTCCAATTTTTTGTGTAAATACTGATACATAATAAATGTTCTTTTTTTTTTTCTGTTTAATTACTGCGTTCCTATATTTTGTCTTTTGGAAACTTTTAATTGATGATGTACAATTTTTTGCTTCTCTAATTCCCTTTTCAATTTTCTTATTGTGCTCGAATATGAACATTGTTCCAACAAAACGCCAATCAACATTATATATAATTTCAAATCTCTTTTTTTTTTTTTTGTGATTTAGACTCCAAAAAAACTAGAGAAAAATATTCCCTTTTACTATGTTATTCTTCAATTTCATGTTAGGTCATTGAAATTCTAGAGATAATGACCCGAATACACAAATAAAATGTCTAAAAGATGGTGATTTTCTAGTGAGTGATTATATTTAATAATGATTATCTTAATAATTTTCTGAATGGCATAGTAAATTGTGTTATTGAATTCACGGAAACATGGGTAAGTAGTCCCAAGAATCAAGAATATAAAGGAGCTTTTCCATCATTTTTCTTCTTTTTCTTCATTTTTTTTTTCATTTTTTCTTACCGTATGAAATGATCGAGACACATGGATGATAGACACTCCTTTGCACCAATTCCCCCCTCCCTTTTCTTTTCCCATCTTTCCCTCACAATTTATACGCTCGTGTAATATAAATGTCAATACGTAAATCTTTCCCCCCTCCCTCACTCTCTCAATTTTTGTGGTAACTCTCGACCATAACATTAGAATAAATAAAGTGATAAAACTATAATTACTTTCCTCAACAAAATAAATAAGGGAAAAGAACACAAATAATTTGTAAATTTTAACGTGATTTCTCAACTTTTAATTTGTTAAATGTGGTCTATGAATTCTAATTCAATATACAATGCCGTTCATGAACTTTCAATTTGTTCAATGTGATCTCTAAACTTTTGATACATATTCAATCTAGTTTTAGAACTACATGAAAATGTCTAATATTATCCATATACTTAAACTAATTGAAGGATAACATTAAATATTTTTGTATAATCTATGAACTAACTTGTATGTGAACAAAACAGTAAATCTGCTACCTTACCTGTACTTAAGGAATATGAATAATTTCCTATACGGTACATCTATATTGACAATTTCTTCATAATACTATTGAATTTTTATTTTGGTTAGGGACCATAATTCCCATTGTTCCGGTGAACCTCGTTGATCAATTGGCAAAGTGTCTGTCGGAAGCGGTAGGTCAACAGGCCATTGAGATTTTTGTTTGACATGCATGTGCCAATAATCTAAATACAGAAAAGAAAAAAAAAAAAGCAAAAGAAATACATTATATATCTTGAAAGCACAGATACAGAAGAGGGCTGGGATCACTCGGCTATTCGGAAAGGACCGAGAGAAACATGTGTTGGACATTGTCCTGTTCCGCAGCATCCTGCCTTGGTAAATGGCAAATGCGTGTGTGTTACAGATTAGGACCATTGATGTATGTGAGCTTTGTACCTCTGTAAGAGCAAAGGAAGCAAAAATAAAAAGGGAATTTTCCTCCTAAGTTAGATGGATTCATATTATTGAGTGTTTGACTTTTTGGAATATCTTGAAAATTTCCGACGGTCAAAATTGATCAATTGCATCTTAGGATCTTATAACAAGGTAACCAAAAGTGATGGTGGTATTACTTATGTATAGGTCGGACGAACAATTATCCCTTTCAAAAGATGTGTCATTGACTCCAATTGATCCATCAAATGACTTGGTCTTTAAATTATAATTGTTCCCTACATAGCTATGCCTCTAGTCTCAATTGATTCATCGGACAACTTGGTCTTTGAACAGTAACTGTTCCCTCTAAAATTGTGTGCCTTTCGTTTGATTGATCTTAAACTTCAAAGCAGCTTATTCTTACCTCTTACCAAAAAGAAAAAAAAAACTTCAAAGCAGCTTATATACATTCTTTTGATAAATATTGTTAATATTCATATTAACAACTGTTTGTGATATGTTGTTGTATCTCGACAATTGAACACATTGCATCAATGTATACCATTGTCAATCGACATATATTTATCTCCATACTCGTCGATAAGTTAGCACACTTGTATTAATACCCACACAGTATGCACATGACTGTTTATGCCCATCACGTGATGTTCACTTGCTTGTGCTAGACCAGCCATATTTTGGGTACACTCTAGCAATAGGCCACCAATAGATTTACTTCATCTACTGGTAGGAGATCAGATATGATTAAATTTCATTGGGACAGTAATCGTTTGCTACCAAAAAAAGAAAAGTAAATCATCCCATTACCTCTGAGAAATGCTCAAATTATGATAAGAAAATCCCGACCTTTCGTATTACATACCTTGATTACTTATTGTCTTACCTAGTTAAGCAAGATACTCGGTAATTATGTTAGCAGCTGAATAGGAATACGTAGCAAGCTATACTATTCCTTTTTCTTTTTTAATCTTGCATTTACTCAAATTACAAAAATAGTGAACTTTAGACATCTATATAAACCCACTTCAATGGAACACACAAGACATATCTTTCACAATCTTACCCTGTCAATCAATCAAGCCAAATACACTTAAAAATGGAGAAGGGTCAAGTCAAACTCAGTGCACTGGTCTTTCTATTGGTGATTGCTTCCAGTAAGTTTCTTTTCATCTCTCCATCGCTATTATCATTTCTATACGTACAACTGCACTAATGAGTTCCTCCGCATTTTCCTTCCTTTAAGGTCTTGTCGTCTCACATGCTCAAACAAGAGTAGGACACGAAGGAGGCTGGGATCACACACTTATTCAAAAAGAATCGGGACGAACTTGTTTCAGAGATTGTCCTCCTCTGGAAAAGCCCGCCTTGATAAATGGCAAATGCGTGTGTATTGGAGATTAGGACCATTGATGCATGTGAGTTTTGTGCCTCTGTGAGAGCAGAGGAAGCAAAAATAAGATGGAAATTTTTCTTTTAATAAAATGGGTTCATGCTATTGAATATTTGATTTTTTTTTTTTTTGTGGTCTTGAAAATCTCCAATGATTGATCGAAAGTAATCAAAGGCGATGATCGTATTCCTTATGTACATAATAGACGAATGATTGAGGAGGGATAAGAGAATGAAAATTTCAATATCTGAACTTAAAAGACGAATTCCCAAAAGAGTGACACGATCAATATCACCTCACGTCTTTGAATTCGATGGCAAAGAAATTCAAAACATAGTTTAAATACTCTAACCGGGTATGCTTTAGGTTGACAAGAAAAATGAAGTATTGAAATTGAGATATAAAGGGAAATTCAAAGATATTAAAGTTCCATTTTTGATTATATTCACCATCCTTTCGAATCACTCAACAATTAAGTTGGGGAAAATTTTAAATAAAGGCCTTAATTGAGGTCATTTTTTCGAAAAAAAATGTCCCAAAATAGTCGGTTGTCTCACATAAGAGCCTATCAATTTTGAAAAAGTACCAAAAAAGTCATAAACTTTTTGTATTAGTACTAATTTAGTCAAACTTTTCAATTGGACCAATTTAGTTCTAAACATTTTTACATTAGTACCAATTCAATCCATCTGGCTAATTTAAGTCGGAAATTGCTCACATGGCCACCAGCAATCTTATGTGGCGCCACGTGGACAAATTTTATAATTTTTAATATTTTTCAGATTTTTCAAAGGGAAGATGGCTGGATCCATCACTCCCCGACGACTTGGTTCTTAATACAATTTTTATCACGAGATTTTAGGTAAAATTTCTATACATATCCCCCCAGCAAGAAATCATACTCGCCTCCCGAGCTAATTTCAACGTCCGCCATTGTCTTTATCGTCAATATCAGTCTCTAGCTAGTCATCACTCCATTGGGCCAAATAAGTGAGAATCAAACATTATATAGGGAAAGATATAGGCTAAGGTTGGAATGGACTCAAATTTCATCTCATTTCTACCAAGAGAGGAAAAGAAAAGAAGGGATGTCAGAGGTGTGAACACAAATTGGGTGTGTTGTTACTGTTGTTGAGGGTCAATTTTATGCTTTCTTTTAGAGAGTTGCCACACCATAAGGGTTGAAATTATTGGGTGCGCTTGTTGAATCATAGTTCGTTTTGATCATATCATGGCCAAATGTTGCTAAAGTGCAATCTTCATAGATTTAGGACAAAGCCCTCAATGTGTGTACACCCCCTTGTCCTAGATTTCTCTATATTCCAATTTTGTCATTTTAGTGAACCATTGGCATCAAGAAGTCAGTCACAAGTTGGGCCAGCTATCACCAGCTACCAGAAAGACACCGGCCTTTTTCTTGCCAGAGGCCGGTCTGAATTGGTTCGGCTAGCCTTGATCGGTTTGGTCCGATTCTGTCTAAAGTTTTGTGCAATTAGGTCCCTATAAAGGATTTCTATCCAATTAGAAGGGAAATGGGCGAATTTGAAGGGAAATGGTCCAAATTCAGCCAAATTAAACTAATTAAACCCTTTTAACAACATCTTAATGGATCAAATTTGCCTAATTATCTGAAAAATATCAAACATTACGAGTGGATTTGATGGGTACATGAATTCAGATTTTCTAAACAATTTAACGCAATTGCCGCATTTCCCATGCTTAATTGCAAAATTTATTGAAATTGAATGCAATTAATATTTCACAATGTCTATCGATTCAGTTAATTGTACTCAATGTGGCCTGATGCACTCAAATCGGCATTGATATGAAGATATGAATTGGACATCATAACGGAATTGAAGTTCAATTGTTCAAATTGAATTTCAATTCATCAAATTAAACCTTAGTCTAGAATTAGTCAAGTTAGATTGGCTCAGTCCGAACACATTCACCTTATTTTGCACCCTTTGGATGTGCCAAATTTGCTAAATTGAGAAGCTTTCATATGAATTTGCCAAAATTAACCCTGGATTTGAATTGATATTAAGAAAACAAGTTGATTAGAGGTACAATCTCATCAATCATGAAGAATTGATCGGAACTCCTGATTATGGTTAAGAATGGAAATTTTTGCCTCAATATCCCAAATCACCAAAATGGTCACACGAGTGATCTTAAATTGACCTTTATATCAAATGTTGTAAAAGAAGTTAAGTCAAAATACAACTAAAAATGAAGTAATTGCATTCTTTATTTTGAACTTAAATCCGGAAAATTCGGAAAAATAGATCTTTAATTGATTTTTGAGAAATTTTTATGGCTCAAATCAAATTGAAGCTAAAATAAAATGATGTGCGAATTTTCGAAATTTTCAATTTTTTTGGGTCAAAAGTCAATCATTTGATGATTAATCACTAAAAAGGTCGATTTATGGCCAAAAGTTCGTTGTTGTTTTTTCAAAATATTTTTTGGCCAAAATGAAATTGAGACTATTTAGGAACTTTTTATGCAAAAGGGTTGACTTTTTGGTCAAAGGGTTGATAAAAAAATCAAGTTAACTTTTTGAGTTTTTGATAGAAACGATTAAGAAATCACCCATAATTGATGGGTCAATGGCAAAAAAAGAAAAACGACACTTTTTAGTTGAGGAAATGGTTCCATCATGATCAGAAACCCTAATCTTGACATTTTACATTTACAGACATATCTGTTAAAAATCAGGTGTCGATAATATTTAGATTTCAAATGACAATCTCATTGGGCATTCACAAACTTATTGTGGAGGAGGACTAGCATGCGGTTAATTCCCTTCTTTAGAAATCAACTCCCTCACTCAATTTTGGTGACATTCTCATTTCTCAAATTAGGAAAATGTTAGGATATTACCTTTAGGGAAGGAAACTCATGTGTAGATTGATTGGCAAACTGGAAACGATCATTTGCACTTGAATTGTTTTCACAACAAAATATCTTTTACTGAAAGCAGCTTTTCGATTTTTCTTTAAGGAGACCAAGCTTCTGTACTAACTTAGAATAAAGGATATCTCATGCAAAAGGAAATTTATTTCTTCAATTCAAACAACCCTAATCGAGCCAAAATTTAATCAATGGCAAGACTAAGAAATTATGAACTCAATAACGTAACATGGACAAACTATGCCAAACTTTATCGGTGACATAACTTGAGAACACAGGGATACAATGTCGAAATTTGATTGATGATACATCACTAAGATATAGATACACGTTGGAAGTAATCTACAATGCAAACGTAAGAGATACAACTAAGAAATTTAAAGTGCAGTGCAGGAACGATAGAGATAATTGCAAGATAATATTTTGCTTGATTTACGTGGGGACTTTCTGGTTGGTGACTGATAATATGTATAGTGGTTAATGTGATTACTTTTTGACAATTCCCAACTGTTATAATCTCCTTAATAACTCTTGCCTGTTATCTCCATGTTCCTAAATTTTACGTGCACAAGCTATTCCATGACGTGATTTCTTGTGATCGGTGCATACTCCATGATCTTGCTTCTAAGGGGTAATTATCCCTTTCAAAAAATGTGTCATTGACTCCAATTGATCCATCAAATGACTTGGTCTTTAAGCGATAATTGTTCCCTACATAACAATGCCTCTAGTCTCAATTGATTTATCAGATGACTCGGTCTTTGAACGGTACCTACTTCCTCTAAAACTGTGCGACTTTAGTTTTATTGATCTTAAACTTCAAAGCAGCTTATTAATATTCTTTTGACAAATATTGTTAATATTCATATTAGCAAATGTTTGTGGTCCGTTGATGTATTTCGACAGTTGAACACATGGCATCAATTGATACCATTGTCAATCGACATATATCTATCTCCTTACTCGTCAATAAGTTAGCATACTTGTATTAATACCCACGTAGTATGCACATGACTATTTATACCCATCACATGTGATGTTCACTTGCTTGTGCTAGTCAAGTCATATTTTGGGTAAACTCTAGCAATAGATAGGCCACCAATAGATTTACTTCATCTGTTGGTAGGAGATTAGATAGGATTAAATTTTCTTAGGACAGCAATCGTTTCTTCTTTTTTTTTAATTTATTATTTTTGTTTTTTTATTTTTTTGATGACCTAGGGAACCCCGTAAGCCGACAGCCGGCGGGCAAACTCTAGGGCGATGCTAGCGGAGGACCCACCACCTCGACATCACACTTAAAATCCCGTGCGGCCAGCGAGATTCGAACTCCTCTCCTCCTCGCAAAAGATCATGGGAGCCTTATCCAACTGGGCCACCATAGGCGGTGGTGCAATCATTTATTAGCCAAAAAAAAAAAAAGTAAATCATTTCATTACCTACGAGAAATGCTCAAATTATGGTAAGCATATCTTGACCTATCTGATTTTATATGTTGTTAACTTATTGTCTTACCTACTAAAGCAAACATGCATTTTGATGGAGATCGGGGAAATAAAGGTAACAAATAAAAATACTCAGTAAGTATATTAGCAGCTGAATAGGAATACGTAGCAAGCTAATTACTGTTCCTTTTCCTTTTTTAATCTTGCATTTACTCAAATTACAAAAATACTGAACTTTAGACATCTATAAAAATCCACTTCAATCTGCGAAATAAAGGTAACAAAGAAAAATACTCAGTAAGTACATCAGCAGCTGAATATGAATATGTAGCAAGCCAATTACTAATTTTTTTATTATAAAAAATCTTGCATTTACTCAAATTACAAAAATAGTGAACTTTAGACTTCTATATAAACCCACTTCAATGGGACACACAAGACATATTTCACAATCTTACCATGTCAATCAATCAAGCCAAATACACTTAAAAATGGAGAAGGGTCAAGTCAAACTCAGTGCACTGGTCTTTCTATTGGTGATTGCTTCCGGTAAGTTTCTTTTCATCTCTCCATTACTATTATCATTTCTATACGTACAACTGCACTAATGAGTTCCTCCACATTTTCCTTCCTTTAAGGTCTTGTCGTCTCACATGCTGAAGCAAGAGTAGGACCAGAAGGAGGCTGGGATCACACGCTTATTCGGACAGGACCGGGAGAAACTTGTATTGGATCTTGTCCTCCTGGGCAGCATCCCGCCTTGATAAATCACAAATGCGTGTGTGTTGCAAATTAGGACCATTGATGTATGTGAGTTTTGTGCCTCTATGAGAGCAGAGGAAGCAAAAATAAAATGGGAAATTTTCTTTTAATAAAATTGGTTCATGCCATTGAATATTTGACTTTTTCCATGGTCTCGAAAATCTCCAATGATTAATCGAAAGTAATCAAAGGCAATGGTCATATTTCTTATGTACAGCATAGACGAACGATTGAGGCGGGATAAGAGAATAAAAATTTCAATATCTGAACTTAAAAGACGAATTCCCAAAAGAGTGACACAACCAATATCACCTCACGTCTTTGAATTTGATGGCAAAGAAATTCAAAACATAGTTTAAATACTCTAACTAGGTATGCTTTAGGTTGACAAGAAAAATGGAGTATTGAAATTGAGATATAAAGGGAAATTTGAAGATATTAAAATTCCAATTCTGATTTTATTCACCATCCTTTCTGATCACTCAACAATTAAGGTAAGAAAATTTTAAATAAAGGCCTTAATTGAGGTCATTTTTTTCCGAAAAATGTCCCAAAATAGTTGGTTGTCTCTGTTGGGATTAACGGATCCCTGAAAACCAGATTCGACACTAAATCGAACCCCTAAAAGTAATGCGGAAGACAAGCCCGGGAAATTCACGTATCACCGATCCTAAAGCACACCACGGATTCAAGCATACCTTGTCAGCCACAGATTAGACACCGACGCCGACAAGTGGAAGAAAATCTGGCCCTGTTCGATCCGATGATGCCTTGAAAGGAAGAAAAACGCTTACTGTTTTTCTTTTCTTGTTGGAGAGAGAGAGCGCGCGGGAGAAGGGAAGACGTACGTACGTTCTGATTCCAACATGTGTCTTCTCTCTCTCTCTCTCTCTCTCTCTCTCTCTCTCTCTCTCTCTCCTCTTTTTTATACGTCCCTCCATCCACTGGCCTTATTCCCGCAGGCCGAGCTTTTAGGGCCCAACTTAGGCGGACGGGCCTTAAGCCCATCGCTAATAAAACCTTCATCTCCCACTCGCACATGGTGGGCCGAACATGATTCTCTTTACCTCTCTTCAACATTTATACCGGTGAATAATCCGTGCGACCAACATACTTTGAGAGCTCGTTACTATACATCTGTTATGAATATATAGCAGCTCATAATGGGCGTCACACTCTGAGTAGATTCAGTATGCAGTACCCTAGATCGATCGATCACATTTATATCTCTCTTGATCTCTTTTAAACAATGATATATATATATTGTATTCACAATGATAATTATCACAAAGATAGTCATAATTGGTCGACCAATGAATACAAAACTACAATGTGATTCTCCAAATTTGATCTTCTTCTTTCCTTCAAACTCTTAATTTCAGTTCAGCTTGCTTTTCTAGAAATGCCCCATTAGATCGAATCAACTCATGACCATTGGTAACACCCTAAGATAGCAAACACTAAATAGAAATCTTAAGAATAAGTAAGAGTCATGAGGGGACTAAAAATTGATGAACTCTTTTCCTTAAGAGTCTCACACATCATAAAAGTTGAGATCAAACTTTTTGCCACTTTTATTGGTCGTCTCATGCATACGTAGTATGAAATACGTATTACGATATTAACTCCTTTCCCATTGAGCGTATGTCTACACCTTTCAATACTGTACAGATGATAGTTCAGACATACCCAATGTCTAACTTGAGTTCACGTATCTACCCATTTACAAAATTCATCAGAACTCACATCTGGCATCTTAGACAGATAAAGTAAAATATGTGGGGTATTTTACTTTCGGACATAGTAAGTATTATGTCATCATCTTAACACTCAGTTAAGGCGGCATGCGTATTTTAAACTTGAGCTCTCGATTATCACCTAGATAATAAGCTTTAAAATAGTCTCATCTTTATTTATCACATAGTAAATAGAGGCGATTACCCGTGTGAGTGGCCCAATCTTATATTTGTCCGACATACTTTCTCAACTTAAAGTAATGCACTAAGCATTAAGATGTATAAAGATCAAACAAAGATTCATAGGCATTAATGATGAAAACACAAATTCATCAAATGTGAACACTTAGCGAAATTACAATATTCAGTACATTAGTCTCTACGCAATCCTAGAGATTTTACATGACCACAAAACATATCTCTAGGTATTGGCTTTATCATAGGATCTGCTACCATTCTATGCATAGATATGTACTGTAAGTTCACATCCTTTCGTGCAACCATATCTTTTACAAAGTTATACTTAGTATTTATATGTTTGGTCTTGCCATGATATTTTGGATCTTTGGTGTATGCTATAGTTGCTTGGCTATCACAGTTAACCAATAATGTATTTGCAGCTTTCTCAATATAACCTAAATGATCCAAAAATCTTTTAAGCCATACTCCTTCTTGTACTGCTGCTGATAATGCCACGAACTCAGCTTCCATCGTGGATAAGGCTATACACGTTTGCTTCTTACTGCTCCAACATATGGTGCCATTATTCGGTAAGAAAACAAAGCCAGAGGTAGATTTCCTTTCATTAAAATCTCCTCCATAATCAACATCAGAATAGCCTTAGAGTTGCAGATCATTTCATTAATAACTCAGCGTATAATCAGCAGTCCCCTTTAGATACCTCAGTATTCTCTTGACGGGCTTCCAATGTGCTGGACCTGGATTGGATTGGTATCTACTCACCATTCCAACTGCAAAACATATGTCGGGTCTTGTATACATCATAGCATACATCAAGCTCCCAACAGCACTAGCATAAGGAACATGTTTCATTTGTTCCTTCTCTTGTGGAGTTTTTGGACATAGTCTATGGCTCAATCCTTCACCTTTTGCAATAGGAGTGTCTATGGGTTTACAATCTTGCATACGAAATCGTTCAAGAACCTTATTTATATAGGTTTCTTGTGAAAGAGATAACGATCTCTTTGAAAGATCTCTTAAAATCTTAACTCCAAGAATGTATGCAGCCTCACCCATATCCTTCATCTCAAAGTTGGAAGACAACCAACTCTTGACAGTATTAATAAACTCCATATTGTTTCCGGCAATTAGTATATCATTAACATTTAATGATATGATCACAAATTGATCCTTGGATCTTTTGATATATACACAATGATCCTTATCAATCATTGTAAAATCATATCTCATTATGGCATTATGAAAACGTATATACCATCTCGAAGACTGCTTAAGGCCATATATCGACCTCAAAAGTCGACATACCTTTTCTTCTTGGCCTTTCACTATGAAACCAGCAGGTTATTCCATGTATATTTCTTCCTCTAATTCTCCATTAAGGAAAGCAGTCTTTACATCCATTTGATGTAATTCAAGATCCAAACTAGCCACTATTGCTAGATGATGCGAATCGAGGTAAATCTCACTACAGGAGAAAACGTATCTTCATAATCAATTCATTCATGTTGATTATACCCCTTCGCCACAAGGCGAGCCTTATGCCTTTCTATCGAGCCATCAGCCTTTCGCTTTATTTTGAGAACCCACTTGTTCCCAATAGCTCTGTGTCCTTTTGGAAGATCAACCAATTCCCAGACTTGGTTTGATTTCATTGACTCAATTTTCTCTTCCATTGCATGAATCCATTTTTCCTTATTAGGGCAATTCAGAGCCTCATTAATATTTCTTGGCTCATCCTCATCTTGTGGAGTAACCATAAAAATTTCCCCTTCAATGTCAAAACGTCGACGGAGAATACTTTGACGACTTATTTGCCGTATGGGAGATTGTACACTTTGCACATCATTCCCCATTATGCTCCCATTAGGATTAGGTAATGATGATGTCGTCTCATCATGTGGTTGTAATTGAGAATGATTTGAATTCAATTCATCACTTCTCATATTACTTCCACTTGGGCGAACTCCACTAAGATCATTATCTTGATCCAAGGTTTCAAATATGGAGTAATATTCCCCTATTTCGCCCTTCTTAGGAAACTCATCCTCTAAGAATGTGACATCCCGTGATTCAAATTCAGTTATACTCCCACTTTCCTGCTCACCTATGAACACATACCCCTTTGAGTGTTCTGAGTATCTTATGAAAATACTCTTCTTTCATCTAGGACCCAATTTCCCAAACTTGTTAGAGGACTCATGTGTATAGGTAGCACAACCCCATGGCTTAAGAAAACTTAAGTCCGATTGTCTACCTGTCCATAACTCATATGGAGTGGAAGTAACTGATTTGGAAGGCACTCGGTTAAATATATAGGCAGCAGTTAACAACGCATCACTCCAAAAAGTGATAGGTAAGTTAGCATGCACCATCATGGACCTAACCATTTCCAGTATGGTTCTTTTTCTTCTCTCCGCAAAACCATTTTGTTGAGGAGTATATGGAATAGATAACTGTCTTTCTATTCCTTTTTCGTCACATTATTTTCTGAACTCATCAGATAAATATTCTCGACCTTGATCGGATCTCAATGCTTTTATTTTCTTGCCTAATTGATTCTCTACCAGGTTCATAAACCTTTTGAAACAACTTATTGCTTCAGTTCAGATTTATGATAAATCAAATAGACATATTCGGATCGAGTATAATCATCTATAAAAGTGATGAAATAAACAACCTCATGCCTTCCTTTCACATTCATTGGACCATAGACATCAGAATGGATTAAATGTATAGGAAATTCAGCTCTTTTACCTTTTCCAAATGGTTTCCGTGTCGTTTTCCCTTCTAGGCAATGCTTACATATGGGTAAATCGACTTTTTCAATATTGCCCAACAAGCCCTCTTTGGCTAGTCTATTCATACGTCGTTGGCCAATGTGACCAACTCTAGCATGCCACACATTCACATCATTATCGTATGAATTAGGAGACGTGATAAGGGAATAACAAACATTTGCATTAACATAGTCAATATCTAATACAATGAAACCATCCAGAAAATAACCACAACCATAGTAATTTGTATCCAAAAACAAATCCACACCTCTATTATAGAAGTTCATATTAAAACCTAGTTTAACCAACACCAAAACAGACACTAAATTCCGATGAATCTCCGGAGCATACAATACATCATGAAGGAACAAAGTGCGTCCACCACGCATGTTCAATTGGCAAGTGCCAATTCCTTTCACTTCAGTTCTGGAGTTGTTTCCCACATAGATCCACTTAGTTCCAGTTGGTACTCGTCGGAATTCCACGAAGGATCCTCTATCCTTCGCTACATGGTCTGTCGCTCCTAAATCTATAGTCCACAAAAGATTAAACTCAATCAAGAATATAGAACTCGACACAAAAGTAAAGTTCTGAAAAGTACAAGGGGTGTTTTCCTTCTTTGGCTCACGACAGTCGCGAGCATAGTGACCCTTCTTGTCACAATTGAAACACTTCACCCTTGTAAGCTTCTTTATTCGATGACGCTTTCCTCTTTCATGTTGGTTAAACTTGGGTTTCTTCCCTGAAGGACCTGCTTCCTTGCCTTTCCCTTTATCAAACCAGTTAGGGCATTTGCGCTTGGAGCTCGAAGCTCCATGTGAGCTAGAACTAGCATGATAGAGTTCAGCATCTGGCTTAGCCACCAAGAGGCGGTCCTCTTCCAGTTCAAGATGGCGCATAGCATCCTCAAAGGTTTTGATATTATCATTATGGGTTAGGTGCACCTTCATATGCTCCCAACTCTAAGGCAATGAACGAATCACTGCTTGCACTTGCTACTCATCTATCAGGACATGGCCAGCATCTTTCAGCTCATTTATCATGAGATGTCGCTTCATGGTCTGACCATGAGACTTCTTATAACAGTCAAACCTAATAATGAGCTGCCTCAGTTTGGTCACCGAAGTATGACCAAATCTTGCTGCCAATGCTTCCCACATTTCCTTGGCATTGTGAAAACGCCTAAACTCTCGTATGACGTCATTGTCCATGCTGCTCAACAACGTAATGCGAGCAATAAAGTTCTTTCTTTTCCATGCAACAAATGCTTCCTCATCTCTCTTGTGCTGCGCAGTGTTTCCTTCTTCAGGTTCTACCATGGTTAGGTTAAGAGCCTCAAGTGCTTCTTGCTCTTCTAGCACATACTGGATTTTCATTTGCCAAATTTCATAGTTGTCACCATGAGCTTTTCACCTTTGTTCAGCTCGGCAACTATGCTCTTTGTGGCTGAAGCCATTAATCTGAACACATTAGACATATATGCACGAATTATTAATGCTTATCATTTATGCATCCCTATTTACATAGACCCATCATATTAATGAATAATTTCAAGTAAGGCTTCAGAATCAAAAAGTCACTATGTTTCCAATCATCCTCCAAAAATCCTAACTTAAAACTATCATTAATATGATTGTCATATGCAAAATCAATTCTATGAAGCTACAAAAACTTCTGAAATTACCCACAGCTAATTACCCACAACAACCAGCAATAACAGAAAGCAACAGATAATCGACATCCAATAAAACAATAATGCTTTCAACTAATACAACCAATATATAGGTTGCTACAACAACAACAATTAGGTAGTAAACAATACATAAGATGTCCACAAAGCACACTCAACAAAGATAAACCAATACATCTAACACCAAGTCAGCACACGAACTGGGAAAGATCATCTTTTGTCCAATTTCTTGATCTTTTCCCTTGTAACAATCCAGTAATATTCATTTACAAAATCCATCACAATTTTTTTATATGAAGCAGCTCCGTTGACATCCCATATGTGATTCAACACATCTTGCCATTCAGGTGGAAGAGTGTTCATGAAAAAACGCACCATCTCTGATTGTGGCATAGGACGACCATTCCATATGACCTTTTGAATTTTCTCGTTGACTTCAAGGACGTGATCAATTAAGTCACCACTCTCCCATCGATGATCAGTCAGCTCAGCTATCAACTTAGACAGCATTTCCTTTTGTTCATCGGTAATTGCGCGAATAGGTGTGCGCAACCTCAGGGGAAGCATTGTTCCTGCAACAAATGCAGAACAAATAAGGGATTACATATAATCCACATAGACTTAATTGAAAAAGAAACACATTCTTTTCCCCCTTTTTTTTTGGTCAACGGTCAACGGTCGCGGTCAACAGACCGGTCGAACCGGACGGGCTGGTCGGACGAACCGACCGCACGTGCCGAGCGCATGCGCGGCTGACGTCACGCAGACGTCAGCCGGCACGTGCCGCGCACGTGCCAGGTGTCCGCAAGTCAGGTCGGGTCGAGTCGCCGGTCGGGTCACCGGCCGATGATCGCCCAGCCAACTGTCACTTGTGTTGACGTCATCGATGACGTCATCCCAGCGGTTACCCGACCGTTAGGTGACGTCATGCTGACGTCAGCACGCGTCGGTCCGTTGATCGGCGCGTACCGGTTCGCCAATCGGTGGCGTGCACGTGCCGGTTCGCCGACTGGCGTGTGTGCCGCACGTGCTGGGCGAGCTAGCGCTTTCGGGTGCGTCGCGCCCACGCGCAGCGCCTTCTGGCCGCGCGTGTGGGCGCGTGCAGCATCGCCCAGCGACGCACGACATGTCACCGAACTTGTCTCAACGACCTCTTTCACCCAGTGCCTTCAGAAATTGATTTCAACTTACGAAAACTCAAAAAAAAAAGGACGAACAACGCTCAGGTGTCGGGATTTCTCACCCCGATTCATACGGCTGAATTACTTTCGCGAAAAATCAATCAAAAAACATCAAACATGTCGGGAAAACGTGAACCTGGCTCTGATACCAATGTTGGGATTAACGAATCCCCGAAAACCAGATTCGACACTAAATCGAATCCCTAAAAGCAATGCGGAAGACAAGCTCGGGAAGTTCACATATCACCGATCCTAAAGCACCCCACGGATTCGAGCGTACCTTGTTAGTCACAAATTAAACACCGACGCCAACAAGAGGAAGAAAATTTGGCCCTGTTCGATTCGATGACGCCTTGAAGGGAAGAAAAACGCTTACTGTTTTTCTTTTCTTGTTGGAGAGAGAGAGCGCGCGGGAGAAGGGAAGATGTACGTATGTTCTGATTCCAACAGGTGTCTTCTCTCTCTCTCTCCTCCTTTTTATACGTCCCTCCATCCACGGGTCTTATTCCCGCGGGCCGGGCTTTTAGGGCCCAACTTGGGCGGACGGGCCTTAAGCCCATCGCTAATAAAACCTTCAGTCTCAAATAAGAGCCTATCAATTTAGTTTCAAATAAAGTTTTTACCGCGAATTTTGCATTGTGATGGTGATTATTGGAAAAAGGATGTCTCTTGACCTTAATCCTGACCCATCAAGACTTTTCGAAGGAAATGGGTCTCTTCTCCACAAAATGTCACCGATTTTTTTTTCCTTTCTTCCTTTCTGTATGTATTGGACTTTGCGGTGCTAGATCAACTCAACTAGAATCATGCTCACCTCCATAAAGAGCTTTTTCCATCCATTTCTTTTTTCCACTTTTGATTCCAAGGCAATCTCTTTATCTATGGGTGGCTATGCAAAAGATAAAAGCATGTAAAAAAGGAAAAAGGGCAAGGCATGATTCTGATTGTACTCCCTCAATTGAAGCGATGGAGACGTAGACAATAGATAGTTCTCTGCACCATTTTGCCCCTTTTCTTCTTCTTTTTTCCCCAAAATTCTCACTCTTTATTGTTATAAAAAAAAATTACAACCTTTCCATATCATTTTCCATAACTGCGTTCATACTTTCCCTTAATCGAGATACCCAAAATTCTTGCACAATACAAATATTGATAAGTACATAAGCATGCAATTTTTTTCATAATTTTCAGCATTTGGATAGCATTATAAGTTTTTGCTTAAAAAAAAGTATAATTATGTTTTATTATAAAATAAAATAAAAAAAGCTTAACTAAATAGGCCGTTAAAAGATGCTATGTACTCAAATTTTTGTTTTTTTATTAGCCATGCAATCAATATACAAAACACTTTCTCAATCATTAAATTTTCCGATCACGTAAATTTTGGGCATTTTGCAAATATGAGGCACTTTTGGTGATAGAATAACTTTAGACATTATTATCATCACTAAGGATATGGCAAAAGCTCTAACGCTCACGTGCCCGTTGCCCTTTGCCTCACCCCCGTCTCCTCTTCGCAAAATGACATGCATCTCCATGTTCCATTGTTTGACTTTGTGAAAGAATTTATGATAAATAAATATGTATGCAATTTTTAAATTGGCTAAATATCACAGAAAAACCCCAAATTATAACTACTATGACAAAATACTATGTGATATAAATGCCCACAAATTTTTTTGTGTCTCGAAAAAAACCCAAATATATACATGTGTGACATATTTATTTACCATCTATTTCAATTCAATCCAAAGTATATTCATCACATTTAGTAAGTTCGGGGTTTTTTATGATACAAAAAAAAAAGTGTTAGGTATTTGTGTCACAAAGATAAGTTTAGAGTTTTTAGTGACATAAAAAAAATCGAAATGTATGTGTCATGGTGGGTTTAGATTGTGGTTTCTTGTTATATTGACCCTTTTAAATTATGTCCCCAAGAAATATCTATAGCAACCTAATTTTTATTTTACTTGTTGTAAACCTCAACAAAAAGAGTTAAAATAGTTGAATATCACATGAGATTCCACAAATGTGGCGGTTGACAAATGTAAACTAGGTACATTTTGATGAAGTTATGGATTTTTTGGTGATAAGAAGAGGTAATAAGTTCTTCAATTTGGTTGTTGAAGTGTCAATGCTTAAAGGAGTTGAATTTAACCCAAATTGATTTGATAAAAGAATCGTTACGTGACTTCATTAAGATCGAGAGATCTGACCAATTCTATCACTATGTCGTTAGCCATACGATCCAATTTTTACTCCCAATCTTTCGAATAAATCTAGATATTAAGTTCAAATCTCATTTTTCTTTTTTATCTTTCTTTTTCTCGTTTTGAAACCTTGAATATTAGAGATTCCATGAAAAATCTTCAATCCATTAGAAGGGGCTTTTTCTATGGTCCATGACGGTATATCATAACAAACTAAAAGTCGAGAGTTTACAATCAAAACTAGAATGTTCGGCAATAATTACATCAAAGGGCGTCTGATGATGATAATGACCTTTGGGGACCATTTATATGGCAAGAGTCGAAAATTCTGAACATTATTAAATTTGATCATATGCTTGTTGACATTTTGTGGCCATTTACATGGTAAGAACGACAAACTTTGAACTTGATTAATTTCGATGGTTATGCGTGTGGTGATAATCATGACTCATCAGGACGATATCGTAGTGATATTTGACTTTTTGCACGAACTCCTTTGCTTAAGGAAAAATTGTGTTTTTGACGTTAGCTTATGAGATGCGTTAGCAATATTAGAATATTTAAATATCTTTTAGAGATATTAGGATATTTTCTCTTATTATCTAATTTGATTTCTTTTTATTTCTTACATCTAAACTTATAAATAAGCTCCTCATGTACTTATTTTTTTCAATATATCCCTATTTACTTTATATTTAACTGTGGTCACACACCCGTATTTATGTTATCCTCAGAAAACAGTGTCTAACCCACCCAATATTTAAAAGCTGATTGAAAATTATTTAGGAGTTCGTACTCATCAAAACATTTCTCTTGTCATCGTGTGTCAAATCAAAAGACATCAACTGTCTTTATATATAAAATGTTGGTCAATTCTATAGGTGAAAAGAATTCTTGAAATATTTTTTAAAAAAATCTTACTCACGAACCTAGTTTAATTTTTTCAAATGATGTCCAGTTGGCAAAGCTTTACGTGTGTGTCCTGAGCGTTAATATGAATGAGGATGTACTTGATAAGTACATAAATAATAATGATACCTTTTTCTTAATAAGTGTGGAATCTGCCAAAATATTTTGAAAATAAATAAATAAAATTGATGGGTTTTTACCCCCATTTGGTAAGCTACATTGTCCGTGCTTCCGTGTCGTGTCTGACACGTGTCGGAGCATGTTGGACACGTCGACACCATCGTGGTAAAAGACTAATGGAGGCAAGGATGATAAGATGATTCTGAAGCCACGAACGGACCACCGCAATGGCGAGAGACGGCTAGAGAAAGAGCCGAACAGAGATAAAGAAGAGAGAAGGCAAATCACATTTCCAATTTTCTTTTCTGGATGGCTAAAGGAAGAGGAGAGGAGGGAAGGGGGTCGTGCCATTACAAGAAAATAAGAAAAGAGGTCTGATGTCGTGAGAGAGAGAGAGAGGGGGGGACGAATGAAAGAGCGGGTGGAATTTGGGGATTGTTTTTTTAACCAGAAAATTAAATAAATTAAATTAAAAAATGATTTCGAAAAATAAAAATATTAAATTTTGAATAATAATAAATTTTGGTTATTGTAGAAAATCATGAATTTATTTAAATAAATTGATTCTAATTTCTTATTAATTTTTAGTTTCATTGATAACTTTTGTTAAAATTAAAAAAAATGTTTCGCATTAATTATGAATATATCTTTCAAATTTCAAATGAATTGATTTGTTAATATTATTAGTATAAATTTATTATAGGCTCTTTTTTAATTAATTATTTATTTATGAATTTGAATCAAATTAATTAAAAATAAAAATATTAATTTAATATACAACGTATCGCAACGTGTCGGAATTCTCTATTTTTTAAAAATGACCAGGATATGCTTTGTCCTAAATTTGCAACATTGGGCCAAATGACAAGATGATTCTCCAGATCAAACATCCTTTTCTTGGCTAAAAAAGGGGAAGCCATTACAAGAAATTAGGTGGAACGTATATAAAAGGTGTATCGTCTAGTTTTTGGACAAGGGGGCATACACACATTCCAGGACTTTGTCCTAAATTTGCAACATTGGGCCATGATGTGATCAAAATCCAAGACACAAAAATTATAGCCCAACCACATCGTGTTCACACCCCAGACATTCCCTCCCCCCCCCCCCCCCCTTTCTTCTTTTCCCTCTCGTGATATAAATTACATAAAATTCGAGTCCACTCCAACCAAAGTATGATCAAGATCTAAGCATCTAGGCTTATGTATTTACATGTATGATATTTGAATCTCCTCTTACTTGACCCAACAGGACGATGACTGGTTAAAGACTAATAGTGATAATTAAGATGATAGCAGACTCTAAATTCTAGTTTAGAAAGTAAATGCAATCCCTTATTAGGAAGGTAACAAGTCATCGCAAGAGTGACCGATCCAGTCATCTCTCCTTCGAACCTCATCGAACCAAGCGAATTGGGATCGAATTTAATCACATCCATGCCTTGTCCGATCTCACTTAGCGTGCAATACTACAGCAACCTTCTCTACCCTATGAAGAATTGTACCCCCACCCAACTGGGGGAATGGGGCAAATCCTTCCCGTTAGGGTTTTTCCTAAGGGCCCACGAGGTGTTAAAAAATGAAGTGCCGTGCATTTATTTGAATTCTAATGCACTCGTTGATGGTGGGATTTTGATATATGGACATTACCTTTCTTGCTATGCTGCCCTTCCCTTCCACACAGAGAGAGAGAGAGAGAGAGAGAGAGGTGATCAATGGCAGCATCATTAGCTCCGTCTCCGAAAGCTTTGCGAGAATTTCGAGGGTTTCTCCTCCTCCATTGGCAGCTTGAATCGGCTGCTCCGATGGAAAGTTTTAAATCTTTTCTGATGGAGGACCAGATCTGGCCTGCGACGACGCGGGGTCCTGCCGCGGGAGCAGCTATCGCCGGAGGGGGAGCAGCGGCGGCGACGGTGGTGGTGTGGGGGCGCAGGGCGTTCGGGGCGAGGAGGAGGAGGAGGTCGGGGTTGCCGCCGCCGCCGCCGTGCCGCCACCTGTGCCTGCCCCCTGCGTGCGTGCCAAGCCACCCCGACTGCCCGGCGGTCACCGCGCGCCTGCCCGTGACTACGTCGGTCGTCGTCGCAACGATCGGAAACGCGCCTAATAAAAACCCAAACCTCCCTCGCCCACACCACACGCGCTCTCACTCTCTCTTCTTCATGCTCTTCATCTGAAACTCCCTCTCCCTCTCTCTCTCTCTCTCTCCCTCTCTCTCTCCCTCTCTCCCTCTCTCTCTCTCTCTCTCTCTCTCTCTCTCTCTCAAAGCGAAGCGACTCTCATGGCGGTCGAAGCTCGGCGCGCCGATCCTTTTCCCGCTCGGATGATCGTGAACAGGTACTCTGTCGAACTTCACTCGTGGGTCTCAATTCGATTTTGAATGTCGTGAGCTATTTGGGTAATTTCTCTCTCTCTCTCTCTCTCTCTCTGCTTTTCTTTCAAGCTTAATTCCAATCGGTTCGGTTCTTTTGCAGATTCTTCGGGAATTCCATCGCGACGAGGAAGTACTGTTGCGCGATCCGCTCCTACCTCACCCATCCGGAGGACTTCATCCCTCTGCCGTCGACGGAGACGGAGACGCCCGACCAGACCTCGCGTCCGTCTCGCCGTCACCTGAAACTCGGCGTCGTCCCGCAGTTCAGCACGGCGAAATCGCCCGTGAAATCCGACAGCGGATCGACCAGCGACTACAACGCTGCCGTCTCTTCTGTCCCCAGGAGCCACCGCAAGCGGTCCAGAGACGACGCGATCGGCGGCGACCACTTGAACGGCGATCGCTTCCCGGCGAGTCGTAGTCCTCCTCACAAGATGAGCAAGGCGTCGCCGTTTCTGGGGCACGAGGCGAGGTTCGAGATCCAAGGTCGCGAATCGGAGATCGACCGTTTGATTTCGCAACATGTGAGACCCTTCTTCTCCTTCCTTCCTCTTCCAATAATTTTATTTTTGATGGATTTGATTAGGGTTCTTACACTTGTTCTGGGATTTGAAGAAAAAAAAAAAACCCAGACAATGTCGGCTCTGTTCCCCGGCAACAAAATATTAAATTTTCACGAATTGCGTCAAGAAATTACTTATTTTTGAAAGTGAAATAGGAAAATTAGAAATTTCCTGACAACTTTCCTGTTCTGGACGTGTCTGGAGACACAGGCGTTCGCGAGGAAACTGAAGGAGAAAGACAAAGAAATCCAGAGCATCGGGAAATTGAACGGTCTGCTCCAAGAGAAATTGAAGATCCTGGCGATGGAGAGCCACATGTGGCGGGGCCTCGCCCAGGACAACGAGTTCGAAGCCGACTCCCTCCGCTCCACCCTCCGGCGCGCCCTCTCCCACGGCGGCGGCGGGGTCGACGACGCGGAGTCCTGCTGCGGAAGCAACGGTCCCGGGACGGCGGGCTCGGAAGGCGGCGACGCGGAGGCGGAATCGACGAGGCGGCAGCGGCGACGATGTGGGTGGTGCGGGAACTGGGAGTTGGGGGAGGTGCTGCTGCCGCGCAGCACCTGTTCCTGCGCACGGCGGCGCGCGGGGCCGGCCACCGTGACTGCGCTGCGTGCGGCGAGGTTGTCACGGCGAGGGTTCACCTGAATCTGTCGTCGTAGGAGGAGGAATCGTCGGAATCGCCCTGGGCGGGAAATATAAAAAGGAGGGAAATCCGGGGCGAAAAGGGGAAAAAGGAAATAATTAGAGGGGAGGAAAGAAATAATCCTCTTTTTTGTTTTTGTTTTTGTTTTTGGATATAGGGAGATTCTTTGATATCTTTTCTGTTGGAGAATAACGGGTAAAAAACCATCGAGAGGGATGGTTTTTTCAATTTTTTGTGTAAATACAAATACGTAATAAATTTTCTTCTTTTTTTTCTTTTAATTACTACGTTCCTATATTTTTGTCTTTTGGAGCAAATTGTTGCCTCTCTAATTCCCTTTTCAATTTCCTTATGGTGCTCGAATATGAACATTGTTCCAACAAAACTCCCATCAACATTGATATATTATTTCCTATATATATATTGTGATTTAGACTCCAAAAAAACTAGAGAAAAATATGCCCTTTTACTATGTTATTCTTTAATTTCATGTTAGGTTATCGATACGAAATTCTAAAGATAATGACCCAAATATACAAATAAAATGTTGAAAGATGGTGATTTTCCAATGAGTGGTTATATTTAATAATGATTATCTTAATAATTTTCTTAATGGCATAGTAAATTGTGTTATTGAATTCACGAAAACATGGGTAAGTAGTCCCAGAAATCAAGAATATAAAGAAGAGCTTTTCCATCATTTTTCTTCTTCTTCTTTTATCTTTTTTCATTTTTTTTTTCTTTTCTGATCATGCTTCCTCTCCTGACGTGAAATGATCGAGATTCATAGACATTAGACACTTATGTCCACCAATTCCTCCCTCCCCTCACAATCTCTATGCTCGTGTAATATAAATATTAATACATAATTCTTTCCTCCCTCCCTCACTCTCTCAATTTTTGTAGTAACTCTCGACCATAACATTAGAATAAATATAGTGATAAAACTATAATTACTTTCCTCAACAAAATAAATAAGGGAAAATAACACAAATAATTTCTAAATGTTAACCTAAAGTGCATTGTGATTCATAAACTTTTAATTTGTTCAATATGATCTCTAAACTTTCAATACATATTCAATCTAGTTCTAGAACTATATGAAAATATTCAATATTGTCCATATACGTGAACTAATTGAAGGATAACATTAAACATTCTTATACAATCTGTGAACTAACTTGAATATGAACAAAAAAATCTAAGAATTACATTAAACAAATTAAAACTTAAGGAATGGCATAGCACATTAGGCTAAAATTCAACGATTACATTAAAAAAAATTAAAAATTCATGGACTACATTATATGTTCAGTCATTGTTCATGGTCCAGTTATGTCATTATCTCAAAAAATAAAACACAACTTTGTGTACACAAATTTCTTGGACTGATTATCCACGGTGGTTGAACAACCTTAACCATACCAAACTTAAAAACAGCAATAGGAGCTTTAGGTAGACTTCACATGATAAGTGCATTGTCCGAACAAGACATTCAATAACTTAATCAATTTTTTTTTCACCCTAATTGATAATTAAGTGCCGATCCACCACGGTTGTCATTTATCCCATGCCTATGTTCCACCTAATTTTATAGCTTGTTCATGTTAAATATTGAGCGCACATGTCACTGACAAGAACCCACACAACTTTTGCATTAATTAGTACAATTTGTTCATTCATTTATTTATTTGACTGCTATCGGAAAAAAGGAACAAATCAATGTAGAAACAAGCTCAAACATAATTACAATTCAGTAAATCTGCTCCCTTAGCTATACTTAAGGAATATGAATAATTTCCTACACGGTACATTTATATTGACAATTTCTTTATAATAATGTTGAACTTTTATTTTGGTTGGGGACCATAATTCCTAATGTTCTGGTGAATCTTGTTGATCAATTGGCAAAGTGTCTGTCGGGTGTGGTGGGTCAACAGGCCATTGAGATTTTTCTTTGACATGCATGTATGTGCTAATAATCTATATACAGAAAAAAAAAAAAAAAAAAAAAAAGCACATTCTATATCTTGAGAACACATATACAGTGTGCTAGTTGTAAATAGTATAATAAGAGATACAACGATGTGATATGTACTAAAACAGCTGAGTAACCTAAACAATTTCTCAAAAAAGCACACAAATTGCTTTAGGGGTGAGCATGGTCAAGGTTGAGCTGGTGCACCTCCTAATCCTGGGACCAACTCGCACAATGCCGGTCCTTAATTTTTAGAACGGAAGACCGACCCTATTGAGCTTGGGACCGAGGACCGAACTGACCTAATAGGTTCGATTCGATTTCAAGGTCAACCAGAAACCAACCAATAATTTTTTATTTCATTTTTTGTACTCTTTAAAAAAGTGATTGAGGACCGAACTGCCCCAATGGGTTCAGATTGATTTCAAGGTCAACAAAGACCAACCAATAATTTATTATTTCATTTTTTTGTACTCCTTGAAAAGGCAACTGAAGATCATACCAACCCAATAAGTTCGATAATAAGTGAGGTCAGCTAAGGAAGGCAAGTGGTAAGAGTCAAGTTGGGTGAGCGTCAAACAGAATGAGTATCGAATGTCGAACGAGGAGCAACAAGCCAAGTGAGCATCAAGCAGCGAGTAGCACGAGTGACCCAAAGCGAGTGAGGCGAGTGTTGAGTGGCGATCTTTCGATTTTGGCAAATTGGAGACTAAGAAGACAAATAAGACAGAAGAGAACGAATACTAGAAAAGGATGCCACAAGGTGCCTTTTTAGACGCCGTGAAAACTTCTCAAAAAAACATTTTCCTCATTCATAAATTATGACTATTGACGACGTAAAAGACATTAAAAACGTAAGTTATTAAAGAACAATATAAAATTACTAAAACTCCTTACTGAAGAGCTATTTAATATTGTTGACGCCATTTATTTAAATATTTTCTCTATATAAAAAAATTATAAATAATATAATATATATATATATATATATAGTCAGGGTTGATCCGAGTTGGACCGATCCGAAACTTTCAGGACCGAGGACCGACCCAATCTCCCTAGGAACCGGACTAGGACCGGCAGGGTTGGGCCGGTCCAGGGTCGGTCCAGGGGGTTGACCTTGAATCTATGCCCACCCCTTATTGCTTAGAGTTTTACATATTTTGAATCCTAGCAAACATTTAATTCAACAGGAAGTGTTTTTGCATCGGATCTCTGTGTTTTTTAACCTTGAAAAGAAATTGTGCTCTCTTTCTATTTGCTTGCATCAAAATATCGTGAACAAATATTGTTTTGCCTAGTACTCTTGTCTAATTACGATATTCTAAAGTTTGGTTGTCGTCACATTGCCACCATTAAAAGGGTACATTCATATTTATCTTCATAAGGGGTCCACGGAAGGTTTGAAAAGGAACTCACATCATCGAATTCGTATCATAATATAAACAAAATATCGATTGATGGCATTTAATTGACTATGTATCTTAAGTCAATTTTGATTTTTAATTAATTTTTGTTGGGTGTGGGGTCAGAGAGAGCGACATGATTCTGCTCCAAGACGTTTTCCATGTTTGCGAGAATGGATTGAACACAAAATCATGCCTTTTTACCTTCCTGTCATGCTTCGGTTTTAGCTTAATACGACTGATAATGATGGCGATAACGACGTTTTGTAGCCATTTGCATGATAAGAACGACAAGTTTTGAACTTTTACCAATTTCGATCATTAGGTATTTGATTTATATAGCAACGATGGAATATTAAGCAACATTCACATCCAATGCTGTATGATAATATGGAATGGCGTTGGCATCAATTAATGTAAATAATATGAAAATCGCTTAAAATAAATGAGAATTGTTAAGAATAAGAAACGTTAAATATGTGTGCATAATTTTTTCTTTTTAGATTTAATTTCAGCCAAGAGAAATAATAGAGACATTCTAGAAGAAATTAGATTGATGGACATGCCGATAATTATGAATATGAGTAATTTATAGATTATGCTTTTTTTTTCCCTAGCTTAATTGCTAGAATAGACATAAAGATTAAAGCCAATATGCATCCAAACCCAACTGCAATTAACATTAATTAATTAGTTAATTAATATAAATATGGCAAGTCAATTACTATCGATCTTGCATTCACTATTCAAACTCCAAAAATACTGAACTTTAGACATCTATATAAACCCACTTCATTGGGACACATAAGCACATATATTTCAGAACCATATACCCTATACAAACAATCTAGTCGATATACTTGGAAATGGAGAAGGGTCAAGCCAAGCTCAGTGTAATGGTCTTTCTATTGGTGATTGCATCTAGTAGGTTTCTTCTCCTCACTCAATTACTATTATCATTTCTATACGTACAAATGCACTAATCAGTTCCTCCACATTTTCCTTTCCTTTAAGGTCTTGTCGTCTCACGTGCTCAAACAAGAGTAGGACCAGGAGAGGGCTGGGATCACTCAGCTATTTGGAAAGAAACATGTGTTGGACATTGTCCTGATCCGCATCATCCCGCCTTGGTAAATGGCAAATGCGTGTGTTACAGATTAGGACCATTGATGTATGTGAGCTTTGTGCCTCTATTAGAGCAAAGGAAGCAAAAATAAAAAGGGAATTTTCCTCATAGTTAGATGGATTTATATTATTGAGTATTTGACTTTTTGGACTATCTTGAAAATTTCAACAGTCAAAATTGATCGATTGCATTTTAGTATCTTATAACAAGGTAATCAATAGTGATGGTGGTATTACTTATGTATAGGTCGGATGAACAATTAACAATCGATAAGAGAAGATGAGGTCCCAGAAGAGTGGCAAGTCCAAGATCCTCACACCTTCAAATTTGACTACAAAGAAAGTTGAAACATATTTTATATTGATGAATGATTAACAATGGAAACGGACCAATTCCCGTTTCTACTGTGGAACCATGCTCATCTCTACATATAATAATTTTGCTAAAATGACCTAGTTATCCTTCCTTTTGTAAAGTTCTCCTCCAAGTGTTATTGTATTACAAAACACGTTTTCCTATACTTTATCTTTAGTTCGAGTACATTATGGTTTACCGACCCAAAAAAAAAAGGTCCATTTGGGTTTCATCATATAATAATTCCAACTATACTATAAAGAGTACTTATAAAAATTATTTTTACAGCAATCAATGTCTTCCAAGTTCCAACATTTGTTTCCTTTAGTTCGAAGCATGACTTTGTGTGTGAAATTGTGAATCTTGACTTTTCACTCGAGACATGTTTATTTGGAGATTTCTTTGTAAATCTTGAGATGTGCATCTAAATACAATGGAGTTTATGCCAAGGTGTCTTAATTTGTGGCTAGAAATGAAGTTGTCCTTGCACACTTCAAAAGTTAAATTTTCCTTTTAAAAATGGCACGTCAAAGCCTTTTTTGATATATAATATTATTTCTTTTAGAGTTGTACATATTCCAATCTAACTTTTTGAGCGATCCATCCAAAATGCATGCTTCCAGAATTGCGATACAACACGAAAGGAATTCGTAGGTGGGTATAACGAACTGTTTCCAACATTTGTTACGTGAAGAAGAGGAGAAAAAAAAAGAAGAGAAGGAATGAAGATCGCATGATTGACTAGGGAAGGGAGCACGTCACCGGGGAGATAATCAAGCCCATTTTGTTGGGCCTCAATCCAAATTGAGGTCAAGCCACCCGATGAGATGTCCAAAGTGGGCCCGTCGGAAATTGATCCAAACTCTTGATTATGACTAAAAATGGAAATTTTTACCTCGATGTCCCAAATTACCAAAATAGTCACACGAGTGATCTTAAAATGACCTTTATATTAAATGTTATAAAAGAAGCTAAGTCAAAATACAACTAAAATTGAAGTAATTTCATTTTTTTAGTTTGCACCTAAATCCAAAAAATTCGGAAAAATAGATCCTTAATTGATTTTGAGAAATTTATATGGCCAAAATCAAATTGAAGCCAAAATAAAGTGATTTTTTGATTTTTAAATTTTTTTAATTTTTTTGTCATAAGTCTACACTTTGATGATTACTCACGATTTATGGCCAAAAGTTCAATTTATTTTCATAATCTTTTTTGGCCGAAATGAAATTGAGACTATTAGGAACTTTTTATGGAAAAAGGGTTGATTTTTTGGTCACCCATAAATGATTGGCCAATGGCAAAAAATGGAAAACAACACTTTTTGATTGAGTGATTCCGCCGTGATCGGAAACCCTTGTCCTGACATTTTACTTTTTATAGACGTATCTGCTAAAAATATGGTGTTAACAATATTTAGATCTCAAATGCCAATCTCATTGGGCATTCGCAAACTTATTGTGAAGGAGGACTTGCATGCGGTTACTTCCCTTCTTTAGAAATCAACTCCCTCTCTCAATTTTGGTGACATTCTCATTTCTCATATTAGGAAAATGTTAGGATATTACTTTTAGGAAAGGAAACTTGTGTAGATTGATTAGCAAATTGGAAACCACCATCTGCACTTGAATTGTTTTCGCAACAAAATATATTTCACTGAAAGTAGCTCTTCGATTTTTCTTTAAGGAGACCAAGCTTCTGTACTAACTTAGATAAAGGATATCTCATGCGAAAGGAAATTGATTTCTTCGATTCAAACAACACTATACAGCTCCTAATCGAGCCAAAATTTAATCAATGGCAAGACTAAGAAATTATGGACTCAATAACGTAACATGGACAAACTATGCTAAACTTAATCGGTGACATAACTTGAGAACACAGGGACACAACGTCCGAATTTGATTGACGACACAACACTAAGATATGGATACACGTTGGAAAGATAGAGATAATTGCAAGATAATATTTTGCTTCATTTACGGGGGCTTTCTAGTTGGTGACTAACAATATGTATAATGGTTATTGTGATTACTTTTCGACGATTCCTAGCGGTTACAATCTCCTGAATAACTCTTGCCCATGGATGAAGGGGCACGATTCCTGTTTGGAGGGAACGTATATAAGGGAGGAAAGAGAGGGAGAACGCACCCTTTGGCATAATTCCAACGTACGTTCCTCTCCCTCTTTTTCCCTCCAAGCGCAAAAAAGCGATGCCGTCTTCCCTTCAAGGCGAATTGACATCATCGGATCTAAAGGGATCATAATTTCTTCCTTGATCTTCGGTATCGGTGCTTAATCTGTGGCTAACAATGTACGCTCGATTCCGTAGTGTGCTTTACGATCGGTGATACATGTTTTTTCCGGGCTTCGCTTCCCCATTCGTTTTAGGGGTTCGATTTAGTTTCGAATCCGGTTTCGAGGATTCGATATTCCCAACATTGGTATTAGAGCCCTAGTTCATGTTTTCCCAACCCCTTTTATGTTTATGGATGATCTCTTATTGTTTTTTCGCGGAATTAATCGGCCGACATCGATCGGGGCGGAAAAATCCCGACACCCGAGCACTGTTCCTCCATTTTTTCGAGTTTTTGTAACTCGAAATCGATTTCTGATGGCGTAGGATGGAAGGGCTCATTGAGACAATCGCGACGAGTGGCGAAACGCCGCCAACAACCACCGGACACGCCCCCACGCACAACCGGAGCGAAGCGACGTGCACGCGCCGATTCGCAGGGAAGGCGCATGCGTTGCACGAGCGCGCGCGACTGACGCATGCACATGCATCACACGTGCGCGTCCGAGGTTGCTGGCGCGTGCAAGGCACGCGCCGGTTGGTCTGTCCGACCTAGCCTAATCGGTCCGACTGGTCCGACTGGCCCGTCCAGTTCAACCGGTCCGACAACCCGACCCGCCGCCCGTTGACTTGACCCGGTCATGCGTTGACTAGCAGTTGACCGACGTTGACTCGTTGACCGTTGACTTCGACCGTTGACCCAAAAAAAAAGGAATTTGTTTCTTTTTCAATTATATATGTGTGGGTTATAGGTAATCCATTTTTTTATTATGCATTTCTTTCATGAATCATGGAAAATTATGTATTTTCCCTTATGTTCATTATGGATTATAAATGATCCATTTTTAATTCTGCATTTGTTGCAGGAACTATGATGTGTTATGCACGGATATCTGCAATCCCGAGAACATACGAGGGAAGTGTAAGACTTAAAAGGCTGATGACAGAGTTAGCTGATTATCGGTGGCATAACGGTGATTTAGTATCGCATGTGGTCAGAGTCAATCAGATGATACAGGAAATCATCTAGAATGGTTATCTTATGCCGGATTTTGAGAAGGTGCCGGCTTTAATGAACACTCTTCCAGCTGAATGACAAGCAGTGTTAGATCGGCTATGGGAGGTCAACGTAGTCCCGGGTTATAGAAGGCTAGTGGAAGCTTTTATAAGAGAGTACTAAATGATTGAGTTAACCAAAACTTCAACCCTTAGATTGAGCGCTACATGGCACAGAGTGAATGCGCCTTGGGGGCGACATGAAAGCTCTCCAAAAGTTTTTCCATGGTTGGCAAATGTGCCTTCAAATTTCTCAGATATTTTAACTAATAGATTAGAATGAACATTCCCTATTTATTTATTAGATTAGTTTGAGATGTTTTCTGAGTGTGAATATCTCTTTCTATGTTGATAATTTTCTTTGTATATATTGCTTAGTGTAATGGATAGTTGTATTATGTGAAAGCATTGTTATTCTATTGGATGTTAGATATTATTTGTTTTTTGCTATTGTGGACTGTTGTGGGTAGTTAATAGAAGTTTTTGTAACTTCATAGAATTTATTTGCATAACAAAATTATATTAATAATAATTTTGAGTTAGGATTTTTGGAGGATGATTGGAAACATAATGACATTTTGATTCTGAAACCTTACTTGAAATTATTCATTAATATGATGGGTCTGTGCAAAAGTAGATACATAAATGATAGGCATTAATTATTCGTGCATGTATGTCTGATGTGTTCAGATCGATGGTTTCAGCAATTAAAAACGTAATTGCTTATATGAACGGCAACAATTGTGAAATATTGAATATGAAGATTCAATATGTGCTGGAAAAGAAAAAACACTAGAAGCTCTTGACCATGTTATGAAAGATCTTGAGAATGCCATGCGCCACCTTAAGCTAGCTAAGGACCGTCAAACGGCATTTGAGCCGAAAATAGATATTTGCAATGCTGGTTCTAGCTTAGAAAGGGCTTTGAGCTCTAAGCGCAAGCATATTGATTCGTTCAATATGTGGGATTGCAAAGGATCAAGTCCTTGTTGCAAGAAATCAAGAGTTAACCAACACAAGAGAAGAAAATGTCAAGGGTGAGGTGTTACAATTGTGACAAGAAGGGTCACTATGCTCGCAACTGTTATGAGCCGAAAAAGGTAAACACCTCTTGTACATTTGAGAACTTTGCTTATGTGTCAAGTTCTATATTATTGGCTGAATCCAATCCTTTGTGGACTGTAGATTCAGAAGCGACAGACCATGGAGGGAAGGATAAAGAATCATTCGTGGAATTCCGACGAGTACCAACTGAAACTAAGTGGATCCATATGGGAAACAACTCCAGAGCTGAAGTAAAAGAATTGACATCTGCCAATTGAACATGAGTGGTGGACGCACCTTGATGTTCTATATGCTCCGGAGATTCGACGAAATTTTGTGTATGTTTTGGTATTGGTTAAGCTTGATTTTAGTGTGAACTTTCATAATAGCCGTGTAGATTTGTATTTTGATACAAAATATTATGGTAGTTGTCACTTTCTGGATAGTTTTATTGTACTAAATGTTGACTGTAATGATGTCAATATTTGTTATTTCCTTATTTCACGTCTTCTACTTAATATGATAATAATGTGAATGTGTGGCATGCTAGACTTGGTCATATTGGCCAACATATGAATAAACTAGCCTAAGAGGGCTTATTGGGCAATATTGAAAAGGTCGATGTGCCCATATGTGAGCATTGCCTAGTAGAGAAAACGATAAGGAAACCATTTGGAAAAGGTAAAAGAGCTTAATTTCCTCTGCATTTAATCCATTCTGACGTATGTGGTTCAATAAATGTGAGAGGAAGACATAGGGTTATTTATTTCATCACTTTAATAGATGATTATACTCGATTCGGATATGTCTATTTGATTTCTCATAAATATTAAGCATTAAATTGTTTCAAAAGGTTTATGACCTTGGTAGAAAATCAATTAGATAATAAAATAAAAGCATTGAGATCCGATCGAAGTTAAGAATATTTATCTGATGAGTTCAGAAAAATTATGTGATAAAAAAGGAATAGAAAGACATTGTCTATTCCATATACTCCTCAACAAAATGGTGTTGCGGAAAGAAGGAACATAACCCTACTGGAAATGGTTAGGTCCATGATGCCGCATGCTAACTTACCTATCACTTTTTTGGAGTGATGCGTTATTAACTGCTACCTATATACTTAACCGGGTGCCTTCCAAATCAATAACTTCCACTCCATATGAGTTATAGACAAGTAGAAAACCAGACTTAAGTTTTCTTAAGTCATGGGTCTGTGCTACCTATACTCATAAATCCTCTCACAAGTTTAGGAAATTGGATCCTAAAGCAAAGAAGAGTATTTTAATGAGATACTCCGAACACTCGAAAGGGTATGTGTTCATAGGTGAGTAGGAAAATGGGAGTATAACTGGATTTAAATCACGGGATGTCACATTCTTAGATGATGAATTTCCTAAGAATGGCGAAATAGGGGAAGATTACTCCCTATTTGAAACATTGGATCAAGATAATGATATTAGTGGAGTTCGTCCAAGTGGGAGTAACATGAGAAGTGATTAATTTAATTCAACTCACTCTCAATTACAACCACATGATGAAATGACATCGTCATTATCTAATCCGAGTGGGAGCTTGATGGGAAATGATGTGCAAAGTGTACTATCTCCCATACAACGAACAAGTCGCTACTTTTATAATTGCTCCACAAGATGAGGATGAGCCAAGAAATATTAATGAAACTCTGAATTGCCCTAGTAAGAAAAAATGGATTCATGCAATGGAAGAGGAAATTGAGTCAATGAAATCAAACCAAGTCTGGGAACTGGTTGATCTTCCAAAAGGACGTAGAGTTATTGGGAACAAGTGGGTTCTCAAAATAAAGCAAAAGGCTGATGGCTCGATAGAAAGTCATAAGGCTCGCCTTGTGGCGAAGGGGTATAATCAACAGGAATGAATTAATTATGAAGATACATTTTCTCCTGAAGTGAGATTTATATTGATTCGCATAATTCTGGCAATAGTGGCTAGTATAGATCTTGAGTTACATCAAATGGATGTAAATACTACTTTTCTCAATGTAGAATTAGAGGAAGAAATATATATGGAACAACCTGCTAGTTTCATAGTGAAAGGCCAAGAAGAAAAGGTATGTCGACTTTTGAGGTCGATATATAGCCTTAAGCAGTCATCAAGATAATGGTATATACGTTTTCATAATGCCATAATGGCATATGATTTTACAATGATAGATGAGAATCATTGTGTATATATCAAAAGATCCAATGATCAATTTGTGATCATATCATTATATGTTAATGATATACTAATTGTCGGAAGCAATATGGAGCTTGTCAATACTGTCAATAGTTGGTTGTCTTCCAACTTTGAGATGAATGATATGAGATTTAAACCCATAGACACTCCTATTGCAAAAGGTGAATGATTGAGCTATAGACTGTGTCCAAGGACTCCACAAGAGAAGGAATAAACAAAATATGTTTCTTATGTTAGTGCTGTTGGGAGCTTGATGTACATTATGATGTGTACAAGACCCGACATATGTTATGCAGTTGGAATGGTAAGTAGATACCAATCCAACCCAGGTCAAGCACGTTGGAAAGCCGTTAAATGAATACTAAAGTATCTAAAGGGGACTGCTGATTATACGTTGAGTTATTATGGAAATGATCTACAACTCAAAGGCTATTATGACGCTGATTGGAGAGGAGATTTAGATGAAAGAAAATCTATCTCTAGATTTGTTTTCTTACCGGATAATGGCACCATATGTTGGAGCAGTAAGAAACAAAAGTGTATAGCCTTGTCCACGATGTAAATTGAGTTCGTGGCATTATCAGCAGCAGTACAAAAAGTGTTTGGCTTAAGAGATTTTTTGATCATTTAGGTGTTATTGGAAGTGCTGCAGATTCATTGTTGGTTAACTATGATAGCCAAGCAGCAAATGCGTACACTAAAGATCCAAAATATCATGGTAAGACCAAACATATAGATACCATGTATAACCTTATCAAAGATATGGTTGCACGAAAGGATGTGAACTTACAGTACATATTACGCATAGAATGGTAGCAGATCCTATGACAAAAGCAATACCTAGAAATGTGTTTTGTGGTCATATGAAATCTCTAGGATTGCGTAGAGGCTGATGTACTGAATATTGTAATTTCCCTAAGTGTTCACATTTGATAAATTTATGTTTTCATCATTAATGCCTATGAATCTTTGTTTGATCTTTATGCATCTTAATGCTCAGTGCATTATTTTTTAGGTTGAGAAAGTATGTCGGACAGATATAAGATTAGCCCACTCACACGGGTAATCGTCTCTATTTACTATGTGATAAATAGAGATGAAACTGTTTTTAAGCTTATTATCTATGTGATAATCGATAGCTCAAGCTTAAAATACATATGTCGCCTTAGCTGAGTGTTAAGATGAGGACATAATACTTACTATGTCCGAAAGTAAAATACCCCACATATTTTACTTTATCTGTCTATGATGCCAGATGTGAGTTCTGATAAATTTTGTGAAAGAGTAGATACGTGAACTCAAGTTAGACATTGGATATGTCTGAACTATCATATGTACGGTATTGAAGGTGTAGACATACGCTCCATGGGAAATGAGTTAATACCGTAATACGTATTTCATACTACGTATGCATGAGACGACCAATAAGAGTGACAAAAGTTTGATCTCAACTTTTATGTCGTGTGAAACTCTTGAGAAATAGAGTTCCCCAATTTTTTAGTCCCCTCATGACTCTTATTTATTCTCAAGATTTCTATTTAGTGTTTGCTATCTTAGGATGTTGCCAATGGTCATGAGTTTGATTCGATCTAATGGGACATTTTTAGAAAAGCAAGCTAAACTAAAATTGAGAGTTTGAAAAAAAGAGGAAGATCGATTTTGGAGAATCACATTGTAGTTTTGTATTCACCGGTTAACCAATTATGACTGTCTTTGAGATAATCATAATTCTGATCGATCGATCTAGGGTACTGCATACTAAATCTACTTAGAGTGTGATACACATTATGAGCTGCTATATATTCTTAACAGATGTATAGCAACAAGCTCTCAAAGTATGCTAGTCGCACGGATTATTCACCAATATGAATGTTGAAGAGAGGTAAAGATAATCATGTTCGGCCCACCATGTGCGAGTGGGAGATGATGGTTTTATGTGATGGGCTTAAGGCCCGTCCGCCCATGTTGGGCCTGAAAGCCCGGCCCACAATATTAGGGCCCATGGATGAAGGGGCACGATTCCTGTTTGGAGGGAACGTAGATAAGGGAGGAAAGAGAGGGAGAATGCACCCTTTGGCATAATTCCAACATACGTTCCTCTCCCTCTTTTTCCCTCCAAGCGCAAAAAAAGGCGACGCCGTCTTCCCTTCAAGGCGAATTGACATCATCGGATCTAAAGGGATCATAATTTCTTCCTTGATCTTCGGCATCGGTGCTTAATCTGTGGCTAACAAGGTACGCTCGATTCCGTAGTGTGCTTTACGATTGGTGATACATGTTTTTCCCGGACTTCGCTTCCGCATTCGTTTTAGGGGTTCAATTTAGTGTCGAATCCGGTTTTCGGGGATCCGATATTCCCAACAATCTCCATGTTCCTAAATTTTACGTGCACAAGCTATTCCATGATGTGATTTCTTTTAATCGGTGCATACTTCATGATCTTGCTTCTAAGCAGTAATTATCCCTTTCAAAAGATGTGTCATTGACTCCAATTGATCCATCAAATGACTTGGTCTTTAAATGATAATTGTTCCCTACATAGCTATGCCTTTAGTCTCAATTGATTCATCGGACAACTTGGTCTTTGAACAGTAACTGTTCCCTCTAAAATTGTATGCCTTACATTTTATCGATCTTAAACTTCAAAGCAGCTTATATACATTCTTTTGATAAATATTGTTAATATTCATATTAACAACTGTTTGTGGTCCGTCGTTGTATTTTGACAATTGAACACATTGCATCAATGTATACCATTGTCAATCAACATATATTTATCTCCATACTCGTCGATAAGTTAGCACACTTGTATTAATACCCACGCAGTATGCACATGACTATTTATACCCATCACACGTGATGTTCAATTACTTGTGCTAGACAATCCATATTTTGGGTACACTCTACCAATAGATAGGCCACCAATAGATTTACTTCATCTATTGGTAGGAGATCATATAGGATTAAGTTTTATTAGGATAGTAATCGTTTTTTACCAAAAAAGAAAAGTAAATCATCCCATTACCTCTGAGAAATGCTCAAATTATGGTAAGAACATCTTGACCTTTCTGATTGCATACCTTAATTACTTATTGTCTTACCTGGTAAAGCAAGATACTCAGTAATTATATTAGCAGCTGAATAGGAATACATAGCAAGCTAATTACTATTCATTTTCCTTTTTTAATCTTGCATTTACTCAAATTACAAAAATAGTGAACTTTAGACATCTATATAAACCCACTTCAATGGGACACACAAGACATATCTTTCACAATCTTATCCTGTCAATCAATCAAGCCAAATACACTTAAAAATGGAGAAGGGTCAAGTCAAACTTAGTGCACTGGTCTTTCTATTGGTGATTGCTTCCGGTAAGTTTCTTTTCATCTCTCCATTACTATTATCATTTCTATACATACAACTGCACTAATGAGTTCCTCCACATTTTCCTTCCTTTAAGGTCTTGTCGTCTCACATGCTCAAACAAGAGTAGGACCGAAAGGAGGCTAGGATCACACGCTTGATCTTCGAAGAGGACCAGGAGAAACTTGTATTGGAACTTGTCCTCCTGGGCAACATCCCGCCTTGATAAATAACCAATAAGTGTGTGTTGCAGGTTAGGACCATTGATTTGTGTGAGTTTTGTGCCTCTGTGAGAGCAGAGGAAGCAAAAATAAAATGGGAAATTTCCTTTTAATAAAATCGGTTCATGCTATTGAATATTTGACTTTTTCCGTGGTCTCGAAAATCTCCAATGATTAATCGAAAGTAATCAAAGGCAATGGTCATATTCCGTATGTACAGAATAGACGAACGATTGAGGAGGGATAAGAGAATAAAAATTTCGATATTTGAAATTAAAAGACAAATTCCCAAGAGAGTGACACAACCAATATCACCTCACGTCTTTGAATTTTATGGCAAAGAAATTCAAAATATAGTTTAAATACTCTAACTGGGTATGCTTTAGGTTGACAAGAAAAATGGAGTATTGAAATTGAGATATAAAGGGAAATTCGAAAATATTAAAATTCCATTTCTGATTTTATTCACCATTCTTTCCAATCACTCAACAATTAAGGTAAAGAAAATTTTAAATAAAGGCCTTAATTGAGGTCATTTCTTTTGAAAAAATGTCCCAAAATAGTTGGTTGTCTCAAATAAGAGCCTATCAATTTAGTTTCAAATAAAGTTTTTACCGCGAATTTTGCATTGTGATGATTATTGGGAAAAGGATGTCTCTTCACCTTAATCCTGACCCATCAAGACTTTTCCAAGGAAATGGATCTCTTCTCCACAAAATGTCACCGATTTTTTTTTTTTCCTTTCTTCCTTCAGGCCTATTTCCCCAAAAGAAATTCCACCAAATCTTTTTTCGAGCCTTCTCCCATAGAATCTTCATTCCCTCAAAGTCTTCTTGTCTTTTCCAGCCAAGAAATGAACTCCTCCTGATCACGAAGCTTCGGTTCAAGCAAAGAGCAAGCAAAGAGGATATCTTAATGTGCTTTCCTCTTTTCTTGAAGATCAAAGAGCTTCTATTTTTGCCTTATCTTCTGATTTCTCCTGCTTGCCAAGAACGTCACTTTCTCCATTCGCGATTAATGTTAGAGATATTTATCTTTCCTTATTGATTTTAATTGATTTGATTTGATATTGTAATATTTTATTACTTTAAATAGTTGTCTAGAACAGTCTACAAATAAGCTTGTGTATCATTAGTATTATGAACATAAAAATATATAGAAATTCTCTTTTCCGTTTTATCATAATTCTATCCATTAACTTCATTAAAGAGGGCCGGGCTTATGACAGATTGGTCTCAGAAGTTTGAATAAAATTCAGAACCTGAGTTCAAATTCACTCAACTAGTGAGCCCAATTCGAATGCCATCCGCGACCGGCTCGAGTGCAATTTATGTGGACGAATCTATTATGAATATGCTCCTCATATCTATGATGAAAGTTAATAATAGAGGACAGGGTCCATCCTTAATTTTTCTATGCAATGAGTAATCAAATGGGTCGTCAAAATTAACTATCAACACTAACAAGAACGAGGAGAGTCCAAATACACGTTTCCAAAGTAGGGATTATCACAAGGAGCCCCGGCATTGCAAAGGTGAAGGAGGAGCTTCGAAAGATTGAATTTCCACAACATTAGCAAACCCGAATTTCGAAATTGATGAAGCAAAACGGTTGCGGTGGTTGAAACATTCGCATATTGCGACGGAATTGTTCTATGGCGAGAAATTTACTAATCATCGAGCAAGAGTTAGTGGATTGGAGGCTTAAGTTAGTCAAAGAAGATGATGTAACCGACTCCTTTGAAGCTATCACCAATTCTTCAATCATTAAGGTTAACGTAACAGAGACAAACCGCACTTTCTCTCAAATGTGTAACTCTTGAGCTGATTATGTGCAGTTCATCGTCGCTCTTGTTCACTGCAATTCATTGTCTCGAAGTAAAAAATCAATGTTAAGGTACAAATCTCATAGTTCAGTTGCTGTTGTACAAATCTCACCGGCAGAATTGACTAACATTTATAAAACAGTTGACATTGATTCGAATAATGAAAAAAAAGGGGGGGGCGTATTATGATGGGTATTATCTTTTAAATGATTCTTAATTAACTCTTAAACGTTGGGTGGGTCAGAGCCTACTTTCGGAGAAAATATGTTCGTACAACAATCATATCCTTAATTTTTGTTGAAATACATTCTTCATTAGCACATCGAGTTACTACAGTATTCAAATTTCACTCTGTTGTCATCTCAATGAGTCTGGATTACTCTCAAAATCCGCAATTTTTAAAGGTGCCATCTATTTTTATTTTTCCGTAATTAATATTTTCAATAAGATAATGTTTCACTTACACTAGAGTTGACTATAAACCAAATATAATCTATCTAGTCTAAAAAGATAGGCACCAAAAGTGCTTTTATATAATGCTATGTTGTGGGGGAAGCATGTTCACTAGCGGACACGAAAACTTTTGAATGTCCTACATAGATATGATTGATATACTTGATCAATGAGTCGAAGGCTTGTTATCCTCGATCGATGCTCGTGGATGGGCACGTTTTGCGTGCATGCAAAGAAATTAGGCGAGTTGAAAACTCCCACCAAACACCAGATTCTCATTCCTATCTCGCGACAAATTCATCATAAGCCGGAAAAACCTCTCCAAGCCCACATTGGACGTTTGGCCCCACGATGTCAAGCAGCGAGTTTTAACTTTAAAAAAAAAAAAAAAAAATGAAGAAGTTGGCGAATTGATGTATATTTTTTTTTGGTTGAAAATAAACCATGCATTCATTCACGGTTGAAACCTCAACAAACACGAAAGTTATAAGGGGATGAGTGATTGTTAACCCCTTGTCTTGCAGGTGTGGAGTTGGGAATGAATGTTTATGTTTTGAAATTATGAAGTGCTGCTTCCTTATAAATTGTAATGTCTGCATTCCCTGCATTGCACTACACCATGACACACTACGTGCTGCCGGACTTGGGCTGCATAGGATCATTTAGGATAGTGTTGAGGTGGATACCACTCCGACTACAACCATGTAGTACAAGTCGTCCATCTCAACCCCAAAATTTCCTTCCTGATGTCAAAGGTCCCCATCTTGGTTTGCAACCACGTGACACAGGTCGGTTCTTTGACGAAACCGGAGTCATGGGAAACACGACCTAGCTGCGATCTTGTTGGTTCGGTCCGGTAATCCTATAACTCCATTTTGAGTCGTATAGAGTAGAAATCAAACCACATCCCATGTGTATGTCTATGTAATGTTTTTTTTTTTTTTTTAAAGAAGAGAGAAAAGTTGTCCCCCACTGTAAGTATCATTCTTCTTTTTATTCGCTTTTTTTAAATTCAATTTTCATTTAAAAATTCACAGAGACCAATCGAAAATCCTCAATTATGTAGGCTTATAATTGAAAAAATTGGCAATTGAAAAAATTGGCAAAAAAATTGGCAATCACTCTTGATAAGTGAACATTAAATGCAAGTTCTAAACACTTTAATTTGACCCTGTTGAACACATGGTTTTGCTTAAATTTCTAGTTACGGGCTCAAAATCACATTTTGAAAAAAAAAATTCAAGTTGCGATTATATATTGGGGCACAAAATTTGAAATTGCATTTTTTCTCAAATTCTCTCATTCCCACATTTTGGGTCTGAAATGCAAATCATTTGGTGTAAAAATTTCTCAAAATAGAAGTCACTTCTTTCAAAAATCAATGCCACTTTTACATATGAAACTTTTGGAATAGAGTGGACATTCGATTGATAGCCGTTGATCGATCTTTTAATGATGTCCCTTCTCTTATGGCTAATCTTGGTGAAATACCAAAATCCCATAATAGGGACTACGGGGCATGAATCGTCATCTCGATTTTGCTGTAAGAGGCGACCTCACTGAAAGATCGATTTTTCATCTACATACTAACATTCTTGTCTTTTTGCAAGTTATGTGTGATGCTCCTTGACATTCTCGTGTTTGACCACGTAGAGAAGTGAAATCTAGAGTTAGGACAAGAGTTGATTTTTATTCTTATGTAAAAAGTATGGTACCGAAAGGACATTAGAGAAATCTAGTGTAACCAAGTCCCCGTACCTATAGTCTCTGGTTTGTAGGAGTAAAATAATTATCCCATTATTTTACTTAGGTGTCTAATCGACCTACCATAAACTGATTAGTGGCGACTCCTAGATAATAGTCATTTGCATGTTAAATATTTGAACCTTAAATCGCGAATTGGTATGGACTTGAAAGAACCCGAGCTAAGTTTAAAAACTTAGTAGTACATTAGCCTAAACTTAGGTGGTGCACTCAAAATTTAGGTTGCGACATACTTTAAAGATCCTACTTCATTGTTCTACCCAATTCGAAGCCATATTTTTCAACAATTTGAAGGATTTTTCTGTGTAACAATGAAGTCAAAGTCGGAGGAAGTACCTGCTTGTGGTGGTTCACCCTCAGCAGTCCTTGAGATGTCGTCCATGAATTCCGAATCTTCCTCTTCTTTTGCCCATCACAACATGCCTATCGGAAAATGGAAATGCGATGGATGGCCTGCAGATTATTATTATTTGCTTGTTCATCTCCACCGCCTCTGTCACCTTGAAGTTGAAGACAAATTCAAAATCATTATATGCACGTAGACCTCTCTATCCAATGTGGTGGACGTGACCTGGACTTCAAAGTCTACGCGGGAGAAGTCGAGTAAAAAGCCAAAGCAGAATAAGATCACACCCGGAACGGCACGCACCAGTTAGAGATGATCTCCCCAGTGAATTACCACAATGCTTCGCCATACACACAATCGCCATCGAAGATTATTGTCTCTGTATTCAACTCGCAATGATGTCGGCACTGATTACCTCAGTCCGTCTCAATTTATGTGTGAGTCCGGCCGCGAAGATGAGGATGAAATCCCTTATAAGATGTGGGGCCTGTGGCGGTTTAGGATCTACCTCCATGCAGTTCCCTAAATCGAAGGCCGGTGGCAGCAAAATCAATTTAAAGGCCTCCTTGAATTTGCCGAGATTGCTACAAGCAATGCCTTACATACATGTTGCGCTGGATGGGTACACCATGCATAGCATGTTGAGTGCTTGCGCTGATGCGGTTCATTGGGGATGGGTTAGCAAATTTTTCCAGAGGATCAACCATCTCTGACCTTCATGCTGGACGTTGATGATGTTGAGACTGATCCACGAGATCAAGCGCAAGGTGAAAATGGTAGTTTGTCAATCGAAAGGGAAGCCGAGGGTCGCCATGTTCAATCTGATACTAGAGAATGGGGGCAGGTGCGTGACTCCGTGGGTGACCAAGATTGTGTGATCTTTTAATTGCTTGAAGTAGCTTCACCTTTGGCGCACGATAGTGGGAGATTCAGACTTGGCACTGCTTGCGAGATCGCGGGTACACATTCTGCGAGTGCTTAAACTCCACAAGTGCTCTAGTTTCTCAATGGATTGGTTTTTACACGTTGGACATTGGTATGCATGGTGCATCTTGTAATTTCTTAACTTTGCTTTACTCCATAATATTATTTTCTAAAGGAATCACTCCAGAGATGATAGCATTGTCTTGGTTTATGCACTAGGGAGGTGACAAGTCAGTTTTGGGAATGACAAATCCAGCCATCTCTCCTTTGAACGTCATCGAAGCAAGCAAATTGGGATCGAATTCAATCGCATCCACGCCTTGTCTGATCTCACTTAGCATGCGGCACCACGACAACTTTGTCCACCCCATGAAAAATTGTACCCCCACCCAACAGGGGGCAGGAGCGAATCCTTGCCGTTAGGGTTTTTCCTAAGGAGCCCACGAGGTGTTAAAAAACGAAGTGCCGTGCATTTATTTGAATTCTAATGCACTTGTTGATGGTGGGATTTTGATATATGGACACCACCTTTCTTCCTATGCTGCCCTTCCTTTCCTTCGAGAGAGAGAGAGAGACAGAGAGAGGGAGAGAGGTGATCAATGGCAGCATCATTAGCTCCATCTCCCAAAGCTTTGCGAGAATTTCGAGGGTTTCTCCTCCTCCATTGGCAGCTTGAATCGGCTGCTCCGATGGAAAGTTTTAAATCTTTTCTGATGGAGGACCAGATCTGGCCTTCGCCGACGCGGGGTCCTGCTGCGGGAGCAGCTATCACCGGAGGGGGAGCAGCGGCGGCGTCTCGCGGCGGTGACGGCGGTGGTGTGGAGGTGCAGGGCGTACGGGGCGAGGAGGAGGAGGAGGTCGGGGGTGCTGCCGCCGTGCCGCCACCTGTGTCTGCCCGCGGCGTGCGTGCCAAGCCAACCCCACTGCCCGGCGGTCACCGCGCGCCTGCCCGTGACTACGTCGGTCGTCGTCGCAACGGTCGGAAACGCGCCTAATAAAAACCCAAAACTCCCTCTCCCACATCACACGCGCTCTCGCTCTCACTCTCTTCTTCATTCTCTTCGTCTGAAACTCCCTCTCTCTCTCTCTCTCTCTCTCTCTCTCTCTAAAAGCGAAGCGACTCTCATGGCGGTCGAAGCTCGGCGCGCCGCTCTTTTTCCCGCTCGGATGATCATGAACAGGTACTCTGTCGAACTTCATTCGTGCGTCTCTGTTCGATTTTGAATATCGTGAGCTATTTGGGTTATTTCTCTCTCTCTCTCTGCTTTTCTTTCAAGCTTAATTCCAATCGGTTCGGTTCTTTTGCAGATTCTTCGGCAATTCCATCGCGACGAGGAAGTACCGTTGCGCGATCCGCTCCTACCCCACTCAAGCGGAGGATTTCATCCCCCTTTTGTCGACGGAGACGGAGACGCCCGACCCGGTCTCGCGTCCATCTCGCCGCCGCCTGAAACTTCGCGTCGTCCCGGAGTTCAGCACGGCGAAATCGTCCGTGAAATCCGACAGCGGATCGACCAGCGACTACAACGCCGCCGTCTCTGTCCCCAGGAGCCACCGCAAGCGGTCCAGAGACGACGCGATCGGCGACGACCACTTGAACGGCGATGGCTTCCCGGCGAGTCGCAATCCTCCTCACAAGATGAGCAAGTCGTCGCCGTTTCTGGGGCACGAGGTAGGGTTCGAGATCCAAGGTCGCGAATCGGAGATCCACTGTTTGATTTCGCAACATGTAAGACCCTGTTTCTCCTTTCCTCTTTCAATAATTTTATTTTTTGATCGTTTGATTAGGGTTCTTACACTTGTTCTGGAATTTCAAGAAAATAAAAACCCAGAAAACATTAACAATGTCGGCTCTGTTCCCGGCGAAGAAATATTAAATTTTCACGAATTGCGTCAAGAAATTACTTATTGTTGAAAGGGAAATAGGAAAATTAGAAATTTCCTGACAACTTTCCTGTTCTGGACGTGTCTGCAGACACAGGCGTTCGCGAGAAAACTGAAGGAGAAAGACCAAGAAATCCAGAGAATCGGGAAGTTGAACGGTCTGCTCCAAGAGAAACTGAAGATCCTGGCGATGGAGAGCCAGATGTGGCGGGGCCTCGCCCAGGACAACGAGTTCGAAGCCGACTCCCTCCGCTCCACCCTCCAGCGCGTCCTCTCCCTCGGCGGCGGCGGCGGGGGCGTGGTCGACGACGCGGAGTCCTGCTGCGGGAGCAACGGCCCCGGGACGGCGGCTGCGGGAGAAGGCGACGCGGAGGCGGAATCGACGAGGCCACCGCGGCGACGATGCGGGCAGTGCGGGAAGTGGGAGGTGGGGGCGGTGCTGCTGCCGCGCAGCACCTGTGCCTGCCCACGGCGGCGCGCGGGCCCGGTCACCGCGACTGAGCTGCGTGCGGCGAGGTTGTCACGGCGAGAGTGCACCTGAATCTGTCGGAGGAGGAGGAGGAACGGTCGGAAGCGCCCTGGGCGGGAAATATAAAAAGGAGGGAAATCCGGGGCGAAAAGGGGAAAAAGGAAAGAAATAGTCCTCTTTTTTGTTTTTGTTTTTGTTTTTGGATATAGAGAGATTCTTTGATATCTTTTCTGTTGGAGAATAACGGGTAAAAAATCATCGAGAGGGATGGTTTTTTCAATTTTTTGTGTAAATACAAATACATAATAAACGTCCTTTTTTTCTTTTTAATTACTGCGTTCTTATAATTTTGTCTTTTGGAAACTTTTAATTGATGATGTGTAAATTGTTGCCTCTCTAATTCCCTTTTCAATTTCTTGTTGTGCTTGAATCTGAACATTGTTCCAACAGATTGTTTGTCAACATTGATAGATAATTTCAAATCTCTTTTTTTTTTGGCGATTTAAACTCCAAAAAATCTAGAGAAAAATATTCCCTTTTACTATGTTATTGTTAATTTCATGTTAGATCATCGAAATTTTAGAGATAATGACCCGAATACACAAATAAAATGTCTAAAAGATGGTGATTTCCAAATGAGAGATTATATTCAATAATGATTATCTTAATAATTTTCTAAATGGCATAGTAAATTGTGTTATTGAATTCACGGGAACATGGGTAAGTAGTCCCAGAAATCAAGAATATAAAGAAGAGCTTTTCCATCATTTTTCTTCTTCTTCTTCATTTATTTTGTTCATTTTTTGTAGTCATACTTCCTCTCCTGACATGAGATGATCGAGTCTACGACACTTCTCTCCACCAATTCCCCCCTCCCTTTTCTTTTCCCGTCTTTCCCTCACAATTTCTACGCTCGTGTAATATAATTATTAATACGTAAATCTTTCCTCCCTCCCTCACTCTCTCAATTTTTGTAGTAACTCTGGACCATAATATTATAATTAAATAAAGTAATAAAAAAATAATTACTTTCCTCGACAAAATAAACAGGGGAAAATAACACAAATAATTTCTAAATTTTAACATGATTCCTTAACTTTTAATTTGTTAAATATGGTCTATGAATTCTAATTCAATGTACAATGCTATTTATGGACTTTTATTTTGATCAATGTGATCCCTGAACTTTTGATATATGTTTAATCTAGTTTTAAAACTATATAAAAATGTCCAATATTATCCCTATACTTGAACTAATTAAATGATAACATTAAATATTTGTATACAATCTATGAACTAACTTGAATGTGAACAAAAATCAAGAATTATATTGAACAAATTAAAAGTTAAGGATTGACATAGCACGTTAGACTAAAATGCAATGACCACATTAAATAAATTAAAAACTCATGGACTACATTATATGTTTGGTCATAGTTTATGGTCTAGTTATATCATTATCTCAAAAAATAAAACACAACTTTGTGTACACAGATTTCTTGGACTGATTATCCACAGTGGTTGAACAACCTTAATCATACCAAACTTAAAATCAGCAATAGGAGCTTTATGTAGACTTCACATGATAAGTGCTTTGTCCGAATAAGACAATAACTTAATCAATTTGTTCACCCTAATTGATAATTATAGCACCGATCCATCACGGTCGGCATTTATCCCATGCCTATGCTTCACCTAGTTTTATAGCTTGTTCATGTTAAATATAGAGCGCACATGTCACTGACAAGAACCCGCACAACTATTGCATTAATTAGTACAATTTGTTCATTCATTTATTTATTTGACTGCTATCCGAAAAATGAACAAATCAATGCAGAACTGAGCTCAGAGATAATTACAGTACAATAAATCTGCTATCTTAGCTGTACTTAAGGAATATGAATAATTTCCGACACGTTACATCTATATTGACAATTTCTTTATAATGATATTGAACTTTTATTTTGGTTTTTTTTTTTTTTTTTGGTGGAAAGGAGAGTAGCATTTCATTTAAGTCAGAAAATAAGAACAACCCTTAACAAGGGCGTCAGTACAAAGCAAGTCCAACATAAGTTGAGGAGGAGAAGAAGCCCAGTTTTGTGAGAGATAGCCTCAGCCATGGGCCTTGGCAGCCCAATCAGCTAGGGCATTAGCTTCCCTTCAACAATGCAACACGCGGAGATTGGGAAAAGAAAGCTTCAAGGCTACGCATTCAGCAAATAGAGCGCGGCATTCCCATGGTGGATCACGGCAACCATTGATGGTCTCAACGAGAATGAGGTTGTCAGATTCGATTACCAGGTAAGCTTATGTTTTCTCTTTTTGTAAGAGTTCACGGAGAGTATATAACAGCGCTTGGGTTTCCATTTCAAGTGCAGATTGAGCCCTAACTGTGCAAGTAAACCCTCCAACCAATCTACCGGTGGAATCACGAGCAATACTAGCGATCGCTCCCTGTTGATTTGCAGTAGGAAAAGTGCCATCCAGATTAATCTTGATGATACCCTGTTGCGGAGGTTCCCAAATCCGATTAGGGTTCAACCACCTATTCCGGGTAAGCTTTACTGTTTGTTGAATTCGAATACTGAATTGTGCCATAGTAAGAGCAACTTGAACTAGGTGATCCGGGTGAGTACATTGTCGCCGAAAGACAAAAAGATTCCAAGCTTTCCAAATATACCAAAGTAGAGTAGCAATTTTCTCAAACTCTGGTATGTTCCTCTTCTGATCAATGTGGTCATTAAGCCATGCATCTATGCGTTGTGTTCTATGATTAGAGATTTTAAGTTGCACTTGGGGGTGATTCCATATATAAGTTGTCCAAGGACAGAACAGAAAGAGATGTTCAGGGGTTTCGGGGGTTTCGGGGGTATTGGAAGAGCAGAGTTTGCAAATTGGGTCAGGGGTAATTTTCCTTCGAAACAGATTCTTTGCTGTAGGTAACGCATTCTGGCATAAGGCCCAAAGAAATATGCGTATCTTTGGAGTAGTCTGAGTTTTCCAAATCTGCCTCCATAACTTGGTGGGTGTTTGATAGGAAGAAGATGCCTGAGAATGAAACTTCACATATGCTTTTTGCTTGATAAAACTATAGCCACTCTTAACAGTATAATTTCCATCTAAAGTTTATGTCCATATGATTTTATCCGTAGAAGAGGCTGACAAAAGTGGTATAGATAATATTTCCTCCACAATGTAGTCCTGAAAAAATTGATATACAAGGTCCACATTCCATAAATTCTGTTCAAGAAGAATAAGATCCACCACTCTTTTCGGTTCTGCCCTATTAGCTAGTCCTCCTAAAACACCCATCTTCAACCATTTATCCTCTCTGACTCTAATCTGAGTGCCGTCACCTACTAACCATTGAAGCTTCTCAATGATAGAATCCCGACCGAGAATAAGACTCTGCCAACCCCAAGAAGATCTAGTCCCCTTATTAGCAGACCAGAAATTTGTATGAAGAAAATATAAGGCTTTGAATACACTACTCCACAATGATGAAGGGTTAATAAAAAGTCACCACGCCTGCTTACCCAATAGAGCTTTATTAAAAGAGATTAAGTCTCGGAATCCAAGTCCTCCTTTATCCTTTCTTTCTTTAAGAAGTTCCCAGTTTTTCCAGTGGATGCCTGATTTATTGTTGTTGTTTTGCCACCAGAACCTTGCTATTTTTTGTTCCACCGACTTACATATAGATACAGGAAGCTTAAATATCGTCATTGCATACTGTGGCAACGCCTGAACCACTGATTTCAACAGAACCTCCTTCCCTCCTTTAGATATTAGATTTTCTTTCTACCCCTCCAATTTAGTATTGACTCTACTTAAAATCCATGCAAACATGTCTCTTTTAGATGATCCCCAATCAAAAGGTATGCCTAAATATTTGCCTAAATATAGCCAAATTTATCCGAACAAAATGGGGGCAGTTTTTACTCAAAAACAATCCAGATTTGTTCCTGTTTATTTCCTGACCAGTAGCTAGGCAATACTGATTGAGAATGTTTGATAAGTTTTGGCTTTCCCGAAGTTGACCATCAAGGAAAAAGATAGCGTCATCAGCAAAGAATAAATGAGATAACGTAGGACACCATCTGTTTAGTTTAATTCCCCTGAAATTTTTTCTTTCTGTTTCTACTTTTCAACTAATGCATAACCTCTTGAACTATAAGAATATTACCCTGAATCTGTCTGCCAGAGAAAAATGCACTCTGTTCTTTAGAAATCAGCGTCAGTAGCCAAGTCTTTAGACGATTAGCCAAAACTTTTGATATAATCTTGTAGATAAAATTACATAAACTAATGGGGCGAAACTGGTCTAACCTCTCAGGATTCTGAATCTTAGGAATCAGGGCTATGGAGGTTCTGTTGATATCTGGTGGCAACACTGTTGTGGTGAAAAATTGTTGAACTATTGTAAAGACATCATCCTGAATAATGTCCCAATGATGATGGTAGAACAATCCGTTCAATCCATCCGGTCCTGCCGCTTTTGTGGCACCTAGTTGAAATGTGGCCTGCTTAACTTCCTCCATCGTAACTTCTGCTGTGAGATGTGTGTTCATTTCTTCTGTTACTATTTGGGAACATTGCATTAAAATAGGACCATATTCTCTATGTCCTGTTGAAGTGTACAGCTTCTTAAAGAAATTAAGCATCTCATTCTTCACTTGTTATGGATCTCGAATCCACTCCCCAAGTTCATTCTGTAAAATACTGATTTTATTTCTCTTTCACCGTTGTATTGTGGTGGCATGAAAGAACTTCGTGTTTCGATCACCCCAGCACATCCAATTAATTCGAGAATGCATGGCCCAATATTGTTCTTCATGTGCCCATATATGCTGAATCTGTTTCTTTAAAGAAGTAACAAGATCTTTATCATAATTACATGCAGGCTAATTGATGCAGTGCTGAAGTTGCTATTGCAGAAGGTGTATCTATTTATGAGCTGCAGTAAAGTTGGACCTACTCCAAGTGGCCAGCGGAGTAGTTGTGGCCCGTATCCTCTGTGAAATCGGTGCATTCTTGGATGACCTAGCAGACCAAGATTTGGAAATCACCTCATGGCATTCTGCATCCTGGAGCCAAAAGGATTCGAAGGTAAAACTCTTTCTCCTCTTTACTGAAGCTATACTGGTAGTTAATAGAATCGGACTATGGTTTGACCCTATGGTAGGTAAAGCCAAAATTTCAGCCTCTGAGTATCTTAATCGCCACTTGATAGTGCACAAAGCTCGGTCTAGTCTTTCTTTAACAACTTCCTCACCATTTCTGTTGTTAACCCAAGTATAGGCACAACCCTTAGTCTCTAAATCCATCAAGGCACAGTCATGAAGTAGCTCCCGAAATGAATGCAACCTATAAGATTAAACTGGCATCTTGCCCACCTTCTCCCATTGATGTAAGATGTCATTAAAATCCCCTATACACACCCAAGGTAGGGTATGTAAGGTACTAAGACGCCTCAAGTCTGCCCAAAATAATTGTCGTTTTTGATAAACCGACAGCACATGCAAACAGGTAGGGCTCATAGGTAATTCACTACTGTTTTCAGAACATATAGTATCAATATAGTGCGCGTTATAATTGTTAACATGAAGAGATATCTGATTTGTCCAAAAAATAACCATACCTCCGGCCAAACCATTAGGATTCACCACAAAACTCTTCTGAAATTTCAGTCTACGTTGGACTCGCTGAACAACTAGTTCCTGATTCCGTGTCTCCATCAAAAAGAGTACATCGGGCCGTTCGTGGGCCACTAAGGCCCTAAGTGCTTGAACTGTCAAAGAGTTGCCCAATCATTGACAGTTCCAACTTAAAATCTTCATTTGTCCGGTGTTGGCTTATTAGGGCAAGCCACCTCATCCCATTCTCAAACACTTTCAGCCATAAAGATAGGCGTCTCCATAAGTTGACTGTCTTCTAGAATTTCTGGTGGAGCAGGACGAGACGCATAAGGAGAATACCTCTTTAATTTCTTCAACGGAGAGGTCTTGGTCTGTAACATGGATTTTTAAAATTTTTTGGAAGTAAGAACTGACTTTGTTACTGCTTTAACATCATTTGATTAGATCAATACAGGGGAATCAGAGGGTTTCAAAATGGTTTGGACAATCTTCTGAGCAGAGTCAAGGTGGAGGAGCTTGGCATAAAAGTTGTGTTGGGGATATTGAGAAGCCGAGCCGACTGAGTGTCCATATCTACTTGCTGGGTACATGTATCCGAAGGTACTGGTGGGAGCAAAAGCAAACCTAGTTAAGGAGTTTCAAGTACTGATTCTTCAACATCATCCTGAGTTGGTTTTGATTCATAGAAAGCCTGCCAGAATGGGCTAGGATCCCGAACTTCAGCCCTTAACCATTGGCCGTAGTACATCTTATCTCGCACTTCAAAGTTAGCCTCATCATAAGGAATCGCTTTGCAATAGGAAGCATAGTGACCAAGAACCCCACAAGAATAGCAAAAAGTTGGTAACCTTTCATAACGAAAATCCAACCACATAGTTTTCCCCGCTACTCGAATTAGCTTTCCTAATTTAAGAGGATCCTAAAGATTCAGTTCTACCCTAGCTCGTCCTACTTTGAAATTCGAACCATCTTTCGCCTCAATTTTGACATCCAAAACCAGGCCAAGATCACAAAATGCTTTACTTATCAACTGCTCAATACATCTTTCTAAAGGTAGGCCAACAACTTGTACCCAGAAAGCACATGTGTTAAAATTGTAGCAATGTAAGGGTGTATTAGGGATCCATGGTTTGAGAATAATCAGATTGCTGGAGAATGACCAACGGCCATTTTCTAATATACGCTGCTTTGCTCCTTCCGACTGAAATTTGAATACGTAAAGACCTACTTCTCTTTGTGAAATGTCAACGTGGTCTAAACACCAAACCTTTTCCATCATATTTTGAAAAGCATGGAAATTTATAGGGGAGTTGGCAATAATTTTCCCTACAAGTATCAACTTACATTCATCAATCTTCTCTGCAGGAGGTTCTTCGTCCCACATGTCAATCTGCTGAGAAGACCACAATCGGCCCAAACGATGGCATAATGCAGCTAGCCGAGCCTCCTCATCCTTATCCGCAATATCCATGCGGTGCAGAATTCGTCAAAAGGTAACCCAAAGTAATTCAATAACTAGATGGAGCGCATGCAGAGCTTCAAAGCGACTGAATGTGGGTTCTGTTCTAGACATGCAAAGCGAAATATCCAGGAAAATGGTCGAAACAGCATACGAGTAAGAGTAGAGAAGACAATTGACAGAAGAACAGAACCAAGTAAAGGCGATTCAAAGGTAGGACTCAGAATTGAAAGAGAAGAGGATGATATCAGAAGAAAAGGTGGCTATACTTCGAGAGGCGAAGGTGACAATCCTTAAGAAGAGATCCATAAATAGAAACAGCAAGAAACTCCAACTGGTAGAGAAAAGCTCGATTGGTGGAAATCGAAAATCTGGGATTAGGGTTTAGAAGGAAGATGAAAACAAAACTACCATGCGGTAGAAAGCGACTCTACATAGCGAGAGACAAAACGATCATCAGGTCCTAGAGAGGACTGATTGAATGCATAACTTTCCGAACTTTTATTTTGGTTGGGGACCATAATTCCTATTGTTCCGGTAAATCTTGTTGATCAATTGGCAAAGTGTCTGTTAAGTGTGGTGGGTCAACAAGCCATTGAGATTTTTTTTTGACATGCATGTATGTGCTAATAATCTATATACAGAAAATAAAAAAAAATTAAAAAAAGCAAAAAAAAATACATTCTATATCTTGAAAGCGCATATACAGTGTGCTAGTTGTAAATAGTATGATAAGAGATACAAAGATGCAATATGTACTGAAACAGCTGAGTAACCTAAACAATTGCTCAAAAAAGCACACAAATTGCTTTAGGGGTGAGCATGGTCAATGTTGGGCCGGTTCATCTCCTAACCCTAGGACCAACTCACACAGTACCTGTCCTTAATTTTTAGAACGGAAGACCGACCCTATTGAGCTTGGGACCGAGGACCGAACTGACTTAATGGGTTCGATTCGATTCCAAGGTCAACCCGGGACCAATCAATAATTTTTTATTTCATTTTTTGTACTCTTTAAAAAAGCGATTGAGGACCGGACTGACCCAATGAGTTTGGTCCGATTTCAAGGTCAACCCAAGACCAACCAATAATTTTTTTTTTTTTTTTGTACTCCTTGAAAGGGCAACTGAAGATCATACCGACCTAATAAGTTCGATAATAAGCGAGGTCAGCTAAGGAAGGCAAATGGTAAGGGTCAAGTGGGGTGAGCATCAAACAGAATGAGTATCGAATGTCGATCGAGGAGCAACAAGCCAAGCAAGCATCAAGCAGCGAGCAGAACGAGTGACCCAAAGCAAGTGAGGCGAGTGTTGAGTGGCAATCTTTCGATTTTGGCAAATTGAAAACTAAGAAGACAAATAAGACAGAAAAGAACGAATACTAGAAAAAGGATGCCATAAGGTGCCTCTTTAGAAGCCATGAGAACTCCTCACAAAAACATTTTCCCCATTCATAAATTATGACTATTGACATCATAAAAGACATTAAAAACGTAAGTTATTAAAGAACAATATAAAATTACTAAAACTCCTTACTAAAGAGCTATTTAATATTGTTGACGCTATTTATTTAAAGATTTTCTCTATATAAAAAAATTATAAATAATATCATATATATATATATATAGTCCGGGTTGATTCGAGTTGGACCGACTCGAAACTCTCAAAACCAAGAATCGACCCAATCTCCCTAGGAACTAGATTAGGACCGACAGGGTTGGGCCGGTCCAGGGTCAGTCCAGGGTTGACCTTGAACCGATGCCCACCCCTAAATTGCTTAGAGTTTTACATATTTTGAATCCTAGCAGACATTTAATTCAACAAGAAGTGTTTTTGCATCGAATCTCTGTGTTTTTTAACCTTGAAAAGAAATTGTGCTCTCTTTCTGTTTGCTTGCATCAAAATATTGTGAACAAATATTGTTTTGCCTAGTACTCTTGTCTAATTACGATATTCTAAAGTTTGGTTGTCGTCACATTGCCACCATTAAAAGGGTACATTCATATTTATCTTCATAAAGGGTCCACGGAAGGTTTGAAAATGAACTCACATCATCGAATTCGTATCATAATATAAACAAAATATCGATTGATGGCATTTAATTGACTATGTATCTTAAGTCAATTTTGATTTTTAATTAATTTTTGTTGGGTGTGGGGTCAGAGAGAGCGACATGATTCTGCTCCAAGACGCTTTCCATGTTTGCGAGAATGGATTGAACACAAAATCATGCCTTTTTACCTTCCTATCATGCTTCGGTTTTAGCTTAATACGACTGATAATGATGACGATAACAACGTTTTGTAGCCATTTACATGATGAGAACGACAAGTTTTGAACTTTACCAATTTTGATCATTATGTATTTGATTTATATAGCAACGATGGAATATTAAGCAACATTCACATCCAATGCTGTATGATAATATGGAATAGCATCAGCATCAGTTAATGTAAATAATATGAAATCACTTAAAATAAATGAGAATGGATAAGAATAAGAAACATTAAATATGCGTGCATATTTTTTTTTTTTATATTTAATTTCAGCGATGAGAAATAATAGAGACATTCTAGAAGAAATTAGATTGATGGACATGCCGATAATTATAAATATGAGTAATTTATAGATTATGTTTTTTTTTTTTGTCTAGCTTAATTGCTAGAATAGGCAAAAAGATTAAAGCCGATATGCATCCAAACCCAGTTGCAATAAAAATTAATTAATTAGTTAATTAATATGAATATGGCAAGTCAATTACTATCAATCTTGCATTCACTATTCAAACTCCAAAAATACTGAACCTTAGACATCTATATAAACCCACTTCATTGGGACACATAAGCACATATCTTTCAGAACCATATACCCTATACAATCAATCTAGTCGATATACTTGGAAATGGAGAAGGGTCAAGCCAAGCCCAGTGCAATGGTCTTTCTATTGGTGATCGCATCCAGTAGGTTTCTTCTCCTCCCTCAATTACTATTATCATTTCTATACGTACAAATGCACTAATCAGTTCCTCCACATTTTCCTTTCGTTTAAGGTCTTGTCGTCTCGCGTGCTCAAACAAGAGTAGGACCAGGAGAAGGCTGGGATCACTCGGCTATTCGGAAAGAAACATGTGTTGGACATTGTCCTGATCCGCAGCATCCCGCCTTGGTAAATGGCAAATGCGTGTGTTGCAGATTAGGACCATTGATGTATGTGAGCTTTGTGCCTCTATGAGAGCAGAGGAAGCAAAAATAAAAAGGGAATTTTCCTCATAGTTAGATGGATTCATATTATTGAGTATTTGACTTTTTGGACTATCTTGAAAATTTCCGACAGTCAAAATTGATCGATTGCATCTTAATATCTTATAACAAGGTGATGAATAGTGATAGTGGTATTACTTATGTATAGGTCGGACGAATGATTAACAATAAATAAGAGAAGATGAGGTCCCGGAAGAGTGGCAAACCCAAGATCCTTACGCGTTTGAATTTGACTACAAAGAAAGTTGAAACATAGTTTATATTGATGGATGATTAACAATGGAAACGGACCAATTCCCGATTCTACTATGGAACCATGCTCATCTCTACATATAATAATTTTGCTAAAATGACCTAGTTATCCTTCTCTTTGTAAAGTTATCCTCCAAGTGCTATTGTATTACAAAACACGTTTTCCTACACTTTATCTTTAGTTCAAGTCCATTCTGGTTTACCGACCCCAAAAAAAAAGGCCCATTCTGGTTTCATCATATAATAATTACTACTTATACTATAAAGAGTACTTATAAAAATTATTTTTACAGCAATCAGTGTCTTCCAAGTTCCAACATTTGTTTCCTTTAGTTCTAAGCATGACTTTGTGTGTGAAATTGTGAATCTTAACTTTTCACTCTAGACACGTCTATTTGGAGATTTCTATGTAATTCTTGAGATGTGCATCTAAAGATAATGGAGTTTATGCCAAGATGTCTTAATTTGTGGCTAGAAATGAAGTCGTCCTTGCACACTTCAAAAGTTAAATTTTCCTTTTAAAAATGGCACGTCAAAGCCTTTTTTGATATATAATATTATTCTTTTTAGAGTTGTACATATTCCAATCTAACTTTTTGAGCGATCCATCCAAAATGCATGCTTCCAGAATTGCGATACAACACGAAAGGAATTCGTAGGTGGGTATAACGAACTGTTTCCAACATTTGTTACGTGAAGAAGAGGAGGAAAAAAAAAGAGAAGAAATGAAGATCGCATGATTGACTAGGGAAGGGAGCACGTCACCGGGGAGATAATCAAGCCCATTTTGTTGGGCCTCAATCCAAATTGAGGTCAAGCCACCCGATGAGATGTCCAAAGTGGGCCCGTCGGAAATTGATCGAAACTCTTGATTATGACTAAAAATGGAAATTTTTACCTCGATATCCCAAATTACCAAAATAGTCACACGAGTGATCTTAAAATGACCTTTATATTAAATGTTATAAAAGAAGCTAAGTCAAAATACAACTAAAATTGAAGTAATTTCATTTTTTAGTTTGCACCTAAATCCAAAAAATTCGGAAAAATAGATCCTTAATTGATTTTGAGAAATTTTTATGGCCAAAATCAAATTGAAGCCAAAATAAAGTGATTTGTGGATTTTTCAATTTTTTAATTTTTTGTCAAAAGTCTACCCTTTGATGATTAATCACTAAAAAGGTCGATTTATGGCCAAAAGTTCAATTTATTTTCAAAATCTTTTTTGGCTGAAATGAAATTGAGACTATTAGGAACTTTTTATGGAAAAAGGGTTGATTTTTTGGTCACCCATAAATGATTGGCCAATGGCAAAAAATGGAAAACAACACTTTTTGATTGAGTGATTCCGTCGTGATCGGAAACCCTAGTCCTGACATTTTACTTTTTATAGACGTATCTGCTAAAAATAAGGTGTTAACAATATTTAGATCTCAAATGGCAATCTCATTGGGCATTCGCAAACTTATTGTGAAGGAGGACTTGCATGCAGTTACTTCCCTTCTTTAGAAATCAACTCCCTCTCTCAATTTTGGTGACATTCTCATTTCTCATATTAGGAAAATGCTAGGATATTACTTTTAGGGAAGGAAACTTGTGTAGATTGATTAGCAAATTGGAAACCACCATCTGCACTTGAATTGTTTTCGCAACAAAATATATTTCACTGAAAGTAGCTCTTCGATTTTTCTTTAAGGAGACCAAGCTTCTGTACTAACTTAGGATAAAGGATATCTCATGCGAAAGGAAATTGATTTCTTCGATTCAAACAACACTATACAGCTCCTAATCAAGCCAAAATTTAATCAATGGCAAGACTAAGAAATTATGGACTCAATAACGTAACATGGACAAACTATGCTGAACTTAATCGGTGACATAACTTGAGAACACAGGGACACAACGTCCGAATTTGATTGACGACACAACACTAAGATATGGATACACGTTGGAAAGATAGAGATAATTGCAAGATAATATTTTGCTTCATTTACAGGGGCTTTCTAGTTGGTGACTAACAATATGTATAATGGTTATTGTGATTACTTTTCGACGATTCCTAGCGGTTACAATCTCCTGAATAACTCTTGCCCATTATCTCTGATGGTTTTATGTGATGGGCTTAAAGCCCGTCCGCCCATGTTGGGCCTGAAAGCCCGACCCACAATATTATGGCCCATGGATGAAGGGGCACGATTCCTGTTTGGAGGGAACGTATATAAGGGAGGAAAGAGAGGGAGAACGCACCCTTTCGCATAATTCCAACGTACGTTCCTCTCCCTCTTTTTCCCTCCAAGCACAAAAAAAAGCGACGCCATCTTCCCTTCAAGACGAAATGACATCATCGAATCTAAAGGGATCAGAATTTTTTCCTTGATCTTCGGCATTGGTGCTTAATCTGTGGCTAACAAGGTACGCTCGATTTCGTAGTGTGCTTTACAATCGGTGATACATGTTTTTCCCGGGCTTCGCTTCCACATTCGTTTTAGGGGTTCGATTTAGTGTCGAATCCGGTTTTCGGGGATCCGATACTCCCAACATTGGTATCAAAGCCCCAATTCATGTTTTCCCGACCCCTTTTATGTTTATGGATGATTTCTTATTGTTTTTTCGCGGAATTAATCGACCGACACCAATCGGGGCGGAAAAATCCCGACACCCGAGCATTGTTCCTCCATTTTTTCGAGTTTTTGTAACTCGAAATTGATTTATGATGGCGTAGGATGGAAGAGCTCGTCGAGACGATCGCGACGAGTGGTGGAACGCCGCCAACAGCCACCGAACACGCCCCCACGCGCAACCGGAGCGAAGTGACATGCACGCGCCGATTCGCAGGGAAGGCGCATGCGTTGCACACACGCGCGCAATTGACGCACGCACGTGCGTCACACGTGCGTGTCCGCGCCGGTTGGTCTGTCCGAACCGACCTAACCGATCCGACTGGTCCGACTGGCCCGTCCGATTCGACCGGTCCGACGACCCGACCCGCCGCCCGTTGACTTGACCCGGTCATGCGTTGACTGGCGGTTGACCAACGTTGACCCGTTGACCGTTGATTTTGACCTTTGACCCAAAAAAAAATGAATTTGTTTCTTTTTCAATTATATCTGTGTGGGTTATAGGTAATCTATTTTTTATTGTGCATTTCTTTCATGAATCATGGAAAATTATGTATTTTCCCTTATGTTCATTATGGATTATAAGTTATCCATTTTTAGTTCTGCATTTGTTGCAGGAACTATGATGTGTTATGCACGGATACCTGCAATCCCGAGAACATACGAGGGAAGTGCAAGACTTAAAAGGCTGATGACAAAGTTAGCTGATTATCGGTGGCATGATGGTGATTTAGTATCACATGTGGTCAGGGTCAATCAGATGATACAGGAAATCATCTGGAATGGTTATCTTATGTCGGATTTTGAGAAGGTGCCGGCTTTAATGAACACTCTTCCAGCTGAATGACAAGCAGTGTTAGATCGGCTATAGGAGGTCAACGTGGTCCCGGGTTATAGAAGACTAGTGGAAGCTTTTGTAAGAGAGCACTATATGATTGAGTTAACCAAAACTCCAACCCTTAAATTGAGCGCTACATGGCACAGAGTGAATGCGCCTTGGGGGCGACATGAAAGCTCTCCAAAAGTTTTTCCATGGTTGGCAAATGTGCCTTCAAATTTCTCAGATATTTTAACTAATAGATTAGAAGGAACATTCCCTATTTATTTCTTAGATTAGTTTGAGATGTTTTCTGGGTGTGAATATCTCTTTCAACGGTTATAATTTTCTTTGTATATATTGCTTAGTGTAATTGATAATTGTATTATGTGAAAGCATTGTTATTCTATTGGATGTTAGATATTGTTTGTTTTCTGTTATTGTTGATTGTTATGGGTAGTTAATAGAAGTTTATGTAACTTCATAGAATTTATTTGTATAAGACAATTATATTAATAATAATTTTGAGTTAGGATTTTTGGAGGATGATTGGAAACATAGTGACATTTTGATTCTGAAACCTTACTTGAAATTATTCATTAATATGATGGGTCTGTGCAAAAGTAGGTGCATAAATGATAGGTATTAATTATTCGTGCATGTATGTCTAATGTGTTCAGATCGATGGTTTCAACAATTAAGAACGTAATTGCTGATATGAACGGCAACAATTGTGAAATATTGAATATGAAGATTTAATATGTGCTGGAATAGAAAGAAGCACTAGAAGCTCTTGACCATGTTATGGAAGATCTTGAGAATGCCATGCGCCACCTTGAGCTAGCTGAGGACCGTCAAACGGCATTTGAGCCGAAAATAGATATTTGCAATGCTGGTTCTAGCTTAGAAAGGGCTTTGAGCTCTAAGCGCAAGCGTATTGATTCGTTCAATATGTGGGATTGCAAAAGATCAAGTCCTTGTTGCAAGAAATCAAGAGTTAACCAACACAAGAGAGGAAAACGTCCTCAAGTGAAGAAAATGTCGAGGGTGAGGTGTTACAATTGTGACAAGAAGGGTCACTATGCTCGCAACTGTTGTAAGCCGAAAAAGGTAAACGCTTCTTGTACATTTGAGAACTTTGCTTATGTGTCAAGTTCTATATTATTGGCTGAATCCAATCCTTTGTGGACTGTAGATTCAGAAGCGATAGACCATGGAGGGAAGGATAAAGAATCCTTTGTGGAATTCCAACGAGTATCAACTGAAACTAAGTGGATCCATATGGGAAACATATCCAGAGCTGAAGTAAAAGAATTGACATCTGCCAATTGAACATGAGTGGTGGACGCACCTTGATGTTCTATATGCTCCGGAGATTCGTCAAAATTTTGTGTCTGTTTTGGTGTTGGTTAAGCTTGATTTTAGTGTGAACTTCCATAATAGCCGTGTAAATTTGTATTTGGATACAAAATACTATGGTAGTGGTCACTTTTTGGATGGTTTGATTGTACTAAATGTTGACTGTAGTGATGTCAATATTTGTTATTTCCTTATTTCACGTCTTCTACTTAATATGATAATAATGTGAATGTGTGGCATGCTAGACTTGATCATATTGGCCAACAACATATGAATAGACTAGCCTAAGAGGGCTTATTGGGCAACATTGAAAAGGTTGATGTGCCCATATGTGAGCATTGCCTAGTAAAGAAAACGATAAGGAAACCATTTAGAAAAGGTAAAAGAGCTTAATTTCCTCTACATTTAATCCATTCTAACAGCTGTGGTTCAATGAATGTGAGAGGAAGGCATGGGGCTATTTATTTCATCACTTTAATAGATGATTATACTCGATTCGGATATGTCTATTTGATTTCTCATAAATATGAAGCATTAAATTCTTTCAAAAGGTTTATGAACTTGGTAGAAAATCAATTAGACAAGAAAATAAAAGCATTGAGATCCGATCGAAGTTAAAAATATTTATCTTATGAGTTCAGAAAAATTATGTGATGAAAAAAGAATAGAAAGACAGTTGTCTATTCCATATACTCCTCAACAAAATGGTGTTGCGGAAAGAAGGAGTAGAACCTTACTGGAAATGGTTAGGTCCATGATGGCGCATGCTAACTTACCTATCACTTTTTTGGAGTGATGCGTTGTTAAGTGCTACCTATATACTTAACCGGGTGCCTTCCAAATCAGTAACTTCCACTCCATATGAGTTATAGACAAGTAGAAAATCGGACTTAAGTTTTCTTAAGCCATGGGTCTGTGCTACCTATACTCATAAATCCTCTCACAAGTTTAGGAAATTGGATCCTAAAACAAAGAAAAGTATTTTAATGAGATACTCCGAACACTCGAAATGGTATGTGTTCATAGGTGAGTAGGAAAATTGGAGTATAACTGGATTTGAATCACGGGATGTCACATTCTTAGATAATGAATTTCCTAAGAAGGGCGAAATAGGGGAAGATTACTCCATATTTGAGACATTGGATCAAGATAATGATATTAATGGAGTTCGTCCAAGTGGGAGTAACATGAGAAGTGATGAATTTAATTCAACTCACTCTCAATTACAACCATATGATGAAATGACATCGTCATTATCTAATCCGAGTGGGAGCTTGATGGGAAATGATGTGCAAAGTGTACTATCTCCCATACGGCGAACAAGTCGCCACTTTTATAATTGCTCCACAAGATGAGGATGAGCCAAGAAATATTAATGAGGCTCTGAATTGCCCTAGTAAGAAAAAAATGGATTCATGCAATGGAAGAGGAAATTGAGTCAATGAAATCAAACCAAGTCTGGGAACTGGTTGATCATCCAAAAGGACGCAGAGCTATTGGGACAAGTGGGTTCTCAAAATAAAGCAAAAGGCTGATGGCTCGATAAAAAGTCATAAAGCTCGCCTTGTGGCGAAGGGGTATAATCAACAAGAATGAATTAATTATGAAGATACATTTTCTCCTGTAGTGAGATTTACCTCGATTCGCATAATTCTGGCAATATTGGCTAGTATGGATCTTGAGTTACATCAAATGGATGTAAAGACTACTTTCATCAATGTAGAATTATAGGAAGAAATATATATGGAACAACCTGCTGGTTTCATAGTGAAAGGCCAAGAAGAAAAGGTATGTCGACTTTTGAGGTCGATATATGGCCTTAAGCAGTCGTCAAGACAATGGTATATACGTTTTCATAATACCATAATGGCATATGATTTTACAATGATAGATGAGGATCATTGTGTATATATCAAAAGATCCAATTATCAATTTGTGATCATATCATTATATGTTAATGATATACTAATTGCCAGAAGCAATATGGAGCTTGTCAATACTGTCAAGAGTTGGTTGTCTTCCAACTTTGAGATGAATGATATGAGATTTAAACCCATAGACACTCTTATTGCAAAAGGTGAAGGATTGAGCTATAGACTGTGTCCAAGGACTCCACAAGAGAATGAACAAACGAAATATGTTCCTTATGCTAGTGCTGTTGGAAACTTGATGTACGCTATGATGTGTACAAGACCTGACATATGTTATGCAGTTAGAATGATAAGTAGATACCAATCCAACCCAGGTCAAGCACGTTAGAAAGCCGTTAAATGAATACTAAGGTATCTAAAGGGGACTGCTGATTATACGTTGAGTTATTATGGAAAGGATCTACAACTCAAAGACTATTCTGATGCTGATTGGAGAGGAGATTTAGATGAAAGAAAATCTATCTCTAGATTTGTTTTCTTACCGGATAATGGCACCATATGTTGGAGCAGTAAGAAACGAAAGTGTATAGCCTTGTCCACGATGTAAATTGAGTTCGTAGCATTATCAGTAGCAGTATAAAAAGGTGTTTGGCTTAAGAGATTTTTGAATCATTTAGGTGTTATTGGAAGTGTTGCAGATTCATTGTTGGTTAACTATGATAGTCAAGCAACAAATGCGTACACCAAAGATCCAAAATGCCCACCATGTGCGAGTGGGAGATGATGGTTTTATGTGATGGGCTTAACGCCCGTCCGCCCATGTTAGGCCTGAAAGCCTGGCCCACAATATTAGGGCCCATGGATGAATGGGCACGATTCCTGTTTGGAGGGAACGTATATAAGGGAGGAAAGAGAGGGAGAACGCACCCTTTGGCATAATTCCAACGTACATTCCTCTCCCTCTTTTTCCCTCCAAGCGCAAAAAAAGGCGACGCCGTCTTCCCTTCAAGGCGAATTGACATCATCGGATCTAAAGGGATCAGAATTTCTTCCTTAATCTTCGGCATCGGTGCTTAATCTGTGGCTAACAAGGTACGCTCGATTCCGTAGTGTGCTTTACGATCAGTGATACATGTTTTTCCCAGGCTTCGCTTCCGCATTCGTTTTAGGGGTTCAATTTAGTGTCGAATCCGGTTTTCGGGGATCCGATATTCCCAACAATCTCCATGTTCCTAAATTTTACGTGCACAAGCTATTCCATGACGGGATTTCTTTTAATCGGTGCATACTTCATGATCTTGCTTCTAAGCAGTAATTATCCCTTTCAAAAGATGTGTCATTGACTCCAATTGATCCATCAAATGACTTGGTCTTTAAATGATAATTGTTCCCTACATAGCTATGCCTCTAGTCTCAATTGATTCATCGGACAACTTGGTCTTTGAACAGTAACTGTTCCCTCTAAAATTGTGTGCCTTACGTTTTATCGATCTTAAACTTCAAAGCAGCTTATATATATTCTTTTGATAAATATTGTTAATATTCATATTAACAAATGTTTGTGGTCCATCGTTGTATTTCAACAATTGAACACATTGCATCAATGTATACCATTGTCAATTAACAAGCGTATTTAGTAACATTTCTATTCTCTAGAATATATTTTTTTCGAAATAATTTTTTTTCATTTTTATTCCTTAGATGAATCTTTTAGAATTTAAGACGATAATTTTTTTAGTTTTTTAATATTTTTCTGAGATTTTTCTAACTTTTTTGAGATTTTTCCTTTTATTTTTTCCCTTGTCAATAGGCCTCGACAATGGAGAGACCAGGGCCGACAAGGTCGACCTCACCCAGCCAAGCAAGGGGACCTCGCGGTGGCTAGGTGAGGATCAACTCACTAGCTCTAGGCAATGGCAAGGTCCATCCAACCAGTTTTGACCGAAATTATTAATGTAGTCGTCAATTGTGGTCATCCTACATGACACAATTAATATTAATGTAGACAACTTTTAATAGTATTCTAATTTTTTTTAAAATTTATGTTATTTCTTTTCCTTCTTTATTTTTTTTTCCTTTCTCTTTCTATCATTTATTTTTTTTCTTTCTTTTTTTTTTCCCTTTTCCTTATGCCAGCCTCAAGTGAAGGACACCCTTAGGGGCCGCCCTCACACCGCCTAATCTAATGAATGGCTGCCCTCATCTAGGCCAGCAACCTCCACCCGCCATCAACAAGGCCTGACAATGTAAATGACACTCTAGCATTAGATAGGCCGTCAAGAGATTTACTTCCTTTATTGATGGGAGATCATATAGGATTAAATTTTATTAGGAGAGTAATGGTTTAACTCTTAGGCTCTACTCTCATTTCTTGCCAAAGAAAAAGAAGTAAGCTTATCTCATTAACTCCAAAAAAAAAAAAAAAAAGCTCAAATTATGGTAGGAAAATCTCAAATTATACCATTATATCCATGAGTACTTATTTTCCTACCTAGTAAAGCAAACATGCATTTCGATGGAGACCTGCGAAATAATGGTAACAAGAAAAAATCTTGGTAAGTATATGAGGAGCTGAATATGAATATGGAGCAAGTCAATTACTATTCTTTTTTTTTTTAATCTCCGATTTACTCACTCCAAAAACACCTGACTTTAGACATTTATATGTAAACCTTCAATGGGGCACATAACACATCCTTTGGAAATGGAGAAGGGTCAAGCCAAACTCAACGCAATGACCGTTCTATTGGTGATTGCATCAGTAGGTTTCTTCTCACCCCTCAATTTGTATTGGTGATTGCATCCAGTCGGTTTCTTCTCACCTCTCAATTTGTATGATAGAATGCCTGTTGACACCTATATTTAAACGATAAAAGAAAAAATAACAACAAAACTAAAATACACAAAAAAAGAGGAAAAAATAAGGACGCGAGAGAGGGGCTGGGTCGGGCCGAATCTGGCCTTGGCCCAACCTGCCCCTCCTTTTTTCCTCTCTCCCTCATGCCCAGCCTCCTCTTCCCTTTGGCCCGGCCCGTGCCCTAGCTCTTCCTCCTCCAGCCACCTTCGCACGCAAGACCTGGGGAAGGAGGAAAAGAAAAAGCAGAGGAGCAGAGGTCATTGGGCAAAGGAAAACAAAAAGCAAGCGGCAAAAGAAATAGGGGGCAATAGAGAGAGAAATGGAGGAGGAGGAAAAAGACCGAGCGAGGAGAGGATCGAGAACAGCGAAAAAGAAGGGGGAGAACAGAGGGCAACGAGAACGAGAGTTTTGCTGGCCAAGCCTTGGTCAGGACCCACGTTGCCACCCCTGTCGCAATGCTCTCAGTGACCGCAATGCCTCATCGACGTGCTGCCCTCCGTCTCAACATGCTGCTTGCTAATCCTCGCTGAGCCTTCGTCTTCGCCTGGCACGAGCTACACATCACTGCTCCCTCCCCGCAACCGCACCTGTGACGAGGAGCCGTGTCAGGCACCCCCAACCGCAAGCTCCATTATCCCGAGCTTGCTAACTCGACACCAACCCGCCATTGTTCCTACTACCAGAGCCTGACGCCAACGACCCACCGCTACCGCCGCCAACGCGTCGCCCAGCCACTGCAACCCGCCACTTCTACTGGAGATCAGGTAAGCATTTAGTCAAGCACTTGGCGTGCGTCTTTGGAACTAAGCTGGCCGGAGCTCATCCCGACCAGCTTAGGCAAGCTCCAACCCCCGTCTATCCCCTTTTGCGATCTCTGGTGTATAAGCTTGCCTAGTTAGTTCTCTGGGTTCACACTCGAGCCTCGGCTGAGTCGAAAATCACTAGCTCCTCTAGCACGCACCACTTGCTCTCTAAAATGCCGACTAGAAGGCTAGCCCTTGGTCCCTTGTCTTGAGATCCTGTGAGAGCAATTGGCTGCTAGAGGGTTCGCTGTGGTCTGGCCGGAGGACGAACATTGTCCTCTACCCCATCTGAGGCGCCCCCCGCCATGCTTGAGCCAGAGAACCGCTCGAGCATGGCGTCCCCTCGTCTAGTCGCGATTGGGAAGTCACAGACTAGAGGAGGGGTTGGGCCGAGCCAGTTCCATGATCTAGCCCAATCGGCCCCTCTTACCCCATAAGTCGATGGCCCAGGGTTAGTCTGGGTCGTGGGCCCGTAAGGACCCCTTTTTCAAAAGGCGTTGGGCTCGTTGATCGAGCCTGCAGGGACCCCTTTTGCAAATGGGGTTGGGCCCGCCGATTGGGCCTAACCCATGGTCGAGCCTCCCCATTTTCAGGCGAGTTGACCGACCCGACCCCCAACTAGACCGAACCCAACCCGCACTGACTAGGCCGAACTTGAGTCAGGTCAAACCAGACCTGATGCGATCTAGCCTAAAAATAATAATAATAAATAAATAAATATTTTATTTTTAAAAATAATTAATAAAAAAATTTCGAAAATCCAAAAATTGTAGGGTTTGGTTAGGATTTGCTATGTATTGTCTTTTTAGTGTAATTAGGCCTTTATTTGCTCGTATATTGATTATATCGCATGTTTAATTCGCATATTTAATCACGTTTGTGAATGTTTAATTGCACGTGTTCAATTTTATTGCAATTAAGCTATTGATAGCTATAATTATTATTTTAATTGTTGCGCACCCACATGATCACTTCGCATGTTAATGGATAGGTGTAAAATCAATCCAAATTACTTGACAAAAATCTTTTCTTCTAAAATGAATAAGATTAGGTACCGAAAGGGTTGTAATTGGTCAATTAATGTAATCAAGTCCCTTACTCTAGATTCTCTGGTTGCATAGGAAGTGAGGTATACTCTCATACCTCACTTGGTTTCTAGCCGACCTCAATAGACTAGTGGCGACTCCTTTTTGCGAAATTCTTTAAAATACCTCAATGTCGCGTGAGGTATGGGCTTGGAAGAGCTCAAGCCTAATGTTAGACCATAGGCCCGTCCTTTAGGCAATACTCCTAAACCTATTCCCTCCCCCCAAGGGGTAGGTCGCAATAGTTTGGCGACTCCGCTGGGGACTTGGTTTAAACCTTAAAGGACTTAGCCCAAAATCTATCTTGTTCAAAAAATATTTTTGTTTAGTAGCAAGAATATTAGGTACGTCCCTAAAGCGAGTGTTAAATGTTTTTGCAGGTTGGAGTTATAAGGGGATGAGTGATTGTTAACCCCTTGTCTTGCAGGTGTGGAGTTGGGAATGAATGTTTATGTTTTGAAATTATGAAGTGTTGCTTCCTTATAAATTGTAATGTCTGCATTCCCTGCATTGCACTACACCATGACACACTACGTGCTGCCGGACTTGGGCTGCATAGGATCACTTAGGATGGTGTTGAGGTAGATACCACTCTGACTACAATTATGTAGTACGAGTCGCCTATCTCAACCTCGAAATTTCTTTCTTGATGTCAAAGGTCCCCACCCTGGTCTACAACCACGCGACATGGGTCGGTTCTTTGACGAAACTGGAGTCGTAGGAAACACGACCTAGCCGCGATCTTGTTGGTTTGGTCCAGTGATCCTATGCCTTCATTTTGGGCCGTATAGAGTAAAAATCGAACCACATCTCATGTGTATGTCTATGCAATTTTTTTTTTAAAGGAGAGAAAAGCCGTCCCCCACTATAAGTATCATTCTTCTTTTTATTCGCTTTTTTTAAATTCAATTTTCATTTAAAAATTCACAGAGACCAATCGAAAATCCTCAATTATGTAGGCTTATAATTGAAAAAATTGGCAATTGAAAAAATTGGCAAAAAAATTGGCAATCACTCTTGATAAGTGAACATTAAATGCAAGTTCTAAACACTTTAATTTGACCCTGTTGAACACATGGTTTTGCTTAAATTTCTAGTTATGGGCTCAAAATCACATTTTGAAAAAAAAAATTCAAGTTGCGATTATATATTGGGGCACAAAATTTGAAATTGCATTTTTTCTCAAATTCTCTCATTCCCACATTTTGGGTCTGAAATGCAAATCATTTGGTGTACAAATTTCTCAAAATAGAAGTCACTTCTTTCAAAAATCAATGCCACTTTTACATATGAAACTTTTGGAATAGAGTGGACATTCGATTGATAGCCGTTGATCAATCTTTTAATGATGTCCCTTCTCTTATGGCTAATCTTGGTGAAATACCAAAATCCCATAATAGGGACTATGGGGCATGAATCGTCATCTCAATTTTGCTGTAAGAGGCGACCTCACTGAAAGATCGATTTTTCATCTACATACTAACATTGTTGTCTTTTTGCAAGTTATGTGTGATGCTCCTTGACATTCTCGTGTTTGACCACATAGAGAAGTGAAATCTAGAGTTAGGACAAGAGTTGATTTTTATTCTTATGTAAAAAGAATGGTACCGAAAGGACATTAGAAAAATCTAGTGTAACCAAATCCTCGTACCCATAGTCTCTGGTTCGTAGGAGTAAAATAATTCTCCCATTATTTTACTTAGGTGTCTAATCGACCTACCATAAACTCATTAGTGGCGACTCCTAGATAATAGTCATTTGCATGTTAAATATTTGAACCTTAAATCGCGAATTGGTATGGACTTGGAAGAGCCCGAGCTAAGTTTAAAAACTTAGTAGTACATTAGCCAAAACTTAGGTGGTGCACTCGAAATTTAGGTTGCGACATACTTTAAAGATCCGACTTCATTGTTCTACCCAATTCAAAGCCATATTTTTCAACAATTTGAAGGATTTTTCTGTGTAACAATAAAGTCAAAGTCGGAGGAAGTACCTGCTTGTGGTGGTTCACCATCAGCGGTCCTTGAGATGTCGTCCATGAATCCCGAATCTTCCTCTTCTTTTGCCCATCGCAACATGCCTATCAGAAAATGGAAATGCGATGGATGGCCTGCATATTATTATTATTTGCTTGTTCATCTCCACCACCTTTGCCACCTTGAAGTTGAAGACAAATCCAAAATCATTATATGCACGTAGACCTTTCTATCCAATGTGGCGGACGTGACCGGGACTTCAAAGTCTACGCGGGAGAAGTCGAGTAAAAAGCCAAAGCAGAATAAGATCACACCCGGAACGGCACGCACCAGTTAGAGATGATCTCCCCAGCGAATTACCACAATGCTTCGCCATACACACAATCGCCATCGAAGATTATTGTCTCTGTATTCAACTCGCAATGATGTCGACACTGATTACCTCAGTCCGTCTCAATTTCTGTGTGAGTCCGGCCGCGAAGATGAGGATGAAAATCCCTTATAAGATGTGGGGCTTGTGGCGGTTTAGGATCTACCTCCATGCAGTTCCCTAAATCGAAGGCCGGTGGCAGCAAAATCAATTTAAAGGCCTCCTCGAATTTGCCGAGATTGCTACAAGCAATGCCTTACATACATGTTGCGCTGGATGGGTACACCATGCATAGCATGTTGAGTGCTTGCGCTGGTGCGGTTCATTGGGGATGGGTTAGCAAATTTTTCCAGAGGATCAACCATCTCTGACCTTCATGCCGGACGTTGATGATGTTGAGACTGATCCACGAGATCAAGCGCAAGGTGAAAATGGTAGTTTGTCAATCGAAAGGGAAGCCGAGGGTCGCCATGTTCAATCTGATACTAGAGAATGGGGGCAGGTGCGTGACTCCGTGGGTGACCAAGATTGTGTGATCTTTTAATTGCTTGAAGTAGCTTCACCTTTGGCGCACGATAGTGGGAGATTCAGACTTGGCACTGCTTGCGAGATCGCGGGTACACATTCTGCGAGTGCTTAAACTCCACAAGTGCTCTAGTTTCTCAATGGATTGGTTTTTACACGTTGGACATTGGTATGCATGGTGCATCTTGTAATTTCTTAACTTTGCTTTACTCCATAATATTATTTTCTAAAGGAATCACTCCAGAGATGATAGCATTGTCTTGGTTTATGCACTAGGGAGGTAACAAGTCAGTTTTGGGAATGACAAATCCAGCCATCTCTCCTTTGAACGTCATCGAAGCAAGCGAATTGGGATCGAATTCAATCGCATCCACGCCTTGTCTGATCTCACTTAGCATGCGGCACCACGACAACTTTGTCTACCCCATGAAAAATTGTACCCCCACCCAACAGGGGGCAGGAGCGAATCCTTGCCGTTAGGGTTTTTCCTAAGGGGCCCACGAGGTGTTAAAAAACGAAGTGCCGTGCATTTATTTGAATTCTAATGCACTTGTTGATGGTGGGATTTTGATATATGGACACCACCTTTCTTCCTATGCTGCCCTTCCTTTCCTTCGAGAGAGAGAGAGAGACAGAGAGAGGGAGAGAGGTGATCAATGGCAGCATCATTAGCTCCATCTCCCAAAGCTTTGCGAGAATTTCGAGGGTTTCTTCTCCTCCATCGGCAGCTTGAATCGGCTGCTCCGATGGAAAGTTTTAAATCTTTTCTGATGGAGGACCAGATCTGGCCTTCGCCGACGCGGGGTCCTGCTGCGGGAGCAGCTATCACCGGAGGGGGAGCAGCGGCGGCGTCTCGCGGCGGTGACGGCGGTGGTGTAGAGGTGCAGGGCGTACGGGGCGAGGAGGAGGAGGAGGTCGGGGGTGCTGCCGCCGTGCCGCCACCTGTGTCTGCCCGCGGCGTGCGTGCCAAGCCAACCCCACTGCCCGGCGGTCACCGCGCGCCTGCCCGTGACTACGTCGGTCGTCGTCGCAACGGTCGGAAACGCGCCTAATAAAAACCCAAAACTCCCTCTCCCACACCACACGCGCTCTCGCTCTCGCTCTCACTCTCTTCTTCATGCTCTTCGTCTGAAACTCCCTCTCCCTCTCTCTCTCTCTCTCTCTCTCTCTCTCTCTCTCTCTCTCTCTCTCTCTCTCTCTAAAAGCGAAGCGACTCTCATGGCGGTCGAAGCTCGGCGCGCCGCTCTTTTTCCCGCTCGGATGATCATGAACAGGTACTCTGTCGAACTTCATTCGTGGGTCTCTGTTCGATTTTGAATATCGTGAGCTATTTGGGTTATTTCTCTCTCTCTCTGCTTTTCTTTCAAGCTTAATTCCAATCGGTTCGGTTCTTTTGCAGATTCTTCGGCAATTCCATCGCGACGAGGAAGTACCGTTGCTCGATCCGCTCCTACCCAACTCAAGCGGAGGATTTCATCCCCCTTTTGTCGACGGAGACGGAGACGCCCGACCCGGTCTCGCGTCCGTCTCGCCGCCGCCTGAAACTTCGCGTCGTCCCGGAGTTCAGCACGGCGAAATCGTCCATGAAATCCGACAGCGGATCGACCAGCGACTACAACGCCGCCGTCTCTGTCCCCAGGAGCCACCGCAAGCGGTCCAGAGACGACGCGATCGGCGACGACCACTTGAACGGCGATGGCTTCCCGGCGAGTCGCAATCCTCCTCACAAGATGAGCAAGGCGTCGCCGTTTCTGGGGCACGAGGTAGGGTTCGAGATCCAAGGTCGCGAATCGGAGATCGACCGTTTGATTTCGCAACATGTAAGACCCTTTTTCTCCTTTCCTCTTTCAATAATTTTATTTTTTGATGGTTTGATTAGGGTTCTTACACTTGTTCTGAGATTTCAAGAAAAAAAAACCAGAAAACATTAACAATGTCGGCTCTGTTCCCGGCGAAGAAATATTAAATTTTCACGAATTGCGTCAAGAAATTACTTATTATTGAAAGGGAAATAGGAAAATTAGAAATTTCCTGACAACTTTCCTGTTCTGGACGTGTCTGCAGACACAGGCGTTCGCGAGAAAACTGAAGGAGAAAGACCAAGAAATCCAGAGAATCGGGAAGTTGAACGGTCTGCTCCAAGAGAAACTGAAGATCCTGGCGATGGAGAGCCAGATGTGGCGGGGCCTCGCCCAGGACAACGAGTTCGAAGCCGACTCCCTCCGCTCCACCCTCCAGCGCGTCCTCTCCCGCGGCGGCGGCTGCGGCGTGGTCGAAGACGCGGAGTCCTGCTGCGGGAGCAACGGCCCCGGGACGGCGGCTGCGGGAGAAGGCGACGCGGAGGCGGCATCGACGAGGCCACCGCGGCGACGATGCGGGCAGTGCGGGAAGTGGGAGGTGGGGGCGGTGCTGCTGCCGCGTAGCACCTGTGCCTGCGCACGGCGGCGCGTGGGCCCGGCCACCGCGACTGCGCTGCGTGCGGCGAGGTTGTCACGGCGAGAGTGCACCTGAATCTGTCGGAGGAGGAGGAGGAACGGTCGGAAGCGCCCTGCGCGGGAAATATAAAAAGGAGGGAAATCCGGGGCGAAAAGGGGAAAAAGGAAAGAATTAGAGGGGAGGAAAGAAATAGTCCTCTTTTTTGTTTTTGTTTTTGGATATAGGGAGATTCTTTGATATCTTTTCTGTTGGAGAATAACGGGTAAAAAATCATCGAGAGGGATGGTTTTTTCAATTTTTTGTGTAAATACAAATACATAATGAACGTTCTTTTTTTCTTTTTAATTACTGCATTCCTATATTTTTGTCTTTTGGAAACTTTTAATTGATGATGTGTAAATTGTTGCCTCTCTAATTCCCTTTTCAATTTCCTATTGTGCTTGAATCTGAACATTGTTCCAACAGATTGCTTGTCAACATTGATAGATAATTTCAAATCTCTTTTTTTTTTTTTTGGTGATTTAGACTCCAAAAAATCTAGAGAAAAATATTCCCTTTTACTATGTTATTATTAATTTCATGTTAGGTCATCGAAATTTTAGAGATAATGATCCGAATACACAAATAAAATGTCTAAAAGATGGTGATTTCCAAATGAGTGATTATATTTAATAATGATTATCTTAATAATTTTCTAAATGGCATAGTAAATTGTGTTATTGAATTCACGGGAACATGGGTAAGTAGTCCCAGAAATCAAGAATATAAAGAAGAGCTTTTCCATCATTTTTCTTCTTTTTCTTCATTTATTTTGTTCATTTTTTCTAGTCATACTTCCTCTCCTGACATGAAATGATTGAGTCTACGACACTTCTCTCCACCAATTCCCCCCTCCCTTTTCTTTTCCCGTCTTTCCCTCACAATTTCTACGCTCGTGTAATATAATTATTAATACGTAAATATTTCCTCCCTCCCTCACTCTCTCAATTTTTGTAGTAACTCTGGACCATGATATTAAAATTAAATAAAGTGATAAAACTACAATTACTTTCCTCAACAAAATAAACAAGGGAAAATAACACAAATAATTTCTAAATTTTAACACAATTCCTTAACTTTTAATTTGTTAAATATGGTCAATGAATTCTAATTCAATGTACAATGCTATTTATGGACTTTTATTTTGATCGACGTGATCCCTAAACTTTCGATATATGTTTAATCTAGTTTTAAAACAAATGGAAATATACAATATTATCCCTATACTTGAACTAATTAAATGATAACATTAAATATTTGTATACAATCTATGAACTAACTTGAATGTGAACAAAAAAAGCAAGAACTATATTGAACAAATTAAAAGTTAAGGATTGACATAGCACGTTAGGCTAAAATTCAATGACCACATTAAAGAAATTAAAAACTCATGGACTACATTATATGTTCAATCATAGTTCATGGTCTAGTTATATCATTATCTCAAAAAATAAAACACAACTTTGTGTACACAGATTTCTTGGACTGATTATCCACAGTGGTTGAACAACCTTAATCATACCAAACTTAAAATCAGCAATAGGAGCTTTATGTAGACTTCACATGATAATTGCTTTGTCCGAATAAGACAATAACTTAATCAATTTGTTCATCCTAATTAATAATTATAGCACCGATCCACCACGGTCGGCATTTATCCCATGCCTATGCTTCACCTATTTTTATAGCTTGGTCATGTTAACTATAGAGCGCACATGTCATTGACAAGAACCCGCACAACTATTGCATTAATTAGTACAATTTGTTCATTCATTTATTTATTTGACTGCTATCCGAAAAATGAACAAATCAATGCAGAACCGAGCTCAGAGATAATTACAGTACATTAAATCTGCTACCTTAGCTGTACTTAAGGAATATGAATAATTTCGAATACGGTATATCTATATTGACAATTTCTTTATAATAATATTGAACTTTTATTTTGGTTGGGGACCATAATTCCCATTGTTCCGGCGAATCTTGTTGATCAATTGGCAAAGTGTCTGTCGGATGTGGCGGGTCAACAGCCCATTGAGATTTTTGTTTGACATGCATGTGATAATAATCTAAATACAGAAAAAAAAAAAAAAGCAAAAACAAATACATTCTATATCTTGAAAGCACATATACAGTGTGCTAGTTGTAAATTATTATAAGAAATGTTTCTCATACTAGTAGAATACAGATACAACAATGAAGATGCGATATGTACTGAAACAACTGAGTAACCTGAATAATTGCTCAAAAAAGCGCACAAATTGCTTAAAGTTTTACATATTTCAAATTCTAGCAAACATTTAATTCAAAGAGAAGTGTTTTTGCATGGAATCTTTTTATTTATTTAATATTGAAAAGAAATTGTGCTCTCTTTCTATTTGCTTGCATCGAAATATCGTGAACAAATGTTATTTTTCCTAGTACTCTTGTCTAAGTATGATATTCTAAAGTTTGGTTGTCGTCACATTGCCACCAGTAAAAGGGTACATTCATACCGACCAAAAAAAAAGGGTACAATCATATTTATCTTCATAAGGGGTCCACGGAAGGTTTGAAAAGGAACTCAAATCGTCGGATTTGTATCATAATATAAAGAAAATATCGATTGATGACATTTAATTGACGGTGTATGTCACGTCAATTTTGATTTTTAATTAATTTTTGTTGGATGTGGGGTCAGAGAGAGCGACATGATTCTGCTCTAAGACGCTTTCCCTGTTTGCGGGAATGGATTGAACACAAAATCATGCCTTTTTACCTGCCTATCATGTTTCGATTTTAGCTTAATACGACTGATAATGATGGTGATAACGACATTTTGTAGCCATTTACATGATAAGAACGACAAGTTTTGAACTTTATCAATTTCGATCATTATGTATTTGATTTATATAGCAATGATGGAATATTAAGCAACATTCACATCCAATGTTGTATGATAATATGGAATGGCGTCGGCATCAGTTAACGCAAATAATATGAAATCGCTTTAAAATAAATGAGAATTGATAAGAATAAGAAACATTAATTATGCGTGCATAATTTTTTTTTTTTTTAGATTTAATTTCAGCGAAGAGAAAAAATAGAGACATTCTAGAAGAAATTAGATTGATGGACATGCCGATAATTATGAATATGAGTAATTTATAGATATGCTTTTTTTTCCCTAGCTTAATTGCTAGAATAGACATAAAGATTAAAGCCAATATGCATCCAAACCCAATTGCAATTAACATTAATTAATTAGTTAATTAATTTAATAATAATGATTATGATGATGATATATTGCACTAGTTGTTATCTTGGTCTCCAGGCCGTTTGCTAAGCACTACTAATTCTTGGATCTTGATCTTATTTTTTGGAAATGACTCGAAAAAAATAAATCGTTAGCAATAGATGAAACTAAATAAAAATTTAAATAATTTGGATAACCATGAAAATTAACTAAAATTTGTACTTGAAATCACATCAGCAAGCGCCGAGGTGTGATGCAATGGATGGTGATTGCCAAATATCGTTGCTTTGTTTTCCGACCCGTTTTTTATTTTAAAAACTTGCTACCTCAGACAAATTTCTTCAAGTGTCGTGATGTGTCAGATCACGCATGCGGTTTTAAGAGATAATCAAATGTTCTAAATTGGATATTCAATTTTGGCTGTCCCATGGTTAAATAATTACATTTTGCACTCACCTTCCTTATGATATCTTCAACTCCCTTGTCTCACGAGTCATGTAACTTTTTATAGTAATTATTACATAAAATACTTTCACTTTTATTAAAGGATAAATCCATCGGGTCTGATGAGACGTCACTTCAAATGATGATATATATCTTTTACGTTATATAAAAGGTTCCTTTAAGATTTTCCTAGCAAAGAGAAATAAGTTATCGATGATGATTAACTTGCTAGACTTCACATTAAGAAAAGGACTCGACTTTGCTTAGGTACTTTTGTTCTTTTGATAACATGAGATATTCAAACTTTTGAATTCATCTTAATTTTTGTGCATGCATGCAAATAATTAATATGATGTGATGTGAAAATATCTAACTTTATTATTGTGATTTATCAAACAGTGGATACGAAACAACAAATCATTGGTTTTTATATTCTATCATATCTAATCTTATAATGATTAGAAATTTAAATGACATATGCATCCTTAGGGTAAAACAAGCTATAAAATAACTGAAAAGTACCTAATAACGAACCGAGTCATGATCATCTAAAGGGATAGTCTTAACCAGTTTGACATGCTTCAATAATGCAACGCGATGGTAAGATGCATCGTGTCTCAATGCGATCGTATGACATATGAAGCAAAGCAAAAGCTACATAAATCATCAAGCCTCAAAGGCGATTTGAATGAACAAACGAGATCGACCCTAATAAGAAACGATGGCATAGATCAGATAGAGTCCGTGTAATCGTTTAAATTAAAGCTAAGCATGAAAATCAAGAATGGTCGACCATTGACTTTCGGTGCCCCATACTTCGTCCCATTGAATTGCCTTCTCCAAGGGCCAAACAATAAGAAAGATCCAAGAGAAATAGATAATAGGGCCACCCCTATATTGTAAAAATTACCAAAAAAAAACTCCTTAACTTACTAAAATTGTATAAATTTTAGCCGATTGGTACTGGCATTGACTTTTTTAAAAATATTTCAGTAATTTTTTGAGCTTTTACAATTTCTTTCTTTTTTTATTCAATTTTTTTTCCAGAGCCAGTGAGGGCTCGCCTAGTGCTGGCAAGTGGATCCAGGCCCTCTCCTGACCAACCCTTACCGGCCCTAAATGAAGGAAAAAACATAAAGTGGAAAAAAAAAAAGAAAAAAATCAGCATATTAATAAAATATTATTTTAAAAAGTGCATGTCATCATAAATAATGCCTCCTCAATCAATCATGCCACATAAAATTTTCTCCCAAAAATTTTGCTTTGTGCAATGAAAGATGTTGTGTTGTCACAATAGCTGTTTTGCTTTATAAGTGAATATTACCTTCAATCACTTCAATCACTTCAATCAATCAATGCTTTTATCTTTTTTAAGATCGTGATAAAGTAATCAAAGTTATTAGCCACCCTAATGTCTCTTTTCACTTTGGTCGTGTCTCAACACCCACTTTTGCATTCATCAAAGAATGCGGAAGGTGCCAAAATAAGATTAATGAAAATGTTCCTTTTTTGTTTAATGACTTTGATAGCGTGAATAGAATATAGTCTAATTGAGAACATCTATTTTGAAAAAAAAAAATTAATGACTTGCAGTTGCGATTGCGATGATAACCATGTTGGTGGTGCTATCGTTGTTGGCGGGGGTCATTTTCATGCTTTGTTTTAAAGAGTAGGCACACCATGTGGGCTGAAAGGGCAATCTTCTTAGATTTAGGACAAGCCACCTTTTCTTCATATCCCACCTAATTTTTTTAAATAAACTCCCCATTTTTCCAAAAAAAAAAGTGATTCATCAGTGAGAATAAATCATATTATCCCCTTTGTCACTTTGGGCTAAAACCAATCAAATTTGTAATACTATATGTTGATTTTTGGGCAGATTTCCCACTGATAAAGAACAAGGGTGTGACTATTATTTATGCTTGTCTAAGTACATCCTCGCTTATATAAACGCGTGGCAAGCACATGTAGTGCTTATCCACCAGACATCATTCGAAATATTGAAATGGGTTCGCCAGTGAGATTCATTATGATTTCGTGAATTTATTTCACCGACAAAATTGACTTACGTTTTATGAAACAGTTGATGTGTTTTGATTTGAAATTTTGAAATGGGATCATGAATAAAATTCATTTTTATTTCGTGAATTCACGTCACCGATTGACTAACATTTTATGAAACAATTGACACTTTTCGATTTGAAAATTTGACATGGAGTCACGAATAAGATTTTATTTTTATTTTGTGAATTCATTTCACCAATAGAATTGACTAACATTTTATAAAACAGTTGATGTGTTTTGATTTGAAACGTGATGGTAAGAGACGTGTTCGGATGAGTACGAGCTCTTAAATGATTTTCAATAATTTCAAATATTGGTTGGGGGGGGGGGGGGGGGGGGGGGGGTGGGTGTCGAGACTAATTTCAACGGATAATATGAACACAATTCTTCCTTGGAATATGTGGTTAGTCCAATAATTCAAATTTCACCATCCTATCATCTCCATAGTCGAGATTACCGAGATCACAACTTACTTTTTTTGTTTTTGTTTTTATAACTGTGCAATTCATTTTTATGTAATTATTGTTTTCAATTATCAAAACGCATAGTTTATAAAAATCAATCAAGTCTCACAAGATAAGCCCTCCAAATGGAACATTTCTTTGTTCTGTTTTAATTGCACATCATTCGCCTTCTTAAATATACACAAAAGCGGGTGTTTCCAGAAACAATCAAGGCGAAAGAGACCGCAAGGCCGGCTAACTTTGCCAACTTCAACCTATATTTTTAAAAAAGAGAAAGCACTGATTGATTGAAATGATTTAAGGTAATATTATTCGCAAAGCAAAACAACTATCGTGACGACAAACGCCATCTTTCATTGCGCAAAGCAAGCCAAAGACAAGCACTTCATGAAAAGTACGTGCACGACACCCGTCGAACGCTAAGTCATGACATATCCTTTTCGATCCCATCATTAGTTTAATTAGATATCTGGTGGCATGATGGAGAAAGAATTTAAACAAGGGAAACTCTAGTGTGGACCTATCGTCTTTAAAAAAAAAAAAAAAAAACATTAGTGTGGACCATAAGATCAATGGTGGATGATTCATTGGTTTTGCACTTAACCCTATTCTAAACGATTGTCCACTCCTTGTTTGGCCTATGCCATCATTTCTTATTAGGATTGGTATTGATGTTAATTTAAATTGTTTCTAAGGCATAATGACTATGTAGTTTTCACTTGGCTTTGTATATCACATCGAGACATTTCACTTACCATCTCTTTACACCATTGAAGTGCATCAAACTAGTTAAAATTATATCTCATTATTTGTTTCTTTTAAACCATATACGAGTTCGAATAGTTGGTTGCTCGATTTTGATCCACTCCGCATTAAAATAAAACGGCTCCCACCCAAGAAAAACGTGTGGACTCACCTTTCATACTTCCTTCTCCATAATTCTTATTATACTCAATCGATGCACTTGAATGAGGCGACCGGCATGCATGCGTAGAAATTAAGCGAGTCGAAAAGTTAGGATATCACATTATAATTTCTTTCTTATTTTCCTGGAAATGTCTCGAAGGAAAGATACGTTTTATCATTTGAAGTGACATTTTGTCATGTCTCGTGGATGCATCCATCGAGAAGGGTGAAAGCATCTTATGTGACTCGCGTGTCCTGAACTAAAGAACTTGATATTATCATAAAGAGAGCGACTGCAAAATTCGAATATTATATGACAAGATGGCCAAAATTGACAATCCATTTTGGAGCATTCATCTGATTTTATCTCGAAACGGCATGCATGACAAGTCACGTCACAGCACTCGAAGAAAGGGACTAAAAATAATATCAAAAATTGGAAACCTAAAACAAGAATTCCTCGCCTTATATTGTTGACTCCAGGTTGGCCTTTTCTTAAACAACCACCATCGATTGCATCACGCCTTGGCGTTTGTTGATGTAATTTCAAGTACCAATTTTAATTTAACTTCCAATAGTTATCCAAATTATTTAAATTCAATTATTCAGATGGTGGTTGGAACCATCATGTGTGTTGAGGTAGACAAATGTCGTTTAGCCCTCACTTCCGAAGATTAATTTATCATCACTTGGAATCATAATTTTATTTAATCTTTGTTTATTCGAGCATATTGTATACATCAATCATAGTATTAGTTATCCGCATTCTCATCAATGTAATTTCTTCTAAAATGTCTATACTATTTTTCTTGGGTGAAATAAAAAAATCTGTAAAATTTTATGCGTGCACATGAAATGTTTCTTAGGCTATGCATAATAAAATTTATATTTCTCTATTTCTCTGTTTCGCTGTTCCTCGGAACAGGTTTGAAATAAAAATCCGTTTGGTAACGCAATCTGATTTTTCTATTTTTGGAACAGATTTACATTCTAGAAATTGATTTGAAGAATAAATCAAAGGCTAAAATTTTTTAATTTCTGAAATAGAAATTGAGAAATCAATTTATGTTCCATAAATTTTGTCTTGCACGCCCTTAATATTATCGACTCTCATTTCAACATTCAAGTTAGTTGACATCTTAATTGATTTGATACACAAAAGTAAAACGAATAAAATAAATTCTTATTGGGGTTGATCTTTTTTGTTTGTTCAAATTGCTTATAAGGCATGATGATTATATAGCTTTGACTTAGCTTCATATGTCGTAAGATCACAATGAAGGCAACTCGCTATCTCTTTACATTATTAGAGCTATCTCCTATAAATGATAATGACTTGATTCATTTATTGGTTTTTTTTTCGATCTAATAGCTTAATTATTTATAAGGGATCGCCTAATTAGTTCATAGCTTGGTGTATGAACCAACAAATTCCACATTCAAATAATCGAAACTCCCACCTAAGAATAACTTTGGGAGTCACCCTCCATACTCTCATGAAATGTATTACACTTGATCGATGCACGTGAATCAGGCAATTTGCGTACATGGATAGAAAATGGGTGATTTGAAAAGTCTGAACACCTCATTTTATTAGAAAGGGAAAAAAAAAATACTCGAGCAAGGTGAGTCCCTTCTCACTGCAAACCTTAGTAGGTTAATCACTAGCTATAATTTCTTTGTTCCTTTTTTTCAAAAGAATCTTAAAGAAACCACTCTTATAACATAAAATAAAATTAAAAAAACAGTTACGTCATTTGAAGTGACACCTCATCAAACCTTATCGATTTTTCCTTCAATAAAAATGAAATAATTGCATATAACAACTACTGAGTTGCGTGACTTAAGACCAGGGAAGTTGACGGATCTAATAAGAAGGGCGGCTGAAAATTTTGAATATTCTATAAGCGGATGGCTAAAAATATACACATGACACAACACATCACGACGACTCGCGAAGATTTTAAGTTATTCGGGACAGCCGGTTTTGTAAATTAAAAACCCTTGTTAGAAAACCAAGCCACAAATTTTGGCTTAGAAAGGGTAAACAAATGTTGTAAGAAAAAATGGAAAAACTACAAAAATTTCTCGCCCTTAGATTGTTGACTCCAGGTTGGCCATTTTCTTAAGTAATGACAACCATGGATTGCATCACATCTGGTGCTTCTTGACGTGATTTCAAGTACCAATTTTAATTTAATTTATATAGTTATCCAAATTATTTATAAAAAAAAAAAAAATCAATTCTTCAGATGGTGGGTGCAGCCATCATATGAACTGAGGTACAAAAATGTCGTTTAGCCCTCGTTTCCAAAGATTGATATGTCATTACTATGAATTATCACTTTTTTAATTAATTTTTTTTCTATTGTTAATGATCTTCTTCTTTTTTTCTCCTCTTGGCGGCAAAAGGGTTGTTCTCAAAAATAATATCAAGATCCGTGAATTAGTGCCTAGTAAACGGGTTGGAGACCCTGATAACAAATAAAAAAATTAATAAAAGATATTATTGTTCGAGCTTCTTTAAATGTTAATTGCGATTCCTTGTAGTTATAATCCTTGTAGTTATAATTATCAGCATGCCATCAATCGAATATCTTTCAGAATGTCTCTACCATTAATTCTTTTTTTCTGATATAATATTTCTTATTTTCATCAACTCTCATTTCAACGAAGAACTTCGAAGAGAAGAGAAGGGGGGGGGGGGGAGTTTGATTTGTCAAGTCAACGTTCAATTTGGTTGACATTTCGATTAATTTGATTTCCTCTTCGTATGGTTGTTATTTCTAGTCATAGAACGAATCACAGACATATTCTTATATATATATATACATTTCCAGGTAAAATTGGCATAACACAATTAAAGGATTTTTTAACATTAATCTTAATGACTATACATAAAGAAACGATAAATTTCATTCTTGGTCTATCTAAAATGTTAACACATACTGATCAAATTAGTAGTATTCAAAGTTTCCCGTTCTTACCGCATAAATGGTTGCTAAATTAGACCAGAAATAAATAAATAAATAAATAAATAAATACCGCAAAAGGTCACTAGTACAATCATATGTCATTCATGTAATTATTGCCAAATATTTTAGCCTTGCTCTGTAAGTCAAACACGTAATGATCGAAATTGATAAAGTTCAAAGTTTGCCGTTCTTACCATATAAAATGGCCGCAAATGATCGTCGTATTAAGGTTTATATGTGAAGCTCCTATTTCTGATTTTAAGTTTGATACAGTTAAGGTTGTTCAACCACCTTGGATATTCAGTCTGAGAAATTGGACACAAGGTTGCGTTTTATTTTTAAATTGAGAAAAATATTTGAGATTTATTAATTTATTTAATTCTTCGGGGTGAGATTAGGTTATAGCCGATAAAATATATATACACACACATACATATACATATATATATATAGCGAGAGAGACAGAGAGAGCCTCTTAGTTGTATTAGGGGAATTGAGATCATCGTTCTAACGATAATTATTAAGAAAAGTTTGTATTTTGATAAATTTTCCAATCTAAATATTTCCAATGTCAACTTAAAAGAGTAAATTACTTCAACATGTTTTAAGACTTCACAAAATCAAAGCCGCACTTTTAGCGTTCACAAAAATTACTATAAGCATTCTTCGTGAGAAGGTCTCTAGAATAAAATTTGACAAAATGGATCAATTTGAATGAAGATGTATGCGAAGGCCAACAATGCAAAAACTGCCCATACTTGCAAAATACCTTGAAATTTACGGGTCCTAAATATTTAATAATCAAGAAAGTGGTTTGTATGTCGATTGCATGGCTGATGTGAAAAACAAATTCAGATACATCGCATCCTTAATTCCATGTGTAAAGGCCTATTTGGTTAAGCTATTTGGAAAAAGTAAAAATGTATATATTTTTGGTTATCTATCACAAATATTGCTCTAGATTTAAAAATATTATGAAAAAGGATATGTAAATTTACGCAATAATATTCACATTATACGAAAAATTGGACCTTAATTGAAAAAAAGTCAAAATGTGTATTACGAATGATTTGAAAGGTTGTAATTGTATTATAACATCAAAGCATGAGAAATTTCAAGGCAACAAAGAAAAAGAAAAGGCAGGAATGGCCGGAGAGAAGTGTCTAATTTCATGTCAAGTAATTACAATCCTAATCATGCTCTTTCCCTTTCTTGTTTTTGGGGAAAAATTCAAATAAAAGTCTGAAATATCATCATTTTCTCAAATAAATATTTGAAATAGATCTTACTTCAAACAAAAGCCCAAAGTAGCCAAATCATCTCAAATAAAAGTCTAACGTGATCAATCATTTCAAATAAGAGCCTTTGGTCGACGGTGACTATTACAGCCATTGAAGAAAGGGTATTTTAGTATAAAAAAAAAAGTAACTATATGTTTTTTTTTTAAAATTCTCTTGTTTTGACTTTTCCTTTTCTTTTTTCTTCTTTTTTCTCTTTTCTCTCCTAGCCATCGATGGTGATGGCTAGTGGAAGTCGCTTGCCTACGTTTGATGAGAACGGCCCTTGCCAGATTCGACAAGGGGGGAAGGATGCCCTCGCTTGCCGACGTCCACAAGGGCAACTTGCCCTCGCCAGCCTAGGCAAAGGCGACCCTCGTCCGATACCAACAAGGGTTGCCCTTGCTTGAGTCTAGTGACCGCCACCATGGCCAGCAGAAGGAGAGGGAGAGAAGGGAAAAAAAAAACAAAAAATCAAAGAAAAAGAAATAAACAGAAAAAATTTTAAAAGTAAAAGACAAAAATATTGTTTGGTCGGGAAGGTTAGGCTTTTTTTTCTAAAATTGATATGGTCACTTCAGGCCTTAATTTAAAATTTTCCCTTTATTTTTCCTTTTACATACTTTATCCTTGAAAAAGAAAAAGTGATGGCAAGAGAACTTTATATTCTTAGTATCGTAACGGAATACGTGGCCGTTGGCCGTTTCTATGAACTAATAACAATTGAATATCCCATCTAGAAAATTATGGAGATAATGATAAAAAAAGGGTCATAACTTATTGTAAAATCACCATTGTCAAATATTTTATTTGTAAATTCAAGTGACTACTCCTTAGAATTTCACGATGATGACCTAGCTAATCAAAAAATTGAAGAATAATAGAATGAAGAAGATTATTTTTCTCTAAGTTTTGACATGACACACAAAAGAAAGAGATTTGAAATTATACATTGATGTCGACGGAGGTTTTGTATAACATTCAATATTCGAGCGTGATTACAAGGGGATTAAAAATGCAACAATTCGTGCAAAAAAATAAAGGTTTTCAAAAGAAAAAAAAATTATAGGAACACTGTGATTTAAAAAGAAAAAAAGAACATTTATTATGTATTGTATTTACACAAAATTGAAAAAATCATCCCTCTCGATGATTTTCACCGTATCATTCTCCAACAGAAAAGATATCAAAGAATCTCCCTATATGAAAAAAAAAAAAAAAGAGGACTATTTCTTTCCTCCCCCACTTGATTCTTTCCTTTTTCCCCCTTTCGCCCCTACTTCCCTCCTTTTTACACTTCCCGCCCAAGGCGCTTCCGACCGTTACAACGACCACGACGACAGATTCAGTTGCAAGCTCGCCGGCACAGCCTCGCCGCAAGCGGGGCATTCACGGCGGCGGCCGGGCCCGCACGCCGCGGCGCTCAGGCACAGGCGCCGCGCGGCAGCAGCACCGCCCCCGACTCCCTCTCCCCGCACCACCGGCGTCGCCGCCCCGGCCTCGTCGATTCCGCCGCCGCCGCGTCGCCGCATTCCGCTCCCGCCGTCCCGGTATCGCTGCTCCCGCAGTGGGACTCCGCGTCGTCGACCCCGCCGGCGCCGCCGCGGGAGAGGACGCGCTGGAGGTAGGAACGGAGGTAGTCGGCTTCGAACTCGTTGTCCTCGGCGAGGCCCCGCCACATCCGGCTCTCCACTGCCAGGATCTTCAATTTCTCTTGGAGCAGACCGTTCACTTTCCCGATTCTCTGGATTTCTTCGTCTTTCTCCTTCAGTTTTCTCGCCAACTGCTGTGTCTGTAAACACGTGCAGAACAGGAAAGTTGTCAGGAAATTTTTAATTTCCTATTTCCTTTTCAATAATAAATAATTTCTTGACCCAATTCGTGAAAATTTTAATATTTTTTTGCAGGAAACAGAATCGACATTGTTAATGTTTTCTGGGTTTTGTTTCTTGAAATCTCAGAGCAAGTGTAAGAACCCTAATCGATCCATGAAAAATAAATTATTGAAAAAAGGGAAAGAAGGAAAAGAGGGTAATTACATGTTGCGAAATCGAACGGTCGATCTCCGATTGGTGGATCTCGAACCCGGCCTCGTGCCCCAGAACCGGCGACGCCTTGCTCATCTTGAAAGGATTCCGATTCGCCGGGAAGCGACCGCCGTTCAAGTGGTCGTCGCCGATCGCGTCGTCTCTGGACCGCTTGTGGTGCCTTCTGGGGACAGAGCCGGCGGCGTTGTAGTCACTGTTCGATCCGCTGTCGGATTTCACGGACGGTTTCGCCGTGCCAAACTCGGGGACGATGCGAAGTTTCAGGATGCGGCGCGGCGGCCGCAGGATCGGGTCGGGCGTCTCCGACGACGGCAGAGGGATGAAATCCTCCGCTCGGCTGGCGAGGAGACGGGCCGGGCAAGGGTTCTTCGTCGTCGGGATGAAAACCCTGAAAAAGCAGCCGCAGAACCAATTGGGAATTAGCTTGAACGAAAAGCAGAGGGAGAGAGAGGAACAACCCAATAATAGCCCACGACAATTCAAAATCAAACAGAGACCCACGAATGAAGATCGACGAGTACCTGGTCGGAATTATCCCAGCGGGAAAAGGGTCGGCGCACCACGCTTCGGCCGCCATGAAAATCGTTTCAATTCCTCGGCTTTCGCTTAGAGAGAGAGAGAGAGAGAATCACAGAAAGAGAGTGATTTTCAGAGGAAGAGCTTGAAGAAGAGAAAGAGAGAGAGAGAAGTGGGAAATCAGCTTCGCTCGGGCGGTGTGGCTTTTATTCGGGGCGTTTCCGACCGTTGCGACCGAGACTGATCCGCGGCCGAGCCGCACGCCGGGCGGTCCTGGGCCGGGCCTGTACCGTACGCCGAGCACAAGGCACATGCGCCAGCACAGCACCAGCTCCCCATCTCCTCGCCCGCCCTGCGCCGCCGCCGCCGCCGCCGCTGTGGGACCAGACCCGAATCTCCATCGACAGTGACATCGCTCTCTCTCTCTCTCTCTCTCTCTCTCTCTCTCGCTCGGAGCAGCTTCCCGACGAAAGGGAATCCTCAAAATTCCTAATGAAAATGGATATGCTTTTTGTACATAGTGGCTATGGCGCCATCCACCACCCATGACCTCTCTCTCTCTCTCTCTAAATTTGGGCCCCATCTTAGAAAGCAACAAAGGAAGGGGAGCAATATCGTGTCGAGTTCGACCGAAGAAAAAACAACGAAGAGAAAATATTAGATGCTCAAGTGACGCCACGTTAATCCTACTCAAATCCATTAAAACGGGCGACAGACGTCACTTGGGCCCACATTTTAGATATCCTTACATACTTATGTGCATGTGAACTCCCACCTATTTTTAACACCTAATGAGAGGGATTTTTCCATCTAGGGTGGGTAGTGCAGGTACTAATTTTCATGGGATAGACACCGTCATCGTGCCACCACATGCCCGAGTGTGATCCAAGAAGGCACGGAATCTATTGAATTGTCAGGGAGATGGTTGGATACGTTGCTTACCGAGACTTGTTGCTTGGTACAACTTTTGGTACGGAATTTTATGTGAAGTTTCTAAGTATGTTGCCTCTATAATAAGGAATCATACTTACCTTTCAAGCTAGATTTTTAGCCTCTGTCACCATCTTGATTATCGCAGATCAGTCTCTAGCCACCCATCGCCCCCTTGTGACGGGCCAAATGAGAGAGATTCAAGCATTACATGGGCAAAGAAATGGGTCTTGATACTAAGATCTTGTTCTCGCTTGAAAAGTTGGAATGGACCCAAATTTTTATCTGGTATCAGTCGTGACATGGACCAAAAACAGGGAGGGGGTGTCAGCACAAATTGGAAGTGTTGGTGTTGGCGTTGGCGGTGGTGGGGGTCATTTTCATGCTTTGTTTTAAGAGAGTGCTGGCGCACCACGTGGGTTGAAATTATTGGGTGCCATTATTGTTTTAGGACAAAGTGCAAATCTTCTTAGATTTAGGACAAAGTCCTCAAACCGTGTGTACCGCCTTGTCCTAGAACGAGACAAGACACCTTTTCCTCCATATTCCACCTAACTTTTTTTCATAGCTTCCCCTCTTTTTCCCCCCAACAAAGAGAAAACAAAAAGTGATTTGTCAATGGGAATCAATCATGTCATCCACTTCAGCAACTTTGGGCAAAAACCAATCAATTTTGTTTTGTTTTTCTTTATTACTTTCGTTGGGCAGATAACCCACTTATAAAAAAAAAAGGGTAATGGATATTATTTATGTACTTGTCAAGTACGTCCTCGCTCAGATAAACGCGTGGGACGCACATGTAATGCTTAGCCACCAGACGTCGTTTGAAAAAAAATTTAAAATGGGGGTCGCGAAGAAGATTCGCTCTTATTTCGCGAATTCATTTCGCCGACAAAATTGATTAATGCTTTTAAAACAGTCCATGCATTTTGATTTGGAACATAAGGCAAGAGACATGCTTTGACGAGTATGAAATCTTCAATAAATTTTCAATTATACTTTTAAATATCAGTGGGTTCGAGACTATTTTAAAAATATATATAATCATATGTATAAGAGATTATCTTATGATTTAAGTTGAAGCGTAATCTTTTTTAAAATATGGGGTTTGTGCAATAATTCAAATCTCATCATGTCATCATTTGGATGGGTCAAGATCATCGCCGAAACTACAATTTATGATATTTATTGTTTATATGTACAATTTAATTTTTTTTCTTAATAAATGTTTTTTCAATTATCCGAACACATGTTTTCTTAAATCAATCAAAGTCTCCCAAGATAAGCCCCGAAGTTCATCTATTCAATGCATTCTGGCGGGTGGCATGTTGGCTAGTCGATGAGGGAACTTAGAAGGCCCCACGAAAAGACATTTTTTTTGTTTCGGGGGTGGTGGCTTGTTTTAAATTTCTCATCATTCGCCACCTTTTAATTTATACAAAAGTGGGTGTATTTTCGAGAAACGATCAAAGCGAAAGAGACGTGGAAGGCGGCTAACTTTGCTAGATCCATCTTAATCTATAAAAAAAAGAAAAGAAAAGAAAAGAGAAAAGCATAGCATTGATTGATTGAAGTGGTTTAAGGTAATATTTACGTATAAAAGCAAAACAGCTATGGTCACGCACAACAAACAACCATCTTTCATCGCGCAAAGCAAGCAAAAAGACAACATACTTACCATGAAAAGTACATGCACGACGCCCATCGTATACTAATTCAAGGCTCATTCTTTTGATGCTTTCGTTAGTTTAATTGGATACCCTTTTGAAAAGACTAGAGGGGGGAAAGATCAAGAAGGGGGACCTTAGTGTGGTCCTATCGTTCTTTCCTTTTTTAAATATTTTCCTATTGCTGGGTTCTTCGAAGAAAGAAAATTGGAATGAGTACGGCTTCTGGGGCACCGCAACATCGATGGCGGATGATTCTTGCCTCGACCTATTTTAAAGGATTATCCTGACCTTGTCGAGCTTATGCCATCGATTCTTATTAGAGTTTAGATCTTCTTCTTCATTTTTTGGTTGTTTCGGATTGCTCCTGAGGCATGGTGATTATGTAGCTTTCGCTTAGCTTCATATGTCATGAGATCACACCGAGGCACGCGACTTCGTATCTTTTTACATTATTGAAGCACATCGAGTTAAAATCATCTCCTTCAAGCAATAAGGACTTGGTCTGTTATTGGTTTCTTTTCAATGATTCGGTAGCTTGCTTTATTTGCAAGAATTTGACCAAGTATTAGTTTCTTTTAAATGATCCGGTAGCATGTTTTATCTGCAAGGATTTGACCGAGTAGGTAATTGCTAGGTGTTGAAATAACAAATTCCACGTTCAAAATCAAAGCCACTCCCAACTCCCACCTCAGAGTAATTTTTGGAGGTGTACTCGATTGATGCATGCCAAATGGGTTGCATGCTTGCATGCGTAGGAAGTGGGTGATTTGAAAAGGTCATATACCTCGTGTCATCAGAAGAAAAGAAACGCTCCGAGCAAAGTCGAGTCCTTTTTTTATAGCAAACCCTAGCAAGTTAATTACCACCTTTGACTTCTTTGTTCTCTAATTTTTTTTCCAAAAAAAAATCTATTATAAACCTTTCTTTATAACATAAGAGATGGTTACATCAATTGAAGTGACACCTTATCATATCTCACGAGTATATCCTTCAATAAAGGCTAAAGAATTGTTTATGATAATTATTACAAGATGTTGTGTGACCTAGAACCAAAGAAGTTGACGATATCATAAGAAGGTTGACGGCAAAAGTTGAATATTTTATCAAGGAATGGTCGATATGTATAACCCCTTCTATCGAAGAAATTAAGCCGTGCAAATTCTTACAAATTAAAAAAGCACATCGGAAAACGAAACCTCAAAAGTGGCTTAGGAAAGGCCCAAAAAAATAATAATAGAAAATGGGAAAAAAATGAAAAATGAAATTTTATCGCACTAGATATTTGACTCCTGGTTGGCCTTTTCCCTTAAACAACCCCCATCGATTGCATCACACCGTGGTGCTATTGTCGATGTGATTTCAAGTACCAATTTTTAATTTATTACCATGATCATCCAATTATTTTTTAAAAATATATTTAAATTATTCAGATGGCGGTTGCACCCATCACTTGGAATTGTCAATTACTCCATATTTCTTAATTTTTGTCTACTGTTAATAATCTACATTTTTCTCTTGTTGGCGGCAAAAGGGTCGTTCTCAAAAATAGCATCAAGATCCATGAATTAGTGCTTAGCAAACGGCGTGGAGACCAAGATAAGATAATTATTATAATTATTCCAGATTTTTTATTTAATGTTAATTGCAATTGGCATTTGGAATAAGATGCACCATCACCTTTCAATCTTTATTTATTCCAGGAAATTGGAAGTTAGAAAAATATGATCAAGACACTCATGCTTATACAATTAACTAGTAGACAAAAAAGCATATTGTAAAGATTGGTCAAAAAGTATAATTATAAGCACATGATCATCGATCTAATTTCTTCTAGAGCGAGTCTACTACTATTACAGAAAAAAATCGTGCACGGTGCATTTAACGTTTCTTATTCTTTTCAACTCTCATTTCGAGGCCAAGGGGGCGGTTTGACTGGTCAAGTCAACGTTCAATTTGGTTGACATCTCAATTAATTCCTTTTGTACTACACGAAAGGAAATTTCAAAAAAAAAAAAGAAAAAAAAGTCTTGCATTACCCGGATAGCGTTGGCCGACCGTAGCTCAAGGACGTTTTCACATCAATCTTAAAAGAAAAAAAAAAGGAGAAAAAAGAAGAAGAGAAATCTCTATTTTTTCTCTATTGATCTCTCGAAAACACCAACACACATTTGGTCAATTTAAAAATGTTCAAAGTCTGCTGTTCCTACGATATAAATGGCTGCGAAATGTCATTATCACCATAATTATCGCCATCATTATCACCATCATACATCACTCGATGTAGCTGTTGCTTAGTGTTCTGTAATTGCTCCACATATCAAACTCACGATGGTCGAAGTTGGTAACGTTCAAGGCTTGCCGTTCTTTGCCGTGTGATCGACCGCAACACGTCGACCGCAAGACGTCAACCCACGGGCGATCGAATTCAATAGCGCTTCGAGCTTCACGTTCTTACCACGTAAATGGTCGCCAAGAGGTCGCTGTCGTCATCGCACGCGGCTCCTTCGGTGCAATTTCTGCCACGCCGTATATGTCAAACGCATGATGATCGGGGGATTGGGTGAAGGTCCGGAGCTTCCCCCGTGCTCGACCGTGAGTGGCCGCAAAACGTCGTTGTCGACATCGTCATCGGGCGGGATTAGCTTAAGGACCAAAGCGTGATGGCAAAGTGAAAGGGAAGAAAAGGGAAGGGGGGGGGGGGGGGCGTCGCTTTGTCATCAATCCATTCACATGGAAAGCGACGCAGAACAGAATCATGGAATTGACTCCGCTGCACTTAGTCTCGCATGATGACCCGAGAACCTTTAATCAAAATGCCACTAATCAAACGTTTATTTTCCAACAACTTGCTTTTGTCCGCACGACAATAATCTACGTCTCCCGATGTCCGTCCCCCTTTTCAAACCCCTCGTGGCCCCCATCGCAATTCCTAATCGCGACTGCCACCCTTTGAATGAGAACAAAATGGAGATGAGCGTGGACGTGCCCTTTGATGGTGGCAATGTGATGACAACTAAAGCTTTTGAATATTGTACTTAGGTAAAGAGGGTACCAGGTCATAGAAAACGCTCGAATATTATATTGTGATGCGAGCAGAGAGAGAGAGAGAGGGGACAACTTCTTTTCGAGATTAAAAAAGAAATGTCTAGGTCACGCGATTCTTATTGATTTCGATACGATTAAATTGAGTTGAACTTCTAGGAGAATTTAGATATGTAAAGCTTGAGCAGCCTACAAAGCATATTCGAGCAATTTGTTCCGGCAATTAAGTGCGTTTGCATGTCGCATTTTCGTCGTCATATTTATGTTTTATTAGTTTGAGAAGTAATTCTTGTGATATCATTTACAACTATTTTTTTTATTGCATGTGCTCTCAATATATTGATTATAATATTTAATTGTTTACTTTCTTGCTCTTGCATTTGTTCAACAAAGAGATCATTGGCACATGCATGTCAAACAAAAACACATAATGGCCATATTGACCCACCATGTCCTACAAGCACTTTGCCAATCGGTCAACATGATCCATCCACACTATGGTAATTATGGACCCCTCCCAAAATATATATATATCATTACTACAAAAGAAGATATCACTTTAGAGGTAAAAAAATTTATATTTTCCTTAAATACAGCTAAGATAGCAGATGTACTTTTTTGTGATTATTATTGAGATTTGGCTCTGCAAGAACCCAACAAAACTCCGGCGGTGCACAACTGCACATAGTCTGACGCAACTGCTCCAAGCATTGATTTTGTACCCTTTTCTTTTTCCGATAGCAATCACATTAATTAATTAATTAAATTAACAAATTGTACTAATCAAATCAAAAGTTTTGTGGGTTCTTGTCAGTGACATGTGCACTATATGTTAACACGAGCATCGTGTGAAATTAGGTGTAACAAAAGCATGTAATAATAGCCGACTATAGTGGGACGGTGTGCTTTAGTTATTTTAATTTGGTTGATCGAATGTCTTTATTCAAACAAAGTATACTTATCATGTGAAGTCCACTTTAAACCTGAAAAGTGCACGGTTGCTATTTCTGATTTTGAGTTTGATATGATTAAGGTTGCTCAACCACCGGGAATAATTAGTCCGGGAAATCGGGACAAAAAGTTACGTTTTTCTCCTAATTAAGGTAATTATTTTAGAATTACTACTTTATTTATTACTAGGGAGAGACTAGGTTACGAGAGAGAATTACTAAAAATGTAGAGAGAGAGAGAGTTTTAGGCATGCATCAATTCGTGGGTAACTTGTTATGAAAAGTTTTTGGCGCCGATTTTTTGTATAGTTAATTAAAGCTGTCAATATATTCTTACATTTATCCAAAAAAAAAACGTTCATATTATTATAATTTGTTTTGAACAGTCAATAAATGTGCTGAAAAAAGTAAATATCTCTGATAAGTTCTAAAACTCGACAAAAGCCGTAATTTTTTGTGTTTTTAAAAGCTAATATAGAAACCCTTTATGAGAACATTGCCGACATTTTAATTTGACAGAATGGATCCGGAAGTGTACGTAGATTCCATGCAAATTTATCTTTGAAACATGCAAGTTTATCGTGGTTATTAATTCAAAGATTGGATGAGATACTCACCCATCAATATCCCATGCATGAATATTGCAAAAATATATATTTTTCTATACATACTTTATATATTTTTGTTTGCTACTTTTGTTGATATTACTAGTTTCCCTCTATCAAACCACAATTTAATTCGTATAATTTTTTTCTTATTGGGGTCTACAGTAAAGTAAATTAAAAATTAGGCTGCTAAAAATATTACTTGGGGGAATTTTTTTTTTAAATCACATAATATATTAAATTTGTTATAAATTCTTTCACGGGGTCGGACGACGGAACATGAAGGATGCATGTCATTTGGCGAGAATGGGAAATTTGGTCCCGAAAGGCATGAAATGGGTGGTGAGGCAAAAGGTGACGGGCATGTGGGAAATAAAGTTAGTGCTCCTTTGCCCATATCCTTAGCGATTGACAATAATGTCAAAAGTAATATTCTATTACCAAAAGTGCCTCGCACTTGTAAAATGCCCCAAAAAATTTATGGGATCTAAAGATTTAGCAGTCGAGAAAGGGTTTTGGATATCAATTGCACGGCTAGTATAAAAAATAAGCCTGTCTTGGTTAAGTTCTTCTTTTGAATGATATAACATAAAACTTTTTAATTTTTTGCCAGAACTTAAAATATTATTCAAAATTCTGAAAATTATATAAATTGACTGTGAATGTATGTTTCTTTGCATTGTGCAAAGATTTTGGGTACGGAGATTAACAAAAAGTTAAAATGCACTTATCGCAAATTAAAATTTTGACAAAAAGGAGAAAAGGGGACGAATTGGTGGAGAGAAATTGTCTGTGGTCATTATCTCAAATCATTTCACCACAAGTGAGGAAGTACAATCAAAATCATGCCTTTGCCCTTTTCCCTTTTTTTACACGCTTTATCTTTTGCATAACCACCCAAAAAGCAAAAAAAAAAAAAAAATTGACTTGGTATAAAAAAAATCGAAAAAGAAGAAGAAGAAGAAGAGAGTGATGGAAAGAGCTCTTTGCATTCTTGATATCTTGGAATACTTTTCCATCGCACTTTTCCATGAATTAATCAAAACTATAAGAGAATATCATCACTGATCATAAAAAATCCCTATTTATAGATATTTTATCAGTCGATTCAATTGATTGATATTTTGAAAGTGACCTAGCTAATTGAAAAATTGAAGAATTCTTTGGCCGTGTTTCATTCAAACGCATTTAATCACCGTTAAATTGAAAAGTCCTTACTAAATTATTGCTTTTTGAGCGTTGATCGCTTATTAATGCTTAGATACATGATTCCCATGGATGAATAACTTAGCATCATTAGATGCCATATTGATATATTTAAATTTATAAAAAAGAAGGGGTCAAAATCTCATAATTGAACACTAGCTGCGAGTCAAATGTGTCATTACCTTTCTATAGAACTAGAGACTGTCACAATAAATCCACCTCGAGATAAAGAGAATTTGAGTGCAAGAGTACTAGAAGAGCAATAAAGTAAAAGAATAATTATATTTTTCTATTCTTTTAAAGTCCAAGCAACAAATGTAAAAAGATTAGAAATTCAACAAATTCAAAAATACGAAGATCTATGATTATTAAAAATAAATAAAAGAGAGAGAGAGAGAGAGAGAGAGTTTTGCGATTTATATACACAAAAAATGGAAAAGCCATCCCTCTCGATGGTTTTCCCCAATTTCTCAAACAAAAGAAGATATAAAAGAATCTCACTATCATCCGCAAAAATACAAAAAAAAAAAAAAAAAAAAGACTATTCCTTTCCTCCCCCCTTATTCTATCCATTTTTCCATTTCCGCCCCTGAATTTTCCTCCTTTTCACACCTCCTGCCCCGCGGCGGTTCCGACCGTTGCTATCACGACGACGCCGACAGGTTCACGTGCACGCTCGCCGTGACGGCCGAGCCGCACGCCGGGCAGTCGTGGTGGCTCGGCCCGCACGCCGCGCACAGGCACAGGTGCCTGCACGGCAGCAGCAGCACCGACGACTCCCTCTCCCCGCACGCCCTGCAGCCCCGCCGCCGCGACGACTCCGCACCGCCGCCGCCGCCGCCGACAAGCGCGACCGCTGCCCTCCCGGGGTCGTTGCTCCCGCAGCAGGACTCGGCGTCGTCGTCCCCGAGGCCGTAGCCGGCGCGGGCGAGGGCGTGCTCGAGGTTGGAGCGGAGGGAGTTGGCGGCGGCCTCGTTGGTCTGGGCGAGGCCCCGCCAGATCTGGTTCTCCATCACCAGGTTCTTCACTTTCTCCTGGAGCATCCCGTTCAGCCGCCCCAGCCTCTGGATCTCCTCGTCTTTCTCCCTGAGCTTTCCAACGATCGAGTCGTGGATCGAGGACAGCAGCGCCCTGGATTGCTGCTTCGCTCTGTCTTCCAGCTCCAGCCTCAGCCTCTCGGTCTGCAGACACGTCGAGGAACCAGAACAAGTTGTCAGAAAGATTCGGAATTTCATCCTCTCTTTTCGATGATGAACGAATTTCTCGACGCAATTCGTGGAAATGAAACATTCTTTCTCGCCAGAAACAGAATCGACATTGCTGATCTTTTCCGGGTTTAAAGCTAGTAGTAACTGTAACTAATTCATCAAAGACTGTCCAAACATAACCGACGACGACGAAATAAATTTGAATTGAAAAAAGGAAGGAAAAGAAGGATCCTTACATGTTGGGAAATCAAACGGTCGACCTCCCATTGGTACCGTTGGATCTCGAACGCGGCCTCTTGCCCCAGGAACGGCGACGCCTTGCTCATCTTCTGAGGATTATAATTCACCGGGAGGAGATCGCCGTTCAAGTGGCCGTCGCCGAACGCGTCTCTGGACCGCTTGTGGTGGTTCCTGGGGACCGGGACGGCGGCGGCTGCGGCGGCGGCGGCGGCGACGGCGTTGGCGTTGGCGTTGTAGTTGCTGCTCAATCCGCTCTCGGTTTTCTTCACGGCGATCATCTCGGGGACGACGCGAGGCTGCTGCTGGCAGCGCCACGTCGGCATCATCGGGACCGGCGGTCCCGTGGGCGCCGGAGGGATGAAGTCCTCCCCTTGGCTGGCGAAGAAATCGGTCGCGCTGGCGTTCTTCGCCTGGACGACGAAATCCCTGAAAACCCGCAGCAGAGTCGAGCCAATTCAATCACCACCATGCCCACAAAAAAAAAAACAAAAACAAAACAGAGAGAAATAACCCGAACACCCCAGGCAACCCATAGTACGAAAAAAGAACACAGACCCACGAACGGCCATCGATGATTACCTGTTCGTGATCATCTGGGTAGGAAAAGGATTGACGCGCGGAGCTTCGACCGCCATGACAGCTAGGGAGTGAGAAATAGAGACAGATAGAGAGAGGGAGAGAGAGAGAGAGGGCTCCTCAGAGGAAGAGCATGAGCAGACAGCGAGAGAGAGAGAGAGAGAGAGGGAGAGAGAAAGGTGGCAGATTTAACTTCGCTTTTGGTGTGGTGTGGTGGTGTGCGTCTTGTGAGAAGGCCTGGCTTTTATGTGTGGGGGAGGGGGTGAGGGGGGGTTAGAGAGAGAAAGTCAATGAGGGGGGTCTAGAGAGAGAGGAAATCTCGTACATCATTTGTTGCGCAGGATTTCTTTACTACCCAAGAGAGAGAGAGAGAGAGAGAGATTAGCAAATTATGGAAGGCTTGCAGATTTTGTCCCCCCCTGCCCTAACCGGACAAGAAGATAAAAATGGCCTCTTCGCTTCGGCCTGCCTGTCTTCTTACCTTAAGGAAACAACAGCGGCTGCTTTCCTCCTTTGCTTCCCTATGTTCTCTTTCGGGCCCCCCCTTGCCAAATTACTTTGCCAAATTACCAAAAGCGAAAGGTTTTGCCATTTAATTAGGGATTAGATTTTTTGCTTTGTTCTTAAGCCAGGGTTGTTGGCTCCCAAATCTCACATTGCCAATTTTTCTACTTGCCTTCTTTTGAGGCCTTGTGTAGGGGGGGAGGGAGATTTGGTGACAGATTTTGCCTGCTGATGATGCATGTATCCTGAAAATTTTAATGTGATTCTTGGGAGTTATTCCGATCAGGCCGATTGCCTAGCATATCGTGTATGATACGGGATCGGATGGAGGAAATGCTTTTCTGGGAATGTGAGTAAAGATAATGGGCAAACCGTACGAATTTCAAGAAGGTAATGTAAGACCGTGTGATGTATCAACCGAAAAAGAATAGAAAAACGGGTGTGTAACGACTCAATCACTTTCTATCGAAGTGATGAAGCCGTGCGTGCCATTTAATTTCCCCTTGATCATCTGATTTTTATGGGGAAATTGCATTTCTATACAAGAACTTAAAAAAGAAATAAACCAATGGGAGTTTCGCCAAAAAAAATAAGAATGATAAGTACGCCGTCATCGGAAAAAATCACCAAAACCCTAAATTGTATCTACTGCGGTACATTTACCCAAAATTGTAAACTTATGGCACATTTATCCAAAAAAAATTGTTCCGAACACTAGAAACCCTATGTATAAATTAGGGGTTAAACATTATTTTATTTTATTTTATTTGTGTAAATGTATCATGTGTATATAAGTTTGGTTATGAAAAAAATTTGGGTGATTGTATCATATGGGTATAACTTTGCGACTTTTCGTGTCACAAAAAAAAAGAGTTAGGAATTAATGTGTCATGTGGAAATAAATTTGGAGATTTTTATATCATAAAATTTTTTAAGGTAAATGTATCATAGTTGGCATAATATAGGATTTTTGATGGTTTTTTCCTCCATTATGCTAGTAGGATTCAAAAAGAAATAAAGGGGAAATCTCTACGATCGGGCAACAAATTAATGATACATCTAGAAGCACTCATGCCTTTCCAACTTTTTTTAAATTCAGACTTTAAATTTAGGGATTATGAATCCTAGTTTTACTTAGCGCTAGACTTTGAAATATGTAAATTACAATGCTAAAATGATAAATAATTTTTTTGGTTAGTATTTAAAGAAAAAACGGCATATTAGGAAGTGATGAGTTGGCAATCTGTGCGGTCAGGGGGAAAAAGGTTTTCACTCTTTAACCCACCGACCCAGGAGGGCCGCGGCCCGAGATTTTTTACGCGGCGGTGATTCTCGCGCGCGTCACAGGCCCGCTGCGCGCGCGCCACGTGTCGGCCGACAGGGCCGCTTAATTAGGAGTCCACGTAGGCAAGTCTGAACCCAACAGCGTGGGGCCCGCCATCTAAGAAAGAAAGGGAGCCTGTCCATTTTCAGAACGTGACGAGTCCGGGGTGGGGCCCCCCTCGCATGTGTGAAATGTCATCGAATCCCCCGGGACTAAAAACTTGTCAGTATACATATATATATTGTATATATATGCGCGGGTAATTTATTTCCTATTAGGGAAAGCAAAACCCATTTTAGGTTGTATTTACTATTTAATGAATTATTCGTAAATTAGCTCGAGCCAATAAAATACCCACAAAATAATATGGATTAATCAAGACACGAGTCGGAAGCCGTGCTATGGCAATCATATACAAAATTTATCAATCTGGCTCATTTATAGGTTATCAGAATGTTATGTTTTGAACTCGAAACTGATTGGATGAGGCAATCAGGGGTATTAGGCACGATCAATTTCGAAAGGAATGATTCGTCGAGCGATTTGAATCATAATCTTCACCGTGCTCGGTCTAATCAGATCGGGCGGGTCGGATTGATTTTCCTAATTTAAGGATGATGAAGGTCGTTTTTCCTTCGGATCGAAGCAGCTGGGGCCCGGGGCATCTGAACGAAGGATTGTCCCCGTTTACTTTTAATGTTAGGAGGGGTGGAGTGTCAGTGTCCGTACGACAAGTGGAGGGGAGGGTGTCGTATGAAGTGCATGCACTTGCCTGTCGCCATGACCAGTGCGTGTGCGCAGTGCTTGATGGTTGTCAGCGCCAAAAAAAAAAAAAAAATTCAATTTTTTTTTTAGATCTGTCATTTATTCGTTTTTTTATTTTATTTTATATACTCATAATTTGTTCATTTATGTTTATTTAATTTTGTCATTTTCCATCTACCGGCCGAAGGGCAAAACGTTCCACTTGTGTTTGTTTAAATTTTCCATATTTTTTTATGGAGTCTTGTTCACGGATGCCTTCGCGACGTTAATTTCGTTGATTAGAATAAGAATAATATTTTTTAAAGATATTTTCGGAAAATGAGTGGGAATGTGCGTTTCGATAAATTAGATAATTTCGAATAAGGGATTTTTAAATTGGCAAAAATATATTTAATGGGATTTGACATGCACGTATTCGAGGGGTGCTTTTGAACATGCTTCTCTGTTAATTATGGTTTGACAACTTATCGTGCCATGCAAATCGTACTTGTTCAAGACATTTGTTAAGTTTGTTTAACAATTAGAAAAAAAGATTTAAATTTTGGATATGGAAGCTCGGGAATTAAGAACTTTCCTTAACCGACGAGTCTTTTTAGATGCTCGTACATAGCACGAGAAAGACGGTTCTTTTGATAAAAATGCCAAATATCTTTATTTAGAGAAAGATGATTATTTTGATAGAAAGGCCAAATATCTTTATTTAGACATCTAATAAGAATTTGTGCGCATTGAAAGTGAATCCAAGAATCTTAACTTTTTTTCTCGAAATCGAATGGATATTTGGCATTTAATTTGAGTCCTAGATTTTACTAGCTAATGTAGATTTGTTTCCTCATGTGAATCTCTATATCTCTTGACCAAGGATTTGATGTAAGCTCAGTTACAAACATGGAAAATTCATATTGATTTCATCATTTCCACGTTTTTCCTTTTTTTGGTACCTTTTTAAATCATAGCATATCTCTCGACTTTAAGTACTTGCTATCTAGGAGAAGATCCAAAGGGCCAGCCACAAATGCATTAGAATCTCGAAAAAGTGACGTAATTGATCGATCACATTATTTACGTATGAAGTGTGTTTCAATCGAATCTTGGGCTGAACTTCAAAATCTCTTGCTTCTCATTAACTTGCCCTTTATTGTTTCATTTCCTTTTATGTGTTTGAATTTAAATCTTGTGGTTCCTTAATTACTATTGATCAATTTAATAGTTAGCTGGAAACAATTCAAAACTGATCCAATTTCAACGATGAAAGCAATCAAGTTCCTTCTAAAACTGGTCAGGGGTCTACATGATCCTTGCTTTATTAAGACTCCATTTGTTTCATGGGAAGTGAATGATTTTGAAAATACTTTCCTAAAAATAATCACTCGAAATAATTAGATGATGGAAAGTATTTTCATTATCGATAATAAATTATTTCTAAAAAATTTTGAGCATGATAAAAATTTGTTTGGTTCATTCATTTATTTAAGCAATAGGAGAGATCATTTTTTGGAAAATATTTTCGAAATCATTAATTTCCGAGAAAACAAATGGAGCCTAACATTCATGTTGAAGAGTAATTACTCTGTTTAACGAGATAATCAATGGAATTAGACAGCAATTTACTAAAAGTTATTGCACAATATAGAACTAAGAAGAGAAAGAAGCCAAATCCGCCAAAATTTCAACTATATTCCAACTTTGGACTCTTTTGTATGAATGCTAATTCACTCCTAAATTTGCTCATTTTGTGAGTTTAGATCTATACTTTTATGCAAAATTTTAATATAACTATTTTAATCAATTTTCGCCGAATATTACTAATGTATCAGTGGGTGGTGCTAGAATCTTCGGCGAAAATAGGCTGAAAGGATTATGCAGAAAAATTTCGGATTAAATTAGCGAAATTTAAAAGTTTAGAATTAAATTAATATATATTTAGTACTGATTGGACAATTTTCTAGTGCATCCACCAGATTGCATCTAAATTTTCTCGTTGAGTATACATTTATTATTAGATAAGGGCGAACTCCATAGATTTCCTTCGAAGTAATTAGACAAACGGAAGGACTTTTGCTTAACTAATAATGAAAGTTATGCTTTGAAATATATGTACGAAAATGGTGAAAAAGGAAAGGCGTGAATAATAATAATAATAACTTTTTGCCATTTAGCATCTCATCTATTTGCTCATTTCATTCATTTTTTTCCTTAATTTGCTCCTTTAGTGTGATTTAAATTCCGACAATCACACATTTTTTTGAACCACCCTCGAGAGCACAGACCTGTACGTGTTCGATAATTATCCAATATACAAGGGACCGGCATATTTGCTCGTATTGTCTTTTATTTCTTTTCAAATTCAAGGACCACAAAAAAAGTGAAAAATAAGACAAAACTCACTAATAATTTGTTCTTTCCTCTTGGTCCTTTATGTGTCCCACGAAGGAGAAAAAGAAAGGTAGACAAACTAAAATTTGGTTTTTTTGAATGGATACAAAAGCTTAATACATCCAAAAATGTAGATATACATATATGCACAGCCATATATATATTTAAGAGTTTGGTCCGTCACATTCTTTTCATTTCCTCATAAATGACCTCCACCCCGTGATTGCCTATAAAATTAGCCACGACTCTCCGTTCGGTCCTTATCTATAGCTAGCTGCAATTATTTTATTTTGAACTTTGAATAAAGCCAAAATAAATTAATTGAAGAGTGGAAAGAAAAGGAAAAAAAAAGGAAAATTGGAGCTTTCACCGAAAGAATTTCGAAAAAGCATTGATTGCCCTCGTTTCCTTTTCAAGTCGATAAGGGAAAAAAATTTTAAAAAAAATTCATAGACCGTGTCCTACTTTCCAATTCGAGGTCCACCCAATTTCGCACCCAATTTCGTCGATTCTGATAAATTATCATTTGAAAAAATTGGAAAGATAAATGGACCCGACTCGACAATAAATAGAACAGGAAATTCACCGGTGGAAGAAGTCAAGTTATTCACATTGATGGAGCAATTATGCCTGGTCCCCTCCCTCCCCGATCGGTTCGAATTGACCACACCCAACAGATAAAAAAAAAAAAAATTATTCATCGATTAATAGTAAAAAGAATACGGATGTCACGCGATTTATCGATTAGGAATTGACTGATTGAGATGGAGTTGTTGTGGGGGTGGAAACAGTGATCCCCACTTTGTGTCCAACACCTATCGTACATCGTCCTGAATTCGCCCACAATCACTTGTTCGATCCCTGTTGCCACCGGAGAAGAAGACGAATGAATTTAGACAACTCATAATCTATCGATCTATCTTATGTCTATCTATCCACATTTTTGCTCTCATCATCTTCCAATATTGTTGGTTCCCATGGTGTCTCGACCCAAACCAGCTTTGCCCTTAGCTTTTGGCTTTAAGCCACCTTTTGATATGATTGTGTCAAGTGATGATGGTGGTGTTTTGAGGGATGGACAATGTTTCAATTGGTTTCCCTCAAGGTTAACACTCAAGGATTGTAACATTAAACAAAGGCTATCACTTAAAAGCGTAGCACCCGATAAAGAATTATTTGATTTTTGGAGCGCTGATCGCACACCTCATAAGAATTCTTAAAATGCGTTGTTTGAGGCCCGATATCATTTATTATCAATGAGTATAAGATTGTCGTACTTGTGAACATATTTTAAAATGGGTTTGTAAAATTTTTTGAGTTTACTTATGAGCAATATTAGCCTTCAGACTCAACCTCATTGGCCTTGGTTGAGTCAAGTTTAGCGGGAAGTCAGGGGACTCGTCAGTCGCTTTGATTAGGAAGGCACATCTGAGATTGCTTTCTTGAGATAATCACCAATCAACCATTGGTTTTGATACTACTTGTTGAAATGTATAACCTTTTAATGGTCACAACTCAATGTTTTTCCTCCCATTGAATTTCTTAATCTCAACTTTCGCTTCGAACATAATTGCAAATAGAATATCTCTAGCTAGTTTGAGCGATTTTCAAACTCTATGCTTTCTAGATCCATAGCAGATTTCCTGATGAGTGGCTCTTTCAATATGGTGAGTTTCAACTATTGGATCGAATCACATTAATTTCTATGTCCTATTATCACTTCTTATTGATTGCATGGGTAATTTTTCACCCCTTCGTTTGACATTAACCGTAAGATCCGTCTAAATTTTCGCGGCGTTTTCGTAAGAAATGAGGTGCCGAACCTTATGGACTAAGGAATCTACAAGTGAAGCTTTTGATAGGATCGAAATGGCATGTCCACATTGTTTAAACTCCATGAAAGCTACAATTTCTCTCTCACTTCCCCACCTTTTTGAAAGTGGGACTTCTTCGCACCCCAAGACAATGGCCACTGGGCATCCATTTTACCTTTTCTCTTCCTCACTTTCTTGTACTTCCTCATTATCTCAAATCCCCCCAAAGGCAGCCTTTATTCACTTTGCCAACCACAGGGAATAAATAGTCTTAGGAGATATTATGATGGATCCCACCCACCCCCCCGGGGGGCGCGGGGGGCCCAAACAAAAAAAAAGTATATAAAAAAAAAAGAGGAAAAAATCTTCTTGCGTGGGACCCTCAAAGTAGCACCAAAAGGGTGTTGGAGGAGCAATTTGGATATTACATGGAAAGAACTCAAAAAGCAAAAGAGAACATAATGTCCACTCTTGAAGGTCATTGGGGTGATGATTGTGGACAAGTCCTTGTTGGATCTATGCAATCGATTATAAAAGCCACCTTCCTTGAACCCACACCACTCTCCCCATTTCTAGTCTATAGTCATAATTGCCACTCCCCCATGTTCTTTTCTTTTTCCCTTTCTTTTTTTTTTTTTGTGGGGGGGGGGTGATTAATCAATTTAAGCATGTGTTTTTGTCGCCTTAAATAGTAAACATCAATGGTGGCATCATAGCTTACATAGCTTGATTTGGGTATGCAGAGAAATTCAAAATGGGTTGATTTTTTTTTTGGGGGGGGGGGGGGGGTGACACAAGCTCTTGTTGGGTATCTAACTATTATATGTAGAATCCAAATGTGCATGGAGGACATGAACATTATTGTGATTATGACCAACCTATGTGGATTAGCAACAGGAATAAAAGGCAGGATCCAGCAAAGAATCGGGTGGGAGAGAATCATATGTTAATTCAAAAAGAAATAATAATCTAGAAAGAGAGAGAGAGAGAGGGAGAACAAAAAAGGAACAAGCATTAAAAAGTGGGTATCTTAAATGATGGCCGAGTGGAATTCACCCACGGTTGGAAAAAAAGAAGAGGAAATATCATAGTGGGTATTTTTTTTTGGAAAAAAAAGAAATTCTAAAATAAAATAATGTCTTGGATATGTGCATGACATGACTGACCCAATCTTGAGATAAAAAAGGGAAAAAAGAGAGAACAAGAACCCGCATGACTCGTGAACAATTAGGGCTTTTGTTCCTCCCCCCTTCAAAAAGGACAAAAGGCATGATTTGACTCCACTCTTTGGGCTGTAAAAATGTCATTTGCCAGGCATTTTCCACACCAAGAAAATTTGTGTCCGGTTTCACATGATGCATGAGAAGACCCCATTCGAGGAGGGATCATTACCTGCCGTATTACTTGGCTTTATCCAATTAAAAAAAATATACTAATTTGTCATTATTCGTGATTTGATTCTTGTTGATCTATATCACATGCCATGCATGCCCTTCTTCCGGAAAGTGGATGAAGATTAATTCAAACACGAGATTCATTGAATCCCATAATATCTTACCACAGATCGAGTTTTGTCAACATGACACTCTGTCTCCCGAATGCACTCTTAACATGTTTCCCATGATGCGTCATTATGTTGTATTTTAATGTTTTCAATCTTTTTAATGAATATAAACTTAAAATTCGTATATCAATTGTGTTGACGAATATATGAACAAGAACATCGGTTAAGCATGTTAAATGAGAAAAGCTTCGATTTCAAAAGCACCGACTATGTGTATCACGAGGAAAACCGAATTTTGAAATTATCACGTCTCCTTATCATTTTACTTAACCGTCAAATAGACAATTAACCCTTTTAATTCCTTTTATTTTTTGGGGAAATTTCTTCCAGAGTAAGGAAAATAAGATACCAATACCAATAGCAAAATACAAATTCGAAATTTTCTTGCAGCCAGCTGCATGAGATTTTTGAATTACTTATATTTTTTGTCCTTATATTAGACGAGGGGTTTCCTCGAAATTGGGGGGGTGGTGTCTTAAGCGAAACGCAACCTCACATGCCGAACCTTTGGAATTTGCTAATTCGTTCCTGATTAGTCGATGCAATTGGATTGTTGTTCAGATTTTCTTAGCATTTGATGTTGATGCCTTCGTTTCGTAGGGCAGGCGTGATGCACGTAAAGGAAAAAGAGAAGGGGAGACTTTGAAAAAATTAGGGTTTACATAATCCGGACTACTTTTGGACATGGGCGGAGATCTCGACGCAGTTGTCGATGGAAAGAAAATCAGTGATTCCACGAGGACAAAGGTTGAAAGTGGGAAGTTTTCAGAGATGTCGGTTATATCATCTTTATTATCCGGACTGTTTTTGGATGTGTGCTGAGATCTCGACGTAATTGCGGATAAAAAGAAAATTAGGGATTACATAAGGACAAAGGACGAAAGTGAGAAGGGGTGGTGGTGACTCACGTGCCTCCCCAGGGTTTACTTCGTTGCACTGCCGACGTACGGGGCTTCTCTGGGTCACCAAAAAATAAGAAAAAAAAGATGAAAGTGAAAAGGTTTTAGAGATGTCGATCATATCGGTTTTTTATTTTTATTTTTTATTTTATATTTTATATGCTTACATGTGTACATGTCTTTTCATTTGTTTTTCCCATTTTCTTCCTCCGAAATCTCTAGGAAAGAAAGGTTAGGTTCTCATCCTTCTAGGGCTTCGTTTTTGGACTCGAAAAGTCAAAATTACGTAATTGGACTAATTAGCAGCAGGAGAAGAAAAGGAAATTAACCAGAATTGAAATTGATGGCCCCGACTTTGCACTTTTACTTGAGTGGAAGTTTGCCTAATTGTAAGTAGGGAAGCTTCTATATGCATTTACTAAAGAAAAATGATACCGATAATTCTTAAACTTTGGTGTAATATGTAACGTCATCATTGAACTTTTAATTCTTTCAATATGGTCCTTGAATTATTCATGAATATCTAATCTAGTCCGTGAATATTTGATTCGTTCAATCTAATTCTTGAAGTTTCTGTTACAAAGTTGAATTAGTTATTCATTACTATTTTAATATACGATACCACTATCACCTAGAATTTAAGAGTATTTTCTTTTTCATTTCAATCCATTTTATAAAAAAAACAATAGATATGCTATTTTTCGTATTACCTTTTAATCTTATGATCTTTATAAATATTACAACAATCATATTTAAGTATATTTTAGCTTATGATCTCCATGATCTTATAAGTGGAACCTCATTTAGAGTTGTATCGGATTGATATTCCCACTAATTTAATTTCTTACTCCACAGGTCCAATCAAATTTACTTAAGAAAACATGGATCGCAACCCAAATTTAAAAAACTTACACCGCAGCCTAAATATTGTGGGCCGTCTTAAGTTACTATTTGGACACATGGCTGCAACAAATTCTCTACATTTGATATCTATCCATAATAATAATTATTAAAAGAAAAAAGAAACCCTAAACTAGAAGTACTAAACTATGTATTCACACATGTAATGGGAGTTCCACAAATTGACAAGCTAGGCTTCAAAACAAGGACATTTTTGAAGAAAATGCTCAGAAGACGACGACCCCAAATTGGCTTTTTAAATCGCAAGAATCTGATCGATTTGGATTTACATGGTCCTCTCTTGTCAATTTTATTTCTTTTTCATCTCGGGAATATTTCTATTTTGGAGGGCTGCTCCAGCTTGGTTTTTTATTTTTTTTTATTTGGAAATTGACAAGACAAGGGGAAATCTTGTCGCTTTCAATATATAATTTCGCGTACGAAATCAAGAATCCTCCACGGAATCCGTGGGTCCAATGTCAGCCTCCTGAAAAGTCGTACTAACCGATGCGGACATTTGCATTAATTAAATAAATAAATTGATTAAACTAAGATTATATAATCAATAGATTCATGTCTCGTTCCAGCTCTTCTTATGCCCCGTCGCTCTTTTGATACGTGACATTTGGAGTAACCTAAGGGGAATTTCTGGCCTTAAAGTCCTCGAGAGTCGCTTGAAGTCAAGGGATTTGATAATTATATATATAATACATAAATAATTTTTTTTCCATGGTTTAATCAATTATAAATTCAGTCATGCTTTGGATAATCCATGTCCAACTTTGCTTTGTATGGAAAATTACGTGTGTGGACAAAATAACATCTCTTTCCATGAAGCTGTCTGCTTATTGGCATGGTGTGACCCATCATAAAAAAGAATAAAATTGATAGATTCGAATTTGGATTGGGCTCTAATCTTCTAGTGCTTATCATAGACTTAGATTGATTCCAAATTGTGTTCGGTTTGCGTAATGTCAACAGAAAAATATCTTGGTGGTGGATAGAAACAAAATGTGTATTTTTAAAATTACGGAATTAGAGTGTGACACTAGCTAGTAACCATAAAGAAAAAAAAACACATTTAGATTGCCTCCTGTAAATTTCATAATATTTTTTGAAAGGATTTGATTGAACTTTCGAGGCAAAATGACGATTATTTTCTATAGGTGAGATTTGGACTTTAGGTTGTTTCTATGCTTGGCATATTCCATAATAGTACCACATTGATAATACAACCAAAAATCTCCTTTCACTTATTTTGTACTTACTTAAAATAAAACGTGGCAACATAGTAACACAAAACAAAATACATTTTATGACAGGCTAGGTGCTACAATCGGCTACGATGAAATGTGGTAGCATTGTAAAATTCCAAGAAAAATCAATTGTTTGGATGTGGTGTAATTGGATCTTGCCAACGTGTTGTTGAACGATAAAAAAGTTCACATTTTATGACGTTTCGAAATTGATTGTGGTGCTCCATTGAAATCAACTGCAAAATGTCATAAAATGATGCGGATTTTATTTTGTTCCATAACGATCTACTCATGTTCGAAATGCCATAAGGTGTTATAATTATATTTTTATGTTACAACGCCATAGTATCCGATCCTCACGACGAAATGCAAACATCATGTTATCGAACATGATTTTCTTCCCTTTTTTTTTTTTTAATCAATTTGATTTCACGATGTCTTGTCCTAACAATGTGTAAAAGATTCCATTGCTTGCCTCTCAGAAATTTCTTAATATTTCGTAGCAATAATATCGCATGGCCAAATTAAAAACACCGAGAGAGGATTTGTGGCAGAGAATCCGGTGAACTCCTGCCCGCGAATAAGCCAAAAGAATGGTCAAGCGCGCCGATCAGCGGTTGATCCGTCGCCTCCCGACGAGAATTTATAAAAAATCAACCACTCTCCCGCAGGATTTCAAACCCTCATCACGGGACGACTGTGCACCAGCATGGCTCAACCCGTGAGATTCATTTTCTGCCAAATTTGGTAAAAAGCCTTGACAAAAATGTAGCCAGGCCAGGCCCCCTTTCAAATCTTGTGACGGTCGAACGGTTTCTGATGCGGTTGACTTTCGAACGCACGGCCGAGAGATAAGTAGACTCACATTGGTCCGACCTGGAAAAGCTTATCATCCGATATTCTTCATCTTGATCATCATCCGATGCTCTCGACCGATAAGAACATCCTATTCAAAATGAGTGTTGGATGGCATGCATTAGAGCCGACAGCCGTGCCGAATGTGTCCTAATCCATTATAAGGATGTGGGCATCGTGCCGGAAGAAAGGCGTGTGCAATCGATCATAGTCCGATGTGATGTGACGCCCATGACTGAGAATGTTCGGTTAGTCAGTAAATACCGCGCCGGCCGGGTCATATTTTCTAGCCTTAGCCTTACTAGAGCGGCCTTTAAGATGGAAGATCATGTACGGAGCTTGTGCCATTGAGATTCAGCACGAAAGACTAACTGTGACATAGGAACTTTCCACCAGATAAGTACATAGGAACACACTCTGATTTTTCCCCAAAAGAGAGCAAATTGATTGTCAAAGAAAGGAAAAAGGAGCGGAAAGACCGGTCTCAATTGTCGCGCGACTGTCGTACTTTCAGTACATCCTTTATAGCATACCGGGAAGTTCGAACCGGCATGCTCTCTTTCGTATGAACATCTCAGGTAAAATAGTATTCATCTGCCTAAAACGAATACAGATGTATAGAACGTGCATTGTTCACAGAGACAGATGCATCAAGATTTAGGATTTTGCCAAACGATACTTTCGCAAATAACATAAGAGGGTGTGTGCATATATGATCATCATGCGGATGGAGGACAAGACCCTAGGATTCTCAGAAGTTCAACTTTGGCGGCAAGGAGAATGTTACCTCTGTGCACTGCAGCAGCATCTTACTCCACTTTCCCCACAAGGAAAAAAAAAAAAAAGGGAAGCATCTCGGAGCTGAAGGAGATGGCGGAATGATTTCATCGTTGAAAAGTATATTTGAAAACATAATGACCTGAAGAATCATGTCCACGGCATGTTTCAACATCGTGCACTGGATGAGAAAACAATCATGCTCTTCTTCACAATCCTCTAAGTCGCCTCTCTGAACAGACTCTTTGATGAGACACCATAACAAGTCTCACCAATTTGCTCGAGTGGTTTCGGAGCTCTTATCCCAGGTTTGGACATGCTTAAGGCTGAATGCGTGGCCAAAAAAGAAAAGAGCATGCTCTGGCTATGTTTTCTGGAGCTAATCTTGGAGAACGTCCTGAGTTGCCTTCTATCCGTCTATGATGTGCCTTTCTTGAGAGGCAACCGAGATGTGACTTGATCACATCGATATGTTAAGATTTTGAGATCATAATGCAATCAATTTCAGGACAAAGGGTGGAAAGAAGTAGCTCAAATATCAATCAGAAGGAGAGCCATTAAGGAAGTCGGTTTTACAGTCGGAAACATAACATATCCTGACAACAAGCGAATGTGTACAGTTGACCTTACGCAGGAGCAACTAAAGGAAGTGATTTCCATCGATGTCCTGACATGGTCTTCAAAGATGGCCGATGGTTAATGTAAAAAAGAAGCTCAATGTCGGTTTAAAGTAAAGACTTACATAACAAGCGTGATTTTGTTAACACCATAAAGAAGCATAATCTGGTCCTTTACGATAGTCCTCAGTGATGATAGTCCTCAGTGATGCGTTGCAGGCAAAGTAAGAACATTTCTCAAGCCCACGTGTAAATCCTCTTATCCAAAAATAAGTGTGCTTTTTCCTGAATTCCAGTATCTTGATCATGTTTCTGCTCTCTGGTCTTTTATCCTTGCATCCATGGAACCCTTCTGTCATTGTTGATCATGTCAATTGTGTTGTCTTGTATCAGAGAGACTAGTGAGTAAAGTCTGATTCCTTGAAATCTTCTCATGTGATGCGATGAAATAACATGCCATCTAACTTCATAAAGGACCAAGTTAGACCAAGTATGCTCTATGGTTAGCATTCTTAGTGTATATTCCATATCCAAATCATGCCTCAGATGCATTTCTTTGGCAATTAGTACAAATTTAAAGAGTCCCTTGAGATTTAGTTGGTCTGATAGTCTTTCTGATACTTGTTGGAGCCAAAACTCCCTCAGATGGGTAGGGAATCAAGTCTAGGCACTGTCTCAGCCACACACATCGTTACAAGGCATCATCCTTAGCTTCCTCTCCTCTTATTATTCAGTCAGTTCTAAGCCTATACATTGTTTAGGATAATCAAATCTGCACCCCGGAAACCTTTGATTGTGATCATCAAATCTGGAAGAGAGCCTAATTCCCTTAGTTCTTTTCATTGCCCATCATTTGCTTTCTTTTCATTATCTTAATATCTGAAAAGGAGTGGTTGATGGAGACAAGGGCTTGGCAAAATTATTACCCCCTTGACATAAATCACCTTGCACGATTTAACAAAGTAAAAAAGAAAGTGGAGTGTAGTGCTAGGAATCAAAATCAGTAGAAGATTATGGCTAACCCTTTCTCATGAGTTGAAGATCATCTAAAGAGCGTTCATCCGAATATTACTGGTGTCTCAGGTTGACTAATTCTATGTCAAAGATAAGAGTGCCCAATGTGGAACCTTCACCATTGGCAAGACGGGTTGGATTAAAAATTGTTGTGAACAGCCTCTGCCTGTCAAAGAACTGCAGAATAAAGAAAATCATGTTAATTGAGAATTAATTTAAATCCTGAATATCATCATCCTGTAAAAACTACAGTAAAACAAATTCTCTATCTGAAAATCATGTTATGCTGTAACATTCCAATTTACTGAATGGCGAAATGGGGTGCCCTAGTATTTAGAAGCCCAAATAAATATGGAGGGTAAATAACTCCAAAGAGGGCACGAAATAAAAGGCAACACAACTTTCACAAGTTTAACAAGAGCAAAGTGAGGAACATATTGAACAGGTTTCTAAGAAAAACTTTTAGGTGCTCAAAACAATAATGGAAACAATGAAAAAGAGACTATATAAAAGGAAATGGGACATGTAAAACATACATTTGGTGGTATTGGTTCTTGGGATGTGCTCTGGTATCCTTGTGATGGAGGAATAACAACTCTACGGATACCACCTACTTTCATGGATCTCACAGCAGCTTGAATCCCTGAAATAACCTACAAGTTTAATTTCTGCACATTATCAGAGGACCATTGATGCAACCATGGTTGGCAGGATTGTACGGTTCTGTGATCCAGATCAGGCTGAGCAATCCGGATTGCTGGTATAATTGTTGGCTGTTGGGATTGGCGTGGGATTGCCATCCAGATTGCATAGGATTGCGATCCCACATCTAATCCCGATGGTCCCGCATTGCAAAGAAAATTGAAAGATTCAGCCAAAGGAAAGAAAGAAAGTTGGACTCCATTTGACCTACTCGTAGACCCTCTTTTATGTGAGAACATGCTATGCAAGTTGCAATCGGGCATCGCATTTTTAAGAAAAATGCAGGAGAGCTTCATTTTTAGAAGATTGAAGTCAACAAATGGAGAGGCAAGCTCTGGTGTGTTTGTCTTGCGAAAAATCAATGATTTGGAAAATACTTTCCAAAAAATATTCATCCCTATTGCTTAGAATATTAGTCAATGGAAAAAATTTTCATCATCAACAACAATCTAAGTATTGTTGATGATGGAAATAGTTTTTGTTCTTTAATTTCTATAAGCAATGCAAGCAGAAAATTTTTAGGAAAATGATTTCCAAATCGTTGATTTTCTTGAGACAAATGGCTAACATACCAATAAAGTCGGTCTGCAATGAAAAGGCTTTTCTGCTGATTAAGAACATGATAGTAAATTAGAACTGGAAGGATACAGAGAACCTTAGCCTTCTCTGCCTGCCATTTCTACTTTTTGTGGTGTTGCAGAGAAATGGGAAGAAATGAGGACTGGGGATGTGGAGAGTGGTAGAGACATGATAGTGAACAAGAAAAGTTTAATAAAAGAACTTGAACTTCTCGACTAAACCCATTATGGTCACGCAGAAGGAGAGAAAACAAAGATGTTAACTTACATTCCCCGAACCGAGTTTGAAGACAAAAGGAACTGAATCCCCGGTGCTATCTTTGTGATCATACGTGGAATCGAATCTCCATCCTTGTTTTGCAGCCAATCTTCCATAGTAATGTATAGCGACCTTCGCATCCAAAACCTTAAGTAAGCCGATCGATTTCTTGCCATGACGGTGGCTCTCGGGCAGCTTCTAATTTATCACGCAAGTTTACCAACACATCGGAACATGATCCACGAAAGCAAGACCAAATATACAGAGGATGCTACTACACAAATTATCAGCACTGCACACTGCACAGCACTTTCCTATCTAAAGATATGATTTAAAGCAACAGATTGCAGTTGACATTCAGAAGACATCATCCCAAAATCAGCAAAAACCGAAGTTTATCGATCTAATTTGGGTAACAACAGATCAAATTGCAATTCTAGTGCACGATGCTAATCTTCACTGGTTCTTACTTCACTGGGTTTTTCTAACACAAGCCGTGCAAGTCCAGGAATTGCTGCGAACTAGGCATATGATTTAGAAACGAAAGATGGGTACCGAACTTCCCAGGATTAATTTGCAGTTGTTTTAACCTTTCCGTTTCCATCAACATCCCTCAAGACCATCAAGACATTGTGTGTGAGAAAGAGAGAGAGAGAGACCTCGTCACCGACGGAAGGAGCCTCGCCGGAGCCGATCCGAAGGTCCAGCACCCTCACGCCGCCGGAGCTCGGGAGCTCGGAGAACTCGGGCGGCGCGGACTTGGAAGGAGGAGCAGGGACGAAGAGCGAGAGCGCGAATGACCCGAACGGGGCGCTCGAGCTGAGGAGGAGGGAGACCTCCCTGCGCGTCGGCGCGGCCGCAGCCGATCGTCTCGCCGGGCGAAGTTGACGGCGATGGCGATTCGCTCTCGGAGAAGAAGATGAACCGGGGAGGCTCCCCACGTGGAGAGGCGCTCCCGCCGCGAAGCACGGCACCGCCGCCGCCGCCGCCGTCGCCGTCGCCGTCGGCATTGAGCTTTGAGCGAGTTCGCGGTGACGGTTACTCGTTAGCGACGGAGCTCCACCACTCAACCGTTGTTGTATCAAGGAACGGATTTTAGAAAGGGAAAATTACACAAATAGTCCCTATATTTTCACTTAATGTCCAATTTCGTCCCTAAACTTTCGATTGGCTCAATTTGGTCCCTGAACTATTGATAAAATGTCCGATCTAGTCCCTAAACTTTCGAATGGCTCAATTTGGTCGCGGCTATTAATAAAATGTCCGTCTAGTCCTGAACTTTCGATCGGGCACCGAGTTGGTCTGAATTATGATGAAATGTCCGATCTAGTCCTTCGTTACTATTTTTCTTTTTTTTCCCTTTTTTTCCTTTTTTTTTTCCTTTTTTTTTTCCTTTTTTTTCCTTTTTTTTTTCCTTTTTTTTTTTTTCGCTTTCCCTCCGCCGGAGTCGGCGGAGGGCCGGCGTCCGGCGAGGGAGCCCCTCGCCGGCGTCCCTCGCCGATCTTGCGAGGGAGCCCCTCGCCCGACGCCGACGAGGGGCTCTCCCTCGCAGATCTGGCGAGGGGCCGTCCTCACCGGCGTCGGGCGAGGGCGAGGGCGAGGGGCTCTCCCTCGCAGATCGGGCGTGGGCCCCTCGCCCGCGCCCGACGCCGGCGAGGGGCTCTCCCTCGCAGACGCCGCGTGAGGATGGCCCCTCGCCAGATCTGCGAGGGCGAGGGGCCGTCCTCGCCAGCGTCTGCGCGAGGCTCTCCCTCGCCCGCTTGCGAGGGACGCCGGCGAGGGAGCCCCTCGCCCTCGCCCTCGCCCGACGCCGGCGAAGGGCTCTCCCTCGCAGACGCCGGCGAGGACGGCCCCTCGCCAGATCTGCGAGGGACTTGCCCGCTTGCGAGGGATGCCGGCGAGGGGCCCTCGCCGGACGCCGGCCCTCCGCCGGCTCCGGCGGAGGGAAAGCAAAAAAAAAAAAAAGGAAAAAAAAGGAAAAAAAGGGAAAAAAAAGAGGAAAAAAAGAAAAAAAAAAGGAAAAAAAAGAAAAATAGTAACGAAGGACTAGATCGGACATTTCATCATAGTTCATGGACCAACTTGAGCCGATCGAAAGTTCAGGGACTAGATCGGACATTTTATTAATAGTTCATGGACCAAATTGAGCCATTCGAAAGTTTAGGGACTAGATCGGACATTTGATCAATAGTTCAGGGACCAAATTGAGCCGATCGAAAGTTCAGGGACGAAATTGGACATTGAGTGAAAATATAGGGACTATTTGTGTAATTTTCCCTTTTAGAAAATAATAAGGAACAAATTAATAAAGGTGAATATTTCTGGGCCATTTTAAAAAATCACTATAATTTTTCGAGGTTTTTATTTGAAAGAAAAGGAATAAAAAATATCATATGGGTATTGCTTAAAGAGTTCTCTTTTGTTATATTTAATAAATAAAATTTCTGTAAGGATTATGATTAGGTCCATCATTAGTGTGATAAAAAAAAAAAAACTTCTATGTTTATCATTAGATAAGTGCTGAATGTCATCTCACCGAGGGAGTCTTTAAGAAAAGGTCGTGATGGCCATGGGGACCCCAAAATGAGGTCAGTTTAGTACATAGCAATTGATTTGATTAATTATGGTTCTAGGTTGGGAAAGTGAGGAGTACGAGGTTTAGAGAACCAACTAAATAATGAAAGAAATCGAGAGAGAGAGAGAGAGAGAGAGAAAGGGGGCCAAGACCACATCGGCCAAGCGGTCTGCGACGGCGGGAGGGGGTGGTTGGCAGAACGGGGAAGGTGGTGGCAGATTTGGGTTGAAAGTTTGGGTGTGTGGCCGGTGTAAAATTAGACTTTTGGGGTTTTCTCTTATCATGGAAGGTTTTTAAGTTGTATTGGCTAGACTAAAATTGGACCTTTATAAGTCATTAACAATAAGTCTTTATTTGCCCCCAATTTGTACTACAATCCTAGGTTAATCAATCTAGAATAGAATTAAGATCTAGCCGTGGGAACCAGATCAGTTCTTAGTTAAAAGAAAAAAAATTGGATCCTATACCGAACGGTTTAGTTCATGATTTCTACATAAAAATTGAATCGAGAGTTGAAAACTCAGTCCTAATTGGGGATAGATTGCAAAATCATGAATTATTCTAGACTAGTAGATTGATCCTGAAGTCACAAGCTCATGGCCTCTTATCTATGCAGTTCAATCATTGCCAATCACAACTCTAGGAGAAAATGAAGTTATGAATCATTACAGGTAAAGCTCATGCTCATCAATGCAGTGACTATAGTTGCCAAGACTTGAAAGTATAGTATTCAGTTAACAGTTGAGAACTCAAGGGCGCGTTTGGTTGTGTTTCTGTTTAAAAATTGTTCCAGGGAACAGAAATAGAAAAAAGTATTTCTGTTCCGAGGAACAATTTTTGAACAAAAATACGCGTTTGGTAAACTTGTTCCGGAAATAAAAAATAAACAGAAACATGTTTGGTAAATTTGGATAATTTTTTTTATTTATTTTATTTATTCTATTTTTTTCTATTTTTTTCTTTTTTCTTTTTCATTTTTTTTTTCTTCTTTTGGCCGGCGACCGGCCGGCGAGGGCCGAGCTCGCCCGGCGGCGGGCGAGGCGCGGCCTCGCCGGCCACCGCCGGCGAGGCCGAGGCTCGCCGACCGCCGGGCGAGGTCGGCCTCGCCGGCCCGGGCGAGCTCGAGGCGGATCCGGGCGAGATCGAGCTCGCCCGGATCCGGCGAGGCCGAGCTCGCCCAGCGGCTGGCGAGCCTCGGCCTCGCCGAGCCACCGCCAGGTGACGCCGACCTAGCGGTGGCTCGGCGAGGCCGAGGCTCGTCGGCCGCCGGGCGAGGTCGGCCTCGCCGATCCGGGCGAGCTTGAGCTCGCCCCGCCCATGGCGAGGCCGACCCTCGCCCGGCCTACGATGAGCCTCGGCCTCGCGGGGACGGCGAGCGTCGGCCTCGCCGGGCCGGCGAGCCTCGCCGTGGCCGGGCGAGGCCGCCGGCCCTCGTCGGCCGGTCGCCGCCGTGGCCGAGGCCGGCGACCGGCCTCGGCGTGAAAGAAGAACAAGAAAAAAAAGAAAAAAGAAGAAAAAAAAGTGTTTCGATTTGTGTTCCGTTGACAAGAAACAAGTTTTTTTTGTTTCTTGTTTCTGTTTTTTTTTGTTCACGGAACAAAAAAAGAATAAAAAAGGAACGAAACGCACACAAACGTGTTTGTTCCTTTTTTGTTCCCAGAACAAAAAAAACGAAATTTTGTTCCTGGGAACAGAAACAAGGTGCAACCATGCAGGCCCCAAATGACTTCCAAGCTCCATGGTACAAATCAAAGCCAAGTCAAGGTGAGTAGATTGCCATCCTCGACATTTTAAACAAAAGAAAAACCACTTAAGCTCTTACCCCGCCGCCCTAAGAAGAAGATAATTATAATGAGCGCCCATTGCCATACCTAATCCCAGTTACATGTTTTGTACTTTTTAATGTTCATTTTATCTTACGTATTCATGTTTTATGGATTGTTGCTATTGACAAATGAAGATTTTTGTTGTTGTGCTCACTTTTATTTTGCTTAATTAAAAATGAAATAAAAGAAGAAGAAGAAATTAGACGATTCCCAAGTAGACCTTAGAATGGCTTGGTTGGGTAAGTTTCACGTTTCAAAAATTAAGGAATCGACTTTGACATGATAGATTTTAGGTTGAACCTAGACTAACTTTGAACCACTCATCCCTCCTTTAACCGATCCTCAACCTTAGTTGCCTAATTAATCCTCAATCAATCTACACAGCCCTTGTTTTTAAATCGTAGAAAGGATAAGTAGGAGAGGTTTACCATGAGAGGTTTACACCAATTACAAAAATATTAAATTTCGTTCATCACTACGTTGCCCTAATGATAACTCAATTGTCTGAATTAGAAAAGCCCGCCATTGCAGCCCTACCATGATTAATAGTAGGAAGTCTCTCCACACAATATATGCCGTAGTTAGATGGTACGGTGGAGTTCATAATTTCCCAAAAGACAGCCTACCCCTTATCACTAGGTCAACCATCCCAATGGTGCTGGCTACTGTCGTTGGTCGGTCCGAATCGTCCCATGTGGGTCTATTTATAAGAGCAAACCACGATGCAAATAAAGGTCGAACTTGAAACGCGTTTTGAACTAGGATTACAACAAAATGAAGGGAGCTTCTCGTGACTTTCCTCCTCCTTTTACCCAATATACCAACGGGAAAAAAGATAGATAATGGAGAATCGGGATCTTGGATCTTGAAGGGCAAATCGAAAAAGACAGTCTTTTGAATTCATTGAACATACATACGTTAATTGCCCACATAAACATGTTTTCGCTCGCGAGATTTGCTGTCAAGTCTCCATTTCGTTCTCACCATCTTTTCCTGTCCGGAGTGTCCATTGGCTTTTCCTCTGTTTCAGTTCTTGCAGCTGCCGCTGCTTTTAGTCGCGCTCGTCCCAAATCTCGACCTTCCCCACTCGTCAAGTTTCTTCCTTTCTCGCTTTCTTGCTCTCGTACGGACAATCCGTGAACTGGGCAGCAGCTGAAGAAGTGGGAAGTGCCTGAAAACCTAAAAGCTTAGTGACCCAGAAAGAGAGAGAGAGAGAGAGAGAGAGAGAGAGAGATGGAGAGCAGTGAAGAAGATGACGACTTCCCCTCCATCGAGACCATCACTCCACAGTCCAAGGTCGACTCGCTTTATCAGTCCCCAACTGAAAAGGTCTCTCTCTCTCTCTCTCTCTCTCTCTCTCTCTCGATTTTCATTTTCTTGGCCCATGTCTTGAGTATGTCTCAGAATAGACTTGAGTATGTCTCAGAATAGAAATTTCAAGTTTCGGAACTCAAGTTTCTTTGCTTGGCCAGGATGTGAAGTTCTTCATTAATAATAGGTTGTGCCAGGTTTTTTCTGTTCCTTCTGAAGACCATCGAAATTTGGCAGTTTTTCTGAGCTTCGCATTTGGGCATTCGCAGTTTTCTGTTCTTTTTCCCCAATTGGTTTACTGCATCGGTTTCGATCAGTTGAAATATCTGGGGTTTTATAAATTTGTCTGACGGTCTGATGAGTTCTCCCATAGAGATGGAGACGGAAAGATGATCATCCTTGACTGTTTGATTAACTAGAAAGCTATCTCTTGGGCCAAAAACCATATAAGTGGGTGCCCTGTGTCATCACTCTTTTATACTCCTGTTGGAAATTTATGTTCATATTCCTGCTGCTGGAGTTCATCATGCTTGTATCGAGTTTGCTGGGTGTTGTTTCTACAAATCCCAACTACTGGGTGAATTTGTGCTTAGGAGGAGAAAGATGGAGATATATGACATCCATTGGTTCATCTCATTAATAATCTCAGCGTGTTGCTTTCTGGAAGAGCTAGTTCCTCAGTCTTTTTTGAAGAACTTATGCGATAAACCTTCTCTTTCATTGAAAGTTTTCCATGGTGCACAATTAAAACCTACTAGGCTAAACAGTGCTTGGAGTTCACTTGTTTCATTGAAAGTCGTCTCGAAATTTTTGTAATTGTCGGTGCAGTTATTGGTGTCCAGCCTAAATGGTCATGCCATTGCTTCATTTGCTCATAAATTTAGAGATCTACAAGTGGATATTGTGTGAACTTTGATGCTTCCAGCAAGAATGCTTCTAGTTGATTATAATGTGGAGTGCCGACAAAAGTAGTCTGTTTCTGACTGCAAATCCAAGAAACGATTATGCTTTCCTGAAAGATGACCCAGATGGGCATAGATTTATGTCCATGTTAAAATTGGGATTAGCCCTCTCTCTTGATTCTTAAGCTCCCCATCAAGCATTAAGACATTCTGGAACTCTTAGTCTCAGGGCATTTATTCCAATTAGAGAGATTTCAACTCTCAGTGTTTAACTCAATTTTTGAAAGATGTTATTCAATTCTAATAATCTCCAACGGATGAAATTGTTTTTATTCATTTGATAAGATAATAGCTTGCAACTTACAAATGAATGTAGTGCCTTTTAGATAAGCTAAGTGAATGAAATTGTTTTATTCATGATGAATATACGACAAATGGGATAAAAAAAATTAGGATTGGGACAACCAGAATATAACCTATTTCAAAGCTAGCTCTGCCTGAATTAGCTAGACATTAATGTTTATGTACTTGATTCATAAAGTTGTCCTAGTTTTGGATATTATGGTTCAGTACATTCACCAGTTTTGATCAATCAGTGAAGCTCTGGACCTGAACCAATCAACTACGTAAACACTGTATTTGAGAGATACAGGGCAGTATAGTTATACACCTTTTTAACTTAAATTCTTTACTGTGTTGGCATCTAAACTTGCTGCTAATTTTATTTATAATGTGATTTTCGACAAAGGTGTGGAACCTTTGGAATTATTCTTTTTGATACCTGCAATTCTATGTTTGCCTATGATAATGGAACCGCAAGATCATCATATCTGATACTATAATCAAGTTTATTGTATGCTGCAGGGCATTAGAAAGCTTTGTTGTGAACTCTTGGAACTCAAAGATGCAGTCGAAAACTTATGTGGTAACGTGCGCACAAAGTACCTGGCTTTCTTAAGGCAAGAGTTGTGGTTTTTTGCCTTTTCCTCGCTTTGCAACTATTTAGACTCTTTGTTCTGAGATTCTTTTTTCCTAGTTTTTTCTCTCTCATTCCTCCTTTTAGTATTTTTTGTAATCATCCCATTGACCTTTCAAAGTTGATTTGAAATGCATGTGTTTCTTGAAAGAATTAGGCCACCACTGACGTCTGCCTAAAAGTTTATCTCTTGCAAAGAGCTAACTCGGTTTATGTATGGCTTAAAGAATGTCTACTATCTAGCTAGAGCTATCTTGGATGCTTTATATAACATGTTAGCTAAGTTGAACTTGGGATGGAAAGCTGTATGTTGCATCTACCTTTTCATCTCCATTCTAAAAGAGGTAAACCTGGCCTTATAAATTCAGTTAAATGTGTAAGTGATGTGATGAAGCATTCAATTTTGTCCTATTTGGAAATGCCATTAAGTATAAGCAATCAAGCATATCAAAATACTAAGGATTCCCAGTGAACTAGGAGTTTTTCTTTTAGTTTGTGATTTCATATTAAGCTTGCTTTGTTCAGGTTTTGCGAAATACCTACCTTATTTGTAAATTCCATTGCTTTATTGTACTTAAGTTTTCTCTGATCTTTTAAAATGTAATTGCAGAATTTCAGAGGAAGTCGTGGAGATGAAGCATGAACTAACTGAGATGCAGAAACACATATCTTCCCAAGGTCTGCTTGTGCAGGATTTGGTGACTGGTGTCTGTAGTGAATTGGAAGATTGTAATAAATCTTGCGGCCTGAATGATGTTGCGGAGGAAAACCCTCAGGTTTCTGAAGAGCAAGATTTGACACTAAGTGAAGTACATAACCAGAGGATGATACTCTTGGACAACTTTGATGTTCTCCTGGCTGAGCACAAAGTGGAGGAAGCAGTGGAGGCTCTAGTTGCAGAAGAGAGAAAATATCCAGAGTTAAAGGGTTCTGCTGACAGTTTAGCTGAGGAGGCAAACTCATATAGATTAGCTTTCTTGGAAAGAAAGGCAATGGCTGAGGGTCAACTGGTTGAACTTGTGGAGCAACCTCTAGTTAATATAGCTGAACGTAGAAGAGCACTTTCTTGTTTGATTAAACTTGGGAAAGGTCCTTCTGCTCATCAGCTGTTGCTGAAATCCTTTCGAGACCATCTCCAGAAGAGCATTGATGTATTTCTTCCTTCATCTTCTTTCTGCCCAAGGATCTTTTCAGCCACACTAGCTAAACTAGTATTCTCCAGCATCTCTGCCACAATAAAAGAATCAAGTTTGATATTTGGTGATAATCCTGCTTATACCAACAGAGCCGTTCAATGGGCAGAATGGGAAATTGAGTTTTTCATCCGTCTGGTTAAAGAAAATGCGCCATCCTCTGAAACAGTCTCTGCATTACATGCCGCATGCGTCTGCATACAGGCGAGTCTTAGTTACTTCTCATTGTTGGAATCACAAGGCCTTAAACTGTCAAAGTTACTCCTGGTGCTCTTGCGCCCGTATATTGAGGAAGTATTGGACTTGAATTATAGACTGGCTAGGAAAGCAGTTCTTAACTTGGTAGAAAGTGAAGAGAACTTGCCAGTGTCACCTCGTTTGTCTCTCCACTGTCTGCCTTTAAAACATCATCTGATGATGCCCTCATTGACAATGGACTGAGATTTATGTACATCATTGATGTAAGTAATTTAGTTTGTCCCTTCTCCATTTGTTTTTTAGGACTATTTCTATCTTCGTTCAAAACTCACAGAAGCTGTCATAAGTCTGTAAATTGCCACATAAGTACCCAATCGTCGAAGAATCCTCTTTCTTCTTTTATTGGTCAAAATGAGTCATACTAAACTACATTGTTATTAAGTTCTTTTTGAAAAGTAATTTTCTTGCATTATGGTTGCTGCTTTACTCCTGCTCGTGGATTGTTCTTTTGCAGGAGATACTAGGACAGCTGACTCCACTCGCTGTCGTGCATTTTGGAGGGAAGGTTTTAAATAGAATCTCACAACTATTTGATAAATATGTGGACGCTCTAAACAAAGCCTTACCAGGTCCATCCGATGATGACAATCTTGCGGAACTCAAGGAGCGGTTACCCTTTAGAGCTGAGACGGATTCAGAGCGGCTTGCACTCCTGGGAATGGCTTACACTATAGCTGATGAACTGTTACCAGATGCCATCATTAGCCTCTGGAATCCACAGAATGAAAGCAAGGAGCAAAGGGCTGGAGCCATGGAAAGTACTTCTCCTAGTATAGCCATTCCGGTGGAAGTAAAGGAGTGGAAGCACCACCTACAACTTTCGTTTGACAAGCTTAGAGATCATTTCTGCAGGCAATATGTCTTGAGTTTCATCTATTCAAGAGAAGATGAAACACAATTGCGTGCACAAATTTATTTGAGTGAGAATAGGGAAGATCAATATTGGGATTCTGATCCCCTGCCGTCACTTCCATTCCAGGTACTCTTACTTCCAAATAGATGTCCTTGGTTTTCTGCCTGAAAAAGAAAGTTGTCTCTTCATACATGCGTAACCAATCTATTAGAATTTATTCATGGTGGCTTGTGCTTCTGTCTGTGTTGTCTTTATTTCTATTATGCTCACGTTTGGATGATGCTTGGTAACTACAACTTCCGAGAGAGAACTTTTAGCATGGCCTAAATCATAAACATCATGGTGAAAAAAAAAACAAAATATCTTGATGATGCTAAAACAAAATATTAGCATTTTTTTTTTAACCTTATTTTCTTTTCTGATGCTCAAACTATATATCTTGATGATGTTGCTGCAGGCTTTATTTGCTAAGTTGCAGCAGTTAGCTACTGTAGCTGGAGATGTTTTACTTGGAAAAGATAAAATACAAAAGCTATTGCTCGCCAGGCTTACAGAAACAGTGGTGATGTGGTTGTCGGAAGAGCAGGAATTCTGGAGTGCATTTGAAGATGATTCATCTGCTATTCAGCCATTTGGTTTGCAACAGGTATCTGATTCATAAATTTTTTTCCTTTTTAGTTTTATTTCCTATTATAAAAATGATTGCCAAAATGCGAGATGTATTTAAGTCATTCGGGCATATATCTTCTTAGTCTGTGATCTTTGTAGAATATAAAGAAAAGTATTCCCTGTGCACACGAGTCTTCCTCAAAGATACATGTAATGCCATGGATGTTTGGGGAGAATTTGGACATCTTGTGCCCTCTTATCTTCATAAGAGTGGATGGACTTAAAGTGTGCTGAGATGAGCTTCTTGAGAAAAATTGCTGAAGGTCACTATTTAGATATTTTTGCTTCTGTCACCAGAATAACGCCTGTCAAGGATTAGCGTTGTCCTTGATTTCCATCCTTTTGCCGGTGGCACACCTATGGACATTGAATTTACCTCTTGTCTGAAGCCTCGACATAATATTGTTACTTCTGTTTTTGTAACTGATACTGCTATAGTACTAGCATGGCGAAAGCTTATCATTAGGATGTTGGCCAGCTATTATTCTCCACTTAAATACTAGTTTTAACAATCATAAGACTACATGCAACGTTGGATAGCTGAGAACTCGTGTTATGTCCAGATGACTGGGAAATTGGATGGCTTCATTCTGTTCATCTGCTGAGCAGCTGATATTCTGATCATGGATCTATTAGATCCCAAATTTTATACTTTCAAACATGTACTGGTCTGTCTCTCTTGTTCTAAATAGGTGATGCAAACTATTTGTTTCTGCTATCTGTTGTTCAAATAGAGCAAAGTCCTTTGCTAATTTGTTGCCATATGTTATTTCCTCTTAAACCTGATTGGTTGACATCCTGACAGTTTCTTTTGATGTTTATGGTTATTTGAAGGTCTTATTGTCATTTCTTATTACCCACTTGGTTCAGATTATTTGGGTTTGAAGATAACGCGATACTAATCTGCTCTGGTCATGTGGTTGATTGGATGCAGTTGATGATATGCACTTCACTGTTGAAATAGCGCGCTTTGCTGGTTATCCATCTCGGCATGTGCACCAGATTGCATCAGCCATCATTGCTCGTGCAATCATGACGTTTTCTGCTAGAGGCGTAGACCCTCAGAGGTATCATTCAATGCTTCAAAGTCTCTCTCTCTCTCTCTCTCTCCATATTACTTAAAAAGCTAAATACTGCTTCCTCCCCTTCTCCTGCTTTTGTAGCACGCTCCCGGAGGACGAATGGTTTGTTGAAACTGCAAAATCAGCAATAAACAAGCTTCTAGGAGCATCAGGTTCAGAGACCTCTGAAATCGACGAGGACCACATCATCATACATGACGGTAGCATCTCCGATTCCGACGAGACTGCTTCTGTTTCGACGCACGAAACAAGTGTGTCTTTTGCTTCTGCAAGCAGTGGAGATCTTGAAAGCCCCTACACTGACCCGGAGAGCTAAGATGTCTACATACATACCTGCGTCATCTAGTTATATTTTCCCCGGTAGATAAAGGTAGGAGTCCACCGCGTCCCGTCTTTAGCTTTTAGCTAACGTGGCCATCGGCCAATCGCCATATCACAAGGTAGATCGATCAAGATCCCTTGAGTTCTGAAACTCGAGACTGGTATTCATCGACGGCAATGGTGAAGCAGATTGAAATTCATGAAGGATTCTATAGGATTTTAGAGTAGAAGTTGGTGCTCGGTATGGTGCCGAATTGCCGGTGATTCGGCGGCTGAGTGTATAGCGTATCTAAGCACTGTTTTACTACTTTCACCACTGAATAGCGCAGCCTCTCGCTCTATCTAATAACAATACGGAATTTATATAATGATACGGCCCTTTCCATTCTTTCTCCATACAGAAATGCGGTAATTCGTCTGAAGAAGGAAGGAATTATCAGCAAAAGACATGAGTGCGGCGGCTTGCTTGTAACTCAATCGATATTGGAATCCTCGTGATGGTCCGACATTAGTTAGAATCATTCTTCAGAGTGGTTTTCTTTTTTTGATAGTTTGCTGTAAACATAGTTTTTTGCTAATCAAAAGTTAGTTCCCCAAGTCGCGATGTGGCCATGTTGTTCCGCCCTCGTTCTAGCAATAGCACATCAGATTGCATCCATTCCTACGACTTGCCAATCGCAGAATTTTAAGAACCTGGGCAGAGATTTGCAGAATGGCCCTGCTTTAGAAGAACCTTTTTCTTCAAGGCCAATCAAGGAACATGGACTTTTTCTCCCCGTGAAGATGTGCTAAAGATGGAAAGGAAAAAGGCGTTTATTCCCTTTCAAATTCATCCACAAGAAGGGAATAAAACCTACTCAAATTCGTTTTCTTTTTAAAAACTTTCTCATCGGAACAATATGCTATATATGTTACGGTGGAGCAATAGGGAGTTTTGCGGTATATGGTAGAGAAGATGGGAGCAGAGTTGTCCCGAGAAGATGGCACAGAGAGAGAGATCATCATAACTGGAGAGGATTCCCAACCAGATGGCACAGAGAGAGAGATCATCATAACTGGAGAGGATTCCCAACCAGAGAGAGAATCAGAAGCCAAACAAGAAGAGGGCCATCCCCATGAGCACCAATCCATTTTGGGCACGACTGATGCACCACCACCAATTCATGATGAGCTCTCTGCTGGTGTATTCTTGAACAATAGGACCATGGTAAGTCCTCTCCACTTCATATTCTTCCTACCCTTTATTTCTTACATCATTTACACATGCACTGAGAATTCACTTCTTACAATAAGATGGTGATTGTGAATTACTAATGAACATTGAGGATCTCTTGATTAACTCCCTACTAATCTATAGTCTTCACCTATATATATTGCAAAAAATAAGATTTTTTCTTTGCTCAAATCCATGTCGAAAGACAGGTGATCGTCGGAAGTGAGAATATTGAGCCACTTTCCGAAATAAGGGATTTCTGATATGCAATAGAAGTAACTAGATTTTGGAAAGAACTATTGCTGCTTAAAAAACTTCATGTTTACCATTGTCATGGATCTCGATACGAGGGTTTTGCAACCTAATTTTCTTGCTTATTATGTATGAAGTTTCGATAATTAAAGTGCATTACGTGGATGGTGAATATATTTGTTCGAATTAACTTTTGATTTACAATTAGATAGGAGGAGTTGGTGAGCATACATCATGTGTAATGTCGTCTTGATAATTAAATAATGTGGCAGAAACACTGGGTGGAAAAGGAATCTAAGAAGAATTGCTTCATGATATATGCACGAGGCCTCTCCATCATATGGGCTGAGAACAACTCTTACTGGCAATGGTTGACTCAGAAGGATGCACCCAGGTGAAAAAGCACAAATAAATTTTACCAATACTAATAAACTCGTGTCGTTCCATGCTTTGCTTAATCACGTCAAAAGTTTCGCAGCGACGACGCCCCGGTGGAAATGGCTGAGCTCCTCAACGTGTGCTGGCTGGATGTGCATGGTAGGTTCGACGTGTCGAAGCTGTCCCCGGCGACGACATACGAGGTAGCCTTCGTGATCTTGATGAGATCATCGGGCTATGGATGGAAAATTCCGGTGAACTTTCGGTTGACATTGCCGGACGGGACCAAGCAAGAGCACAAGGAGAATCTGAAGGAGAAGCCGAGGGGGGATTGGATAGAGATCAAAGCAGGAGAACTGAGCACATCAAAGCATAAGGAGGGAGAGATGGAGGTGTCCATGTTTGAGCATGGTGGGCATTGGAAGAGGGGGCTTGTCGTCAAAGGAGTTCTCATTAGACCCAAGAATATGACTGTGGTAAGTCCACTCCACTTCATATTCTTCCTACCCTTTATTTGTGTTACTGATATATATATATATCTGTGTGTGTATGTATGTACACACGCATGTATAATTATATCTTACATCATTTATATATGCACTGAGAATTCACTTCTTACAATATGATGGTGATTGTGAATAGTAAATGAACGTTGAGGATCTCTTGATTAACTCCCTATCAATCTATAGTCTTCACCTATATATATTGCAAAAAATAAGGTTTTTTCTTTGCTAAAATCCATGTCGAAAGACAAGTGATCGTCAGAAGTGAGAATACTAAGCAATTTCTGAAATAAGGGATTTGTGATATGAAATAGAAATACCTAGATTTTGGAAGGAACTGCTGCTGCCGAAAAAACTTCATGGGTACCATTGTCATGGATCTCGATACGAGGGTTTTGCAACCTAATTTGCTTGCTTTCTGTATATGAAGTTTCGATAATTAAAGTGCATTACGTGGATGGTGAATTGATTCTTTGAATTAACTTTTGATTTGCAATTAGATAGGAGAAGTAGGCGGGCAGATTCGATGTGTAATGTTATCCTAATAATTCATATAGTGGCAGAAACATTGGGTGGAAAAGGAATCGAAGAAGAATTGCTTCATGATATATGCACGAGGCCTCTCCATCATATGGGCTGAGAGCAACTTGTACTGGCAATGGTTGACCCAGAAGGATGCACCCAGGTGAAAAAGCACAACTAAATTTCACCAATACTAATGAACTCATGTCGTTCCATGCTCCGCTTAATCACGTGAAGAGTTTCGCAGTGACGACGCCCCGGTGGAAATGGCTGAGCTCCTCAATGTGTGCTGGCTGGATGTGCATGGTAGGTTCTACGTGTCGAAGCTGTCCTTGGGGACGACATACGTGGTAGCCTTCGTGATCTTGATGAGATCATCAGGCGATGGGTGGCAAATTCCGGTGAACTTCCAGTTGACATTGCCGGACGGGACCAAGCAAGAGCACAAGGAGAATCTGATGGAGAAGCCGAGGGGTGATTGGATAGAGATCAAAGCAGGAGAACTTAGCACATCAAAGCATAAGGAGGGAGAGATGGAGGTGTCCATGTTTGAGCATGGCGGGCATTGGAAGAGTGGGCTTGTCCTCAAAGGAGTTTTCATTAGACCCAAAAATTAATTAAATTAATCAATGAACTTATAAGATTATGTAGAAGTGCCTTTTCCGGTATGAATTTCTTATTCATCTCATTAATAATAAGTGGTCTCTTTGGGTTAAATATTAATAAGAATAAATTTCTTATTCATCTTATTAGTAATAAGTGGTCTCTTTCCTGTTTTCTTTTCTGGTGTCTACTGCTTTCTGGATTCGTGTATCTTTAATGTGTGCACGGAGCTCGATGGTGTGATGGTCTTGCTTCGATTTCTTCAGCGGGTTCTTCCTTTGATGCTTCCTCTTTTTTTCTTGTTCCTGTTTAGCGCGATTTCCATGAACGTTTTCACCTTCTGGGTACTTGCGTCTGTTTGTGTCTGTCTCTGCTTGCTGTTCTGCTTCTCCAGGTTTAGCTTGGCTAAAGATCCCATTTCCATTGCAAGATATGGTCGAGGTTTCAGTTTGCTTTCACGCGTGCTGTTTCTGCACTAAAGGTATCTTGTTCCACTCGCAGGACGATTGTATGCTTTACTTTATAATCAACATCAACAGAACGCTGAGGCTACCGAGGATATTCGACATCAAATGCCGAAATGCAGCAACTGGATGTGCAGACCGTGCAGTTCCTCTACAAAGGCAATAGCATTACTGGCGATCGAACCCTCGTGGAGTAAGTGTTGGGAATAATGGATCCCCGAAAACCGGATTCGACACTAAATCGAACCCCTAAATCAATGCGGAAGACGAAGCCCGGGAAAATCACGTATCACCGATCGTAAAGCACACCACGGATTTGAGCGTACCTTGTTAGCCACAGATTAGACATTGACGCCGATAGAAGGAAGAGATTTGGCCCTGTTCGATCCGATGACGCCTTGAAGGGAAGAAGAACGATGCCTTATGCTTACTGTTTCTTCTTTTGTTTTTGAGAGAGAGAAAGCGCGAGAAAAAGGAACGTACGTACGTTGAATTATCCAAGAGGTGTCATCTCCCTCTCTCCCCCCCTTTTATACCTTTCCCCATCCACAGGCCGTATTCCCGTGGGCCGGGCTTTTTAGGCCCAACTTGGGCGAACGGGCCTTAAGTCCATCTCATATAAAACCATCATCTCCCACTCGCACATGGTGGGCCGAACAGGATTCTCTTTACCTCTCTTCAACATTCATACCAGTGAATAATCCGTGCGACCAGCATACTTTGAGAGCTCGTTGCTATACATCTGTTAAGAATATATAGCAGCTCATAATGTGCGTCACACTCCGAGTAGATTTAGTATGCAGTACCCTAGATCGATCGATCACATCTATATCTCTCTTGATCTCTTTTGATCTCTTTTAAACAATGATATATATATATTGTATTCACAATTATAATTATCACAAAGACAGTCATAATTGGTCCACCAGTGAATACAAAACTATAATGTGATTCTCCAAAATCGATCTTCCTCTTCCCTTCAAACTCTCAATTTCAGTTCAGCTTACTTTTCTAGAAATGCCCATTAGATTGAATCATCTCATGACCATTGGCAACACCCTAAGATAACAAACACTAAATAGAAATCTTGAGAATAAGTAAGAGTCATGAGGGGACTAAAAATTGAGGAACTCTTTTCCTTAAGAGTCTCACACGTCATAAAAGTTGAGATCAAACTTTTTGCCACTCTTATTGATCGTCTCATGCATACGTAGTATGAAATACGTATTACGGTATTAACTCCTTTCCCATGGAGCGTATGTCTACACCTTTTAATACCGTACAGATGATAGTTCAGACATACCCAATGTTTAACTTGAGTTCACGTATCTACTCATTTACAAAATTCATCAGAACTCACATCTGGCATCTTAGACAGATAAAGTAAAATATGTGGGTTATTTTACTTTCGGATATAATAAGTATCATGTCCTCATCTTAACACTTAGTTAAGGCGACATACGTATTTTAAGCTTGAGCTCTCGATTATCACCTAGATAATAAACTTAAAACTGTCTCATCTCTATTTATCATACAGTAAATAGAGACGATTACCCGTGTGAGTGGGCTAATCTTTTATCTGTCCGACATACTTCCTTAATTTAAAATAATGCACTGAGCATTAAGATGCATAAAGATCATACAAAGATTCATAGGCATTAATCAATGAAAAGCAAAATTTCATAAATGTGAACAACTCAGGGAAATTATAATTCAGTACATCAGACTCTACGCAATCCTAGAGATTTTACATGACCACAAAACACATCTCTAGGTATTGGCTTTGTCATAGGATCTGCTACCATTCTATGCATAGATATGTACATCCTTTCGTGCAACCATATCTTTCACAAAGTTATACTTGGTATCTATATGTTTGGTCTTGCCATGATATTTTGGATCTTTGGTGTACGCTATAGCTGCTTGGCTATCACAGTTAACCAACAATGGATTTGCAGCTTCCTCGTTAACACCTAAATGATTCAAAAATCTCTTAAGCCAAACTCCTTCTTGTACCGCTGCTGATAATGCCACGAACTCAGCTTCCATCGTGGACAAGGCTATACACGTTTGTTTCTTACTACTCCAACATATGGTGCCATTATTCGGTAAGAAAATAAACCTAGATGTAGATTTTCTTTCATCTAAATCTCCTCTCCAATCAGCATAAGAATAGCCTTAGAGTCGCAGATCCTTTTCCTTAATAACTCAGCGTATAATCAGCAGTCCTCTTTAGATACTTCAGTATTCTCTTAATGGCTTTCCAATGTGCTTGACCTGGATAGGATTGATAACTACTCACCATTCCAACTGTAAAACATATGTTAGGTCTTGTACACATCATAGTGTACATCAAGCTTCCAACATCACTAGCATAAGGAACATGTTTCATTTGTTCCTTCTCTTGTGGAGTCCCTGGACACAGTCTATGGCTCAATCCTTCACCTTTTGCAATAGGAGTGTCTATGGGTTTACAGTTTTGCATACGAAATTGTTCAAGAATCTTATTTATATATGTTTCTTGCGAAAGAGACAACGATCTCTTCGAACGATCTCTTGAAATCTTAACTCCAAGAATATATGCAGCCTCACCCATATCCTTCATCTCAAAGTTGGAAGACAATCAACTCTTGACAGTCTTAACAAACTCCATATTGCTTCCGGCAATAAGTATATCATCAACATATAATGATATGATAACAAATTGATCATTGGATCTTTTAATATATACACAATGATCCTCGTCAATCATTGTAAAATCATATGCCATTTTGGCATTATGAAAACGTATATACCATTGTCTTGATGACTGCTTAAGACCATATATCGACCTCAAAAGTCAACATACTTTTTCTTCTTGGCCTTTCACTATGAAACCAGCAGGTTGTTCCATATATATTTCTTCCTCTAATTCTCCATTGAGGAAAGCAGTCTTTACATCCATTTGATGTAACTCAAGATCCAAACTAGCCACTATTGCCAGAATAATGCGAATCGAGGTAAATCTCACTACAGGAGAAAATGTATCTTCATAATCAATTCCTTCCTGTTAATTATATCCATTCGCCACAATGCGGGCCTTATGCCTTTCAATCGAGCCATCAGCCTTTCGCTTTATTTTGAGAACCCACTTGTTTCCAATAGCTCCGCGTCCTTTTGGAAGATCAACCAGTTCCCAGACTTGGTTTGATTTCATTGACTCCATTTCTTCTTCCATTGCATGAATCCATTTTTCCTTACTAGGACAATTCAGAGCCTCATTAATATTTCTTGGCTCATCCTCATCTTGTGGAGCAACCATAAAAGTTTCCCCTTCAATGTCAAAACGTCGACGGGGAATACTTTGGCGACTTGTTCGCCGTATGGGAGATTGTACACTTTGTACATCATTCCCCATCATGCTCCCACTTGGATTAGAAAATGATGACGTCATCTCATCATGTGGTTGTAATTGATCACTTCTCATATTACTCCCACTTGGACGAACTCCACTAACATCATTATCCTGATCCAAGATCTCAAATAGGGAACAATCTTCCCCTATTTCGCCCTTCTTAGGAAATTCATCCTTTAGGAATGTGACATCTCGTGATTCAAATTCAGTTATATTCACACTTTCCTGCTCACCTATGAACACATATCCTTTCGAGTGTTCTGAGTACCTTATGAAAATACTCTTCTTTCCTCTGGGACCCAATTTCCCAAACTTGTGAGAGGACTCATGTGTATAGGTAGCACAACCCCATGACTTAAGAAAACTTAAGTCCGGTTTTCTACCTGTCCATAATTCATATGGAGTGGAAGTAACTGATTTGGAAGGCACCCGGTTAAGTATATACGCAGCAGTTAACAATGCATCACTCCAAAAGGTGATAGGCAAGTTAGCATGCGCCGTCATGGATCTAACCATTTCCAGTAGGGTTCTGTTTCTTCTTTCCGCAACACCATTTTGTTGAGGAGTGTACGGAATAGACAACTGTCTTTCTATTCCTTTTTCATCACATAATTTTCTGAACTCATCAGATAAATATTCTCGACCTCGATCGGATCTCAATGCTTTTATTTTCTTGTCTAATTGATTTTCTACTAGGTTCATAAACCTTTTGAAACAATTTATTGCTTCAGATTTATGAGAAATCAAATAGACATATCCGAATCGAGTATAATCATTAATAAAAGTGATGAAATAAACAGCCCCATGCTTTCCTCTCACATTCATTGGACCACAGACATCAGAATGGATTAAATGCAGAGGAAATTCAGCTCTTTTACCTTTCCCAAATGGTTTCCTTGTCGTTTTCCCTTCTAGGCAATGCTTACATATGGGCAAATCGACTTTTTCAATGTTGCCCAACAAGCCCTCTTTGGCTAGTCTATTCATACGTTGTTGGCCAATGTGACCAAGTCTAGCATGCCACACATTCACATCATTATCATAGGTATTAGGAGATGTGATAAGGGAATAACAAACATTTGCATTAACATACTCAACATCTAATACAATGAAACCATCCAAAAAATAACCAAAACCATAGTAGTTTGTATCCAAATACAAATCTACACCTCTATTCTGGAAGTTCATATTAAAACCTAGTCTAACCAACACTAAAACAGACAATAAATTCCGACGAATCTCCGGAGCATACAATACATCATGTAGGAATAAAGTGCGTCCACCACGCATATTCAGTTGGCATGTGCCAATTCCTTTCACTTCAGCTCGGGAGTTGTTTCCCACATAGACCCATTTAGTTCCAGTTGGTACTCGTCGGAATTCCACGAAGGATCCTCTATCCTTCGCTACATGGTCTGTCGCTCTTGAATCCACAGTTCACAAAGGATTAGACTCAGTTAAGAACACAGAACTCGACACAAAAATAAAGTTCTGAAAAGTACAAGGGGTGCATACCTTCTTTGGCTCACGACAGTCGCGAGCATAGTGACCCTTCTTGTCACAATTGTAACACCTCACCCTTGACATTTTCTTCACTTGAGAACGTTTTCCTCTCTTGTGTTGGTTAACTTTTGATTTCTTGCAACAAGGACATGATCCTTTGCAATCCCACATATTGAACGAATCAATACGCTTGCGCTTAGAGCTTAAAGCTCTTTCTGAGCTAGAACCAGCATTGTAAATGTCTACTTTCGACTCAAATACCGTTAGGCGGTCCTCTACTAGCTCAAGGTGACGCACGGCATCCTCAAAGATCTTCCATAATATGGTCAAGAGCTTCTAGTGCTTCTTGCTTTTCCAGCACATATTGGACTTCCATGTGCCAAATTTCATAGTTGTCACAATTGAGCTTTTCACATTTGTTCAGCTCGGCAACTATACTTTTTGTGGCTGAAGCCATTGATCTGAATACATCAGACATATGCACGAATTATTTATGCCTATCATTTATGCATCCCTTTTTACATAGACCCATCCTATTAATAAATAATTTCAAGTAAGGCTTCAGAATCAAAAGGTCATTACGTTTCCAATCATCCTCCAAAAATCCTAACTTAAAACTATCATTAATATGATTGTCATATGCAAAATCAATTCTATGAAGCTACAAAAACTTCTAAAACTACCCACAGCTAATTACCCACAGCAACCAGCAATAACAGAAAACAACAGATAATTGACATACAATTAAAAACAATAATGCTTTCAATTAATACAACTATACATTACACTAAGCAATATATACAAAGAAAAATATCAACATAGAAAGAGATATTCAACCATAAAAACATCTCATAACTAATCTAAGAAATAAATAGGGAATGTCCCTTCTAATCTATCAGTCAAAATATCTGAGAAATTCGAAGGCACATTTGCCAACCATGGATAAACTTTTGGAGAGCTTTCATGTCGCCTCCAAGGCGCATTCACTCTGCGCCATGTAGCGCTCAATCCTATAGTACTCTCTTACAAAAGCTTTCACTAGCCTTCTATAACCCGGGACCACGTTGACCTCCCATAGCCGATCTAACACTGCTTGCCATTCAGCTGGAATAGTATTCATCAAAGCCGGCACCTTCTCAAAATCTGGCATAAGATAACCATTGCAGATGATTTCCTGTATCATTTGATTGATGCTGACCACATGTGATACTAAATCACCGTCATGCCACCGATAATCAGCTAACTCTGTCATCAGCTTTTCAAGTCTTGCAATTCCCTCGTCCGTTCTCAGGATTGCAGGTATCCGTGCATAACGCATCATAGTTCCTGTGACAAATGCAGAACTAAAAATGGATCACTTATAATCCACAATAAACAAAATGGAAAATACATAATTTTCCATGATTCATGCAATAAATGCATAATAAAAAAATGGATTACCTCTAACCCACACAGACATAATTGAAAAAGAAACAAATTCCTTTTTCTTTTCTTTTTTTGTTTTTTTTTTTTTTTTTTTTTTTTTCGGGTCGTCGGTCAACGGTCAACGGTGGTCAACGGTCAATGGTCAACGGTCGGCGGTCGTCGGACCGGACGGACCGGTTGGATCGGTCGGGCTAGAGGGGCCGGCTCGGGCGAACCGACGCACGTGCCGCGCGCGTGTGCGGGCTGACGTCACGCAGACGTCATCCGGCACGTGCCGCGCGCGTGCCGGGCGTCGCGGTTCGGGTCGGGTCGGGTCGCCGGCCGGTGACCGCCTGGCCAACGGTCGTCGGCGATGACGTCATCGGTGACGTCATCCCAGCGGTTACCGACCGTTGGGTGACGTCACGGTGACGTCATCACGTGACGTCAGCACGCGTCGGTCCGCTGACGGGCAGGTGCCGGTTCGCCAGCCGCCGGCGCATGCGCTGGCGAAGCCAACGCTTCCGGGCGCGTCGCGCCCACACGCATCGCGTTCTGGCCGCGCGTGTGGGAGCGTGCGGCGTCGCCCAGCGGCGCGCGACATGTCGCCGGACTCCTCTCAGTGACCTCTTTCACCCAGTGCCTTCAAAAATTGATTTCGACTTACGAAAACTCAGAAAAAAAGGACGAACAGTGCTCGGGTGTCGGGATTTCTCGCCCCGATCTATACGGCCGAATTACTTCCGCGAAAAATCAATCAAAAAACATCAAATTGATCGGGAAAAACGTGAACTAGGGCTCTGATACCAATGTTGGGAATAACGGATCCCCGAAAACCGGATTCGACACTGAATCGAACTCCTAAATCAATGCGGAAGACGAGGCCCGGGAAAATCACGTATCACCGATTGTAAAGCACACCACGGATTCGAGCGTACCTTGTTAGCCACAGATTAGACACCAACGCCGATAGGAGGAAGAGAATTTGGCCATGTTCGATCCGATGACGCCTTGAAGGGAAGAAGAACGATGCCTTATGCTTACTGTTTCTTCTTTTGTTTTTGAGAGAGAGAGAGCGCGGGAAAAAGGAACGTACGTACGTTGAATTATCCAAGAGGTGTCTTCTCTCTCTCTCTCCTCCCTTTTATACCTTCCCCCATCCACGGGCCCTATTCCCGTGGGCCGGGCTTTTTGGGCCCAACTTGGGCGGACAGGCCTTAAGCCCATCTCATATAAAACCATCAGTAAGTATTGATCATCCTTTGCTTTTCTCCAACAGAACTGCACGAGGATAATCGATACTGAACTAACGAGAGATGAAAGGATGAGAGTAAAGAAGAAGTCCTTCTCATCCTGGCCCCTGCCCATGATGCCCATTTGTTCCGCGCTGATGTCGGTATCAGAGGTGGCATTTTCGTGTTGGGGGAGAGAGAGATTTGAACAAAAGGAGGAGAAGAAGAGGAAAGTGGCCTGTAATTTTCAACTTTTTTCTTTGTTTCACGTGACTGCCTGTTACTTTAGAATCTGAGAATATTATTATGCCTGTGAACCAGTTGATCCATTCTTGAAAGAGCCATTGAAGATTGCAAGGAGTGAGGTTAATATAGATTTTAAATTTGTTAATCGTGTGAAATCCTTCCGTCATGCCTCTTACTCTTGAACTTACGAATGAAGTGCTTTTGTTCATGTATTTTTCTCGTGGATGGGCGGAACAAGGATAAAAGCTGGATTAAACAAAATCCACTTGAAGGTTGGAATGGTGAACCTGTCCTAATGTCAAAGCTACTTTACGGAAACCCTACCATCTCCTTCTCCTTAGCTTTCTCGTTCACTCACCATAGCGGCGAAGAAATGATTTTCATGTAGTCCGCAGCTTCACAAACCACGTTGAGGCGAGAGAGTCGAAGCTTCTCTGACAATCTCTACTCGGATATGCAAAGGCGAATGGTCGTACTTTCTCTCATCTTCTATGGATATGATTCCTCACATTTCACACGGCTGTAATTAGCCTAATCTGCATCCATGTTATATTCGTGCTCACTCTTCGACTAGATATGTCATTCTCCGGCTATCCTATATTGTTGTAGTTGATTCTATCGTTCTCAAATGCTGCAACAAGTTCCTTTGCTGCTTAAGATTTAGCTCTTCAAATTGTTGACTAAGGTCATGCTACTTTTATTACTTGGTATTGGGAGCTCGTTTCTTTGGGTGAGAGAGGGGAGAACAAGTCTGCAATGAGCTCCTTTGCTCATTTTTCTTTTCGTTTTTTCCTTGATTTGCACGTATAATCATGATGAACATTTTCACTTGTATTCGCGATGATTTCTGAGTGGTCATTCCTCTCTATTTCCAAATTGGGTTTCTCTTCCTTGCTATCTATGCAATATGAATATTATTCATATTAGACAGGTGACATTCATGCTCTCTCATTTTAATACAATTCTTTTGTGCTTACGTCGATCTGAATCAAATGTTGAATAAATTGCTAGTGACTCGACTGATTTTCACCTCATTTCTTGGAATAAATAGGACATGAATGGTCATGGTCAGACCATTGCCATACTTTGTCGAACACTCTTGAACACTCTTGAATCCTCTTCTAAGCAGTGTTTTACTTTTACTACTTTCACTATTCGTTACTGTCGAATAGTGCAGCCTCTCGCTCTATCTAATAACGATACGGAATTATATAATGATACGGTCCATTCCATTCTTTCTCCATACAGAAATGCGGTAATTCGTCTGAAGAAGGAAGGAATATTAGCAAAAGACGTGAGTGCGGCGGCTTGCTCGACATTAGTTAGAATCATTCTTCAGAGTGGTTTTCTTTTTTTATAGTTTGCCATAAACATAGTTTTTCGCTAATCGAAAGTTAGTTCCCCAAGTTGCGATGCTGCCGTGTTCCGCCCTCATTCTAGCAATAGCACATAACATTTCATCCATTCCTACGACTTGCCAATCGCAGAATTTCAAGAACCTGGGGAGAGATTTGCAGAAAGGCCCTGCTTTAGTAGAACCTTTTCTTCAAGGCCAATCAAGGAACATGGACTTTTTCTCCCCCTGAAGATGTGCTAAAGATGGAAAACAAAAAAAGGCGTTTATTCCCTTTCAAATTCATCCGCAAGAAGGGAATAAAACCTACTAAAATTCATTTTCTTTTTAAAAACTTTCTCATCAGAACAACATGCTATATATGTTACGGTGGAGCAAGATGGAGTTTTGCGGTATATGGTAGAGAAGATGGAAGCAGGGTTGTCCCGAGAAGATGGCACGGAGAGAGAGATCATAACTGGAGAGGATTCCCAACCAGAGAGACAATCAGAAGCCAAACAAGAAGAGGGCCATCCCCATGAGCACCAATCCATTTTGGGCACGACTCATGCACCACCACCAATTCATGATGAGCTCTCTGCTGGTGTATTCTTGAACAATAGGACCATGGTAAGTCCACTCCACTTCATATTCTTCGTACCCTTTATTCTTGTTATTGATATATATGTGTGTACCATCGTAAGTCCACTCCACTTCTCCACTCCACTTCATATTCTTCATACCCTTTATTCGTGTTATTGATATATATGTGTGTGTACCATGGTAAGTCCACTCCACTTCATATTCTTCGTACCCTTTATTCTTGTTATTGATATATATGTGTGTGTATGTACACACACATGTACAATTGTATCTTACATCACTTACACATGCACTGAGAATTCACTTCTTACAATAAGATGGTGATTGTGAATAGTAAATGAAAGTGAGGATCTCTTGATTAACTCCCTACAAATCTTTAGTCTTCACATATATATATAGCAAAAAATAAGGTTTTTCCTTTGCACAAATCCATGTTGAAAGATAGGTGATTGTCAGAAGCGAGAATACTAAGCCACTTTCTGAAATAAGGGATTTCTGATATGAAATAGAAATACCTAGATTTTGGAAAGAACTATTGCTGCCGAAAAAACTTCATGTTTACCATTGTCACGGATCTCGATACAATGGTTTTGCAACCTACTTAGCTTGCTTTTTGTGTATCAATTTTCGATAATTAAAGTGCATTACGTGGATGGTGAATTGATTCTTCGAATTAACATTTGATTTACAATTAGATAGCAGAAGTAGGCGAGCAAATTCGATGTGTAATGTCGTCCTGATAATTCAATATTGTTGCAGAAACAATGGGTGGAAAATGAATCGAAGAAGAATTGCTTCATGATATATGCACGAGGCGTCTCCATCACATGGGCTGAGAACAACTCTTATTGGCAATGGTTGACCGAAAAGGATGCACCCAGGTGAAAAAGCACAAATAAATTTCACCAATACTAATGAACTCATGTCGTTCCATGCTCCGCTTAATCACGTGAAAAGTTTCGCAGCGACGACGCCCCGGTGGAAATGGCTGAGCTCCTCAATGTGTGCTGGCTGGATGTGCATGGTAGGTTCGACGTGTCGAAGCTGTCCGTGGGGACGACATACGAGGTAGCCTTCGTGATCTTGATGAGATCATCGGGCCATGGGTGGCAAATTCCGGTGAACCTCCGGTTGACTTTGCCGGACGGGACCAAACAAGAGCACAAGGAGAATTTGATGGAGAAGCCGAGGGGGGATTGGATAGAGATCAAAGCAGGAGAACTGAGCACATCAAAGCATAAGGAGGGAGAGATGGAGGTGTCCATGTTTGAGCATGGTGGGCATTGGAAGAGGGGGCTTGTCATCAAAGGAGTTCTCATTAGACCCAAGAATATGACTGTGGTAAGTCCACTCCACTTCATATTCTTCCCACCCTTTAATCCTGTTACTGACATATATATATCTGTGCATGTGTACACATGCATGTATAATTATATCTTACATCATTTACACATGCACTGAGAATTCACTTCTTACAATAAGATGGTGATTGTGAGTAGTAAATGAACGTTGAAGATCTCTTGATTAACTCCTAACCAATCTATAGTTTTCACCTATATATATTTCAAAAATTAAGGTTTTTTCTTTACTCAAATCAATGTCGAAAGACAGATGATCGTTGGAAGTGAGAATACTAAGCCACTTTATGAAATAAGGGATTTTTGATATAAATAGAAATACCTAGATTTTGGAAAGAACTATCGCTGCCAAAAAGCCTTCATGTTTACCATTGTCACAGATCTCGATACAATGGTTTTGCAACCTACTTAGCTTACTTTTGTGTATCAATTATTCGATAATTTAAGTGCATTACGTGGATGGTGAATTGATTCTTCGAATTAACATTTGATTTACAATTAGATAGCATAAGGAGGTGAGCAAATTCGATGTGTAATGCTGTCCTGATAATTCAATATTGTGGCAGAAACAATGGGTGGAAAATGAATCGAAGAAGAATTGCTTCATGATATATGCACGAGGCGTCTCGATCACATGGGCTGAGAACAACTCTTACTGGCATTGGTTGACCGAAAGGGATGCACCCAGGTGAAAAAGCACTAATAAATTTCACCTATACTAATGAACTCATGTCGTTCCATGCTCCGCTTAATCACGTGAAAAGTTTCGCAGCGATGACGCCCCGGTGGAAATGGCTGAGCTCCTCAATGTGTGCTGGCTGGATGTGCATGGTAGGTTTGACGTGTCGAAGCTGTCCGTGGGGACAACATATGAGGTAGCCTTCGTGATCTTGATGAGATCATCGGGCCATGGGTGGCAAATTCCGGTGAACCTCCGGTTGACTTTGCCAGATGGGACCAAACAAGAGCACAAGGAGAATTTGATGGAGAAGCCGATAGGGGATTGGATAGAGATCAAAGCAGGAGAACTGAGCACATCAAAGCATAAGGAGGGAGAGATGGAGGTGTCCATGTTTGAGCATGGTGGGCATTGGAAGAGGGGGCTTGTCGTCAAAGGAGTTCTCATTAGACCCAAGAATATGACTGTGGTAAGTCCATTGCACTTCATACTCTTCCTACCCTTTATTCCTCTTACTGATATATATGTACACACGCATGTATAATTATATCTTACACCATTTACACATGCACTGAGAATTCACTTCTTACAAGAAGATGGTGATTGTGAATAGTAAATGAACGTGAGGATCTCTTGTTTAACTCCCTACTAATCTATAGTCTACACCTATATATATTGCAAAAATAACGTTTTTTCTTTGCTCAAATCCATGTTGAAAGACAGGTGATCGTTGGAAGTGAAAATACTAAGCCACTTTATGAAATAAGGGATTTCTTATATGAAATATAAATGCCTAGATTTTGGAAAGAACTGTTTCTACTGAAAAACCTTCATGTTTACCATTGTCACGAATCTCGATACAACAGTTTTTCAACCTAATTTGCTTGTTTTTTGTGTATGAATTTTCGATAATTAAAGTGCATTACGTGGAGGGTGAATTGATTCTTCGAATTAACTTTTGATTTGCAATTAGATAGGAGAAGTAGGCGAGCGGATTCAATTTGTAATGTCGTCCTGATAATTCAATATTGTGGCAGAAACAGTGGGTGGAAAAGGAATCGAGGAAGAATTGCTTCATGATATATGCAAGAGGAGTCTCCATCACATGGGCTGAGAGCAACTCGTACTGGCAATGGTTGACCCAGAAGGATGCACCCAGGTGAAAAAGCACAACTAAATTTCACCGATACTAATGAACTCATGTCGTTCCATGCTCCGCTTAATCACGTGAAATGTTTCGCAGCGATGACGCCCCGGTGGAAATGGCCGAGCTCCTCAACGTGTGCTGGTTGGATGTGCATGGTAGGTTTGACGTGTCGAAGCTGTCCATGGGGACGACATACGAGGTAGCCTTCGTGATCTTGATGAGATCATCGGGCCATGGGTGGAAAATTCCGGTGAATTTTCAGTTGACATTGCCGGACGGGACCAAACAAGAGCACAAGGAGAATCTTATGGAGAAGTCGAGGGGGGATTGGATAGAGATCAAAGTAGGAGAACTGAGCACATCAAAGCATAAGGAGGGAGAGATGGAGGTGTCCATGTTTGAGCATGGTGGGCATTGGAAAAGGGGGCTTGTCATCAAAGGAGTTCTCATTAGACCCAAGAATTAATTAAAATAATCAATCAACTTATAAGATTATGTGGAAGTGCTTTTTCTGGTATATATTTCTTATTCATTTCATTAATAATAAGTTGTCTCTTTGGGTTATATGTTAATAAGAATAAATTTCTTATTCATCTCATTAATAATAAGTGGTCTCTTTCCTGTTTTCTTTTCTCGTGTCTACTGCTTTCTGGATTCGTGTATCTTTAATGTGTGCACGGAGCTGTGATGGTGTGATGGTCTTGCTTCGATTTCTTCAGCGGGTTCTTCCTTTGATGCTTCCTCTTTTTTTCTTGTTCCTGTTTAGCCCGATTTCCATGAACGTTTTCACCTTCTGGGTACTTGCGTCTGTTTGTGTCTGTCTCTGCTTGCTGTTCTGCTTCTCCAGGTTTAGCTTGGCTAAAGATCCCATTTTCATTGCAAGATATGGTCGAGGTTTCAGTTTGCTTTCACGCGTGCTGTTTCTGCACTAAAGGTATCTTGTTCCACTCGCAGGACGATTGTATGCTTTACTTTATAATCAACATTAACAGAACGCTGAGGTTACCGAGGATATTCGACATCTAATGCTGAAATGCAGCAACTGGATGTGCAGACCGTGCAGTTCCTCTACGAAGGCAATAGCATTACTGGCGATCGAACCCTCGTGGAGTAAGTATCGATCATCCTTCGCTTTTCTCCAACAGAACTGCACGAGGATAATCGATACTGAACTAACGAGAGATGAAAGGATGAGAGTAAAGAAGAAGTCCTGGCCCCTGACCATGATGCCCATTTGTTCTGCCCTGATGTCGGTATCAGAGGTGGCATTTTCGTGTGGGGGAGAGAGAAATTTTAACAAAAGAAGGAGAAGAAGAGGAAATTGGCCTGTAATTTTCAACTTTTTTCTTTGTTTCATGTCATTGCCAGTTACTTTAGAATCTGAGAATATTATTATGCCTGTGAACCAGTTGATCCATTCTTGAAAGAGCCATTGAAGACTGCAAGGAGTAAGGAATATAGATTTGAAATTTGTTAATCGTGTGAAATCCTTCCGTCATGCCTCTTACACTTGAACTTACAAATGAAGTGCTTTTGTTCATGTATTTTTCTTGTGGATGGGCGGAACAAGGATAAAAGCTGGATTAAACAAAATCCACTTGAAGGTTGGAATGGTGAACCTGTCCTAATGTCAAAGCTACTTTACGGAAACCCTACCATCTCCTTCTCCTTAGCTTTCTCGTTCACTCACCATAGCGGCGAAGAAATGATTTTCATGTAGTCCGCAGCTTCACAAACCACGTTGAGGCGACAGAGTCGAAGCTTATCTGCCAATCTCTACTCGGATATGCAAAGGCAAATGGTCGTACTTTCTCTCGTCTTCTATGGATATGATTCCTCACATTTGACACGGCTCTAATTAGCCTAATCTGCATGCATGTTATATTCGTGCTCACTCTTCGACTAGATATGTCATTCTCCAGCTATTCTATATTGTTGTGGTTGATTCTATCGTCCTCAAACGCTGCAACAAGTTCCTTTGCTGCTTAAGATTTAGCCCTTCAAGGTCATGCTACTTTTACTACTTACTTGGTATTGGGAGTTCGTTTCTTTGGGTGAGAGAGGCGAGAACAAGTCTGCAATGAGCTCCTTTGCTCATTTTTCTTTTCCTTTTTTCCTTATTTTGCACGTATAATCATGACGAACATTTTCACTTGTATTCATGATGATTTCAGAGTGGTCATTCCTCTCTATTTCCAACGCAATATGAATATTATTCATATAAGACAGGTGACATTCATGCTCTCTCATTTTAATACAATTCTTTCGTGCTTACGTCGATCTGTTCCTGTTTTTTCTTCTTTTTTTGTTTTTCTTTTTAATCAAAGTTGAATAAATTGCTAGTGACTTGAGTGATTTTCGCCTCATTTCTTGGACTAAATAGGACATGAATGGTCATGGTCAGACCACTGTCATAATTTGTTGAACACTCTCCAATCCTCTGCTTCACACAAACATGTCCTGTTTTGAAGATTTTTCACTGGACTTAAAAATGACGTTATATCTCTTGTAGCTATCTGCCACATCTAATGAGAAGAACATGCCATATATTCATGTTTTTGTTTTTTTGTGTGGTTGTGAATTACGTAATTCATTCGTCATAGAATTTATCCATGTAGTATATTGTACTGCAAAAGTATGTGACGTAATTGGCCAACTTGTAAGGTATGAGAACCTAATTCTTATTCACTCTGCATCATGTGGAATGCAGCCAAATGTTGAGCAGTATCATAGTATTGTTTGGTTGCCTTTTCTCCTACTGGAAAATTTACCATTGTTATGCGGGTAAAGTTCGATCTTCACCTGCTAAACCGCCCAAGCATAAATCGGTCCAATTTGCTTCAAACATATAAAAACACAGTTTAGTATTTTAAATAAGGTGCCAACTCGAGATAGATTGGAGAAGAGGAATCGTTCTTTGAACGATGTCTGCATTCTCTAGACTTCTTGTGTCAATGAGAGTAAAGGATGACCAAGGATGTAATTTCCAAGACCGCACAAGTAGGGAACGCTGGAAGAGCAAGCCCATAACACTAGCATAGCTGCAAAAGAGCATTTTCACATGAGGGATAGCATCTCTGTGCGAAAGACAAGTGACCTAAACATTAACTGGGATTTGAGAACTCTGCGTAGATATGACTGACCCTCATTGTCTCCCATGCAGAAAAAGTTATTCGTGAACCACAGCTTATGTTTGAGCATTCTTTTTAGTTTCCTTCCTAACTTTCGCTATTAGAAGGTCTGAAAATTTGGAAATGGCCGAGCTGCTCGATGTGTGCTGGCTAGAGGCACGCGGCAGGTTCGACGTGTTGAAGCTGTCCCCGGAGACGACCTGCAAGGTGGCCTTCGTGATCTTGGTGAGATCGTCAGGCCATGGGTGGGAAGTTTCCAGTGAACTTCCGGGCACCGTGGCTGGACGGGACGAAGCAAGAGCACAAGGAGAACCTGAGGGAGAAGCCTAGGGGGGATCGGATAGAGATCGCAGCAGGAGAAGTGAGCACATCAGAGTGTTAAGGAGGGAGAGATGGGGGTGTCCATGTTTGAGTATGAAGGTGGGCAATGGAAGAGCGGGCCAGTACTCAAGGGAGTTCTCATTGTTATAATTATGGTTATAATTATGGTTAATGGATCAACGAAAGTCAATAAATTAAGATACGTCTTTTCTATTCATGTATCTCTTTTGGATTCATGAATTTCATAAACTTTTCTGTTCACGTATCTATTGAATTCATGAATTTCCTAAATTCATGTATATTTTAATTCATGTATTTATTGAGTTTACCAATCTCTTGAATTCACGTGTCTCTGGATTCATGAATTTCTTGGATTCACGTATCTCTTGATTCATGAATTTTGTGGATATATGCGTCTATTTAATTCATGTATCTTTCAGTACATGAACCAAAAAACATTTATAAATAAATGGAAGCATAGAGCTTTATTACGGTTTTGGTTTTGGTTTTTCCGACTCAATTCCAAAAAGGTTTTGATATACTTTTCTATTCTTCTGATTTTTTTGAGTGTGTTGGTTCAATTGAACGGTTCGACTGAATACTGTCTACATATTGCTAATCCAAACAAATACGAGATGTTGTATTTTGGGAGGCATAATTCGTGAATCTGCAAAGCACCATTGGTATGAACTAATCGTCTTAAGGAGATTCAGATATCCGTACCTACCTCCAATTTTATGTTATATCTTATTTTATTCTTCTTCAAGATTTGTATGTTTACATAAAAAGAAGGATATTATATAGCTGTTATCACCTCTATTTCATTGATGATTTGATTATAACAAACAATGTGTCTTCTCTAGATTAATTTCCAACACTCATTACACCCAAGAATTAATTAAATTAATTAAATTAATCAAATTATAAGATTATGTAGAATTGCCTAAAAGAATTGTTAAATTTGTTATGAGCATTTCAGTTGGTGGAGTCGCCGTCGTTAGTGCCTTTACTAGTATAAATTCTTATGTTCATTCATTAATAATAAGTGGTCTCTTTGGGTTAAATGTTAATGAGAATATATTTTGCATCTACACGTGGAAAAATTAAAGGCATGCGATGACCGAAATAATACCCGTGATGTTAATACCACTATGCATGTGCTTTCGCATATAAATATAACTTTTTTATTTTTACTCTACCCTACTTGTTTCATACATCAAGAACCAAAATTCTCCAAGGCGTTCGCCGAACACACATGAAAATAAATACTCATGTGTAACGACCCGATCCGGCCTTTGTAGGTCAAGCCTTTGAAGGAGATACTTTGAGCAATCATACTACACGTTGACAATTTGGGTAGATCTCACTTACTGATAACATAACAAGATCTTACTAATGTGAATCTTAATTTCCATACTCAAATACAAATAATAGGTGAAAAATTAATGTTTAGAAGATGTCCCTTTTTTCCCTCTCTTTGATAGAAAAATATTGACATTATGTATAGCCAATCCCCGCATGGTCTTTCTATTCAACCAAATATTGAAACTAATCTCCTTATTAGACCTGATCAACGAACGGACGTTTCACGAGCCTGGTAAAAAATTCTAGGCTTGGTCAGTGGGTGCCGAACTTGGGCACGGGCCTCGAGGCCCTGCCCGCTTGCCCACATGATAAAAGAGATTATGCTTTATGTTGTATTGGTAGTTTCAATTTGATATTAATATCTATAGATCTATAGGATAATGTAAGCCCAAATTTACGATATGGTAGGGAAAAATAGTGTAAAATATATAGGTAAAGTCCAAATCAAATCGCTTTCTCTTTGATTTTGTCATTTTATATTCATTGCATTCCATTATATTGCTTCAAGTGTGGTAAATCAATCAAAAGCTCTTTTGTTTTTGGAAAAATTTCAAATAAAGACCTCAAGTGTCTTCATTTTCTCAAATAAAAACTTGAATTGGATCTTATTTGAAATAAGAGCTTGAAGTGCTATCATTTTCTCAAATAAAAGTCTAAAGTAACTATGTTTGTTTCAAATAAGAGCTTGACTTTTCGAGTGATCAAGGGTATTTTAGTCATTTACCTTTCTTTGAATTTTTTTTTCCTTTTTCTTCCTTCTTTGTCGGTGGCTAGTCGGCCGGCCATCGACGATGCTAGAAAGGGCATGGGTGAAGGTCGCCCTCCCCAACTATCGATAGGGGATGGCCTCACCTTAGGGAGGCCACCCTTGCATCCATCAGTAAGGTCGGCCTTCGCTAGATCTAGGCCGGGGTTACCTTGCCAATAATTGGCAAGGGCTGGTAGGCCCTCATCGGCCCTCACCATCAGTTGGTGAGGGTGGCCAAGCCCTCATGACCCTTACAATTGACGGTGAGGGTTGTTGAGCCATTGCCGATGGCTACTGGCTCTCGCTGGAAATGAAAAAAAGAAAAGAAAAGAATAAAAAATAATTTAAAATTATAATTATAATTAGACAAAAACACCCATGACTAATTGGAAAATTTAGTTGTTTGGCAATTGGCGATATCAAATCCTTATTTGGTCACTTTAGGTCTTTATTTAAAATAATTATGGCTACTTCATGCTCTTACTTGATATAAGGTCCACTTTATACTTCATATCATTATTTGGAATTTTCCCTTTACTTTTTTAATTATTTTGCTAAAAAGTGTTTTATATTTGACTTTTCTTAGTATTGCACGTTGTTTATTACTTTTCTTCCTTTTTTTTTTCTAGCAAAAGCTTGTTTGGGGGAATTATTGTTCCTCAATTTCTAATTTGTGCTTATGACTTCTTTCTTCTAAAGTTTTATTGCGAAAAAGTCTTAATTTTTCAATATTAATAAATATTTTAAGTTATCTTCTAACTTCTGCACGCGGCATTTAAATGTTTGAAAGGATTTCCATATATATATATATATGCATTTGAACAGAAGTCGAATTGCTATTGTAAAGAGATACAACAAAGAAGAAGATAATTACTCGTGTTGCCTACAAAAATCAATAAACGAAATAGATTTTTATCATCCATGAAAATGTGTGGTCATTAATTAGTTATTTTAATCCATACAAGCGAATATTTTTAATTTTGTATTTTCAAATCATTCATTTCCCGCGAAATTAACGAAACCAAAGATAAGGGCCGTGTGGGCCTTCAAGAAATATTTTCCATAGGGCCAAAACGGGAACGGATCTCATATTGGGCCGACCGAGACGACCCGACCCGACCCGAAAACATGTCGGTCACATCAAATCGAGAGTCTATCCCCCCACCCCCTTCTCTCTTTCGGTTCAGAAACTACTGGGAGCGAAGAAGGATTTTGAAAAAAAACTCGCTTCGTCCCCCCCTGGAGTTTCTCTCTCTCTCTCTCTCTAGCCCGTCATCAGCCGATCCCATCTCCCGATCCATCCGAAGCCGTCGGCGCACAGGTAAATCCGCACTAACCCATGATGATGCTTCGATGCATCATCGATTGTTTCGAATTTCGATGTTTCTCGGGGGCGGGTCGGTCGGATGTAAGAATCTTGATGTGGGTGTCAACGAAAGCCGATCGAATTCTTCGCATTTCTTCCCCCGTCTTCACGTTCGATGTAAACGGACCTTAATCGAGAAAGCTCTCGCCCGGGTTGTCTCCAAGTTAGGGTTTTTGCATGTTCTGCGGGTGGTTTCTTGGTTAGGGTGTGATTTGGTTGTTTTTGAAATCCCGTTTTCTTGGTGTGATATCCGGTTTCCTGTTTGTTCGGGTGAATTGGTTGGGACGTGGGAGAAATTGGATGATGGGTATTGATAAAGTTTTGATTTTTTGTCTGTTTGGGTTCTCTCTTTCCAAGTTAGGGTTTTTGCATGTTCTGCAGCTGGTTTCTTTGTTAGGGTATGATTTGGTTGTTTTTGAAATCCCGTTTTCTTGGTGTGATGTCCGGTTTCTTGTTTGTTCGGGTGAATTGGTTGGGATGCGGGAGAAATTGGATGATGGGTATTGATAAAGTTTTGATTTTTTGTCTGTTTGGGTTCTCTCCTTTTGTAGGGCTTGATCTGCTTTAAAGATGCCGGCCACCGCAGGGAGGGTTCGCATGCCCGCGAACAACAGGGTTCACAGCAGCGCAGCCCTTCAGACCCATGGTATATGGCAGAGCGCGATCGGGTATGATCCCTACGCCCCCAACAAGGATGATTCAAAGAGTTCGGCGCCCAGTAAGATGGCCGTCGCGGAGCCCGAGGGGGAGAACGCGTATGCGAGCTTCCAGGGTCTGCTGGCTCTCGCCCGTATTACCGGGTCGAATGCCGATGAGGCCCGCGGCTCGTGCAAGAAGTGCGGCCGTGTCGGGCACCTGACATTTCAGTGTAGGAACTTCCTGAGCATGAAGGATGATACGGAAAAGGACCTGGAGGCCGGGCAGGCTGGGCTTGCATCTTTATCTGGGTTGGATAAGCTGAAGGGGAGCGCTAACAAGCTGAATGGTAAGGGTGAACCAGATAGCGAGGAGGATAGTGAGGAAGAGGAGGAAAGTGAGTCTTCAGATTCTGATGTGGACTCAGAGATTGAGAGGTTAATTGCCAAACGCGGGGGGAAAAAGGTCAGCAGTAAGGCTAGCAAAGAAAGTTCATCAAAGAAGAAGAAGAGGAGGGATGATTCAGAAGATGAGGATACCGACAGTGATCCTGGGGAGAGAAAGAAAAGAGGGAGGTCAAAGAAGAGAAAGAGTGGAAGGAGAAGAAGTAGTCTCTCTGAGGATGAGGATGAGGATGAAGTAAGAAAGAAGAGGAGGAAGGAGAGGAGAAGGAAGAGGGATGAGTCATCAGATGAGGAGGAGCAGAGACGAAGGCGCAGGAAGAGTAAGAAGGAGAAAAGGAGGAGGAAGAGTCATAGATATTCAGATGACTCCGACTCTGACGAATCAGGTGATTCTGGCAGGAGGCACAGGCCGAAGAGCCGGAGGAGGGTAGCCGCATCTCCTCATTCTGGAGCAAGTAGCTCAGATGACTCGCGTGTTGGTAGGGATGCAAAGCGATCTGGGAAGAGTAGCAGGAGGCACCGTCATAAAGAGGATGAGTCTAGCTAAGACAGGTAATAACATGCGCTTGGCTATGTAGTTTAATTGTTATAATGCCACTGTCTATAATAGAACGTGATCAAAGTGCTACTAAGTGTTTTCTGCCAATGAAACATGGTAAAGTTATTTCATCTTTAGAAATCCACCTTCTCTTTGGATACTGTGCTAGAAAAGCTTTAGTTCAAGATCTCCTTGTCAATTGTGTCTTTACTTTAACAATATAGTGCTAGTCTGTGCAGTTTATTGCCTGACTAGCAGTTTTTTCCTCTCAACATGCACGGGTTGGTTTAGTCTTATTCCTTTTATAAAGGGTGATCATAATGTTCATTTGTAAAGCCACAGTGGCGATTCTCATCTCCTTAACATGAATTTGATTGTTGCATTTTGAATGTAAAGTACAGCTGTAAGGATTCTCAGTGTGGCAAATGAATATAATGATGCCTATTACTCCTCAGATAGTCTGTAGAGACTCCTTTTAGTCTGAAGAATGCGGTCATTGGGGTGTAATAATTGCATGAGATGTATCATATCTGATGTGGGTCTCTGATGCTGATGATATCTATTGAACCTGCAGATTCGGAGGGTGAGGACATGGTGTTTTCTGCAAAAATCATTATAGCTGATGCGGAGGATGGTGATTGAGTGACCTGTATGTGCGTACTGTTGAGAAAGTGGAACAGAAAGAAGTGTGCAAGTGTGTGAATTTATGTTCTTGCTTCTCCTTTGTATTTGTTGCACTCTACATCTGTCATCAGTGTGCTAATGGCAGGGTTATTGTATCTACTTATCCATGACTAATGGATTGTTGGACAGTATGTTTGCTACCTGTAGTTCATGAATAATGTCAGCTCTTGAGATTTCTTTGACTTGGGCCTCTTCTTGGAGGAGCGAGAGCTAGAAATTTGGTGTCATTGAAAGGGAAAAGCTTTGTGAAGTTCCTTTGTAGTTGACTTGGCTGGAGTCTCAGCATATCATACTATCTGCTGTCGTAGATGACGGGATTTACTAGTACTTCCTCTTGTTGTCTGATCCCGAAAAAACTAAAAATTTCCTTCTGCTGGGTCCTCGAAAGGCAAAATCCTCTCCAAGCAGTGCTCTTAGTAGAATCAGCAAAGGCAGATATCACCATTCTCTAAGAGAAATTTGACCTAGAGCTAGCGACTTTGACATATTTTCCTCTTCATGGTATCAACTACTGCTGTTGGTATTTGTCATTAGCTTAATCAATGTTTGGGTTGTATATATAAGCATTGAAAGATGCAATTTATCTGCAGATAATCCCGTGGAAGACGATGACATTTGGGAAATTAATGCTCCTCTACTAAATTAGTTAACCAAATGATGGTGGCACTCTTTTAGTGATTATTCCAGTTAGTAAATCTGGTTTAAGCGCCCAATTAATTTGTCACTTCTAGTAAATGAGTGTTAATATATGTAGCAATGCTCCTCCCAATTATAAAGACAAAGAAAAGACTTTAAAAGAACATAGAAGCGTGCTCTCACCGGAGGGGGAGGGAGAGAGACGTGATTGCAAACTGACATGGGCAGTAGGGCTTTATCATTCTTCATTAAATTGGTCGAATGAATAATTTACAATCAAGACATGAATGTTGTCCTCCTGCCTCGTTTAGTCTACTACTCAAGAACTGAATGACCCGGCAAATATTATTAAGAAAAGAAGAGGCGCTTGGAGCGAGACCCTTTCCTGGTGGAGATGACCGAATCTTCAGCAGCTCATAAGTCGGTCTGATAATTGTCAGGCTTGTACCACAACGAAAAGTCAATTCCTTTGGCCTTCAGTTTCTCGGTAGCAGGCGCGATTCTGTCCAGAAGCTGCATTCCGAAGATCATCAGTAAGCATGTTTTGTGTTTCTAGATAAGCGCATACAGATGCTGATAAAACCAAGGGACTTCCTAGTTCCCCCCCTGCTTGTGCTTGTTTTTACCGACAGACGAGAAGACTTGCGACATTCACATCGACCTAATAAGTACATACCGCAACAGACAGCGCTGAGGATTAAATACGAAATTACTTACCTTCTCAAAGGTAGTCATGCTTAAAAGCAGACGTACTCATGGAGAGATTTATGCTATATGAAAACTCTTAGAGATAGGGCATGAGCAGACTGGCGGAGATTGTGACCCCTCATGCCTTCCTAATGAAACTGCGAAACCTGTACATGTAAATGCGCTGTGCTTTTCTGGCCGGTCAACAATCTAACATCATCGGTCACATGTCAAGTTGACTTCGTTAATATTCTCTTAATGTAATTTAGTCCAGCAAATAGACAATATCACAAAATCCAAGCCCATGATGCTGCTTTTTCTTTCCCCATGTTCGTGGGAATGAGCAGAACAGTTTCCAGATGACTTCAAACCCATGATTTTAATCTTTCTTCAACTGTTTTATTTCTCATACATAACCTTATTTTGGGAGTTTATTGCTTTTGAACCCTGTCAAATTTCTAAGGCCAGCCACTCAATTCTGTACTTGATATTGTAGGAAGGTCATTGTCTTTTAATACCATTATCCTATATTAACTAATTAAAGTATATTAACCCAAATGGTCAAATCTCTTTGGTATGGTTTTGCAATTCAATTGATTGTCCACGATCAAAGAGATATCTCTCCCCCTGAAAATGGTGAGACCCATCCCATTTATTATTCCACAATCAAGAAATACATTTCCCCATCTAGCAACAAGCCAAAGGTCAGAGTTCACTGTTGGTGCCGTCAATTATACATAAGATGGAAAGTTTGGACTAGATGCAATCACTCTATGAGACACATTATTGCATCAAAGGATGTGGAGAACCTCATTCAGCATAATAAACATATCATATTCCCAAAAGCAAATAAAAGGCCTTTGTGGCCTTCAAAGTTGAAGGTTATATTCACATTGCTAAGTAGGGAAAAAATACTGACCTTGCCATGCACAGCACCATTTGACACCAAAACAGATCTATCAAAAACACAAAACTTTCCCCCGTCCATGCGAGTAACAGCCCCACCTGCTTCTTCGACTATCTGCTCAGAGAGGAACGGACATTAAATAACATAGACATTGATCGGTTGGATATATAAGGTGAGTAGAGAGCCAAGGACAGAAGATTTATGAGACTTAGAGGGATAAAACTAAAATAGTATATGAGGGCATTCTCATAATTTTCTTTATTTCTGTATCTGTCTCTTTGAGACAGAAAATATATGAGACTTAAGAGGGATAAAACTAAAATAGTATATGGGGGCATTCTCATAATTTTCTTTATTTCTTTATCTGTCTCTTTGAGACAGAAGCTTTAATTTGGTTCAGTCAGTCAAACAGTATGGTGAACATTTACCAGAAATCAGAGGCTTAGGCTGCTAATATAATTTTTTTTTTTGGTGAAAAAAAAAACTCGGCTAATATAATTGATACACAGCACTAGTACCATTCAAGAGAAAAAAGAAAGTGATACTAAATTTACCCTCTTATCCAGTAGCACCACATAAGTAAACAATGTTAATCTCACAAAGTGTAAGGGGAAATTTTTTTGTAATTCAACAAAAAGCAAACTTGTCATTTGGAGGACGTTACCAAAACTCCAGCAGCCATGTCCCATGGCTTCAGACGGTACTCCCAGTATGCTTCTGCGATTCCTAGAGCTACATGGCACATGTCAACAGCAGCTGCTCCAAGCCTTCTTACTCCCTAAATAATACAATGTATTGATAGATTCGAAAATAATGATATGTTGGCGACAACTAAATGGGGTAGGCAGACATTGCGATGGTAATAAGAAGGGAAAAAGAAAACAAAAACAGACACCACTGAGAGAGAGAGAGAGAGAGAGAGAGAGAGAGAGAGATTATTCCTCATAGAAATAATAGCTGTGATATAAAAACATATACCCGGCTAATATCAGTAAAATCTTTAAATAACTCCATGTTGGTAGCCCACGGATCATCATGCTCGTAACCAAATCCAGTCACTAGAAGAGATTGCTCCACCTGTAAGGGGAAAAAAACTTGTCTAAATCTTCAAGCCACACAAATTGCTCATTCCCTTCTACAATTGAAGTAGAGAAGCAATGCAAGGGAAACTTCCAACAATTATTATTGATTGTAAATTTGTTCTGATAAACTAGAAAACAAATGTCAAAGAGTTGTATGTAGCAATGCAAAACAAAAGAACTTATTATCAGCCTGCCCCTTCAATACCAATTTATGATCAAACTACTCACCAGATCCGTTTTGCTTGACTGAATTTTTTGCCCATTACAGAATGCTCCTCCACCTAAAATATGAGAGTAACTTATCCCAATTGAAAGTAATGAATAAGGATAGTTGGGTTCGTACATAAGAGTAAGATAGTTACCTGCTGTGGCAGAAAACATGCGGGTATTCCAGCACATAGGGCCTCCAACGAACTCCACCTAGATATTTTATCACATTCTCAGAGTTCCTCAATGTGCGAGCTGGTCTAAGAACCCATAACTTCCACATGAATTTGGGGGAAGCAATTTCCTAGCAGACTCAGGGACAAGTAAGAGGCATTTTACACATCGGAATTGACCCATGCTGCCATGCTTAAGGACTGACTTTATATCTCCATTCAAAGACAGGACAAGTGTTTCTGGAATTCACAAGCGACTTTGAAGTTGATTCGACTTCAATGATTTTAGCAGCAACGTAAAAGAATATAACGGCTGAGTTAGCAATAAAGATACTGTTTGAACCGTGGTACATCTTACCAAAAGTAGAAAAGAAAAACTTCAGAAGAAACCGGCAGCTTTACTTTGTTTCTTCAAAGTTACATGTCCATATAAGTCAAGTTCTTTCTCATTCGATCAATACTCGACTCTGGAACTACTATAAGTCTATAATCCATGCAAGTTCAGTCATTTACGGGCTTGAATAGTTCTACAATCAATACTAAAACTATGCGCAATAACAACATGAGCTACATAGACATACCACTGCTGCAGCAGCAGGATTTCCTTGGAAAAGAACTCCAACAGAAACTGCAAAGCTAGGGTAACCATGGGCAAAGTTTGTCGTCCCATCTAGAAACACATGAAATTTCAGGATGATTGTTGTCCAGGACAAGTGGTTCCATGAAAGAGAGAGAGAGAGAGAGAGAGAGAGAGAGAGAGAGAGAGAGAGAGAGAGCTAATTGATGAAATAATAAAGAGAAATACATTTGCAGTATTACATATGCTCGAAAGGTCCGAAATGTTTTCAAACTTTATGCGATATGCTCATCTCAAAAATCCTGCATAATATTTTTAAGTGATAATAGCAGACAACTGTTTCTGCTTTCCAACATCATGCAATATCATTTATAAAGCAGAGGAGTGGTGCCAAACAAATATTGCAACAAAAACTCACCTCAACTGGTGAGCTTGAGAGAAATCAAACAGAAATCAAACAATTAGGCATACAATCAAGAACGTTGAGAGGACATATGAAGAAAGTTAAGAAATACAGTCTAATGAGGCTAATATGAGATATTTATGCAGGGGGTGGGGCAACTTCTATATTATCTATGGAATTCGAACAATTTTTTAGGGAAGCAAAAAGGAAACAAGTATGCTATGGCAATTCCACCCAGAGGGAAATGGGAATCAGTGATATATGTTCTTATTGTGCTCAAAATGGGCTAAATTTGAAAAGGTTGGGGAAAATTTACAAATAATCGGGCTTTTTTTGGAGATTTGGCCAATATACCAACCAAGCAACAGAGATTGCTAACGGATTAGCATCATATTAGGGAAGCAATCTTGCTCTTCAAATATAACTACAGGACAGTGGACAACAATGCAAATAGAGGTTCCAGCAGCAGAACAAGATGATTTCATAGGTCTAGTATGCTTTAGCATCCTCAAGTGGAGGAAAAAATCTAGCCATTGTGCGTAGTGTCTTATCCCAGACAGACCAAAATTGCAGGATTTCACTTACATTAGCAAACACAGAGATCATAAGATGAAGATGAGTAAAAGTTGAAGAAGAACAGTTTATCATGAAGGAGAACCTTCAGATATTCACATCAACCAGTTTTAAAGGAAGTTGCAAACAATGGCTTCTCACAGTTCAAGACAATGAGATTTATGGAACAAATGGACGACTACTATGGATGAAAATGAGATAAGGGCATTCAAATCTAGGAATATGATTATAAGATAAGCTCCATTGTCCTTTCATCGATTAATTAGAAAGTGAAAAAAAGATAGACTCTGTCAAGAATACAACTTTGAAGTTCAGACATTTTTATACTGCCAATTGAACAAAAACTCAAAAAAGAAGGAAAATCAAGAGAATATCGGATTCATGGGTTTCCACAAGTACATACCTAATGGATCAATGCACCAAAGATAACCAGATGATGAATCTCCAATTATTCCTCCTTCCTCCCCCAGAATTAGATGATCTGGAAAATTCTTCCTCACAACATCTAATATTGCAGCCTCACTCATTTTGTCTGTTCTGCAAGTACATTTCCAAAGCTCAGAAACGAGAATTTGTTGAGTTCTCTCACCAGAATGCTGTGCTTGACCCTATGGACAGGGTCTGTCGTAAGGTCATTACAGTTTGCAAGCATTCAATTATTGTGTGGAATCTCCTATAGATAGATTGCCACAATTTGCATACTCACAGGCATAACCTAAATCTTAACTGGCCAATTTTTAAGGCTTGCGCCATCCTATGCTGCATTAATGTACTTTTAACAACAAAATGCAGAAGGCAAGTATAAAAGCATAAAAATTGCATTAACTCAGCATCAAATTATCGTTCTTTAAGGCATATGCAACCACAATACCGTGAAATTCAGTCTTCTCTTTTCTACTCTTTCAAGAAAGATATTAGGCAGGATGAAATTGACCAAGTGCAAGGTTATCTGAAAGGAGAGCTCAAGAACTCACTTTCAAATGATAATCAAACAGTATAGATTGAAGAGGAAGGATCAATCAGCTGCTCAGCTACATTATGTTCACTGGTAATATGGAATCAGCTATGCAACAAGTTGAGACATGGACAAACATAATATTCTTTAACCCCGCATAATGACTTTAGTACAGGCAAAAAAAGACATCAGAAGAACAACATCTCAAGTCAAATGAAAATACGTTAAAAGAGCATTCAGAGCTTTTCCGCTGAAAAAGAGCATTTCAAGCCACCATTTGCAGAATTTGGCTGTCTAGCACAATGGATGTTTACATTATGACAAGAGCAGAGTTACATAGTAAGCATCATCCAGAGGTCTATGGAACAAAATAAAAAGCCTATCATAGCTATGGCAAGCTATTGCCCTTCACTCATATTCAGTAGGAAAAAGAATCTTACTCGGTCACCAAATCAGTTAGTCCTTTGTAGAAAATATTCCTGGGCTTATTAACAGCATCCATAACAACCTGAAAGAAATAGTAGTGACAGAATCAAGATATGCCAGAAAGTTACAAAAGAGCATTTTCCAGGACAAACAGGATAGAAAAGGGAAAGCATCTCCACACAAGTTAATATTCCTCATCATCTTTTTCCCTATAAACTTGAACATTCATATTAGCTGCAATTCTACAGCAGTTAGGCATCGTTTGCATTAGAATCACACATGTGCGAGCAAAATGCCCTGCTGTTTTCTCCTTTCAAGAAAGGAAGACCCTAATATTGATTTTTCTTTTTCCCATTTTCCCTCTTTTTCTCCTCATTCCTGCAAGAATCAAGGGTATCATAGAAAAAAAATCCCAATTCCATCTTTAGCTTGCATTTCTGCATAAAACTGATCATTTCTACCTAAGGGGAGATACCCATTTGATTGCTACCCAAATGTTGTCATAACTGATTCATTCTCGATAAAGTCCGTTGATTGGGATAAAATTCGATCACAAAACCTCCCTTTCTCTCTCCCATTTCCATTTATGGAGTACTCCTGACTCAACCTCAAACACTACACTCTCTCTCTTCAAGAAAACAAAAGAACAAGCGCTCATAAACTGAACGGGCACGAGAGACCTGAGCACCGGTCTTGGCGGCAGTCTCGACGACTTCGGCGAGTTGACTACCAGGGATTGGTCCAGTCGACGTAGCACCCACTTTCGGGTACGAGGTGCCGGAAGACACGACGGCCCTCACGCTGAGCGTCCGCCCTTGATTTGCGCTAAAGGACGGAAATTTCAAGAACCCACCAAAAGAACCTTGACGGGTCGTGCGGGGGAACGACTGGCGAAGCTTCTGACCGAGGGGCGGAACCCAGTTGAGTTCTCGAGCGAATTTGACAGGGGCGCTGGCCGAGAAGACGAGAGACCTGCCCATGTTTCTGTGCCGGCTGCGTCGAGCAGTTGTCGTCGAATGTAGTTGGTGACTTCGATCGTCTTCTCACGGTGGTTGGAGGCCTGGCTATGGCTGGAATCTAGGACTGTGCACTTGCGCCACAGATTCCTTTTGTACGCATTTCGGATTTGAACGCTGTTTTCGACTGCTTGCTGCCCCAAAGGTATGATTTTTCGTTTCCTAGTATGACAAAGTTTGTTCCTTTAACATGAAATGGTTTTTCTATCTGAACTCGCTGAACATTCTTGTTACATACATTGGATTTATACAGGATAACAAAATATATAGAATATTACTTTATAATCAATAGAGGTAATCCCAATAAGTTTAGCAAAAAAAAAAAAAAAACCTATGCGCCAGATGGTAATTCCCACCTTAATTTATTTCCCCCAAAAAAATGCCTTGAAAAATTCGTGTAAAAAGAAGTGGCAATGGGCCGGACCGGGGCAGGGTAGGGCGGGGATCGGTGTTCCTTGTCCCATCTCCGCCAACACCTCGTCTCCATACTCTAACTTCCCCATTCCCACCCCTAATAACCATGTTTGGTCCCTCGACTGGACCAAACATGGTTATTAGGGCCTCCCTAGTTTTTTAAGAGATAATCAATTTATTGAATGCAAAATCTTGTGCAATAAAAAATTCTAACAAAAATTTATGATTCGATAATAGTATTAACGTCAATATAATATAAAATCTAAGACCATTTACTATTTTGACGAAAATTAACTAGATGTAACATAAAAACTTGGCTTGTGAGTACTTTTGAGATAAGTAACATTGTAATATTATTAGTAGGGACATAAATTTAGAATAATTATCTGAATTTAGGATAATCAAGATAATTATTATGTAATCCAAGAAAATTCCATGTTTTGGGTTTACAGCGATGTAAGTTTATATTTTGAGATGAAACTGTGGATATTATATTGCACCTGATAAATTTATTTATTTTTATTATTTTCCTTTACCCACAGCATCGATACCATTTTTTACTAGCATAATGAATTAGACAAGACATCAAAGATATAGGAGATGATAGGACCTCATTGGGCTCAGCCTTACAAACCAACCCACATATGAAAATTGATCAATAGTATCACAACGTAATTATTTGCCTACATAGTTTTGTACTTCTTCCCATCTTTTCACCTAATTTATTAAGCTGTAAGCATAAGTTATTGGCCTCCCGATTATCACAGTGAGTTGGGTGTCAGGGGGACTTTGAATTGAGGAATCGAAGGTCATATGTCCAAAATCATACCAACTGCAAATAAATTGCTCTTGGTTAGGTCAATTGCGCCGGTGAGAAGCTCAGAGTTAATTAATTCGTAGGGCTTTATAGGGTGTCTCAAGGGTCTCTAGATTTTTTTTTTTTTTTTTTGGTCGAAGGTCTCTAGAAATGAGTAAGGCCTATTGTAGTACATTGAGTAGAGGTGGATATGGTTTTAGGGTAGAATTGGGCATTGGATCGGTTCTCACTAGTCCTATTCCATATTCTAGGATATAAAAGGTAGGTTTTAGATTCCAAAAATTAAAGAACAAGTTTCGATGGTTAGGTTTAAGGTTTCATTAGAAGTTTAGAACCTTGAATAAGTCTATGTGTTTTTTTTTTTTTGTTCTATATCTTTGCTTGATCCTATAGTATTTCATGATAGAATGTGTATTCTAGAACCACTAGTTTGAGTATATATATATATATGTGATGGAAAGATAAAAAGTATGACCTGCACCTATCATGCATGACCCGGTAAAGTTCATTTTACTTTTACTAGCAAATATGCATCATACCAATTGACGTTTTAAAAATCTTTGAATTATTAAATAATGGAATATAATTATTATACAAAATCCTAATTCAGTTATAACTTTTCAATTTTGCTAATTTAGTCTTAAAAATTTGCGTGAAAGTTCAATGTAGTCTTTCCAATCAATTTTTGCTTGAAATCGCTGACCATGTAGGATGCCCATTGATGACTGGCCCACCACCACGTGGTGATTTCTAGCAAACAATTGGCCAAAAGGACTATATATTGGAATTTTGCGCAGAGGTTTAGGACTATGTTGACAACTGAAAACTTTATGGATGAATCGACATCCGTACCAAAGGTTTAAGATTGATTGAGTAATTTGCCGTGGACACGATATGCAAAATAAGTAAGAGTATTTGGGGAAAAAAACAGTTGATGGACTCTTTTTCTAAAAGTACTACAGATAGACTGCATTAGAGCATGCAGGCAAAGTAATTTATTTCCTAAATGGGAAGCAAATAATTCAAGAAACTGTAAATTAAGGAATCTACTACGTCTCCCAGAAAAGGCAACCAACAGCAGCATATCTCCCAACAAGAGAAACAAAATCAGTTTATCCAGCTAAGACACGCTTGAGTGAATGATTTTTCCTTGCATTTCACATTCTTTGCGTGATCTGGTCCAGAGAATCTTCATGAACTGGGGACATTTATATGACTAGGTTCATCTCCTATTCATCCTCATTCTTCATGCAGCAAGAGCTTCTTGACAAGACAGAGAGAGAGATGCTGGGTTTTGGAGAAAAGGTGGTAATGATCGTGGCCGTGCTAGTGATGTTAGGGGTGAGAGGTTCAGGGGCCGAAGGGAGAAAACCAGTGCTCCATAGGGTTGGAGGAGGACAGAACACATGGACACCGAGCGTTAACTTCACCAATTGGTCAAGTCATGAGCAGTTTTATGTGGGTGATTGGCTCTGTAAGTTACGCTTTCTTTCAATGTTTAAAGCAGCGGTTCTGTGGTCTGCTAGAAAGTCTTGCAGATGTGTTGTGTTTGGTCTCCTTTGTCATGCAATTTAGGGCATTGAGCCAAGTGTTTTGCCTTGTGGTTCACCTGCATCATGGAGATTCACAACCGAGTTATGTGGTGAATGATGCGAATTCAGCATCCTCGACTATGTTTTTGTTTCCTCTAAGATAATACCAATGAAGATGAAATCGAAAATTACTTCACAAGTCAAAAAACCAGATTGTTTATATGTATTGGTTTGTGATGATGCAAAACCAAGTTGGTTTTTAGACGTGCTTTACCAATTTGAGCAGATAATTCATCTGATTCACTGGATGTAGTATTCTAACTTTTTAAGTTCTTTGTCACGTTTTATCATTCCAAAGACTTTGGATTCGACAAGACTCAATACAACGTCCTAGAGGTGAACGAGACGAGCTATGACAAGTGCATCGACACAGACTTCATCAAAAACATTACCAAGGGCGGTCGGGATGTGTTCAATCTCATTGACGCAAAGCCTTACTACTTCATCTGCGGCAGAGGTTACTGCTTCAACGGAATGAAGGTTGCCATCAACGTCACAGTGGCCCCGCCCCTGCCCCCGCCATCCCCGACTCTGCCCAAGAAAGGCGGTTCTCCTAGTTCAGTTGGCGGTGTGAGTCAAAGGATGATCCTTCTCTCGCTGCTTGCTGCTACATTCCTGCTCTGCTCATGACAAACTCAGAGCCGATAGAGTTTATTCAACTAAATATCTAGTCACTGACTGTAATTTATGAGTCGCGTTTAACAAAGCTTGTGTCTAGCCAGTGCGTGTGTTAAGCTCATGGCTTTCATATAGCTACTGAAAATGGTGTCACGGATGACATCCGACTTCAGTTTATTTAGGTTTGAATTGTGATATAGATACTCGTCACAATCACTCTGTCGTAAAACCATGGCAAATTTTTCTAGCATGTGTTCCAAGTACTGTTTCATCTGATGTCGATAGCTATCAATCAAGGGTCAATCTCTAGTCTCATCTTGCTTTGGCCTGCATTCTTTTAAGCTAATCTATTCAATTGACCTCCATTTTATGTGGTCCAGGGCATCCTCTTTGGTTGAAACCTGAAAGATGTCAAAAAGTTTGATCACATTTGCTCTTCAAATGGCAACTGCAGTGCATTAATGGGGAGGTTTTTCTCGTGGCTGACGCCTCGACCCAAGATGCTTCGTGAAATCGGGTATTCTAAATGACATGGCATGATCTAAGTAGATGCCTGAAGGAAGTGAGTTTGAAGCACTGGACAGAAAGATTCGTTTAAATATCTAATATGAACACGACGCCTCATCTGGTTCTTCGGTTCCCATAAATTATCTTCATACACCTAGGTTGTTCTTTCGCTTGCGTGTGCACTGTGTGCATGTGTACAGGGTATTTGTACAAGGGCCAAACCAGTTCCTGGCAAGTTCCAACTTGTAGGGGGGGTCAAGAGAAATTTCCTGGAACTGGCCCTGTCAAACCATCTAGAAGCAGCAAAGGTCATGAGATAAAAGTAAGGCCAACCGTTTGAAAATCTCGGCACTTTGGAACATTCTAATGAAAGAACATGCATGTTTGACCCGTCCTGGTAGCTTTTTTTCCTTGGCCTTTTTCATGGCTAATTGCTCTCCTACAATGACAGTTGATTTCACACCACAACGCGTTTCTTGCAGCCGCCAACTGTGGACTTCATCTGCACAGGCCTGAGTTGAAACACTCCACCGTATTTGACCCTCACAAACGTTAGAAAGGCTTTAAGATAAGAGCTTCAAGCGGGTCTCTCCCTGCTTCACCTTTTCCCTTTTGCCATTTTCTCGAGAAAGAGAGAGAGATTGAGTTCGATTCTGTTACCTGAAAAATCCTAGGAGAACAGAGCTGAGATGGGTCAAGACTCGCACTACGGACCTCCAGGTATAAGTCCCTTCTTTTCGGGATGCTCCGAGCTGCTCTAAATTGACTAAATGCGCATCGAGAAACAGATCCCTTGATCAAATCCATCCCCGTAAATTCCACCGGTCTAATTTACAATGTTAAGTGCAGCTAAATATCGCTGATCTGTCATAGTTTTCGCTTTAGTCCCCTTTATGGGGCATCAGGCACAAGTCAGTCTTTCCAGTGTGTCCTGAGGCTAGGAAACTGGAAACCCGACACAATCCTAAATCCAATGTTAAATTTTGATTTCGTTTTTTAAAGAATGACTCCTAACCATAGGATAGTTTGTAAATTCTTTAGCATGTCCCACTGATGCATGGTGTCTGACTATGAGGCTGGAACTTGAATATAATACAGGGATGTATCCTTCTCTGCCCCCTTCAAGTCCTCCCCCATCCGCTCCTGAACTGCCGCTGGGCCACATATATCCTCTGCCGCCGCAGGTCGATCCTCCACATGCTACGGTACATGTGTACCCTCCGCCGCCTCAGATGTATCCGAATGTGTCGACCCCGCCGTATTCATATCCACCCCCCATCCAAGTGTATCCTCCAGCACCGCCACAGTCTTATTCATATCCACCACCGCAGCAGCCATCGGGTCATGGCTACCCTCAAGGCCCTTACGTGGTTCCGCCACCGGTTGCTTACCCTTCGAAGGATGGCCTGCAGGGCTCCCAGCAAGCGCCACCACCGCGGAAGGCGAAAAATAAGAAAAGGGGAGACGGGTTCTGGAGAGGATTGTAAGTGCTCTCTCTCTCTCTCTCTCTCTCTCTCTCTCTCTCTCTCTCTCTCTCTCTAACACTAACGCACACGTAAACCGTGTATTATGATTTCCAATGCCAAAAATGACTCAACGTCATGAAATTAAGTTTCATTTTTTGGAAAGCGATTAAACTTAATTAAGTTAGTGATATCACATGAGCATGTCAGGGTGACATAATAGTCGTATAATATGCACCGGCATGTACACACGGTCTCTTTCTTTCTCTCTTCATATGTTGATTATTCTTCGATTAATCAAGATCCGTTTGTCTACATGTGCAGCTGTGCTGGGATGTGCTGCTGCTGCTGCTTGGATATATGCTGTTGAATAATGCCTTCCATGGTGCGGCTTCCTCATATTGATGTGGACCTCTTTGCTCTGCCAAACAGAAACAGAATTCTCTTTGTTTCTTTGCATGGATCTTGTGTCTCATTTTTGCTTATTCATCTCTTTACTGTTTCTGTCGATGAATTAGAAGGGTTGCTGTACTATCTGTAAGAGAGGTTATGACAGAGCATATAGAGTGAAACTAAGCTGGACTGAAGATTCAGACTGCTCTGTGGAGATGTCATGTCACATTATCTTCTTGTAATTATATGGTGTGACCGTGTGAACAGTTTTAGCATATACGAATCTAAGTATCGATGTTTCACATTGCCATGTTATCCTTCCATTCTTATAGTCGGGACGCATTCATTTGTTTAATTTCCGGGTGCAGCGAGAGTCAAACAAGCTTTGGCCTAAGCACTCGTCGAAAAGAGCAAGCCATTGAGAGTCCGCCACCGAGTAACCCCATCAATCGATGATAAGATAAATCGAGAGGAAATCATAACTCGAGAAAATACGAACTTCGTTTGGATGATAAAGAGAGGACGAAGACGGACAAATAGAGAATCGATTCTCGTTAGACTCGTCTATTCCTCCTCTCCAGTTGGGCATTACAAACCCTCAATTTCGTTCAGAACATATAGAGCCAAGTACCACTGAATCACTGTCGAAACGATACCATTCAATTCCCTCATGCCCCAAATAAACTGTCAAGCTGTATTCAGTCACCGACTCCATGCATCGTTTGATACCAAAACGGCTCGTAACTTGCGAATGACGGTTCTAGCTGCCATCCATAAGTTACCAACCTTCCTGGAAAATGGACTTCTGATAGCACATGTACAATTGTTCTCCATGAATAGATGATGGGTCTTCCATTACAAAACCCAGAACGATCTTCCAATGTTATGTTTCATCAAGGCAATTGCCACCAGTGATCCTTATATTTACAATACGCACATTTTGTACACGACCAACATTACTATACACAGCACTGCCCCAATTGCGGGCTTTTCTTTCACACAGTGTGAGTAACTAAATTTAGGCATCGACAAATACACTCAAGGCATTGAGCTCAACCTGTTGCTTGCCCTCATTTTGGGGGTGCACGATCACAGTGGCACAAGCCTCGGCCCGAGAAGATTGGTGACCTCCGTCTTGGGAAACGGATATGGTGCTTACTGAGGGCATTATGGTAACCTCTCCTTGGTCACCACTGGCATCTTTGGAAATGATTTCCCACTCCTCTTTGAGTGAAGTCACCTCCATGCCCTTCTTGTGGTGTCTTTCCATTTCAAACGTGGTGGGTAGAATCACATAGTCGTTAAGCGGGTTGTAGTATGGGTCTGAATCTGCCTTTAGCCAGTGCTTCAGAATGCGGAAAACATGATGATCACACAGAATTCCCCGGTGCTCCCCGGGTACTCCAACTCTTGCAACCGCTTCAAGCCCATCTGCCTGAATATGAAGAGACCAAGACCATTTGTAAGAGGAGAAACTACAGCGAATTAGGGCATGTTTATTAGCCTAGATAAACATTATCCAAATCAAGTCCAGATAGAACCCCAGACAAGTTATCTGAGCACTAGGGTGGCTACAGACTGTCCTGCTCCGATTGTGTATAAAAGAAATGAAAGAGGTTACATGAAAAGAACAAAAGAACAGCACTCCTGACAATGAGCCAGCGGCAGCCCAGGGGCATTGCTATGAACCACTGCGTTGTGATTGTTCCTCCTCGATCACCTCTTCGCTCTAGGGTCTCAAACTACTGATGAGACCACCATACATAATGGTATTCGCTGTCAACTCACACTGAGGACTACTCTCTCTGTGGTGACCAACGCGACCAATGTGGTGGGCACCTACTGCAGCCAACTAGGTTCAACTGCTGTTGCCCTCAATTAGATTAGACCTTTGTGGCTATTATTATTAGAATAACTTGTTATTTAATATTTTCTAAGTATTATAAAATCTTTCGACCCACTGGGTCCACCCAAACACCAAATAGGCATGGATATGTCTAGATATGATATCTGGTGTGTCCTATACAAACTTATTTCTAGAAACCAAATAGAGCTCTTTATATTGAAGAAAAACTTTATTGACACTCTCATTACATATATCCTAATATAAGAGACACAATCACAAACTCTTATCTGGTCTTATAAGAGATAGTCATAGCCCAAAATCAGCCAGTAGCTCCATGAGAATTTTGCCAAAGTCAAATAAAGAGGGAAAAGCAGATGAGTAATACAGGTTGCATGAGCTATAGTCAAGCCCTCCACTAACTGGTCTAGCAGTTCAAACTGACAGGTCCAACAGATTGTAAGTTCCATACCTTAGCTGATTCAGTTGGAACTGTTCCATCACCATCAACACATATATAATCAGGCTGAAATTCAGAAAGCAGGAATCAGCTTCTCAACTACTTAAAGAGAAAACAGGTACCAAGCATGAAATTCATGATGAGGACGTTAAGGAAAAACCAAAATAGCATGCATCCTTCTGGACTCTAGCTATAGAAAAAGAGATTTGTATATGTTAGCTCCACTCAAATAGACCAAAGAGTTATGTTCACATCCCCTTTTCACTGACCGGGTAAAATTGAAGTTCTTGCAAGTCCGTAACAGGCATGTCCTCACTGCCATAGCTGCACAGAACACAACACCACTAAGATAAGGAAAGTCGATCTGAAACATGTATGTATTTTATAGACAGTGTCCAATCTCACATAAAAGAGATTTTCTAAAAAATATGTAAGTTGTAGAATTGGCATAGAGAAAGTAGAAATGAAGCACTTCAGCCAAACATTACCAAACACTGTGTGGTGTCTCCAGATTGGTCGCATATATATTGTAGAATTTCACCCCGGGTGGAACTTTAGCACAAGATAAAATCCTACGGGTCTCATGAGCCCATTTCAAGATTTCCTGGTTAAATGGTAAGGAAATGCTCTCACCATCATAATCAACCTGTTATTGAGTCCGAATAATTCATTAGTTAACAAACAATGAAGTAGATGGTAGCTCATGTTGGACAAAAATATTGAATAATATTAGGCCTAAAGTACTATCTATGTGGAAAATGACTTGTCATTAGAAAAAGAGAACCCTCCTTTTCTTAAAAGTGAACCTAACACGGTGTCCAGGCTCAACTCAGTAAGGGTTCTAGTCAACTGATAGGTAGGCCATGACGAACTAAAGTTCATAATGGGGATAAAATGAATTAAAAACCAAATGGACCTATAGCAGGCAAAAACTGCAAAGTATATCTTGCATAACTGCAATCTACGAAAATATATTGCGGATATCAAAGGAAAAGGAATTGCAGAAAGGGTTCTTTAGACAAATGAAATATTAACGCTCAGTTACGTTTAGCAGCATCTGGATAGAAGATGCACTAAAATTTCAAAGTTGAAATGCTAAAAAATGAGATCTCGGATATCTTACTAGTTCAGTACACACATTGTTTTAAGACTTTAGACCTTCATAAACAAAATTCACTTTATTTCAAGCGGGACAGGTCCAAAGATAGAATTGGCAGTTTTTCGTCCAGACAGAATAAGAAATGCAGAACTTACCGTATTACTTGAAAGTGCTTCGGCGAATATATTTACACTCTCAGAAGGGGTGTAAGACTCAAGGATCATACGGGTTTCACCACAATCATCAAGCTTCTTCCTCCAGATCTCTAACACTGGGGCATGTTCCCAGTTAAAGTTTGGACATGCCATCAATTCATAGATTGATGGGCATTCAATCAGCTGAGATCAACAGCCACAGCATGTTATTATGTACGTTCTCAGCAATTTCAGGAATACAAACAGGTAAGTGGATAAGACTACATGATTCTGCTTGCATACAAGTTTTCATGAGCAACCACATGTTCAGACAAAGATGTTTAAATGTGTGAAAATATAGTGGGTGGGGAAGGAAGGGGTTTGGGGTTAAGAGAAGAAGAAAGAGAAGGGGGGGGGGGGGCGGTTGGATGACGTGGATGACACTGTAATGTACACACAGATAAATGAACCACTAACAAGTCATAGGCAAGTCAAAACGCTCATGGTCCTCTTTTACCCTTCCTGCATATAACACAAGTAATCAATGACCCACTATTACACACTGCTGCCATTACCTAAATAACCAAACAGCGGCTACTTCAACCTAAATCACATATGTACCACTAGTACTTGGTACAGTCTGTTTCCTCATGGGTATCATAACAAAGTACAACCTAACTATTGTGTGGACTAATGAAATTGTGATGACACCCAGAACATTTGGACTTGTCTGTCAAGAAATCAAAACTAATTTCATTCAGTCAGCAACTTTGAGTAGGCCCCTCCTACTTAGTGATTCCTACTGAATCTAACATTAAGTAACAGTCCTTCACACATTCTTGAATCACAACAGGAGACACATAGATATCCTTCTATGTATCATAAGTATTCTAAGGATCACTACACAACCCATTAAAGGACCTCAAGATGCTAATCCACAAATAGTGATACAAGAAATTTGAAAGAACTTATTTATGGAATGAAGGCGCCCCTGTCAAAAGCAATTAAATTCTTAACTTTTTTTAATTTGCAGCACTCCTTAAAGTTATCAAACAAACTATAAGTCAAGCAGAAAATATTTGATTTCTCATAGTCTGGCTATAAATTAGTAAAAGAAATGCTTTGGCAGTATTTAAGTCTGCTTTTGTATGTTTATCACTATGTATTCGTTAGGCAATTATAAAGTGTCTAAGCTAGCAAATATGCACTTTTCATCTTTCACTCCTAACTTATGAAGTGAAACAAAGAAAAAGAAGGACAGCCATGCACTGATCACACATTTTCGGTTCCATATCAACAACATATACTGTGTTAACCTTGACAAAAAGAAGGTCAACAAAACTGAAGTGCTTCACAGATACGTATGCATATAACTGTGAAGATAGCATACCAGCTGATGCATGCTCCACTTTGAAATGAAAAAGTTTTGCTCCCAACCATCCACAAATGACATCCCATTCAGAAAGGTAGACGTGACATATCCAGGGGCACCTGGAATATTTAGATTTTCAGTATGTTCATAAGATGCCAATTCTAACCTTTATGTACATTTGGATAACAAAGTATACAAAGTATTTTAAGCTTATCCTGATTATGCCAATGAAATCCTAAGTTAGACAATAGGACAAGTAGACACACAACTAATTATTTTAACATGAAAAATCATTTTTACAACAAAAAAGAGGGTTCACTAGATACTCTGAACTTTTAATTATCTATTTTAGGAAAAATCTAGAGAATTTTTTATAAAATTTACTTGCTTGTTTTCTTATTCACAGTGATAGACAAGCAGTTTTATGAAAAACATAAGAAACTATACATATATAGATATTGGGGTAAGTGTTTTCCACAGGACATGGGACGAAAGAAAAGGAAGAAAAGTTTTCTGACTAATAAATCTACAGGGGAAACGAACGTATGAGCTTAGTCAATGAGCAATGAACGAAAAAAGCAGTACAACTCTAAAAGATGATTCTTACCCCGAAAAGGTGCAGCTATAGCAATCCAATTCTTCACATACTTTGCAAAAACCTACAGAAGAGTCAAGTGGTTCTAAGTAATTATTTTTAAATGAAAATAGGTAAAAGAGACAAAAGGGAGAGAAAGGAAAAGAGAGATTCAGATTAAAAATATATCACTGGTAAAAGCAAAAATAGATGGCATCAGTTTTATAAGTTCCTTACATCACTGTGCAGGCACATAAAGCACTTCACTAGAAGACCTCCCATAGAGTGACTGATAATGGTCATCTTCTTCCCTCCCGCAGCATTATATACAGATTCCAACTTTGCAGCCAAACGCTCCATTGTTTCTTGAAACCTTAACAATGAAGAAAGAGTAAAACAACCCAGAAATGCTAGTGGCCACAATCACCCACACAAACACAGAGAGAGAGAGAAAGAGAGAGAGAGAGAGAGAGAGAGAGTAAAGCCCATCCTGAAGTTCTAGGTATTAGAATCCAACCCAAAAGCTAAAGTCATGAAGGGAGACCACAGATATATTAGACGGCAACCCATCATGAACTAGAATGTATTAGAGTCCAAACCAAAGCTAAGTAATTAGATGAAGGTAGACCACATGTTTATAATATAGTGACGAACGGGGATAGATATAAAATATCAGAGCATAAAGAAATTGAAGCATGATTATGCTATCATGTCAAAAGGTCCAACCCAAAAATTTTGAGCCAGCAGGTGGAGGCAAACAATTGATGTACTACTTTAACACTACACACATTGCATAAGTTGCACTACAGGTAGAGGAGCAAGATCTATGGCGACATGAAGACAAGAGTCCAAGAGACGATTTAAAATAAAAAATATACATGTCAAGTGCAGTTAGCTCGTAAGTCTAACATGAAGGTAAAGAACTGCTATGCATCACATAAATTATCAAGCTAGATAGAGTACTCAATATCACAGATAATATTCTCCTAATAGACTTAATTGCATGAACATGGGCTTCATCATAAGCCCCTAACTATTTAATTTGGCCTCTTCTAAGCCCGATGCCATATCTACTGGAACAAGATTCAGAGGCTTGAGAACACGACTGGCATATAAATGTCCCAGAGAATCTGTCAAATAGAGTACGCAAAATCACTTCCATTACTCATCAACATCTGAAAAGTTCATTTGGAGAAAAGGTGAAAAGTATTTTGCCAAAACTCTAACTTGCAGCTCAAACATGAGAGTTGCAACTATTTGGGGGTGGTGATTAGTTGCATTGGAAGTGCTTTAAGGTGTGTTTGCAGATAGTAGGCTAGGCATGGTGCAAATAAAAGTACTGTTATAATTTCTTTTCTTGGTTGGTCGCTAACACTATTATAACAGGAGAACTATGCCACAGACGTACCTGTTACTTTGCCTGAAATCATACCCAAAACCGAACAATGTCTTCCCTTCCTGAAAACCCCATTTGATCATTTCGACTATCATGTCATGGAAATAGTATACACAATCACGCCCAAGGACCTGCACGAAAACAAAGTAAGACAGAGATACTGGTGAATAGTTCAAACTTCATTTGCAAGCCAGTGATAGTCATGATATCTAGCAAAATGAAGACAGGAACTCTATCCTATAAAACACTACTTGCTGTAAGCTCATTACAGTAAAAAATTTATCTTAAACTTCAAATCAACGTAAAAGATACATTTCATTGAGAGATGATACATACCATATCAGGGTCCAAAACATCAATGGCATACAGTCCATATCTGTCTTCAGGAACCACGATGTTTGTCTTAGGATCTAAGGAAACGGTCTTACCTATTGAAACAACAACATTTTGTTATTACATTAGAAAGATAACCTATGGGGAGAAGAAAATCACAGGCCAATGAGAATGAGTAATTCACTTCAGCTACTTACAGTATCAACTCAACCAATGTCTGAATTAGACAATGCACAATATATGGAACATGCAGCTTACAAACTCTATCAACTTTGCAGGAGCAAGCTATAAATGTATAGAAGCCTGAATATTCACATTAAAGACTCGATTTCTCCCGACAAAGATCAAATCCTTTATAGAAGAAGTCGGAGGTAATCTATCCATTCAATTGAATAACCAGAATGAAGTTCTCGCTCCATTTTATTTGGTAATCCCTGCTAGAGAACTACAGGAGCCCAAAAAAAAAAGCACAAGAGTTTACAATACTGGAACATAAGCACCTGCCTTCTCAGAGAAATAAAATGTTCTTATTGACGCATGTATTTGAAAAACAACCAATATAGAAGCTAATGAAAATAACACTCTCCTGTAAGTTTCTACTTATAAACCCAGCCACCTTCTCACTGGAATGAAATGATCTTATTAAGTCACGTAGTCAAAGAACTACCAGAATAGAAGCTTACAAAAATGACGCTCTCCCATAAGTTTTATATAAAACCCCAGCATTAATCAATGGCTTCTTGATTCTCTAATAAGTACTGACTTTGAAGTTGTCATATTAGTAAAAGACCACAAACTAACTCCAAGAAGCTCCATATATGATCTGAAACTTCATATCGGGCTTGCTCATCTAGAAGGGGTGAAATCAACTCATTCTTTCACCATAATGACACTAACATTAAAGCCGCAACTGAAGGTGGTATACGAAGCAGTTTAATGTAATCAATCCATACATCAGTCATCCTCCACTCTTCTTTCCCCAGTCACACTTCAGCCATGGAGAGTAAATTCATCATAAAGCTACGATGATCTGAAAAAAAAAATCATTTTGCAGCAAAGGAAGTACTAGAAAACTCTGCCTGAACCCAAACGCAACAAAAAACACTAGAAAAATGACATCTCGAGCAAGCTCATCCGCTAAGCCTAGAAATAAAACAGAAAAATGCAAAGGACAAAAAAGAAGAATCCCGCTATTAACTTCGCGGCGATGGACCCGATCGCGCATCCATAAGAATCGACAGGGCAGAAAGATTACCGACGGCAGGGTCGAAGCGAGACCAGAGCTTGGTCCGGCACTTGTAGTCGGCCCCGAAGATCCGGACCCAGACCCTCTCGCCCTTGTCGTTGCTGCCGTCCACGGCGTGCAGTATCGATCCGGCGACCCCGGGCACGAGGAGGACCGGGTCGAGGTTCGGGTCCACGTACGGCTGGGGCTTCCTGATCAGCTTCAGCCACTGCTCCACGGACTGCAGGATGTCCTCCAACAGCACCGCCATCCGCCCGCTATCAAAGCCCTAACGCACCCGGTCCCGGCGCCGTCGCAATCTCGCCGTCCGCCGCCAAGTCGCCGGTAGTCGTCCGTCCGCCGGGGTTGTGGGGGATACTCACGCTTCGAGCTCGGAGTTCCGGGGGGCGATCGGCGGTCGCGGCGGAAGGACGGAGGCAATCGGTGATCGGCGGTCGGCGGCGAGGATTTGGGGGAGAATGGGGGGGAATTAGGGCTCGAATTATGGGGAGCGTCGGAGGGGGCGATGGAGATGGAGATGGAAGCCTGAGGCGTGAAGATAAGACAGGAGTCTAGAGAGAGAGAGAGAGAGAAACAACGGTTGCTTCTGCTGACCAATTATAGCTTGTTCTGTAATATACGCTTACGTGTCTCTGAAATTCAGAAACCCCCGATAAATTATAAAAGTTGACAATGACATCACCAAGAGTGTTAATTTCCATTAAATTTTATTATTAAATTATTAAATTAAATAATACGTATTAATTGACGGATATATTAATTTGAAATTTTAACCTCTATTTGTTGTATGTACATCAATTTTATGGTTTTTCATAATATTAATTTAAATTAGCCAAAACTGATAAAATGATAAATTTATTATAAATATTTTTTGTGATAAAAAAGTTCTAGATAAATTTATTATTGATGTATTAGTTTGGGGTTTTTAACGATCAAAAAATTAATTTTTGACTAAATTCTTCACATGTGTATTGATTTGAGATTTTTCATAATATTAACTCAAATGGTAACCACAAAAATCCACACATTTATCTATTCGTCAATAATGTAAATCTTGGTGCAAAAATTACATGTACATGGATCCTTTTCTAGTGATAACTCCAAAGCGATTTTTTTTTTCTTTTTTGGTCATAGCTTCAAAGAGATCATATGCTAATTTTATTTCTCAAAGAATATTAAAAAATATATCATAAATTCATTTTTTAACTCATATATGGTTGGGCTAAATTATTATATAATTTAGTCATATTCAATATATGGGTCATAAATTATTTGTACAACTTAACTTAAACTTAATCCACATCTACAATATTTTCTTCATTCTTTCTCAACCTTGCTTGACCTCACGCCACTCACTATGCACTTTCAGATAGAATCAAGACATAACTTTTGCTTATTCGATAACAATTAAGGTAAAATAGAGTTAGTTGGGACGAAATAAATCCAAATTTCTAATATAGTGGAGAAACATAGCATAAAACTACCAGTGATGTAATAAAATAAAATAATATAAGTACCTTAAATTATCTTTCATTTATATAAATTTTTGTTGATTCTATTAGATCAAAAGAAAGACTTGATAGGTGAGGCTTAGCTTGTCGTTTTTTTTTTCCATGGACGAGCCTAGGCACTTGCCGAAGCTCACAAGTTCGGGCATAGGCAGGACCTTAGGAGGTAAGGTTCTGGCTCGAGTAGGCCTGGCCAAAGCCCACCCAAGCCTATCTAATGAGCAGGTCTAGTCCCCATTCCACTCTAAATCACTTTTCAATTCCACTATTAGTCATTTTATTTTTATTATATTTTGTTTCATTGTGCCAAGCGTAATACATCAACCAAAAGCTACTTAATTTTTATTTCACTAAACGTGTGTTCACATCTAACTTCTTCTGACCAATAATGCAGAGGGCAACTTTTTTTTAGCTTCTAACTTGTGCTTACGACTTTTACTCCAAAATTTAATAATTAAAAAAGTCCAACTTTTTTTAAAATGATAAACATTTTAGATTTGCTTCAACTTCTGCTTCCGGAATTTCAATGTTTTCAAAAAAATTCCGGTCTTTAGCGTTTGAATAAATATCGAATGAGTGTTAAAAGTATTTGCAAAAATGAAAAAAAGTTGGAAAGTCGAAGGTTGGGCCAGATGGGCCATAAAGAGATATGTTTTAGATTTTTTTTTTCTTTATCGAACTGAAACGGAAGCGAATCATAGATTGGGCCGTGTCCTACCCGAAGCATTTCAGGCCCAAGAAATCCGATGGCTGTTATTCCCTTCCTCCCTTTCTTGGCTCAAGTACGGAAGGATGTTGACCCGTCTACACGTCCTTGTTTTTTTTAAAAAAACTTTTACTTTCTTTTGATTTAAATGTATGTTTATCAGAAACTCTAGCACGTGATGTCCCCTTGTTGAGGTTTTCCAACATCTAATTTATGAATTTTGCAGTTGATGTTTTTTGGGTATGTATTGGTTGTTTTGAAATCCCGTTTCTCCAACCAAATATCTTCTTTGTTTGGGTCAATTCATTGTAACGCCAAATAATATGGATGACGAGTGTTGATAATATATATATGTGTGTGCGTGTGTATTATATTCAAACCTATATGTCCTTATTAATTTTCTTTTTGTAAGCATACTATGAAGTTCTAGACATGTTTTTTGATTGTTTAGTAGAGGTGAGCATGAGTTTAGGATAGAATTGGGAACTAGATTGAATTAGCCACGGAAATTGGCTTAATTTTAGGTTCCCATCATTATCGGTCTAGTTTCGGTTTTGAAAAAAGTGGAACTAATACTATGCTATTTAGTTTCCAATTCTTAGATAAGAGCTAGAAATTAGAAACTAGTTAGGATATTTTCAAGTGTCTTACATTGTTGCTAGATTAGACGATATTCGCACTTTTACACTTTTAGGTCTAGAGACGATACAAAGGTAATGCAACACAAACATCACATAATTCTCCATGTAGCAATCACTTGTTGTTGTCCTCACAATATACATAACCTTTTTTTATAAATTTGTTAAGTGTGAAAATAGCATGAAAAAAAAAAAAGTCGGTTCTCATGTGGACCATGGAACCAATTAACATTGTAGGTTCCGAGTTTTAGGATATGCATGGTAGGTACTTGTTGATATTTGATTTAGCCGACGCGTCATTAAAAAGTAAAAAATCGAGATTTGGGTTTTTGCTCACGATAGTCTTATTTCTTAACTAAATAGTGTCGTTTTCATTTCGTTCTTTCTTTTGCACTGTTGCTTTTAGGCACTGTTTAGTAACCATTCAAATAGTGCTTGATTCTGATTTTTTGTTCCCATAATCAGCTTGGGACGAGAATCGCGTTTAGTAAAATTTTTGTTTCTGGGAACAAATTTGTTCCATAATCAGTTTGGGATGAGAATCAAGAATAAAAAAAGGTTAATTCGTGTTCGGGAACAAAATTGAGAATCAAAACTCTTCTTCTTCTATTTTCTTTTCTTCATCGACCACTATCCCGTGACCGCCGCCTGTCGCCGCCCACCGCTGGTCGTCGCCGCCGGTTGCTGGTCGCCACCGTCATCGGCGACCGGTCCAACGAGCTCATCAAGCTAGGGTGAGGTCCGGCGAGCTCTTCGGTGGCCAAGCGAGCCTCGCTCAGCTGCCAGCGAGACCGAGTTGACAAGAGCAGCAACCGGCCTAAAGAAGAATTAGAATAGGAGAAAAAAGAAAAAAAAATGAAAAAATGAAAAGGAAAAAAGGAAAAAACGAAAAAAAAGTATATAAAAATTAAAATAAATCGATTTGGAACATAATCAATGAATACGGTACCAAACGCAATTCTATTCCAGAATCAGAAATTTTGTACAGTTACTAAACGCGTTCTTTTACTCAGAATCAATTCCCGGGAACAAAATAAAAAATAATCATTTATGATCAGAATTTGTTCCCGGGAACTAAATCATTATCAAATGAGCCCTTAAATAATTTTCAGTTCATTTTCAAAAAAAATCTGAAAAGTTAAAAGATTAACTTTTGGGTTGTCTTTTTGATCAACTTTTTGACTAAAAGTCAACACCGAGTCAAAAATTGATGTTTACCCAAAAAAAAAGATGCTATTTAGCCTTAATTTCACTTTTGTCGAATTAATTTCTCAAAAATTCAAAGAATTGACAAAAAAAAAATCAACATTTTAGGAAATGTCAACTAAAAGGTTGACTTTTATTCAAACCTTAAAAAAAAAAAACGAAAAAAAAAAATACACAAAAAAATTTCTTTTAATGTCAATTAGACCTTAGTGTCGAAAATTTCACAAATTTCGATTAAAAACCTTGAATTACGAATTTTTTCAGTTTTAGGCTCTACATCAACCAAAAATAAAATTACTTTTATTCTAGTCATAATTAAGTGTAGTTTCTTCTTCGACATTTGTTTTATGGACTATCTGAAATCTGATTGGGCATTCAATTTCGTGATTTACCGAATCAAAATGCAAATTGTCTTTTTAAGCCCTAATTAGGGGACTAAAATCGATCTTTCGTTTGCAAACAGACGATTGTTTCTCACTTATTTCCTTAAGATAAGTTCAAATTCAAAATGGATTTTGAGAAATTCACACTAGAATTTATCAATTTGAAGAATTTTATCCTCCTGAGTATAAGAAAATCAAGCAATTAAGCTTTAATAGACAAAATTCGAATTGACCATTTTATAGCTATAGTTTAATTTTATAATTCTAGGTCCAATTTTGACATTAGGCCTAAATTCATTTTTTTTGACATAAACTCAAGTGCTTCAATTTAAGGTCAATTTGAAGCTTATGAGTGATCTTGCACATGGGTAGTTCATTGAATAGGGTAATTGTGACACTAATTGAATTCAATTTTCGTTTATTTGCAATTTTGTCAATTGAATTACAAATTTAACCATTTTAGCCCTTTAGGCCAAGTTCTTTGCACCCATGATTTTGACCAGTTGCCTATCACATTAATCATTCAATTAGGTTAATAAAAGACCCTTATATCATATTCATAGGGAGAGTCGTAGTTTAGACCATATTAAAAAATGCTACGATGATTGTGAGTGCATTTATGCGAGTCCTGAGCTAACCTTAGCAATTGAATGTGTTATATAGTTTAGATATTCCTTAATCCATAATATTTTCAAACATTTTTACAATTTCAATTTGACATCGTGAATGCATGCGATGTTTGTAAGTGCATTTATGCAAGCTTTGGACTAACCTTGACAATTGAATACCTTTCATAGTTGAGACATCGCTTTGTCTCAAAATCTTTCATGAACGATTTTAAAAGATGTCTTTGAAACATCATATGTACCTTCATGCATATAATCACGCCATTCATTAGAAATGTCTGTGTTTGTGATGGTGCATGCTCTTGGTAATGAGTGACCCACTGACGGTTCACTTTGTTATTTGATTGTTTGAGAAATAAGGTCTAAAAGACCTGCATGCATGTTTAATTTTTGCAAATGCCTGTGATTTCTAGATGAATGGGAGGGTCGATGCATGATATCGAGGGAAAACCCTAAGATTACATAAATCATCTAGTTAGAAAACTAATAAGTGTTGTTGGCCATGCGAGAACACAATTGGTCGATAATGATTATAAGTTACAAAAATTAATTGAGTGGGTGTCTTAATGGACCTATGCATGAAAGACAAAGGTTGACCCCGATGTCCCAAAATCTGATTTTCGCATTGAACTTTCTTTAAGTGATTGATTTTACCATGAAGTTGTGTTTTTGACTGTTTTGATGTCTCTCTTCCTATTGTATGCATCTAGTTATAGATTTCTAGATTAGGCTTAGAATAAGACCCCTATGATAGAGAAAAAGTGAAGACAGTGGAGGTCGATATCCATTCTGACCATAATTATGTACTATTTATTTCCCGACATATGTCTTGGGTTTTTATGGTCTGTATAAAAGCCCGACGAGTTGCAGGTCCCTGTAATCCTTATTATTTTCAATTATGTTTCTTTTTTATATTTTCTAAGATTGCATGGTAGATTTACAGCTCTCTTTGATTGTTTACTTACTGTTTCGTAATTTCAATTCCATTGATTGTTTTCTTTTATCATTTTCCTTAGAAATAGATTAGTACGAAAATGACCAACCATGCATGATCGCTTAGTTTAGGATTAATGATCCTGAAAAATATTTTAAAAAAAAAACGCATGATTATGTTAGGTAAACATAATATATTGTTTAGGTATCGAAAGTACGTTGATAGAAATATTGGCATAACCCAAGTCTCCGGACCCAGATATCTAGTTGTGTAGGAATCAATGGAACACTCTTGGCCCTCGATTGGGTTTCTAGCCGACCCTAAAAAACGAAGCTAGTGGTGACTCTCGTTTTATTTTTAGGTTGTCCTAAATAATTAGACTGTATAAATAAACTTGTTGCGAGAGAAATGGGTCTTGGTAAGACTCATCGTGATTTAGCATACTTGATGTGGCAATACCCAAAGGATGAAGTGATGCCATCCTTATGGGCAAAGTGTACTACGAAGAGGGTTATCGTGGTAAAGATATCCTTAAATCCAATATCCACACCCGACCTCTTCTCGCCCGAGGTGCGTCACTCGTGTGGGTATGGATCGCGACTCTCCGCTGTCACAAGGGGTACGAGCTTGGGAGAGCTCGCGATCTCATGGAGGGAACTCACAAGAGGCTTGACCCAAAAGGCGATGTGATAACGTCTTTTGGGACGCAAGTCATGAGGGAACTCTCATGATTAAGTATCCCTAAATCCAATCTTTCCCCCCTTCCTTTTTCTCACAAGGGGGATTGAGGACATCGATATTGGGTCGTGACAATACTAAGTTCCAAAAGTCGGAAAAAAAAAAAAAAACTAGTTCTAACAAGGTAAGTTCTTAGTTTTAGTTGGAATTTGAACTGACCATGAAATCACTCCCTCCTATTGTTTAGCAAGGATATAAATGCACTTGAATTCATAACTCATATTTGACATGTGAACTCTATCTAATTGACAACTTTGTACAATCCAAATTGTTAGTAAAAGTCTTTTTTAGACTTCATCTATCGTCGATTGTTGACCATTCAGATCTAATAGGCCTCATGCAAGGCTCATGCATTTGGTGATAAAAGATCAGTCATTTCATGGTAGATATCCGTAAAATTTGCCATATATAAATGCGCTCAAATGCAGTTTTGGTAGATATCATGTCAAATTTGTGGGTTCCCCTAAATAATTGGCCTAGACTTGATCAAGGGATTAGCTTGGGCTGGTTAGATATTGGGTGACAAAAAAAACGGTGCAAGTACTAAAACTTGGCATGGGGGATACTTAAGTGTCAAAAGTTATGAAAAATGTACTTAAATGCATTTAAAAAAAATTGGAATACTTGAGTGCTAACTCCAATGACCCTGCTTGAAAATCCTGCATGACAATTTTTCAATTGCTTACGTGGTTTGTCGAAGAGTTAAGTTTGTAGAGAAAAGCTAAAATGATGATGTTTTTCCTTTTTTTTTTTTTTAATTATATAATTTCAATATAAATATTATTTAAGTTAAATTATTAAAAAAAAATGGCTCTTAGCTTGGTTGGGTGAGGGGCAGCGACTCTTGTTGGATTTAGGGAAGGGCTGTGACCCTCACAGCAACCTTCACCCAAATTTAGGTGACGGCCGCAACCTTTGTCCTAGCTATGGGCGATAACTTGTAGGCTCTCATCGTCAGTTAGCCTAAGTCGCTGATTGGCGACCCTGGCTGACCCTTCCCCTACCATTACCAGCCCGTCTTGGCGACGGTGGGGAGGTGGCGATGAGGGTTGAGACCAAGGTTTTGTGCAATTTCATTTTCTTCATTTTTTTTTATAAATAATTTAGTATTAAATTTAATTGAATTAAGATTTATATTAAAATTCAAATCCAAGGTAAAACAATGTCGTTTTAGCTTATCTAAACATGTTAGCATATAAGACGATGTCATCTTTGGTTTATCTAGTCAGGTCAGTATGCAAAATGATGTCATTTTGCACTTATTTTGTCGGGAAAAAAAAGCAATATTAGTATTTCGGCCGAGTTTTCTCGTCGCTGACATTTAATTGATCAATTTTACTTTAATTTTAGCATTTAAGTGTTAATTCATACCAAATTTTGACACTTTAAGGATCGGGGTCTCAATATTGAGCCAAGGAGTGAGTTTGGAAACATATAGAATCCGAAAAAGTTATGGAAGCACATTTTTTATTATGGAAATATCATTATTCTTAGACCTCTCAAGTCCGATCATCATAAGATTAATAAAAGTCCTATTATCAAAATTTTTTCATATTGGGTAAAATTCTTCCAAAGCTCCTTGAGCCTAAATTTTGCCTTCTATTTTGTGCCCATTTATGATTCAAATTATCTCATGAAATGATCGGGCTAGGGCGGGCTCAAGCGGGGTTGTGTGGATGCCCGAGCCCAAGAACGAAATCGTTTACTTTACACCCACCCTATTAATGGTTCAACCCATGTCAATTCACATGTACCTAACGAGGCCAAAAGACTCATGATCAAGCACAATAAAAAGGTTCTCTCGTGTCTCTCGCTTTCGACATTACTCCTTTACGCGATACATAATCAAGTGGATTTGGATCTAACTCATTTGTACATGAATACATCACGTATCTTTAGTGAATTCACCATTTTCAATCGGTCCACGACACATCTAGACACGTTTCATTGAATAAGGCAACGTGTCGCCTCCGTCGGCACGACAGGCTTAGGAATAATTTAAGCATTTTGTTTAAGGTTTGTAAGTACATCCTTTTGAGATATTTACAGGAGAGATGTAGTAATCTCAAATTTCTCAGACATGGCAGACGGATCGGGTCGCGTCAGGACACGAAGCGATTAGACGAACGGTCACGTGTGCGAGCTAGAAAATCTGAATTCTCCATAGCCGAACTCTCCCAAGCAGAGATGCATCTTCTTCAATGCCTCTCGCCTGGTCCTTCTGCCAGCATCTCTCCTCGTTCCCTCGCGAACAAGGTAAAGCTTTCTCCTTCTTCTTCTTCTTGCTTATCCGCCTCTGCGGAGAGAAGGTGCTGACCCCTCACCCTCCCGCCACGTGTCCGCCTCGCGCAGTGCAATGCGGTCACAGGAGGAACGCCGGGAGGGCGGGGAAGAGACGGGGGCGAACCTCCTCGGGACCTCAAGCGGCCTGGTTTCCTCCGGGCCGCCGTCGCCCCGCCTCTCGTCGCCGCGCTCGTCGCCTTGTCCCCTCTCTGTCTCGCTCCGGGTAACGCTTCTTTTTCCCTCGTTCCCTTCGACTCTGCCGCAGTGCCGCCGCCTTTGCTGTGTCCGCGTGGGCGTGAAATGTGCGATCTTGCCGTACGGGTTTTGAGTTTCGCGTCGAAATTGTTGGTGGGTATGGTGTGTTCTGGTCCCATGTTGTCGTTAACTTCCTTAGCCCTCAAGTGGTTCCTCGTGAATCCAATTCGAGCTTGAAGAACAGATGAATTGCGCTTCAAGAACAATGTGAACTTACTTGTGAAGTGGGTGGCGGTGGTGCTGGAGTTATAGCTTCTAGCGTCATCCTCTTCGCGGTATAGTACGGCCAGACCATGATAAACAAGCAATTCACGAGCTTACCCATGGTTATCTAGAATCCGTGAAATTCACCCTTATACTGATACTCAACCCGATTCTTTGACTGTCTTACCAAGTTAAGAAAATCCCTGACATGGTGATGTGAAGTGGCTTTTCAGAGGAATGAGAATTGTTGTCGATCCACTACCCACCTAACTTTTTGCTGCAAGCACTTCGAGAATCGGCTAGAGAATTTGTTGGAGTGTTTTGGGTGTGTGCTCATTGGCTTTCAAGTATTCGTATCACCTCCTTTTTTTTTTTGCAATCTTTTTGCCTCTGTATGTTATTGAGAGATGGAAAAGGAAGGCGCTGGTTCCTGCAGATCCTGCCAAAAGAGCGAGGGTTCCTGTTCCTGGTTGAGGTTAAGAACTGAAAGTTAATTTTTGTGTGTGTTGTCCTTTTTTGTCTGTGAGAAGCAAAGAAAATCTTCTCAATAATAAGAAATGTGCAGTACAAACTTTTAGAACTAAATCAAGGCAGTAATGTCCGACTCCCCTGAAGCCCTTCTTTTTGCCAATTGATCTGCTAAAAAATTTGCTTAACAATAACATGAGTGAAGATTATAACCCTGCATATGTTACTGGTTGAGTTAAAGAGAATCTGTATCTTCCCTGGTCTCACTTGTAAGATATTTAGCCAAGCAACGATAGTAGCTCAGTCACTCTTAATGCAAAGATGAAAAGCCGATGACCGAAAGGAGCTGAAAAAAGAAGAAGAAGAATGCTTCATGAATAGCTTTGACTTTAGGCTCATTCGAATTAGGCAGCCCATAGTGCTTATAAAGACTTGTAATGCTTCCATTCCCTGACAATACTAGATTACCAAAGAAAGATTGGTTGACTTTAAACTTCAAAACTCGTTCATTGGAAGGGGTGTAAGAACAATGTTGTCTTCTTGCTTCCTTTCTGCATATGCTCTGCCAAATCAATGTTGGACAGGAATAGACAAAATCAGATGCGCAACTCAAATCCTTAGACCGTGATACTACCCTAAACAGGATTATCTATACTGTCAATCACCCATACCTATTTAAATTCTGTTCTTATGAAGCTTTCCACTGTCAACTGATCACTTAAGACTTTTTGCTAAAAAATATTATTCTATTTCTTAAAAAAGATCTAAATGTCTTCAAATGCAAATAGTCGAATGTTTAAGCAGTCGAGATGTCCAATATCAACTTTGTTTTAGTTGAGTTTCAGTACTATTGATTTTTTGTTATAGTAGAGTATGGTTTTTTTTTTTTTTTTCTTTTTAATGTGAAATTTTCAGAATTAATTCTTGCTATTCATGACACCTTTTCTTTCCACAGATTTCGCAAATTTTCTGATAAGCTGCTCTTGTACTTAGATAGGGGAAATAGGGGCGCACTGTCATCGGAAGTTATGAACTTTAGTTTGTTGTTCCAAATGTTATTGACAATTATGGAATGGGTGTTCCACTAATATCATAAAAAAAATGTCATGTCTGTCTTTTATGCTGCAGTGTCACTTGGTCAAACTGCAGATATTCAAAGAGGAGCAGTATTGTTTCGTCAGGCATGCATTGCATGTCATGATGCTGGTGGAAACATAATACAACCAGTGAGTTTCCCTTCATTGCTTAGATAAATGTTTTTTTGTTAGCTCATAACTCATTTGAAATTTTATCCTCTTCTGACTAGGGTGCGACGTTGTTCATGAAAGATTTACTAAGGTATGAGTCATGGGAAAATGGCCTCTACTGACTGAGAGTCCATGCTATAAGAAATTCAGTTTCTTATCTGGTACCTTCATTGGGTTAGATGTCAATGTTTTGCTTCTGATTGCGTTGAGGCGTGGTAATAGTTGTCAATTTCCTGTTTGGACCGATTGAATATGCCCTTAGTCTAAATTCTAATGGTGGTCTCAAACTCGAGACATTCTTCCCTTGAACATGTCAGAGTACATACCCAATCTATGCCTGAAAAATGATTTACTTGCTACAACTATAGAAACGGAGTTGGCACGGAAGAGGAGATCTACCGAGTTACCTACTTTGGCAAAGGAAGAATGCCAGTAAGATTGATGGAACCTTCATTCTTTTTTCTCTTGATATATGGGATAAATTTACTATAGTGTCTCTTTGAGGCTTTTCAGCTAGTAAACTTATGAAGTAAATACATTTGATTTGTGATTCAGGGCTTTGGTGAGAACTGCACCCCAAGAGGGCAATGCACGTTTGGACCCCGATTGCAGGAGGAGGAGATCAAGGAACTAGCGAAGTTTGTAAAGTTACAGGCTGATCAAGGTTGGCCTAAGATAGAAATTGCAGAAGATTGATTGTCACATGATGTGTTATTTATGTACAATGACCGACCATCATGGAGGCCAATGTGTTGAGGCAAGCCTTTTCTTTCCCTTCTCGCTGTTGCCCAACTGCAAAGTGTAAAGAAAATGTTCGATCCGGCATTCTTGCTTCTACAATATTGGAACGAGAAGTAACTCCTACTTAACTGGTGAAGGATATATCATGTCAAGAAATTGATCTTTAAGATGGCTGACGCTGCAGAAGGATAAGTGTTTGTCGCCTGCAATGATGGATAACCATCTCATGGTCTCTTCAATTTGATGAAAGTCTTCATCTAAGTTACTTGTTTGTCTCTCTTTTTAAGGAATCTCTGATACTCGAATTTAAGGAGTATGTCGGATCTAAATCGATCTAAGGTTAAGCCGATGGGAAAACGGACTTAAGTTTTTTCTCTAGTTCCAACGAAAATTGAAGTGACAATGCCAGGAACACTGATCTGAAGGGAAAAAAAGAAGGACAAGCACTTGAAGATCGAATTAACTTCGTCGGAAATGGAACGACTGGAAATTACAGAGTACGTTGACGCTCAAGTAGAAACATGAAAACTAACATAACAATAGTAGTATTCACAATGCAAATCGTGAGCGACAAGCTTAGTCCTAAACCTATTGTTGTAATTGCAGAACATTGCACCGACAGTAAAATGTTTCGGAGGAAAATTTGGCAGAGCCGGATAACTTTCTTTCTATAGCGTGTTTTCATTCAATGATTATCGATGTATCTTTCTTTCCATAGTCCTCTACGTTTCCATGATTTCATTCAATGATTATCGAAATCATCTCTTGCATAGATGTGTTTTATTCTCCAACTCCGAGGTCCGTCACATATCCATGATCCTCTCCATAATTTCAATTCCACGATTTCACATAAGTTGCTGCTACATTGTGTTGGCCCAAATTTCTTGGGCTTGCACAATCTCAGTTCAATTGTCTGGCATTGGCTCATGATGGGTCTGCACCACGTCATTCTTCATGCATTTCAAACGTAATCAGTCTTGACTCGTGTTTATCAACATATTTCAACAAAACTGACCCAGGTGTTCTCCTATATAGTGCATCATCTAGAATGGTATAATGCATGGCTTTGAGCCGTATTTTCGTCTTTGCCCCTTACGAGGTCCGCCCCAATCTTCTTTCACTATCAATCGCCATGACACATTCAACCTTCGATCGGTTCTAGGAAGGCTAGGATTTCTCAACTAGCAATCTGTCGAAGTCTAATGTCAACATATTCATCTGCCTCCGGATTTTCATTCCGAGGAACACACTCTAGGAAACAATAATCAAAATGGCTGATCAATTAATGCAGCCTGAATTCAAGACCAAATTGTTCAATCAATAATATCAATGCGCATTCAAGATCGACGACACTCCCATTGGCAAACCTAATATCAATAAAACTCATCACCAAGTGAGCATTGTCTTTGACTTTGTCATGAAGACTTTGTTATTTTCTGTGTATCGATGCTTACATCAAGACACTTTGGGATGGTCACACGTATTGAAAATATTATACATTAAATAGCTTTTAGTTTCTAAATGTTTCTAGTTTCTATGTATATAAATGACTGTTATTTTCTAAGTTTGGATCTAGTCTTTTGCTCTTCTTTTGTCTTGCTATAAAAGGTCATCGAGTCTCTATAGAATAGACATACCGAATTTGATTAATGAAAATTTGCTTAGTGCAATTCCTTCGAACCTTGAAAATTTGCTTAGTGCAATTCCTTCGAACCTTGAAGAGTTTGAATTGCCTTGAAAACATAGAAGAGTTTTCACTCCTTCCTTGAAGAGTTGGAGCTTTTGAAGCTTGCATCCTTGAAGAGTTGTAGCCATCAATCTCGAAGAATTGATCCCATTTCGACTTCATTGAAGGCTTAGAAAAGCAATAGTTGAAGTTTCTATCCTTTTTTTCATTCCGTCCTATCTCATTTTGTTCACTTCCTCCCAAAATCAATAAGCTTACAATGCTTATTTGAGAAAACTCAAAACATAAAAGTTGTAGATCCAAGAGTCTCTATTTTTTTGGCTTTAGAATCAAGTCATTTTAATTTGAATCAACAAAGTTATGCCCATTTTCCCGAACTAGCGTAGAACTGAAATTTCTGCTCAATTTTGTGACTAAGTATTCGTGTGTGTGTGTAAGTCACTCTCACAATCCTATTGTTTAAGTAGCCAACCTTGGGCTACAACATTAATTCTGATGCCAACCATTCTAGTCGTGAATCACCATTTGGCCTTGCTTTGATAAAGGTGACCATTGACTTATGCCAGATCGAAGTCAAGCTGTTGATTCCTCAGATCGAAATCAATCTAGATAATCTCTAGATTGAGGCTGAATTTGACCAGACTCGACTCTTCATTCCTTGAGTTACTCCTCTTGCCATGTTTTTAACCGCGATCCTCTTCTCAATATCTATACCATAAACATCTGCTACGAACAAGAAGCGTCTTTGCTTTCTCTACTGTTTTCCTTTTGAGAAATGGTTTTGTACTCTGAAAACATTCACCATCAGCTCAGACAAGAGCCTTCTAGCTCCTGACTTTTGCAGGGCAACGCTTTCGCAGTTCGCTAGTCACCGGCGTGCAATCTAGTCTGTATTTTGTCATTACTTCATAACCATCAATCACATTTCATAAAAGGAGCTTCTAGCTCTGGCTAGGTTGGATTTGAAAGGGATGTTGATAAGATGAGATTCCACTCTGCCACACATTCCAAATCGTGGAAAAGCTCAAATTTGTTGAAATTGTAGAGTGAAACTGGCTTGTGCTCTTTACCCAAAAAAAAAAAAAAAAACTGGTTTTTGCTATTTATAATTTGAGAGTAATGAGGTCTTGAGTTATGATATGAACATGGGTCAACTGTATGAAGTGTTAGGATACTCGGTTAAGTTCATTAGATGTGCTAATTTCTTGTTGGAGACTTGAAAAGGATGGGTAAAGCCTAGTAATTTCACGATTTAAAATTGCAAAAGTCACCTATTCGAATATATAACACGCATTAGACGTTGCTTATGCAACATCAAAAGGCCATTCTTTACAATATCTCACGTACAATATCAATTCATATCAGACTTATTTGTGGATTGATGCTTGTGTCACTGTCCGATTTTTCCCTAGGCCTTGTAAGCTTAAAAACGAGGTCAAGCGTGAGGTGTGCAAAAGGAACGATGGTCCTGTAAGTGATTATTATGTTCTTGTAAGGATTTCTGAAGGCGGGGTCGGCCACAATCGAAAAGTATCCTTACATAAAAGGTACGAGACAGAGAGCAAGACTATGCAACACCCAAAAGAAAAACCCTAACTCTAGTTTTGTTCCCCCCCAAAACCCTCATTCAGTAAGAAACACTGAATCTAGGCAACTTTTGGGGAATAAAAAAGTTTTCTTTGACATTCTTTAGTTAGGCACACAAAAACATAGTGTCACCTTGTAAATCTTTCTCTTAACCACAGTTACCCAGTAATGGTCTGTAAGGGGCAGAAAACTTTTGGAAACTGACAAGCAGTCATCATGGATTGATGGGTTCATCTTGTGTCTCTTAATCATTGTCTTAAGATGTGGAATTGGAACTAAAATGTGTTGGCCATGATCACATGTACAAACTAAAATCTTCAGTACACATGCCACATGGATGCTCGACATGGGAAACATCAAAACATAATCACATTGAAGTGGACCCTCCAAAGTACTCTAATTAGGTTTAACAAGGCTCATTAAAAGCTCCCCAACACTGGTCCATGTCTCTGATAGGTATTTGCCAACTGTGGATGGCTCATGGCTACCGGTGCTTTTCCACCATGAAGTTGCTCAAAACTCCAATCAATTCGGCACTGCTCGGTAATGCTGGCAAGTGCCTAGAAGGCGAGAGAAAGCATCTCACGAATGATATTATTTACAAGTGGGTGTACCTTGGATAATCCACGTGTTGAGGTGGAGAGAGTGTCTTGTGCAGGTAATTTACAGGCCTTAAGGTCAACGCTGGGGAGCATATTGAGCTGTCCATGTGGCCCGATTGTGGTTCGAATCTGTGATATGGGAGTTTGCTGTCATTATAGATCGTGCTTATGTGCCTTGGACGATCCTCACTCTTACGTACATAAATACGTAAGCGCATACATGCATGTTGTCTACTAATACCTTTGACCGCTCTAATCTGCGCTTTTCTTATCAAAGTTAAAAACCCCCCTTGTTGAAGGGAGAAGTTCTGAAGAAATGCGAACAGATGTGTACAGGTTCGAGATTAGTTCAAGTCCCGCACCGGATACGCATGGGTGAGTTGAATAACTTCTAATTTTGATTTGTGATTTTTGAGGTTGGTCTGTTTGGAACTGGCATGCGGAGCTCTATAAATTCTTGACCTATTCTATCTGTTCAAGCGATCTTAGACTTACCCCTCTGGTGTTTACTTCTATTCTCAGTCTTTTGGAGGCCAGCAAGAGAGTTTCTCACCAGATAACAAATATAATTCAACAAATTGCTTTGGTCACAACTGGCTGGAGAAGAGTCCATGAGAGCCATATAAAATACTTTGTCAGCGGTATCAGGATAAACTAAACTAATAATCTCTACCTTCGCCATCCCTCTCATTAAACTAATTCTGCCACTAAAATTCATAAGGGTGGTTTCAAAAAATTGGAAAGCCGAGTTTTTCCAATCAATCGGTGGTAGTTGCACCAACCCATGCAAGGGTTCGTATTACCAGGAAAAGAACAAAAGGGGAGAGCCTTTATAGGCTGTCGTGTTAATTAGCTCCTTAGAATTTCCTTAATTTATTTCAAGTTGATGGTGATCTAACCTAGCTTTACCCTTCGTCCAAAAAAAAAAAAAAAAAAAAAAAAAATAAAAACCTAGCTTTACCCTGACGACAAGGTAATTGCTGGGACACTGATCTATTTCCTTTTCCTTTTCCTTTTTCTTAGTTTCTTAAGTGAAACCCTAGGAAAAAGAACATTGAAAAAAATGGGGAATCTTGACTAATCTTCTCCCTTCAAATTTTTCATTTTAATATTTGTTGAAAGAAAGGGTTGCTCCCAATGTTTAGGTAGGCTTTAATGGGGTCGAATTGAAAACATATAACTTATCTCCCTGGCTTTAGTTGCTCCTACTTTTTTATGCAAGAAAGTGAAAAGATTCCAAAAGACCCAATGGTTCTGTCAAGTTTTTACTTATTTTTCTATCTATTTATCTATTTTGTGTGCCGTGTAAGGTGGACATGAGAACCAACTGGTCCATTTCCCAATGAGCAAAAATGAACAGAAAGGTCAAAGGGGGGAGAGGAGGGGGGACAGGTTGAGAACTACCCATCGAACAAGTTGTTACCGCCCTCTTGGCTTTAGTCTTGCCACTTGACCTTTCAGATATTCTAGTTATATATTTCTTTGAAAATTAATCAGCAATCAACTTGGAGTTGAAAAGGACGTGCACAGAGTTTTGTCGAATTAGGCAGGGTTCCGCTCAACTTCTCTTTTTTAAATGCTAAAGCAAAATTCACAATATTGCACAGAATTAGAGATGTAAAGAACGATCTACGAAAATTGCTTAAAACCCCAATTTGGAGTTTGCCACACCACCTAATCAATTTCTTCACCCTTCATATTGCTCACTTTGAAGATATTCCGACCGTTTAATTAGTAATTCATTGAGAAAGTCTGATACTAAATATAGAAATTTGAAAGTGCATTTAACCAAGTAGGCCACTTCAATAAAAATTTGCATATTTGCTTTGTAAAGTCAGTTGTAGTTTAAGTTTTTGTATTTCAAGCATTAGTTATGGCGAGAAAACATCTTGTGAATCCAACTAATATGTAAGTGTCGTTAAAAAATATGTCAACAAGTTCCAAAGTAGAACTAGCACGTATTGAAAATGCAGTACTAACACCCACAAAAGTACCGGCATTGTTACCATAATTAGATTCAGAAAACCTCTTTTTGTTTATCCATGGTTTGGAAAGTATTCGTAGGAAATTCTTTCTCGAAACCCACAGTGTATAGGTGAAAGACTCATCCTTCTAAATTCTATTTGCAGTTAAATACCCTTTATAACGCGCATAATATCATACCTGTTCTTTCTTCTTGTTGGATATAAGCAAGAAAAGAACATCAAGAGTCCAGCATCACCAGACGGATCAAGAGCTTGAACTGTGGTTTGTAGGTTAATTAATAAAGTTAGCAAACATAGATCACAAATGCAGCTAGATAGGACTTCTTCTATATTCTGGCAATAAGGACAATTGAATTCATCTAAATGATTTTGCACCACTTCTAATTAATCAACAGAGAAGATGGTGGATGATGAGAGACAAACAAAAGGCATCTGAAAACCCTATCTATAAAGAAGTGCTAATAGCCAAATAAATGAAAAAATCAACACATCAAGTGGGACCTCAAGGAAGAGAAACGAAGAAATCCTTAAGCAGTCTCTAAAAGAAAACCCTAATTCGGATTGCTTTATTCACAACCACCGCTACCACCAACCTTAATCAAATGGGGGGGGGGGGGGGGGGTATTCAGCTCTTTGAGCTAAACTCCAAAGCAAAGCCATGTGAACTTCCTATCCCCTTAATCAACCAATTAAAAAATAATAAAGCTGTGGTCCTTTTTTCCTTCCATTAGGGCTTTGTCCAGGTGTCATTGTTTGCCAAAGCCACTGGACACCACAGACAGACACAAGAACCACCCAAAGCTAAAGACAAATGGATGCCCCTCAACTGATTCCACCAACCTGGCCAGGGTTAACAGTCCTCTCTCATAAATTGTGATGGTAATGTGATGCATTTCATCAATGGGGATGATTATTCTTGTGCATTATTGCTGGAGCTAGCTATTTTCAGAGATGGTGTCAGATCAATAACATGTACATGTGTGTATTTCTTGAAATGACCCACAAAACTCTTCATAATTATTGGACATGTGACAAGCATACATTTCAGATGAGAAGGCATAAACTATGTTAAAAAGAAAAGAGGGAAGGCTGGCAAAATGTTAATTTCTGGGATGACCCACGAAACTTTTCATAGTCAATTGCAGATGTATGCGTGACAAGCATATATTAACAAATCGAGGAAATAAAGCAAGTTAAAGCTCCATAGGTCAATTAATTAACCTCTCATGATATCTCTTCACTAGTAATGATAACGTCTCTCCTCTATACATATTGTTCTTCATGATGAATTTTTTGGAGCTCTTGTGCCTTTCTTTACAGCAATACATGCCTTTAATTACTACTTTTTGACCCCTCAATCAATTTCAACCAAACTGCTTAAACCGTTTCTTAATGTTTTTAGAGGACCCCAGTGGTCCCCCTTTTTCTACATATTTACAAATTATATTCTACTGGTATTAATAGGGGAGAGAGAGAGAGAGAGAGAGAGAGAGAGAGAGAGAGAGAGAGAGAGAGAGAGTCAGCATCAATAGCTGTAATGACCTAAACTGGCCATTAAATACGCCGTCTACAATGTCTTAGAGAGAGAAAGCTTTTGGAGCTCTCGAAAGACGACATATATGTGTTCAGCTATACCAATCACCGTTTTTGAAGTATTATCATTTTGTTAGATTTTTTCTGAATCGATAAATTTATTCAAACGTGTAATGGTTAATTTAAATGGACAAGAATATTGTGTCTTTTGAGCAAAAGAAAAAAAAAAATCACTTTCTGACATCAATAAAATATTGCCTTTTCATACATATGTACAACGGGAAGAAGAGTCACGAGGGTTTCCAACCAGAGACATGCACGCCTCGTGCCTTCTTTTGTCAATCCTTAGGTATCATAAATCTCCCTCTCTCTCTCTCTCTCTCTCTCTCTCTCGTGCCTTCTTTTGTCGATCCTTAGGTATCATAAGTCTCTCTCTCTCTCTCTCTCTCTCTCTCTCTCTCTCTGTGGGAAGGTTTCTTTTAAAGGCTTTCCAGCAAAGAGCTAAGACGCTTCATCACTCCTTCGATTCCTCATTTCTGGGTTTGGTCTCTCTGGGGACTGGTCTCGTGGGCATACATGTGTGTTGGTTTGAGAGGTTGAAGCTGCCAGCATGATCTGGTAATTAACTCATAATTTAAAACCCGTTTCTCGTTTTTGTTCCCCCTTTCCTCTCTTTCAATTTAGTCTTTCCATCTGAATATGTACTTGCAAAGTCTGGATTTCTAAGCTTATCTATAGATGGATAGTTTGAATTCATGTTATTTTTGAAAATGATTTTTTTTTGTCGATCCAGCGACGTTGCACGAATCCTTGCTTTTAGGATCGGTTAGAGTTGAGAATCATATCGATTCATTTCGATTCGATCAAGTGAACTTGATTGACTATAGTCTATTATGCATAGAACAAAGGTATGGCTAACTTGGCGTAAAAAGATTTAACTTTGAATCAAGCAAAGGATGCACAGATCGCATCCGAGGTCTCGCGATGCAATCATGCCGCATCTTAAATGGGTTTACATACTCCCAAGCTTGCATAGTTTTGGTTTTTTCGAAAATACATGAGAATGCCCATCCTGTGTGTTCTTCAAGTTTCAAGGGTTTCAATTTTTACTCACACAAACATACTTTTACCTAGCAAACTAGGTCAAGAAACTTGTCCCAAAATTAGCTACATTAAGATGCAATTAAAGGGCGACATATCAGGTCATCTTGCAGCTTCAATCACTCATTCACCAACAAAAAGGGGACTCCTTGTTCAATGGCTTGTCTCCCCCAATACTTCTTAGCCCAGGTAATTCTCTGTTATTTCCCCCTAAAATTCACTATATTTTTAGCCAATGATAGTGATGACATTCTTTTATCATTGACCAATATGCCTCATTTTCTTGGGTTCCTTTGAATTTGATGGTATTGGATGATCTCAGTCATACAATCCAAAATATCCAAAAAGAAAATTCTCCTGTCCACATAATTGAAAAGAAAACAAAAACAAAAACTAGGGGACATGGAAGGCCACATACGGTATGAGAAATTGACAATACATGTGCGGATACGCCAATCAAAGTCAATGCTTTGTTTGTGTTCTTTTCCCTTTTCCCCATGTAAATAATACCTAATTCACACATCTCCAGATATCACACATGAACACGGCATATTCTCTCTCTCTCTCTCTCTCTCTCTCTCTCTCGGTGTTGTAGTGTCAATTGTTTTTTGTCTGTCTTGGGGGTGTGTGTACTGGGGAATCGACATGTAAAACAAAATCACCAGACACAAGAAAGGCAAAGCAAATGCATTCTTGGGAATATATTATTTGCCTTGTCGCAGCTTTCTTGTGGTTGAAAATAGGTACACACACACACTACACTACACCACATTGTACCATTCGTTAGTGTGTCTCCTACTTGCACACCATCACAATGCCAAAGGAGATAAATGATTTGGCTCTCTTCTTGAATATCCCGTGAGTCATAAAAAGTTAAAAAAAAAAGTTCTCTTTATTGAGGGATTTTTTTAAGTGATTTCCAAACTTATTTCTATAAGCAAGTATTGGGTGTATCCAAATTATATTGACCTAGCTCATATCCACCGAGATTATGTGGGTCTCATGTGGGGCATACCTCATTTGATAGTACATTTGAGTTGGACTCACATGCACTGTGGGTAGGTAAACTTTTTTCCATTTCTAGTCGCTCAACTCAACCTTGATGTGTGAAATTGTCATCATTTTGGGAAGTGAAAAAAGAATTTCGTTCCATTTAACAATGGGACTCTTGATTTGGTTGGATAGATAATCAAACTCTGAAAACATCGAGTTGTTCCATAGTTTAGGGAAAAGTTATCATATTCTTGCAATAGAGGCTACTATGATAAGGTGTGTGCAATCAGGGGTTTGTTGCCGAGCCAGTTCAACTTGAGAATCAGCTCAAACCAGCCTTATCAAATCAATTCAAGGCCAGTTTACACAAGGACTAGTTTGATTTTTGATTCCAAAAATTGCAATTGGTTCTCGGATAAGGCTCTAAACCGTCTATTCTACCAAGGCAGATCGGATTGAATTGGCTTTGAACGAGGACCTAACCGCTTTTGTTGAATAATGAAAACCTTTATAATGGCCGTTTTCTCTTCCATTGCTAGTTATTGGCAACAAACAAGCATTTTTCAACTGTCATGTTGAAAATCAATGTCTGGATGGGACAAACCTTTCTTTATATAGTGTAAAAATATTTAGCTTGGGTTGACAGATTGTGAAGGGGTGTTGTCTTTTAATTTCTCTTCTGTTCACCAACTATCTTGTCCGAAATGTTTCTTCTTCTTACGGATTCAGTCGTGGAATAGATAAGCTGGTATTCTTCTGTGGTTGTTTCCATAACTTCACTGAGATTTGCTATATATACTCGATTTGAGTATTCTTGATCATATATATGATTGTAGCAACCGCTGTATGTCTTGGCTATATAATGAAATGAAATAGAATGTAAATAAATAAAGAACTGGCCGGTATTTTAGGCTGTTTCCATTAACGGGCTCAGCTCTTGATTCTGAAATTAAAAACTGATCTTAATAGGTTAGGTTCCAGGTTTTTGGTTTGGACTCTACCCACTCTTAGTGTGCATATCTCACTAGATATTTGTTGCCATATGATTTTCAGTATCTGATCAAAGTTCAATATGTGAAATCATCACATTTGTGGCACAATGGAATGATTCCTTTTTCAAATCAACAGCTAGATTCCATAAGTTTAGGCATCATTTTTCGGTCTCTCTTTTCTTAAAATCATTATAACTTGAGAATGGTATCCCCTCTGTGCCTACATTATCAATATGGATTTGGGTCCATCTAGTTACAAATAAATCGGCTGATAAGACTATGTAAAATTAATGTAATTTAGCACTCAAAAATATCAAGTGATCTAGTTTAGGTAAGTCTCAAAGTAATTAAAAATGATGAACCACAAGAACTCAGTTAGAAGTTTCATTTTAGATAAGCCAAAAAGGAGTTCAGTTTGAAAACCAAATGTTTCGTAAAATCGGAGTCACGAAGTTCTTTTAATCGTAGTTTACCATTAACAATAAAATATTAAAACGGCTTAGTGGTAAGGAATCGGTAAGTGCAAAAATTTTCTTTTTCAACACAACCATCCCATCACAATCAATGGTATAGACGAGCTTGTCATGTTTGATTAGTTGCTCCTCGTTATCTCTGATCCTTCTCAGCGATTAAATCATTAGCAGTCGTTTTCAGAAGGGATTGTAGTGGGATTACTCCCCCACATCTTGGAAATTTTCGCAGTCTACTATTGATTTGTCTAGGAGATTACAAAGGTGAACAGGTGATTCCTCGATCACGAGTCAAATGCGGACAGCGTTGGTATTTCCGACGACCATCGTTGCCTCTTTGGTCTAATCATGCTGGCCTTTTGGAGAGCATTTTTCATCAACGAGACAGCAACAAGAAGTTTGAAGCAATTGCGTCAAGGCACGAGGTTTCTAATGAATGGGGCATTGTGATATGAACATTATCTAGGTAAAGCAATGTCGAGAGTGTTAGTAAAATAAACACTTTTATAGCTTGGTCTTATATATGTACCGATGAATTTACCTAAAATGGGAAAGGTGTTCTACGTTCTTCCCCCTAATAAATGGCTTTTTGGTTGATAAAGTTGAGAATAGATTGCTTTGACATTTTAAAAAAGTGGCAACAAATTGGTTTCCAATTAAGTCTCGATTGTGGCTGTCAGGTGGCTAAGGTTCCATGTTGTTTTTTTAAGGGAGGTGACAATGAATGTCATTCAATCAGGGCCACATGTTCAAATCCCACAAATTGTATGCTAATTGCTCTGGGTCATAATCACTTGCACTAGCCAAAAGTCTGAACTTAAGCCATTCATATCGCGTGGATGGTGTTTCATGGGTTTCTAAGTAACTAATTTTCAGGCTTGTGCCTTAGCATTATGAAAGAAGAAGGTTAATTTAATAAATTAAGCCGATTTTTCCTAAATTTATCTTAGTGCTATTCGTTTTTAAAGTAAGGAAGTAGCTCCCATCGGATTGGAAACTGTTTCTCAGAACGCATCGGTCCGTGAAGTTAGTGATACGTGCAATTTTGCATGATAATGGATGGAGTTCGTCTCGCACCTTTATTGCATTAAGATTTGTTGGCAAGTTATTGATTTGCGAGCTACGACTTATTTCACGTTTAGAAGAAAGGGTTAGGAGATGTAAATCCTCTTCTTTCATGATCTGTCAAGCATCATATGAGCCAAGTGGATGGATAATACCTAAGTGCGCTCTACCTTGAATAAGCATCAATTTCAATTGACTTACAAATTTATTGGAATATCAAGGAATTCCTAGAAGTTTTAAGCGTGCCGGGGATTGTAATTCTTTCTACTTATCAAGGTATAATGACAAACTGAGAAGCTTGACTCGAATGAATTGGTGGAGAAATTTCGATTCATATGTGCTGAATACATTTATTGTCTCGCTCATTGAATCCAATTGATCATAATGGCGGTACCAAAAATTGCTCAAGCAGCTAAATTAGCAAAAAAGATGCGCTGGGGATATGCTGTGGGGTTCTTATTTTATGTGAACAACTAATCATCGTTTCATGTAACTTGTTCATTCTTTAACATCATTGACGATGAAATACAACCATGCTTTTATTAAACCCTAATGGGCGAGCGTGATTTAATAAATGTACGAGCGGACTATCTTTGGTGGACGTTGATCCATCACAAGAATATATTATCGAATGTTACTAAATTAATATTTGAGCACGACTCCATGTATGATCGGAAATGTTGTTAAGGACATAATTACGATGGACATAATTTACGTTCTCAGTGTGTTATGGAGCACGAAAACGATTTCACAAGTATAGAGATAATATAATTTATGATTAAGATAAGATAAGATAAGATCAAATATGTTAATTTATACCCATTGTAGTCGGCAATAGATAGGAGTCTCTTGTAGGAAGTAGTAGGCATTTGCTCATTGTAAAATTAAAGCACAAGCTTTTCGATGGCATGCACGAAGAAAAAGATAAAAAAAACAGAAAAACGCACATGTTTCTTGCTCAAAACATGAGACATGCGCACTTGATGAAGCATAAACACTAGATCGATTAGTTTAACATCTTACACCGGACTGGGCAGAAAGTAAGTCTTGTTCACAAGACACTCAATCGAACCGCCGAGTCGATAAAGTCAGTAATTCTTTTAATAATTTAACGATACATATGAACAAATTTTCAAGCACACTTTACAAGCATGCCCGGTTATTCTTTTATTGCAACTAGATTGTCATTTGGACAAGGAAGATTATAGAATGTGATAAACGCCATGATTAGTGAAGAACTTCCTCGAATCATGGTAATTACAGATAGGTATTACCTTAGTAAAACTTTTAAAAAGTTCAATTGCTGTAGCCTCACCATACTTATGTAGGTGTTTTCATCGAAAATTCAAAATTGAGACAAACTCATACTTATATTTTGGCTTATACCTATGTATACCAACATGAGCGCACCGCTGCGGTGGATGCTCTTTTATTTGCATAAGATTGAAGATAAATAGAATATTGAGCCAATGAAGTATACTGATTTCATTGATGCTTTGTATATTAAAAATAAAATAGATATCTCCTGTTATAATCTTTATAGAAGTTAAAGATAAAGCTAACGATTTGATCTATCTGGGAATTGGATAAAAAAACAAACCAAGAAAAAAAATCTCCAAATGATTAGCTTGTGGATGCTTTGCAAATTGTATCATCTCCATGCTGATTTTGTAGATGATTCTACATTATAACCATTGCTAGAGATATTTAGATATATTTTAATGATATTTAGTATATTTCCCCTGATTCTCCATGTCTATCTTGATTAGCATATACCTACATCCGAACTTGTGTTAATGAGATCTAGTAAAACTTCTAAACCTATATAGAGGTATTTTTCATCACTGCATTATTTACTTTTGACTGATGTTGGCGCACTATAAATTTTTTCAAAAGTAATGCAAGTTAAAGATTCTGTTAAGTGAGAGTTGGCAATGCAATATGAATTGAATTCACTCTAGAAGAATAAAACTTGAGTTTCGCTTAGTTACCGGTTGGAATGAAGGTATTACAAAATAAATGGGTGTACATGGCAAACAAAGAACCTAATGGTAACATAGTGAGGTTAGCACTGAAAGTTTTTTTAGAAAATAAAATAATTGACTATATGAAGATTTTCTTTGTAGATGTGAAGTTGACTACTAACGGGTTTACTAAATGTGATCTTCAATAAATTTAATGATTGATATATAGTTCTGCTTTTGTATATGGACAATATGCTCAATGCAGGTTCTTGCATCTTAAAAATCAACACACTGAAGCAACAATTGTCAAAGGTGTTTGTAATGAAAGACTTGAGAGTAACAAATCAGACTCTTGGGATGAGGAGCATGCGAGATAAATCCAACGAACTCTTAAAGTTTTCTAAAAAAGGTAAATTGAGAAGGTGTTGGACAGAGATAGAGTTCAAAATGCAAAGCCTAAAAGAACTATCTTAGGAAGTCACTTCAAGCTCTGAAAAAGGTGATCATAGTGTACTTGACTACAGTGCTTTATGCGTAAGTTGTTTGTAGTCTGGTGCACGCTATCTTGTGTACCAGTCTAGACATAGCTCATGCAATGAGACTTGTGAACAAATATATGGCTGGCCTAGGAATAAAGTATCATGAAGCTATGGCTATTAAGATACCTAAGAGACACTTTAGGTATGACACTTTGTTTTATGAAGAGCAATGTCACTTTGCAAGGGCTTTGTTGATGCAGATTTGATTGTGACATAAACAAAGAAAGAGCATGTCGAGTTATGATTTACCTTATGTGGCACTATAGTCAATTGGATGTCTAAACTTCAGAAGCGTGTCTCCCTCTCAACCACTAAATCAAAGTATGAAGGAGATAATTTGATTGAAGAATTTTCAAAAGGAAATAGATAAAGTGATGGACATCAATGTTCTTCTCATTGACAATCAAATTGTTACTTGTCTAGTAAAGAATCCTGTATTTCATCCAATAACAAAACACATTTTGTTTGAATTATTATCATAGTCATTCACTGATAGATGATTAGACATTATCATTGAAAAAGATTTTTTTGGTTTAGAAAATCTAGCAAATATATTAACCAAGGCTGTCCCATCGAGAAACTAAGGCTGTGCAATGCTTTAGTTGACCTCCTTGATTAGTGATGAGGAGGCCATTGCACTGCGATAATTTGGGTTACAAGACATGTGAAGACTATGGGAGACTATTGCTTTTTTGAAGATCAACCTCCAAGTGGAAGATTGATGGAGCTGTTGAGTTTGATAGAGAAAACTATCGTTAAAGCAAAGATAAAAGAACTCAGAGTGTATATGTAATTTTCACCATAACTTTGTATGTCCTAGGGCTCCTACTATACATTGGGGCAATCTGTCTTGTAATTGGAATTCGAAACTTGATACAAATACTATTAGTAAAGAGAATTAGGCAGTGTGGCACTGAGTTTTTCTTCCTTTCTAATTCTTAAGTGTTGTTGGCGTGAAAAGAAAATCGAGTGTCTTCTTGATTTTTTCTCTGCTACGTTTCACGCTCCTATCCATGCTGACTTTTTGCTATTTAATTTGTTACTTCAATAGAGATGAGGGGTCCATCCCTAACTGCCTCAATTTCTCATTAAAGTAAAAAGTTAGGTTAAAAAAGGGGTCAAAGCTGGTATTGATCCAATTCAACTGCTCACTGGGTGATTGAGAAAAACTGGACCATGCGGTTCGAAACGGCTGGTCCAGGTTTTGATAACATTGACTTGGATCCAATGGATCTCATGCGGCTCAACTCATGCTGAAGTAACTGTTGGGCATAAATTCTTCTTGATGCTGTTTATGCAAAATTGCTGCGCAGATTTTTATCGAATACTTAGCTAGGAAACGGTACAGTGCAAGAGAATAATAAAAGACAATCAAGAGGGGTTCTCTATACCACGTAGATCTAGCAACACCTTATAAATGCATGTCCCAAACGAGTACATGAAGGAAGAACAGGCATTTGTCTAGATCTTAGGGAGATCACAGAAACCCGCAAAGAAGCAACATAAAAACTTTCTGGGCGAAATCCAGTGACAGATAAATAGGAGATCAAGGATAACTGGGGCTGACTATATTAAGGCAACTGTGAGAATACGGTTATCTCTTGTTTGTTTCTTCAAAAAACATGGGAACAGAACATCGAAACCTTGAATTTCCTTAGATGTTATCGTTTTGATAGAGTGAACCTTCCTCTGTCATGAGAAGAAAAATAATCAATATTGGGGCCAATAGGGATAATACCCAGTGGATCCATCGAAGGGTGGCTTCCGTAATAGTTGAGCTTGATGTGATCCATGTTGACGGCGCTACTCATGCCTGGGATTTGAAAGATGTCCTTTGTGTAGTTGAACAAATTTGGATACTCCCGTATAAGTTTCCTGTTACACTTGAAAAGAACTGCATAGACCTGTTGAAGTTCAAACTTTAAGAAACGTGTGATGAATGAGTAAATCAGAACAGCACAAGAGAGATATCATGTAACAATTTAAATGATCTTTCTCATGTGGGCTTTGCTCCAACTTTTCAATAGCACCCAGCATCAGGAACAAAGAAGCACTATGTTCATACTGGTGTAATGCGAGGGATTGAACAGATGCATGTTAGAGTTCCTTTTCAGAAAAATAGATGAATATGAAAAACATTTCTCTGAAAATAAACCAAACGCAAGAGACCTTGACTAGTAGATCCCAGCTAGACCCACTTAAATCTATATCCATGTGATTAAAATTTTCCAATAATTGAATTATATAACAACAGGTATGCTCCTAACAGAGACATTACTTAGAATATAGGTATCACAGGAGCATGTAAAAGCATACACATCAAGACTCAGATATGCAGCTCAAGCCAAACACTATAGACAAGCTTACCCTTGAATATGGTGCTGAACTGGTATTATGATTCTCTATAGAGTTAATGACTCCAACTAATAAAGCAGAGTTAGGACAGTATTTGCCTAAACATTCCATCTGGAGGGTTTAGGTTGGTATTTTGAAAGCAATCGGTTGAGCATTTTGACCATTGGCAATCTTCAAACATGTCAATCTCTAGGAAGTAATCAATGATTTTTGAGAATGTACTATCAAAGATAGATAATTGCATGGCTATATTTCTGGTTATAGCGGACAATTCATTTGTGTATAATAATGTTAACTAGAATGTCTTTGAACATATAGAATGGTTATCTTAGCATTGACCTTGCAAGTGGCTTTTCATGTTCTTGCTGCTCCATGGCATTGCCCTACTTACAGAACTCTCTTGCAAACTGAGGTCTGGTCAGAATGGCCAATTCAAATAAGAGTTCTTGGTTTTCTTTTCTTTTCATTCTCCTTTTTTTGTATGACGGATCTGTCTGAACCCTCCACCAATTTTTTGTTGGACAGCCCCATCTTAGGAGACTAGATCTCTACACTTCATTACTAGTCCGAAGTTGTTTCCTGTTGCTCCTAAAAATACATAGTATATTTCTTTAAACCTCAAACTGTAGAGTCCAGCATCTGTACCAAAGTATATTTCTTCCTTCCTTGGAAGTCCTAAGGATGGCAACTAACATTACAGCAGAATTACAGAAAAAAGGATTGTAGGTAGCTGGCAACGACGAAAGAGAAAGATGAATTAATGACTTAACGATTGTTATATGTTTCCACAAGAGATGGATTTATATGATTTTGATGCTGCAAAAAAAAATAAAAAAATATAAAAAACATTAAATGTAATCTCAGGTCAGTTGTTGAAAAATTGTCAGATGGCAAGAGGTATTAACACATTCAATGGGGGAAATCATTGCAATTCACCCTGGAAATTTGACTCCAGGCCTTAAGATAGGTTAAAGTAGAAAGTTTTTGTGCAGCTCTGATAGAATATAAAACCCGGAATCTCATTTTTTTGCCAAGACTGAGGGTTTTCACTTTGACTTGTTATTACATTGAAAACGACTAAAAAAAGACAGATAATTAACTTCATCCTTTCGTTTTTTAGGTTTAAGCTGGCATCTCCTTATTTCCATGTCTTGTCTTCTCTATACAACAAACATCTTTTAGCACAATTGATAGCAATATTGCATGTAAAGTTTAGAAGTGAGGCCAACAGTTGTGATTCAAGCATTTATCCACAGCAAAGCTGCCTGCAGATAACTTAAAGTTCCATTTACCCACCCTTAGAAAAAATAAAATAAAATCAAAGCAGTATCTAATTCTGTAAAGGGCTGCAAACAAGTTAAAGGTTCTACTCTGGAACCAGGAGCCAAAGTCGTAGGGCAACTCTGTTTCTGACAACTAGATTCCATGTCAAAAACCTTGTGACTTGTCCTTTGAAGGTTAGTTCAAGCCTTTTACCTGAAACTACCCTTGCAAACTAAGCTCACCCCCAGCTTGCAGAAACATCTAGCGTTGATAATGGAAGAAAGAAAATAGTTGATGTTTCTCACCATGATGCTGGCTTGTCCAGCAGAGTAAAGACAGAACAGCCAACTAGGAATTGCTTTCTAGCGCAGTAATGTTTATGTTTGAGGTCTTCATGCACAATTAGCTATTTATGGTCGGTTAAAATGAAACCTATATTTTTCTGTAAAAAGGAAAAGAAGAAGAAAAAGAAAAACAATGCCCTTATCTTTATTTGGAAGAGAAAAGGAAAAGAAACAAAATTAAAACTAAATGATAAGTTATAAAAGTAGCTGCACTTTCTGGAGGTGAACTCTATCAATAACTTCTAATTTAGGCAGAAGTCTGTATGAAGACTTGTAATGTCTCTCCATCAGGTTTCTCTCCATTATCTTCTCCACCAATAACAAATTTTCAGTGTCAGGTCCGATTTTACCATACGACTATGTCTTTGCAGAAGTCCTGTTACACCATAAAAACCATTATACCATGGCCGGCTATCTTGGGGGTCCCCCCTCCCCACCCTGGCCCGGGGGCAATTTCTTAAAACCCATAGGAATGCAGCTGGTGGCCAACCCTTTTTCCCTAGTCAGATAGATCTCTCTCTCTCTCTCTCTCTCTCTCTCTCTCTCTCTCTCTCTCTCTCTCTCTATATATATATATATATATGATGGGAAGTCTATTAGTGATAGAATTGATTCCATTCCTTCCTCATTCCAATATCAATAAGAGTGGTCCAGTTTACAGCTACAAGAAAGGAAAAGGCCCTTGCCTCTGTGGCGTGAAAAACCAACACAAGCACACTTCAACAGCAAAAAGAGATAAAATTAAGCCCGCCTTATTAAATAATAGAATTATTACAGAAAGCATGCTCATAGCTCTCACAGACATCAAGAATCAAATACCTCAAGAGACATGGTTAAATCATGTAAACTTTGCCACAGTGACTTCTGCATATGTACTTACTTTATTCAGTACTAGTTCATTGACTGTAAAACCACACAGTCCAAAGCCTCATGACAACTTGACCAACAGAAAAAAAAAAGCAACAGATTCCCAGGTAAGGAAACTGTTCTGTCAAAATAGAAAGGTTTTCTCTGAGCATCCAACATGACCAGTGACTTCTGCATATCTTCTTACTTTTATATAATACTAGTTCATTGACTGTAAAACCACATATTCCAAAGCCTCATGTCAACTTGACCAACAGAAACAGCAAAATTCGTAGGCGAGGGAACTGTTCTGCCTGACATAGAAAGGTTTCCTCTAAGTGTCTAGCACAACCAAATCTTAGACACAGGTTAATTTTTACTTTAATTTCATCTCTTGCTTCAATAATATCTTCGAGAGTAAGGGTTAGTTTTTTTGTCAACAGAAAATCTAAATGTTTCCTGATCCAAACCAAACGATTTGTAGGTGCACTCTGAAAGTTCTGATCTTTATGGTTCAATACTGAAAGTACTGTATTGTATGCGTTAGTAAATTGAAAAAAATAGTGCAATGGAGAATCAATCATACCTCATCAAATCTTATGAGCGTGACGAACAACCGGATATCCGTCTCGGTTAGTATATTGCCACAAATAAAGCGCTGATTGCTAAGTATTTGTTCACATTTGTCCAGAGCTTTGTATAAATTCTCCACAGCCTGCAAGAATGGAATGGAATCAACTAGAATGTTTCTACTTTTTTTTTTTCATAAAGAAGTAAACCTTCACACGAGTGCACCAAGGATGTGCAGCCCATATATAGAACTTGGTTTAAGATTGTGCTCTTGAGATATTTTTTCTTTTGGTTAGAAAACAAAATTACAAGGAAAAAGATCCAAAAAGTCCAAGAAAGGAAGTGCATCAAGTTAAAAGATGGTAAAGACCCAAGGAATCCAATTTCACTGAGTTCAAATCAATTTGCCATCAGAATGATTTTTGAGGAGGTTTACCTGTCTTGGAAAGAAAGAAGAAAAATTATATTCACAAAAACTCTGGCAGATCCTCGAATGATGTTTCTTTTGTAATAATTTTTTGGGGTCAAATTTTGTAATGATTAGGATTTTGGTTTTTACTTGAACTTTTCGTTTGGTTGTTGTACTACCCAAGACCTTTTCAATGCTCGAGAGGTATTAGAATCCCTCTCTCACAAGAGATTGTTTATAGGTTAGTACCCTTGGTGCTTGATCATTTAAGCATTAAGAATCTGATCATCCATGCAGTCCCTTAGAGAGATAAGTCCATCTTCAGCAAGGTTGACTTTAAGCCCCAAACATGCCTCTAAGAAGGAAAAACTGATCTATACAACACATTGATGATGTCTCAGGTGCATAGGGTCATTTAGTTATCAGCAAAAGTTTATAAGATCACTGTAACATGGAATAATTAGATACACAAACCTGTTTGGAAAACCAATCTTTGTAGCCTATCTGGATTAGCATGGCATTTTGCTCGATACATCCATAACTAGAGTAAAAAGTATGGGGTAGAAGGGGTAGCCTTGCTTGGGTTCCAGAAAAATTGAACAGACCATCTGTGACTCCATTCATCAATTAGGGCAGATAGGAATCACAGGATGAAACCATTGTCTGATGCAACGTTTACTACCATTTATAACATTTTCCCAGTAGCCATCTGAGAATTACCTTCAGCAAGTTGTTTTTCACCTCATTCATTTCCACATTAGCACTCTGTCACAGAACATATATGATCCCATGGATGTTATCAGAAGAGGAGGGGAAGTTTGTCCACTACATCATTAGCTAGTCTATATATTGTCTATGTCAAACAAGAGGGATGTTCTACCATTGTAATGAGAATAATTTAACAGCATATGAGTTGCCATTTTTTACATATGACATTAGTGACAATTCACAGTAGTGAAGATAGTACCTCTTCGTATGGTGCCTGCTGCTTAGCAAACCCACACTTATAAACACCATTGTTTATGCAGTCGTATATCCATCCGTTAGCTTCCTCTATCTGGGCTTGCAAGTGAGGAGGATAAAGGTCAAGATTGGGATTCTCAGCTAAACCATTGAACTCAGAATTAAGCATGCGAATGATCTCTGAGCTCTCATTGTTGACAATTGTCGTCAGCTTCTTATCCCATAGAACCTATGATAATGCGCAATACATATGTTGTGAGCATTCGCTACTTGCAAGCTTAAAACACATGGAGCACTAATGGAAATAGAACAACACTTCACAGAAATGTCACCTACAGGAACTGAATACTTTCCAGAGTAGATCGGACTTGCAGTCTCATAAAGTTCTCTCACACTTCCTGCTCCAATTATAGGGTCAGGCTCTGCTCTAGGTTCATCAGCATTGGAAGCAGGGAAAACCCATCTGATATGTGTGTCACCATCTTTTGTTCTTCCCCACTTCGATTTGACTACCTGACATGAAATAAATAACTAAAAACAGATCAAATAACAATAGCATGAGATAAATAGAAAATTTTTTACCATGCCCTTTACCGTATGGCCAATGATCTTGTCAAGTCCTTTAATCTTCAAGTATGCAAAGCACCTGCATGCCCAGGGACAAGCAAATGACACATAAAGATGGTATCTTCCGGATTCGGCAGGGAAAGGAGAATCTGGATCCCCAGAAATAAAACTACGGAATGCAGAAGGGGTTCTGACAAAAGCACCAGATTCAGAGACCTCTTGGATTGAGGAACGAGCCATTCTTATTGAAAACTGAAGAAGAAATCAGAAGGACAACATTAGTTGCTCCCATCATTTTACAATTAAGTCAAGGCATTATCATGTGATATTTTCATCCTCAGATTCAAACGGCAGATCAAGTGTGTACCAAAGGAAGGAAAGAAAGAAAGATAGGGAAAAATGGTAATTTCTCTGATCGAAGTACTGACTGAACATTGCCGCACTGCAAAACGGTAATTTAAATTGGAACGTGGTGCAAGAATTACTAATGAAAGCCATTTTAGCAAGAAGGATCCTTCCCATAGACACAATCTCACTTCCTAACACGGGATTCACTCATAATATTCATTCTCAAACCCTTCGAACTTCTCTCATACATGTAACTAGCACAAATCTAACATGTCAAATTGTCAAAGAATCATGTCTGGAGGGTCCCAAGTTAGAAATCTGAACCCAAGACTATCAGCCGGCTTTGCAGTGATCTTTTGTGTTTCTCAAAGACACACGAGTGGTTAAAAAGTCAAAGGGGAAAGAAGCAGAAAACCTCAGTAACCAAACCTTAATTTCGAAAATTCATAACCGGAAGATCGGAAGAAAATAATAATTTACTATCCAAAGAAAAATGACCATTGCCCATCAATCGCAAAACACTGTAAGCAGGATTAATCAATCTTTTAGAGTCAACAACGCATGGAAGAGGCACATGAATTTGTATATCAGTTCAAAGACAGACAAATACCCATGATTCACCAAGAGATGTAACGATTGTCATAGAGTTCAAGTGAGAAACGGTTCTAGCAATACAAAGAAACTGAAGAGAGATAGCAGAGAGAGAGAGAGAGAGAGAGAGAGAGAGAGAGAGAGAGATGATGAGACCTTACTAGGAGATGGCGAGAATGCGAAGCATCTCTGGTTGCGACTGCCAGTAGCTGGAGGTAACAAGCATGACCTGGGAAGGGCCGACAGAGACATGGTCCCGTTGTCTTCCTCTGATCTTCTGTGTCCGAGGCCTTGACTCCAAATGCTTCGGCATATTTCCATTTTTCTTTTTTCGCAATTAGATCCTTGAATTATATAATTTTTCGAATTTTTTTAAAAATAAATGCCCGAAATACTCACATTTTTTCAAATAAAAATCAAAAATTGATCTTATTTTAAATAAGGACATAAAGTGATCAAATTGTCTCAAATAAGAACATGAAATTGCTAAATAATCTCAAATAAGGGTCTTTGATTAGCCGGTAATTATTCTGGCCACAAGAGGAAGGGTATTTTGATCAAAAAAATAATAACCTAATTTTATTAATTTTTTGATTTTTTTCCTTTTTGATTTGGTTTTGATTTTCTTTTTTTATTTTTAATTTCTTTTTCTTTCTTTCCTCCCCATCCATCAACGTCGAGCAAGGGCCACCTTCACTGAATGCCGATGAAGGCTGCCCTTGCCTATTTCTCACCTGCCCAAGCGGGGGTCGCCCTTATCGGCATTGAGGCAGCCACCCCCAACACTGGGGGGGGGGGGGTGGTGCCCTTGCTCGATGATGGCGAGGGCTGCCCTTGTCTTAGTTCGGCGACCTTTGCCATGGCTAGCAGAGGAAAGGAGAAAAAGGAAAAAGGAAAAAGGAAAAACAAACAAAAAAAAAGTTAAAAGACAAAAATTGAAATTGATATGACCACTTCAAGTTCTTATTTAGAACAAATTTTACTTTAGACTTTTATTTGAGATGATTTGATTGCTTCATGTTATTATTTGAAATAAAATTCACTTCGTATTATTATTCGAGAAAATTAAAGTATTTTAGGCTCTTATTTAGAACTTTTCCAATTCTTTTTTGTTCGGATTGGTTCTCCCATCAAAATTATGAGCGGAAATACAAATGATAAATGCCGATCGATATCTTTAGTGGCATTTAAAAAAAAATGATTCAAAAATAAGAAAAATGTTAAAAGCAAAATAAATATTAAAAATAAAAAAAAAATTGGAAAAAAGAAAAACATACACCGGATCGTGCAATCCGTCAAGCTAGGGTTGGGGAAACCCCGGCTAAGATCGGCAAGAGCTCGCACCCTTCAATTGGTGCTTCGACAGGCCCCCGCATCCCCCTTTTATCTCGTTACCTCGCCTCCAGATTGGTTTCATTTATTTATTTTTCATTTTTTAATATTTTATTCAATTGTCGCAAGAAAAATACACGTAGCCACTAATTTGTCCCAAATCCACTCTGACGTAGAGTTAATGTAAGAGTCCATATTAGTATTTCCATTTTCTTTTTGACCGAATGATTAACTCAAATAAAAAGACATATAATTTAAGGACCTGAATTGAGCTACGAAAATTCAAGAGCTGAGTTGTATGTTGGGCAATTGTTCAAGGATCTCTGCTATTTCTATCCCTTCCACCTACGACCGCCATGAAAGTATATTTGAATCCATGATCTTATTTATTATTGATTGGAATGATATACGATAAATTTATTGTAGATAGCAGTACTTTGATTTAATATAATTAAGTTACTTGAAATGAGAAATATCATTGTTATTTATACCAAGAAAAATTACTAAACTTTTTCTTTTATTATTTTCAATATCATTCGAAGTCCGGACATTAGATTTGATGATCTTATTTGGAAAATTTTTTCCTAACCAAAAGTTTTACCTTGCTTTCACTTCAAAATCAGCCAAAATTGATTTAGTGCTCCTTGAATGATTGATTTATTTATTTATTTATTTATCTTAAATATTAACTTCATTCATTTTTCTTTTCCTTTAGTCCAATTTGCCTTAGATGGAGGATTAAGTTTCTTCCGTCATTTTTTCCCTTTCTCCCCCAATTGTAATGTTGAATTAGTCCATTGTTCTTAATAGTTAGGTTTTTCACTCACATATTTAGGCTTTACAATCTCTAACCTTGTGAAACTTGTAAAGTATAAAATCTAGTGGGGTCGAAGCCCTTAGTTTAGGAACTAGGATCCACAAATCGTGATGTTCACTAAAAATAGTTAAATATAAAATGAAGAAATGTAAAGTTCAATGGATGCGATTGCATCCCCCAAATCTACAAGAGTTGTCCCATACTAGTGGACCGTTTCTTATTTTGAAAACTGACTTTCCAAGTGAAAAAAGACTATCTACTACCAGATCACTAGTTCAATACATATTGAGAGCAAATCTCTAAATAAACTCATGCTTCATTGCCTAGCTATGACATATCTTATGGGGACAGACTTTGATTTCGACAACTCACTCACCAATCTCGAACTTTAGGTCACTAATGGTGTGAAGTAATTATGGCTCAAATTGAACATTCTGTAATGGAAATGAGATTTTTATTTTAATGCCCACAAAAGGTCATTAGAAGCCAGCGCCTCTCGCTCACTTTTTCTTTTCAGTCATAATAGAAAGGCTATGCCCGGCGGTAGTGAGCAACAAGGGGGACGATGGCGGGCTCGACAACGTGAGGCTCGGCTGCGATTAGCAAGTGACTAGATCATCACGGGACAGAACGGCGACATCCATGGGCGTAGGCGACGACAAAAGCAACGGCAAAGTGGTGGGTAGCAGCAGGGACGACGACGGACTCGATATCGGGGGGGGGGGGGGGAACAAGAGCAGCTTGCGTCAGGCTTTGGGCGCAGGAATGGCGGCAGATCGACGTTGTGGAGGACAATAGCAGCTCGTGTCGGGCCAGCGAGCTCAGCACGCCGGGGCTCGCGACTGGTCAATAGGGTAGTAGCACATGATGCCGCAGCGGTGACGGGTGACGTCGGGAAGCAGCACGGCAGCGGTCTCACGCAGTGAGGGTCTCCGGAAGTTGCAGGGAAGGAAGGAAATCTCTCTGATCTCCCACCCCTCGCGGGTTTCTCCCTCTCTCTCTTCAGATCTCACCCCAGATCCCCCTCTTCTTTCTCTACCCTTCTCTCTTGGGCCTTTCCAAATGTCTCTCTAGAGGAGTCCTCTGAGCTTGCTCCTCCCCATCTTCTCTCTGGGAAGGCCTATTTATTGGCGGAGGAGGCCGACCGACGAAGGTTTCGGTCACCGGTCCTTGGGGTGCCGACCGTCCTCCCTCAGTCAAATTGGCACCCCATCAGTCATTACTTCCGCCTACTCTGCTCTTTCTTTTCCGCAGCTTGTTGTCCTTGTTGGGCCTTGGCCAGGGGCCCCATCGTTTAAGTGTTTGTACACAATTACCTGAAAATAGGGTAAAATAAAAGGAAAATAAAATAAAAATAAATCTTTTTTTTTTGGTAAAGGTAAGTAATATATTGATTTTGCAAGAAAGAATACAAGAGGGAGGCTCGGCACCAACAAAAACAGACACTCAAGAAGACACAAGTCTAGAATGAGTGTAAGGGTGCCATGGTTCCCAGAAAAAAGGAGTAACAACAACAAAAGGAAACAAAAGACAACAAAAACTAGAAAACCTCCATCAATCAAAAATGGAAGGATGGATGCTCCAGCTTCGTTGAAGTCTTCTATTCATGGGCACATCAGGAACATGTTTAAAGGTCATAGCATTATCTTTGATAGCCTTCTGAAGATGCATTTTCATCGCTGGAAGAAATAGAGTCTGATTCCGAAAAAGCACATTATTCCGCTCTTTCCAAATGATATAACACATTGCACCAAAACTAAACCAAGCCAGGATCTGATAAAAACTTTTCCCCATAAAACGCTTGGAAGCCCAGGCCAAATTATCCACCCAAAGCTTGTTTCGCCACACTAGGTTGAATCTTGCCGCCCAAAATGAAATAAGACTATCTGAAGCACGGCAAGCAAAGAACAAATGATCTATAGAATCAGGTCTGCACGAACAAAGGGGGCAATTTGCAGGGGGGATCCTACCATAAGAGATGAGCAAAACCTAAGTTGGCAGCCAATTGTGTGAAATAAGCCAAAGATGCGTTTGATATCTTGGAGGCAAGGCAGTATTCCAAACAAAAGAAGCCCATGAGATGACATTACGCTTCGGTCGGATCAAATCCCAGGCAAAAGCAATGGAGAAGCGACCGGATGGGTGCGGAAGCCACTGAAACCGATCCTCCTCTTGGTTGAATACCGGAAGATTCCACCAATTAGCCATGATGTTAATGATATACTAGCCCATAGGAGTAGCAAAACCATCAACAACTGAAGTAAAACGAGATATACCCGAGCGATAAATATCGTGATTAGAAAAGATCTTGTGTAAAGGACCATTTGGGTGCCAAGGGTCGAACCAAAAGGAGACCAACCTCCCATTTCCAATGCTCCATCTAAAATATTGCTGAAATTGATCACGAAGATCTAATAACTTCCTCCAGGCCCAAGAGCAATGAGTAGGGCAAGGGACCACCCAAAAATTTTTCCGCTTCAGGAAATTGGAATGAATCCACTTACACCACAGTGATTCTTTATTTGAGAAAAAAAATCTAAATATGTTTGAGCATGGACGCAATGTTGTTCTCCCTTAGAGTACAAATACCTAAGCCCCCTTCATTTTTGGGAAGGCAAACATTAGACCACGAGACTTTAGCACCACTTGCACCCATCTCAGGGCCTCTCCACAAGAATTGGCGGAAAATTTGCTCAATTCGGTTTAGGACCGAACATGGTAGAAAGAACACATTAGCCCAAAAGGCTTGTATAGAATGAAGCATTGACCTTATAAGTTGAAGACGCCCCGCAAAGGAGAGGAATCTATTGGTCCAAGACTGAACACGAGCCATGATTAAATTAACCAAGGAGACGTAATCAGCTTTCCCCAATCTAGTTGAAATAACTGGTACTCCTAAATAGCGGAAAGGAAAGGTGCCCAATTGATAGCCTAGCTTATTGAGGATATCCTCATGAAGGTCAGAGGAGCCTCCAAAAAGGAAAACTTCACCCTTCCGAAGATTCGGAATCAGCCCACTCTAGCTAGAAAATTTCTCAATACCATTCTTGAGAAGATCAGTAGACGGTAAGTTAGCTTCAGCGAAGAGTAGTACATCATTAGCAAAGAAAAGATGAGAAAGTCTAGTGGGCTTGCAATGCTAGAAAAAACCAAAGTCTGGATGTGAAGTTTGAATGTCCAGAATATCTGTAAAGACTTCCATCACAAGAGTAAAAATATACGGCAACATGGGATCACCCTGACGAAAACCCCTCCCACTTGAAAAGAACCCATGGAGTTCCCCATTAATTGCAACCGAGAACTTGGGGGTACGAATGCAAATCATAACCCGGGCAATGAACTCCTGGGGGAAACCGAAAGCTTGCAGACACAATTCAATAAACCTCCAATCCACTGTATCGTAGGCCTTCCTAAAATCAACTTTAATAACACATTTAGGCCAGTAAGGATCATTGTGAAAACCACAAAACAGCTCCTGAGCAAGTAAAATATTGTCACTGATGTGTCTACCTTTTACAAAGGCATTTTGGGGTAAACTAATGATAGAAGGTAGCACCTGAGAGAGTTGATTAGCAATAAGCTTGGTAATACACTTGTATAATGTGTTACAACAAGCAATTGGCCGAAAATCATTCACATTGGAAGCATTCGGAACTTTGGGGACCAGGGCCAAAAAAATAAAAATAAATCTTAGTAGATGCAAATAATATTAATGCCTAGGTGATGCGAAAATAATTTTTGTTAAGGTCAAATTGATTCCTCATTTTCCATGCAACAAATATCTAAATATTTAATTAAAATTTAGATGTCAACATATATTAATAAAGTCTCCTTCATTTTGTTGGTAAGCAGGATATATTTATTTTTCTGTAATGAAAATCACATTACAAAGCTAGAGAGACCACACTTATTAAGGACCTTAATATATATATAATCCAAAATATTCAAAAGATAAACGTGAACATTATTGGAAAAAAGAAAAGAAAAAGATTGTTTGTAAATTGCAATCAACTCTGTTCCCTTTTACCTTGAAGTGGAACTTTCAGATTCTTCAATCTTGATAGATCAGGCCACTTTTGTACTTTAGGACAGATTTCAATCTCAAGTGTCTCCAATGATTCTGGACAATCTGGAACCTCTACTAACTTAAAACAAAAATACACATGAATTGCCTTAAGCTTAATTGCCTTAAGCTTCTTCAAGCTAGTTAGATCAGGCAACTTCGTCAATGATGAAAACTTGAGCTTTAATGTTCTCAGGTTCTCCAAGCCTTCATAGCCTTCAATCTCTATTAGCTCCTTAGAAATAACTAATTTCCAAAATTGATAATGCTTTCAGATTGGAAAAACCATTTGTCGCTTTTATTCTATGGCAACACCTGATATGTAAGTATGACAAATTTGACGGAAGCCTTGGTAGGCACTGCAAATTAGGGCAATTAATAAAGAGTTCTTTCAAACTAGAAGGAAGAGCAAGATCAAAAGATAAGGTCTTAATATTAGGACAACTCAAGTGCAAGACCTCAAGCATGTGTAATCTTCCAATCCCCCAAGAACTTGGATCTACTTCAAGTTTTAAAGGATGCTCGAATGCTAAATTCAACTTCAAATTTCTCAAATTTAATAGGCTTGAGAGGCTTGTCATTGTCTTCATTGAGGATGCCTGAATGGATAGCGTGATCAGACTTTTTGGAAGCTGAGGCAGTATTCGACTTTCACTGTGTTTTAACACCAATTTTTAGTTTTTTTTTCAAAATTGGTAACTTCCCAATATCACTGGGAATTTTTGTCAATTCTATTGGATATCTTCCCCCTGCCTCTAGCTGTTCGAGCTTCTCCAACATTCTAATGTCGCTGGGTAGTTTTCTTATGGGGCAATCGCATAGCTTTAGCACTTTCAATTTCTTCATATACCCAATTGATCTTGGTAACGCCCTAATATCAGTGCTCGATCGATCTAACTTAATCAATGCGTTGAAATGGTTATCCACTAATGAGAGCTTTGTTGGTGATGCTGAGCAACCGACGAAATTGAATTTATTCAATGATTCACATTTGACCAAGCTGAGAATTTTCAGATTCTTCATTCTTCTCCATTCAGGGATCTCTTTTATAGACGTAGAGTCAAGAAGAAGTTCTATCAAAGATTCTAGTGCCACCATCTCGTTTGGTAGCTTTTGGAGACTTTTACAATCCTTCAAGTTTAAGAAGACTAAGTTCCTAGGTGACCAATGGATGAATCAATTTCAACCAAACACTTACATCCTTCGAGAATCAGTTGCTCTAATTTCTTTTGAGAAGACAAATCTAATGTTTTATGAAGCTTGCATCTATACAAATTTAGGACCTTCAAATTCTTTGCCAACTGAAAAGAGAACATATTGCTCTTCAGGTTAAATTAAGATAACCTACCACAAAAGAACACGCATATACTTTATGTGAAAAATCGTACCTTGATGTGGCTCCAGCCATGCCATGTTGCCTTGATTTTATTTCTTGAGAAATCAAGGATTACTAGCTTCCTCATGGAAATATGAGACAATTTAATATGATAAGGGATGTTATTCCATGATAGCCATCTCAATTCCAGAAGGATAAATCTCGACTCTGGAAGGATAAGTGGGCCTAGGTTATGATAAAATTCTAGGTCTTCAAGAAAATTTGACCACCGAATGTTATCATAAAATTCTAGGTCTTCGAGAAAATTTGACCCCCAAATATTTTTTATACGATCACTTGCTAATAATGAGATTGGATCTTCGAACTTAGAGTCCATTCGAAGGGACCTTAGATTTGAAAGACTTTCTGAGAATTCTTTCATCAAGGAGTATCTAGACAGTTCAAGAAGCTCAAGACATAATGCTTTAATGCTTCCAATTCCATGAACACCACCTCCACTTTGCCAAAATAAAAACATATAATGAAAGTTAGAAAAAAGCATGATTTACTGTGTTGATATAATTCAAGGGAAAACAATTAAATCTTCTCCTAACATTGAAAACGATTGATAAACCACATTGGTAAGTGCTATGGAATAATAAATCAATGCTATAGGAATGAAAACCAAACAGAATATGTTGATGACCAATCTTCTTTTAAAGGAATGAAGCTGTATGATTTACTTGCATTTTCTCTAAAACATCCAATGCTTGCTCATGAGTCCACACCCATTGCTAGTTCTTTGGTTTCATACCACTTCCTTCTTCTATAAAAGTTCTTCCAATATCTCTGAACCAATCATGCATCCACAGTTGGTTATCATTTCTAATCTTTATCAAAGATCTTTGCTGGAGGATTCCAAGAGATTGATGAGGAAGAGGAAGAAACTTACAACTTTCCCACAAGTGAATCACAATTCTTTTATCATACCCAATGAAAAAACAAGCAACATCGAGAAATATTTTTGTTTGGTTTTCATTTAAGGCCTCAATGTTGATCATTAACTTCTTTCTAACATTCTCTTGAGGAGATTCTTCTAGCTCCTTTAATGTGGCATCCCACTCCTCTTTGCTTTTTCTAGATAAAAGAGGACCTATTATCTCAAGAGCTAAAGGAAGACCGTTACACCTATTTACTGCCCTTTCAGAGTGAGAAATGTATTGCTCTAAGGGATAATCTCTTCTAAATGCATGTTTGCTAAAAAGTTTAAGAGAATGATCAAAATCCATGCCAATAAGTTCATAAGTCTCATCAACATTGAGAATTCCTCGATCTCTAGTTGTAATGATAATCTTGCTTCCCTTGCCAAACCACTCATGCTTCTGCATGAGCGCATCAAGTTGACTTGCATCTTCAGCATCATCAAGTAGAAGAAGCACTTTTTTAGAGCGTAACCTTTCTTTTATCTCATTTTTCCCTTCCATGACATTGTTGATATCATACCATTTCTTTTTAAGGATGTTTGATAAGAGTTGATTTTGCAAGCGTGTAATCTCCGTTTTTCGAATGTCTCAAAGGAAGCAATAATTAACAAAATCATTAGAAGTTGATTGTACACTATTTTGGCAAGAGTCATCTTTCCCACGCCACCCATACCATGGATTCTGACAATCTTTGTTTCACAACTTTGTGCACCTATCATCCTCATGATTTCATCCACATGATTGTCTACTTCGACAAAGAAATAGGATACTTCCAAGTAAGCAGTTTTCAACTCAGTCAAAACATCATTGACAACTTCTTTCATAAATTCACCTTTGCCTCTGATAGTATTGGAGGAAACAACATCAAGACATGAAGTTTAGCTGAGCAAAATACTGCATCTGGAACAAACAGTTCATATGTGATATAATTAAATACTTGTTTAGCATGCTATGGAGATCGCATCCCTTTACTTCTCCAACCTCTTTAAGAGCAGCCTTCTAGTTGTTGATAGTCTCATCATTGAACCGCTTCTTATTTAAATGAGAAACAATGGCGTTGCCGTAGTGCTCATTCTAGTATTTGACCTTGGGCAGCATGAAATTGTAGAAAATGGGCATGATCTTTTGTCCCCCTATGTTCTTGCTCTCCACCATCTTGACCAACTCCCTAAGGCACCATGGACTATTAGCATATCCTTTAGAAAAGATTGGTATTGAGATTTTTGAGTGCTGAATAGCTTGAAGAAGCTGGCCACCGATCTCTTCCCCGATACGGAGCTCTTCATCGTCCCTATATGCCCGAATTCCAACATCTATCATGCTCACGTAAAGGTAATTAGCAATGTCCAAACGAGCGTTTGGTCCTCTAAAGCTAAAAAATACTTCGTAATCATATCCTGATGACTTCTCCATTTCTTGATTATTAGAAGACGCGTTCCACATTTTTATTTGTTCTTTGTACATGCTCGCCTTATAAGGCTCCATTTATTACAAAAGACAAAAAATAGTGGCAAATGTTGTCACAGCGAAGTTCAACCACAAAGGTTCGTGCAAATTCTCCGTGCAACAACAATTTGAGATATTGCTCGAAAATAATGACCATGTGCAGGTTGATGAGGCTAGCTTCTACTAGAATTAAATATGGAGATAAGTTTGAAGCCATTGTAACAACATATCGTGAGGCTAATTTTATCAAAAACTTGTTGCTAAGATAAAATAAATAAAGCACCGGAGCAGCCAGCAGCCCAAGCGGAATCGCCGCACATCGCCGTTCGCCATCGTGTGCCCCAACTATGCCTGTCGCGCCTCGCCCTGCAGTGCGACTGTCTCCGCCGTACCTTCTACTTCGTTTAGATCTGCTCACCATCCAACCGTCTACCCAAACTGTGTGGAGGTCGCTGGAGCCACCACGAAGCATCGTCACCGCCCGCCTAGACCAGGTTCGGTCCCCTCAGCCCGTCTCCGTGACATCTCATATTTTTAGTCTTGTTTTCTACAGAATAAATTGAGCATTTCATCGACGTGCCTATAGGGCTGTTCTTAGAGCTAATCGCTATCGAGATAACTAGACTATCTAGAAAAGTTATTAATGAATTTTAATGCAATAGACATGAGAATTCGACCAGGGATTGGTCACTCGACCGTGCTCATCTGCCGAGATCATTACGACATAGATATAAATTGATTAGAGATCAGAGATAGGTCGGTTTGACTGAGATGAGTGGCTAATCGTGGGTGATACCATTAAATTGAAAAATTCTCATCGACTGGCCCTAGACTGATTCTTCTGTCGTTTTGGTACCTTGTGTCCGTATTTGAATTATCGAAATTTTCACGATAATCGAGAGTTGCCAATGTATCGAGTGGGTTCATTATGGCTGGAAGAAAATTGATCACGGGTCATTTGCACTAAAAATTTCTGAAAACTACCTAGTAGCCTAGGTCATGCTAAAAACGCACCGAATGAAAATTAACTGCGAATTCGAGTTCGATTTTAGAAATTGAAGATTCTGTCATGTCACATTAAATTCTAGGAACATCGACTCAATCTTAGAAGATTTTTCTACAACCCGAGTCTTTTTGGAAAAAAGTCGACATATGACCGTTTTTGTTCAGAAAAAGGCCATGATTGTTTTTTATTGCAATTTTGGGAAGCATGATGGATATATGGGTGAGGCAAATTGTCAATTAAAGCATTGAAGTGTTAATTGAATTTATTAAAGCTAGTTAAGATTTAATTGAACAAGAAACTAAACCAATTGAAGCCATTTACTTGGAAATTCGTGTGCCCCCTCTTCCTATGGTCTTTGGACCAATTCAAGGTGGTGGGGGGAAGCCTTGGTGGCTCATGGACAGCCAAGGAGGTGTGTGTGGTGGTGGAAGGGTCAAAGGGGATAAAACTTTGGAAAAAAATAGCCATGGTGGCCCCCTCCATCCCTTGCTTCCTCTCCAAGGCTGCTAACCAGCTTTGCTTCCTCATTCCTCTCCATTTCGGCGTTCAACACAAGCCAGAGGAAGAGCAGCAACCATCGGACAGCAGCCCCTCCATGACGCACGCCGTTATCACCATTTCTGTCCTGCACGAGTACTGCCGCTGCCTTGCCACGCCACCGCCTCCCTCTTGCCTTACCACCGTCCAGCAACCCTTATTCGTGTGTCCAAGGAGCTGTCTAGCCACCGTGAGTGGTTGAGGAAGCAAACCAGAGCTCCTACGGCTGCCGGTTACCCTGCCAAGCCATCCACCAGTCCACTGTCGCCATTCCTGCACCAACCTAGCTTGTTTTCTTATGTTTTGCAACCTTAAACAGAAGCTGGTTTTGTGGGTTTCTAGTAGGCCTTTAGGCCCGTTTTGGAGACGTTTCGGGTCTTGAAATCTAGGCTCGCTTTGAAGAAAAGCAACCCCCGCGACATTCCCGTTGGTTTGATCTGACCCGCGCGTTAATCTAGTGAGTTTTGCTCACTAATCCTCGCTTAGTATGTTAATGATGCTTAGGGCTTGATTAGATATAATTAAGTGCAATTAAGTGGATAAGATTAGATAATTAAATTAATGATTTACCTATGCATGTTAGGTAAATGCTTTAGTGTACTTAGCAAGTAGACAAGCCCTATTATTTATTGAACCAGTCTCAGTAATTTTCTGGGCTAGTCTCGGCTTCCAATTAGGCATTATGGGCCTAAATTGGATTTATTGTAATTATTTAATAATTTTCAAAATTAATTAATTAATTAATTAATTTATTTTCCAAAAATTAAGCTGGGATAGCTGATGACCGAAATTTTATGCTGATTATCGTGGTGTAGTCTGTTTATTTATTTGAGTGCTAAATCGTGCTGAATCAATTTAATTCTGATTTTAGGATTTTATTTCCTAAATTAATCAATTTTGGTAATTGATTGAAAATTAACCGAACGTCGGTTTACAACGCCGAAAGTATGTTATGAGCTGTTGAAAATAGTGGGACTTATGAAAAGTGAAATTGTTATATTTTGACTAAGGCCAACCGTGTACCCACATATGGCTATTTTATTAGGTATAAGAGAATATGAGAAAGAATGTCATACTACGTCGGCTTGATGACTAAGGATGTCATCTCGGAGAAAGACGTTATATTTTGTTGGCTTAGTGATTCGATATATCACCTTGGAGAAAGCACGTGGGCTCGGTGATTAGGCAGGTCATCTTGGAGAAGGCACGTGGGCTTGGTGACTAAGTACGTTAACTTGGAGAATGCACATGGGCTTGATGACTAGATATACCATCTTGAAGAATGCATGTGGGCTCGGTGACTAAGTATGTCAACCTAGAGAATGCACATGGGCTCGATGATTAGAGATACCCTCTTGGAGAGTAAATTATATTGAATGTACCAACTAGGGAAAGGTTATGGTGACATGTAATCAACTAAATTGATTGATCGATAATTCGATCTGATTGATGTGATGTGATGTGACCGTGTATATTTGATGTATATACTGACTTGCAGGAAGGAACTGAGGCCAATGTAAGTCCTTCGACTCGAGTTGTGCTCAGGCAGCCTAAGGTGTATTGGTTTTCTAATCAAGTCTTAGGGGGTATAATTTGCTGAGACGTAGTCTTATTCCCGTTGTGGGACAACATTTTAGGTCCCTAAATGGCATAACCTGAAGAGGAGTACCTAGAGGAGAACCCCGAGAATGATCCAGAGTAGGATCTTGATGAGGAGGAGGATGATGACCTGTAGTTGGTGGAACCCCCATCCCTGCTTGTAGACATTGTCTCTGAACTTGTCTAAGTTGAATTCGACTTAGTAGTATGCCTTATATGTATGTGCATTGGTTTGCAATGTATATAAGCGTGGTTGTTTTTGAAAAGTTCGGAATTTAGTCCTACTTGTCTATCCTATTGTTTTATTGTTTGGGGATTATTATTATTTGCTTCTACATGCGTATTAAAATGAAAGGGTCGGCGATGTATCCTGAGACGTCGCTATTTAATCGCCCAAGGTGAGGAATGGGTGCGTGCTTGAGGATCGGGGCGTGACAATCTCAGTCTGTTGTTGCTACAACCCGTTCTTGTTTTAGTCTTTAATGGCCCAGACCAGCGGCTGAAGAAATGGGTCTCTAAGTTGCTGTTTAGGCTTGTTTTGGTGCGTTCCCGACCTTGGTTGGCAAGCCCGCTTTGGACTTTGTCGAGCTCTTCCGCGCCCCCGTCAGTTTGATTTGAGCGGATCGTCGAACAAGTGAGTTTAACTCGTCGAACAAGTGAGTTTAACTCACTAATTATTGCTTAGTAAGTTAATGACGCTTAAGGGTTGATTAGTTTAGACTAAACATGGCTTAGATGGATAATTAGATTAGATTAACAATTTAATTAATTGTTATTGCATGTTAGGTGGTTAGAGTAAGGTATTTAGAGCATAGACAAGCTCTAGTATTTAACTAGAGTGGTTCAGTAATTTTCCGGGCTCGTCTCGGCTTCCAATTAGGCTTTACGGGCCTAAGTTACATTTATTGGCATTTATTAATTAATTTACATAATTATTTAATTATTTAATTATTTAGTTATTTTCTAGAAATTAGATTGGACTAGTTGATAACCGGAATTTTATGCTGATTGCAGTGGTGAGATATATTTATTTAATTGGCTGTTATTTTGTGCAAATTGAGTGTTTGGTGGTTGTGAGTAATTATCTCAAAAATTGATAATTTTGGTAACTAATTAGAAAATCACCAGGCGTCGATCTACAACGCTAAAAATCTATTTTGGGACTGCTGAAAATGGTGGGATGTTTAAAAGTAAAAATATCGTATTTTGGTTAAGACCAACTGTGTACCCACACATGAGTATTTTTATCGAGTATGATAAAATTTGTAAATTGCATGGGTGATTGGAATGGTATACTATATCATCTTATGGGTGATATGTTAGCTTAGATTGCGAGTAATATACCGGTATACTATATCAACCTACAGGCTCTGATATGTTAGCTTAGATTGCAAGCAATATACCTTATCAGCTTAGATTGTGAGCTATGTTACTATCTACTCAGAGGGAGCATTATTATTATACTATATCAACTCACAAGCTCTGATTTGTCAATTTAGATTGCGAGCAGTATACTATTTATCAGCTTAGCATGAGTTATACTATCTATATATCGGCTTAGAGTGAGCAATTCTGATATGATTGGAATTATTAGATAGTATTGATTTGGCCGACCGGGGGGAGGTCGTGATGACATATAATCGACTAAGTTGATTGATCGATAGTTCGATCTGCTTTAGTGAATGGAAGTGATTGATTGATGTGATTTGTGTATATATAAGATAGACTGACTTGCAGGAAGAGACTGAGGTTAAGGTGAGTTCTCCGACCTATGTTTGTACTTATGTAGCCATTGGGGCGTATTTTCTTCCTAATCATGTCTTAGGGGATAGAACTCGCTGAGACATCATCTCACCCCGTTGTGGGATAGCATTTTAGGTCCTTAGATGACAACTCTTGAGTTTTTTGGACGACCTAAGAAAGTTATAGAGCAGACGTATTATATTTTGATGAATCAGGGCCCTAGGGTTTGGGACTATGAGCTAGTAAGGTCCATAGTCTGGGTCGATGCGAGCCTCAACCACAAGGTACCCCACTGATACAGATCGTGGTACCGCCGGGCTTAAGATGGCTAGAGAGAGGGTCCTATTCCGGAATATGAGATTCCTCTGTACGCTATAGAGGTCACTTTTAGGAAGGGAATAGTTGATCCTCCTCAAGGCTCGATCGTAGATGCAGTAGACCCGGCTTTGCAGTACCAGAGTCCTCGATGCAGTCTGCTAAAGGCTCCAGTTGGAGTGTAAAGGAAGGAGAAATCGTGGAGGATGATGAAAAGGAGGATGAGGACCTGTAGCTATTTGAAAACCCCCTTGTTTTGTAGATGTTATAAATAGACCAACTTGTATGATATATGATATGGTTTGCTATGTGCATATAAGTGTGATGTTGGTTTTTTAAAATTATGGCTCTATTATTCTATCCCAATGTGTTATTGTTTGGAGATTATTTATCTGCTTCCGCATGCATATTAAAATGTTTGGGTCAGTGATGCGTCATGGGATGTCACTTTTAATCGACCGCAGAGGGATGAGCACACGCTCGGAGGATCGGGGTGTGACAAAAGCCGTTGTTGGAAATGTCCAAGATGTGTAAACGGGTAAAGTTGAGCTCGCTTAGACTAGATTCTATGGGACCATGAAAATTATTGGACCGCAAGCCAATTACTTCTAGGTAGGCCAGTTTCGATAGCCAAAATGGGAATGTATCATTAATTTGGTTGTCACCAAGATTCAAATACTCCAGCAAACTGCAATTTCCTAAAGATCTCGGAACAATCCCACTTAATCGGTTTCCTCTGAGGTCTATCATCCTCAATTCACAACCATCAAGGTAAATGCGAGGAATCATGCCAGGGAATTTATTTCTCGCGAGGTTTAATATAGTCAAAGGACCAATACTTCCCAAACAAGGAGGAAGTGTACCATTCAAAGCATTGTTGGACAAATCGAGCACGGTAAGAGAGCTCACTTCACATATGGATGTTGGAATTTCCCCAGATAGAAATTGTTGGAGATGTTATATACCATAATTGAGGGAGGTGGGACAGGGAGGGTTGTTTTTAGCAAGCTAGAACTAATGTCGAGATAGTTCAAGTTCGGCAAAGGAAGATTGGTCTGGTTATTTTCAAAGCTGGTTAAAAGATTGTGAGAAAGACGTATATTCCGGAGAGATTCTTTGTTAATGGTCCCTTGAATTTTGTTGTGTTGTAGGAATAACTCCTCCAATTCGCTCAAGTAGCCTATAAACTGTGGGAACTTCGTCAAGTCGCATGAATCCAGCTTTAAGTAGACAAGCTTCAATGTAGTGGCATTGATGAATGACTTGGTGAAAGATATGTTGTTGTTAGACAAATCTAAGATTCTCAAGTTCTTGAGTGTGAATAGACCATTCACATCGAGAACGCCATTGAGATTAAGCGACTCCAGATAAAGCTCTTCAAGATCCTTCAATTCTGCAATGCACCCAGAATATCACCATGCAAGTTGTTGTAAGAAAAGTCGAGATAAGTCAACTGCTTCAGGTTCTCAAATGAAGATGGAAATCCACTACTTAACCTATTACCTACCAAACATAAAGAAAAAAAGAGACAAGATAAAGGAGCGTTAGTTACACCATCAATTTCAATTTCCTTTTAATCCTTTGGCTAAATAATCTCCTCGCCTGAAAATATTAGGTCTAAGTCATTATGCACTGGCCCACTCAGACAAAAAGGCACTAGAGGGGCCCACCATCAAAAATTGGAAAGTCTCTCTCCCTCTCCTCCTCTCCTCCTCTCTGCATCGATCTTTCGAGCTCCACCATTACTCGCTCCCTCCGGGACCACCGCCAAAACCCTTGCCACAACGGCCACAGGAAAAACCAGTGACGGGGACTTCCTTCTCCACCTCAAGGCCTACCCCTCCATCATCGCCTTAGGAGCTTCAAGTCCAGCGTCGGCCTGAGTCGAAAGGCCTTCTGGCTGGGCTAGTTGTCGAGGATGTGAACGGTCTCCGGGCCTCGCACCTCAACTCTGGGCAGGACTTGATCCTCTCCCTCATCGCCTATGGCGGCGAGGGGACATACTATGTCGTCGAGTAGCTTGTTTGATTAGCAAATTAGGCTTCATCGATGGCCACCACTCGCGTGTTCGATTAGCGCATAGGTTGAGTTCTTCGGGTACAGTGGGAGCTTCAATATGAAAATTAGGGATTTAGGGAGGTTGCGGGAGGATGAGATGCAAGTCGATTTGACCATCAAGATCACGATGTCCAGGGGGATTAATTGAGGATTTTTTTTTTTCGGTCAAAAAATTGAGGAAGTTGAGGGAGACGAAGTTGATGAAGAAGTTGTTCGTGATTCAGGACCTGGTTGAACTTGTTGAGCTAGAAGGCCTTTCGGCTCAGGCCCTTGCCGGACTCAAAGCTCTTGAGGCGGCGATGGTAGTTTTGGTCATGGTCGGGGTGGGAGCAAGCAGCGATGGAGCTCGAGAGATCGGGTTCCATGGAGTTGTAGATGGAGGAGGAAAGAGATCTGTCCAAACCAGCAAATAGAGACTTATGATGGTGGGCCCCATAATGCCACTTGTCGTCCATTGAGTGGGTTAGTGCATAGATGATGTGACGTCACAATTGAGCTTAATATAATAAAAAAGAAACCATTACCTGAAATGTCCAAGATGGTCAAGTTGACCACCCACTCCAAAGAATCGCCGCTCAAGTTATTGGAAGAGAGCCATAGCATCGATAGCTGGGTAAGATTAGCAAAGGAAATAGGGATTGGACCTTGTCAGTGAGACGAGACAGATTACTTATTGAAGTGGTATTTCTCCCGAGAAGTTGGTCGAGGAAAGGTGTAAGGATTTTAATGGAGAACCCCAGTGCGATTTGGGGAAAAACCCGGAAAGGTTGGGATTGTAAGCAATGGGAAGGACTTCCAAGTTTGGCAACTGAAAAATGTTGACTGGAAAGTTTCCACTCAATTCACAAGAATGTAGCTTGAGCAATGTCAAGGAAGAGAAATTCGCTAGAATAGGTGGGAAAGGTGATAACAAGCTTACCGAAGAAAGATCAAGTTCTTTTAGCCTGGTCAAGTTATCAACGAAGCCACCCATGTTGGGCATACAAAGTGTCTCATCCCAATAAATTGATAAATTGAGAGAAACTAAATTGGAGAGTTGCGAGATAGCGTGAGGAATTTCACCGGAAAAGTTGGAGTGGGAGAGATTGAGGTATTGTAACTTTGAAAGATTGCCAAAGCCGTACGGAATTGAGGAGAAGTTGAAGCTATTGAAAGCGAGATTGAGCGACTCCATGTGAACGAGTTGAAAGAGAGTGGTATGAGGACTCATGGTGCCTGAGAGACAACTGCTACTGAGGTTGAGGGCGATCACTCGGCCGGTGACTTCATCACATTTGACACCGTCCCGTGAACAACAATCTCCACTTCCATCCAGTGACCAGGAATGGACTTTTGGATAAATGCATCGTCAATTTGTTGTGTTGGTTCTGAAACCTTTCTTGAATTCCATCAGGGCAGAGCTCTCGTCCGCATGACAAAGTACCTCAGCAAACCTGGTACGAAAGAGAGACAGCAAAAATATCCAAGTAAGCAGCAGATATAATCATAAGGCTACCATATTTTCTGCTTTTGTTTCTGTTATTTTGGTTACTGAAGTGAGTTTTCGAGGGAGAGTGTAACGAAGAAGGTTTTTATAGGTAGCAACAATTGGTTCTGGCAATGGAGATTTCTTGCTACTTGGCCATTCATAGTGCTTGACCTCAGAACTTTAAATGATTTATGTATACCTTCTGTATGGGTTTGAAAACCACAGGATCTTAGACGTATAAACATTTCTTTTATCATATAGGGCACAAGTGCAGTGGCTTGGCATTCTCCTTTTATCCATATTTCTCTGTCATACTTTTAATATAGAATCCATCCGTTTCTTTTGGTGACATATTGGAAATTGGCAACAAGCTCCCATGTAAATTGTTCATGTCGTTTGACTTGACTCATAGCTTCATGGCTAAATTTCAAGTACAGATGTTGTTCATAGTTGTTTGTTCAACAACATGGGTTGCTTGTGCAGACTTCCATCAGTAAGCCATTTATAGGTGGGCTCATGTGTCTCTCTAATTTTAAACTCACCTATACATCGCTTTGAGTGTGAAATGAGAAACACCCAATTTAACATAAAAGAATCGAAAAAAATATCAACACAATCAGAACATAAAAAGATGAAAGATCAAATTATATTATTGACATAGATGGATGTGCACTCAGAATAATCAAATAAAGACTTTGAAATAAGTGGGTACTGCACCTTTATTAGATAAAAGCAGGGCATGGAAGAAAAAAAAAGTCGTATGTGCACATGTGCACGAATGAACAGAAACAGAGAGAGTTATGTGCGTGTGCATGTATGTGAGCAAAATATATATGAGCCATGATTAAATTTCTTAACAACCTAATGTATTTTTGCTATCTATAATCCATATTGTTTTTTAATTAACTTTTCTGCAAATAGGTTGGCTTAGTTTTATTTTTATGCTGCGTTAGTGTTATCTTTGTTCATCATTTCATTTCATAAATCTTTTTATTTGATTCAAATTTATAAAAAGAGCGGATACGGCTATATAAGGGGGCAACGTGAAGACATTGATTTTATGGAAAAAGCTGAAAGAAGTTGAGGAAGACGAGAGATTTTGTAAATTTGTGTATTCAATTGTATTTACTGATGTACAATGCTTCTGTAATTATAATACAGAGATGAAATAATAAAGGCAAATACATATTCTGGAAATCATGATCTAATCTCAATCTAAGATTCCTAGCTAATTTATACAAACAAAATTGGTCGAGAATCCGAGCAAATCTTCTGGATTGATGCATATCTTCCAACACTCCCCCTCAAGCTGGTGGCTGGTAGATATCCAAGACGCCTAGCTTGCTTAGTAGATATGCATGCTGTCTTTGACATAAAGGCTTTATGAAAATATCAGCTGGCTGCTCAGCTGTTCCAATTCCTCTAGTTTCAATTACCCCTTCTTGAATCTTGTCTCGAGTGAAATGGCAATCCACTTCTATATGCTTCGTTCTTTCATGTACTATAGGATTCATTGCAAGTTTGATTGCAGCATCGTTGTCACAGAACAATTTAGTCGAGCCTTTTAACTTTATCCCAAGATCCCCAAGTAGACCTCGTATCCATATGATCTCACAGGTGGTCTTTGCCATAGCTCGATACTCTGCTTCGGCTGAAGACAATGATACGGTAGCCTGCTTTTTGGTTTTCCATGAAAGGAGAGAATTTCCAAGTTTAATACAAAAACCCGTAATGGATCGTCGACTCATGGGGCAAGTCGCATAATCCGCATCACAGTATGCCAACATCTCCATGTTACAATCTCTGGATAAAAGAATCCCTAGTCCTGGACATTTCTTCAAATATTTCACAACCTTCAAAGCAGCATTTAAGTGAGACAACTTTGGACTATGCATGAACTGGCTAAGAGTCTGCACTGCATATGATATGTCGGGTCTGGTCATAGTCAAGTATATCAGTTTCCCAACGAGTTTTTGATAACCTGAAGGATCATTGAGGATGGGATCATTATCCTCAGATGTTCCAGCATCATAATCCTTGGTGGTCAATTTTACGTCACCCCGACAAACCAGCCTCTGATATAATTTCAAGCACAAATTTTCGTTGACTAAGGGAAATTCCACGATCTGATCTAGCAATTTCTATCCCAAGGAAGTATTTGGGTGCCCCCAGGTCTTTAATATGAAAAGTGAAGTGTAGATACTCCTTGAATCTCTCTATTGCAGTTCTATCATTTCCCATAATGAGAATATCGTCAACATATATCATTAGATAAATAAATGAGGTACCTTGATTTCATGTGAATAAGGCGTAATCATATCTGGATTGCTTGAAGCCTGTAGAGGTGAGGGCGTCAGCAAATTTGGCATACCATTGCCTGGATGCTTGCTTGAGACCATAAAGGGATTTACGAAGACGACATACTCTATTCTCCCCCTGTCTCTGTAATCCTTGAGGAATATCCATGTAGATTTCCTCTTCTAAGTCTCCATGTAGAAAAGCATTATGCACGTCCATTTGATGTAATGGCCAATCATTAATAGCTGCAACAGATAAGAATGATCTTACCGTAACGTCTTTGGCAACCGGGGAAAATGTCTCATGGTAATCAAAACCTTCCCGTTGAGTGAACCCTTTGGCTACCAACCGAGCTTTGTAACGTTCAATTGATCCATCAGCACGATATTTAATTTTGTAAACCCATTTGCATCCGATGGGTTTCCTACTTGATGGTAAATTGACCAAATCCCAGGTTCCATTTGCAGTCAGTGCCTGTAATTCAGCCCCCATGGCTTCTTGCCATCTTGGGTCTTTTACTGCTTCTTCATAAGTGGATGGCTCAATATCTTCTGATATTCGACTCACACAGCATCTATGTTCCGGTGAAAGTCTATGAAAGGAGACATAAGATGATATTGGGTAGTGAATACCTGGTGAGTTGAAGGATGCACAAACATAGTCTTTGGTCCACGTTGGCGGTCGTGTAGACCGACCAGATCGTCGGGGAGGAGTTGTTTGAACTGGAGTTGATGATATTTCCGTATTGCCAACTTCATTTGGAAAGTCGGCCATCACTGGAGAATTTCCTTGAACTTCATCATTTAGCTCGTCAGCAACTGCTGGTACAGAAATCTCAGGAGCCATTGGAGTAATTGGTGCTTGAGTTCCTGCCATAAGGTATTCAGTATGTGGAGATTCCTCCAGGAATGGTGACTTACCAGAAGTGTTTGAAGCCTCCTTTGGAGTATCTCCTTCCTTGAAGGGAAAGATGTCTTCATGAAAAATGACATCTCGGCTGATGAAGAATTCTAGTGTTGATTGATCAAGGACACGATACCCCTTCTGTAAATTCGGATAGCCCATGAATATGCAGCGTCGTGCTCGAGGACCCATTTTGTCTCGAGGGCCTAAGATAGTAGCAAAGCACTGGCAACCGAATATCCTTAAATGCCCCAATTCTGGTTTCCTTTTGAAGAGAGTCTCAAATGGAGTTTTTCCGTTGAGGACCCGAGTTGGCATACGGTTGATGAGATATGCTGCAGTAATTATGCATTCTCCCCAATAATTTTCTGGAATGGATGCCTGAAATTTTAAGGCACGGGCAACTTCTAATAAATGGCGATGCTTACGTTCCACTATTCCATTCTGTTGTGGAGTATAGACGCAAGTACTCTCATGGAGAATCCCATGAGATGATAATAGTAAGTTGCAATCATTGTTGAAGAATTCCTTTCCATTGTCTGTCCTCACTCGTTGAATGGATCTTCCAAATTGATTTTTGGATAGATCAATAAAGGTTTTCAAGTGTGAGAAAACTTGGCCTTTGGATTGCATCAGAAAAACCCAGGTGGCACGAGAATAATCGTCCACAATTGTTAAGAAATATTTGGACCCATCATGATGTTGGGTATGATAAGGACCCCATACATCCATGTGAATTAAAGAAAAAATGTGCATGGCACGATTTTTACTAAGAGTAAAAGGAATACATGATTGTTTTGCAAGGGGACATATCTGACACTTAGAATAGGGAATGGAAGCACTATGACCCAATCGTGAATGTAAAAGATAGTCTTTATCATTGGTAGTCGTGTTACACAATGACATTTTATTTGAAGGAAATAAAGACAAATCAAAATTACTTGGATCATTCTTCCATAGAAATAGCCCTTCAAAAGGACTACCCAAGCCCATCACTTTGCTAGTCGAAAGGGCTTGAAAGAGACAAGTGTCAGAACCAAACAATACATGACATGAATTTTCTCTGCAGACTTTGGACACAGAAATGAGATTGAATTGAAATTCTGGAAGGTAGAGAACATTTCGAAGTGTGATTTGTGGGCTAAGTTTGACTGTGCCAGTAATTTTGACGTGAGTGGTATTTCCATTTGGCAATTGAACAGAAATAGGAAATTCCAAATCGTCATGAATATCTGAAAATAATGCCTTCTCACAAACAATGTGGTCACTAGCCCCAAAATCAATTATCCAGGATTTTCTGGAAATAATATTTATCAGGCAACGAGAAATACCTGAAAAATTTCCTCCTTTGTTCGACATGTCCAATTTCTGTATTGCCTACATTAATTGCTGGTATTGGTCATTTGTGATGGACCGATCGGCATTAGGAACCCCGATTTGATAAGCTGCAGAAATTCTTTTCCCTTTTTCTCCGGGTTTTCCGTGCAATTTCTAGCAATTTTCTACTGTGTGGTGTGGCCTTATGCAAAAATCACAATATAATTTACCCCTTTTTTGATTAAAATTTTTTGCAGATGCCGAAAAAATTCCTCCACCGTCAGATCCGGAGAAATAATTTCCACCGTTGGATGCGAAGGAGACGCCACCACCGTCGGATGCTTTCGAAGCCCCTGCATCTCGTCCGTTGGATTCGGGCGAATAGATAGGCCTCTTTGGCCCGTCCGATCCGCGCGCGAAATCTGGGCCGTCCGTCCCTCCTCTTTTAAAGGAACGGGAATCCTCAAATCCGGATGCCCGTAACCCTAGCTCGCCCCCTTTTTCGTGTGCTAGGGTTTTGGATCCCCAATTTCGCCGTTCGCCGCGGTTGGCCAGAGCGAAGCTTTCTCCTCCTTTCGCTGGTTCCGACGAAGCCGACGAAGCGAGTCTCTAGCTCTCTTCCTGAACGGCCAATTGGAAGATCCGTCCAAGAGGCGGCACCGGTTCCATGGCTAATATCTGCGATCGGAACGTCAGGTAAGAGTCATTCAAGATAAGTAAAAAACGAGTCGCCTTTTCTCGTTCTTTCATCGTCCGGTACTGGGCGAGCGTCTCCTCTAGACCCTCGAGTTTTTCTTCTGCAGCTTCGAGATCGTTCCAGATCTCCAGAGGGACGATAATTTGTTGTAGCATGCAGAAATCGACATATTTCCTTGTTTTAAGTCGCTAAGTTCCTGCATCAAGGAAAAAATTCTCGCCCGATCTAGTTTGCCGTACATTTGCTTGATATTCTCCCACATTTTTTTGGGATCTTCCGTCGGCGGCAGACCGGCCGCGACATCTGGGGAGATGCAATTCCCGATCCATAAGCGGACGAGCTGGTTGCATTTCCTCCAGTGTCGCGCCAGTCGCTCGTCGGTCGGAACGGGGACGGTTCCATCTAGGAAACCGTCCTTATCCTTTGTCACCAGCGCTCGTCTGAAATCTCGGGACCACCTGGAATAGTTCTCTGGTCCTGTTAATTGCAGGTTGATTAGCCGCAATTCTGGGCCATCGGCTGTTGATACATACAGAGGGTCTCCGGGCTCCGGTCGTCCGGTGATTGCTCCGATGGGAAACGGCAAAAAACCGGGCGCGAAGTTCGGGTAGGGATTTGTCCCTGGACCCGATTCGCCCGATCCGTATTGATGCCCCGCATTGAAAACTCCCGGATAAGAATTTGTGCCTAGACCTGGTTCTCCCGACCCGCTCGTCTGCTCCAACCCGGAGGTCGGGCTTGCCCCACTTACGGCCGGTGGGCTCCCTTCGGATTGGATGTGGACTCCTTGGTGCCCTACAAAGCCAGGCGATGATGTAGTTGGGCTTGGCCCAAGGTACCATGGGTAAGGTACCCACTGGAATGGTCGGCCCGAAGCGGGTTGCCCCAGATTAAACTGAGCCTGCGTGGGTATCCACTGTATCGCCTGGGTCTGAAGTGGCTGTTGTTGTTGTTGTTGTGTGATGGTGGGTGGAAAGTTTTGGGTCTGCGACTGCAATGGATTGTCTGCGATGGAGTGATCGTCAGCCATTGAAGGTAAAGAAATACTCTCTTATTTTCTTCCTCGAAGATGATTCCACTACCAGATGGCAGTTCTGTTTTGCAGGTTAGGACTCCTCTGGTGGGCAATCAGAAGCGGAAGCGAAAGGATCAAGAAGCGAAAAATTCAGAAGCCTAAAGATCTGATACCATGAAAGAAGTTGAGGAAGACAAGAGATTTTGTAAATTTTGTGTATTCAATTGTATTTTCTGATGTACAATGCTTCTGTAATTATAATACAGAGATGAAATAATAAAGGCAAATACATATTATGGAAATCATGATCTGATCTCAATCTAAGATTCCTAGCTAATTTATACAAACAAAATTGGTCGAGAATCCGAGCGAATCTTCTGGATTGATGCATATCTTCCAACAAAAGCTTAAGTCGTACACCTCAGTCAAGATTGCAACACTAAACTGAGGGCTACGAAGAGGGTAAAAACTTGCTATTCTTCAAGCTTTCATTAGCCATTATTAAGAGACATTAGACAGCGAAAGAAATCACAGTAAAAACAGCACATTAAGTTCTTCTTTGACCGGACAAAACTCAAAAGCAAGCGTCCACATAATTTCCGAGGGTGAAATAATTTCTCTTATTTTGAGGTAACTTCTATCTACAATTCATGTTCTAATTGGTTATGGCAATGGAATTATCTTGCTACTTGGCCATTCATAGTGCTTGACCCCAATACTTTAAACTGATTTTAGGTATACCTTTTGTACGGGTTTGATGACTGCAGGATGTTAGGCGCATGAACATTTCTTTCATTATATAGGGTCCGAGAGCAGCAGGGGCTTGGCATTCTCTCTCTCTCTCTCTCTCTCTCTCTCTTTTTATTATCTATATTTCATACTTTATTAAAAGTATCTATTCTTTTCTTTCAGTGACGTATTGGAAATTGGCGACAGGCTTCCATGCAATTGTTCATGTCCTTTGATTTGACTCATAACTTCAAGGGTAAATTTCAAGTGCAGAAGTTGTTCATAGTTGTTTGTTCATCCATATGGATAGCTTGTGCGTACTTCCACTTATAAGCCCATTTGTGGACTCATGTCTCTCTAACTTTTATCTTTGCTTGGATGGGCGTTGACCGATAAACTCACTTGTACATCCCCCCCCTCCCCGGCCCCCAACACTCACCACCACAAAAAAAAAAGAGAGACTATTTTCTTTGGGGATTCATCAAGTTTAACACTGATTTTCTCAGTCATGGTTTCATTTTCAATTTTTAAGTAGTGATGTTTCTCTCTTAATTATATCATGTATGCTTACACGTGTCTAACACAATTTGTGTAAATACTAAATAATAAATGTAAATCCATTTAAAATTTTTATAATTTTGCATAATGGCACCATTGGTTCTTAGCAATAACCTGACTGAAAAATATCAATCAATATTATTCCAATCATTAATTGAGTGAATTTTGTTGTAGGGCTGACGTGATCCACGATGGGGATGACTTTGATCTACTGATGCAAAGGCCAGACGACACTTTCTTGGAAATGACGGGGAGACTCCAGAGTCCAGGCATAGATGAGGCATCATTTGTCAAAAAAGCTATAATTGAAAATTTCACGTGGAAACTGAAAATTTTGTCGTGTTGTGCTCGCCATTCATTGCCAGTATTATTGGTGTGGTCCCCTTCCCATTTCTTTTTCACATAGAAAAGAAAAGAAAAGAAAAGAAAAAGACAAACTTGACAAACCTCAAGAAAGAATTTTCTTCCTTACGACAAACCAATTGTACCAACCTAACCACTGGTGTTGGGATGACACTTCCCCATCAAGTGTTGAGCTGCCCAAAGACGCATGTTCTTTTTTAGGTTCTTTGAACCTTCAGTCAATGAAATCAATTTTACGTCCCGTCGTTTAGTGATCGAGAAGGTCTTAAAGAAGGATTCTAGCCTTCTGGCATTTACCCAAGTCATGAAGAATTTTTGAACGTTAGTCGATGGATCTCTAGGGGAATTTGGCCACCTGAGAAGACTAGAGTACTTAGAACTGTCCTTCAATAAATCCAAGGGGATCATTCCTAGATGAATGAAAAACATTAGTGAAACAAAAGGCCTTTCTCATTACATAATTTGTGCCAATACCATTGAACCTTCACTTATTCATTGTGTCTCCAAATAAGCAAAGCTGAAAAAATTACCCAGTGATGTAATAGGAAATCAACTTGAGAAATGACATCTACTGACTAATAACTTATTTAGGAAACCAAGGTTTCCTAAAAGATAATAGTTCCAGGAGATTACCTCCATGTATTTCCGGAATAAACCAAAAAGGAAAACACAAGACATTAGTACGCTACCATGTGTCCCAAAGAAAATAATTTTTTCAGCAAATTACACCAACTGCAATCAATTCACGTTGACACAACCCTCAAATAAGGTCGGAGGATGCCTCAAAAAGAAGCTTTTCTTTTTCTTGACGCCTTGTACGTGGAGGCAAAAATTTTAACTGTGGCATTTCCATAAAGGAAAATATTTACATTATTTTCCATGGTGGTTTGTTTGTGGAGGCTAATTCTTTTCCACGTTGTACTCCAAAATGATTCGATTGCCGCATTAGATCGAGCTTATCAGAACTGGTGCCAAACACCAAACTCAATTAAAAATTTATGCAAGTTTAAGGAATTAATTAATTGAATTAAAAGTTCAAGAACTTGATTGAAAAAAAACGTGTAAATTAAGGGAGGAAAAGTAAAACTTTACCGCTGGCACATGGTGGACCAAAACAACGGTGCGCTGCTCATTCTGGAAGTCCAAGCAAGTTTTCTAGTCAAAAGGTTTTTTATTTTTTATTTTTTGATCCATCTCTTTTTACCCCTAGTACGACGGGAGAAGAAAAAGCTTTCTAGAAAAAACTTTCTTTTGATTTTTCAATGTGTCTTTTGAACAAGGCGGAGGAAACTCGTTTTCGGATTTGATGTAGTTTCGCGTGTGGATTAAATATTTACACTCAAACTTAATATTCTTTAAGGACTCATATTTTGGCATTGACTTGTGTGCTCGAACTTTGGCATGGTTGAATAGAAAAATTATGCAAATTTAAAGACTTGATTAGATAAATTCTAAGAATATGGACTTGATTGTAGTAAAAAAAAAAAAAAAAAATACTATGTTTGAACTTATCAAAATTTGTGTCTTTTGAAGGTTGAAAATAAGGACGTGCATTTTGGTACTTCATAGAAGCTTGGTGTGGACTGAATTATTATACCCAACCTAAATATTCATTTGAGGAAATGCTTTTTGGCACTAGTCCACAAAAGCAAGTTTGTCTTTCCCACTTCATACTCTAAAACGGTCCGACAAACACGTCAATTCAAATTTATTAGAATCAGTTCTAGGGTCTAGATTTGATTAGATAAATTGAAAGTTGAAGACCTTAACCAAAGAAAGCACAAAAGTTAAGGGTCAAATTTTTTCTTTAAGAGATAGTGGACGGATGTTCACACCGCTCGTCTTGGAATTCCAGGCAAGTTTTTTAAAATCCACCTTTTTTTCTTTTCCTTTCTTTTTTTTTCCCTGGTACAATGTGGATCCAACGCTTCTTAGCCAAAGTTTCACGTGGACGGGCTAGCCTATAACTTTACAATTTCATTAATTTGTGTTCTAAGACATGCCCTTTATTAAGCATGAAGAAGCCCGTGACATGCTCTTTAAGAATCAATAGCTCATGGAGGATCACCCTTTCTTCATAAGCAATGCATTTATCAAACTCAAAAATGAATAGGAACGAGCAGATTTTATTCCGCTCTTTACTGAAAATCAATGTGCAATAGCATAACAATTTTTTTCAAAGAAATCATCAAACCTTTCATAACACCAACTTGGCATGTCACGTTTGGACTTTCCATTTCATGTGCATAACAGATTATTCTATATCTTTGTGACGTGTTGAGTCATATGGACTTTTTTTTTCTCATAATTGATAATTTGGTAAAAATGTGTTGCGACACCACAGAATTCTATAAAAAAAAACTTTCAATGATTTGAAATGAAGTTAAAATTTTGTATATGTGTTAAAATTTTGTATATGTAATTTTTTAAAAAAATTCACAGTTCAGTATTAAATAATAGTTATATTTGAAAAAACGCAAAGGTTGTTTCTAAATTCTTATAAATCATTGACTTTTCCTTAGTACTTCCTACTTTTAATTACAAGTTTGTGAATCAGTTTCAATCTATCACTAATGTTATTTACAAGTTTGTGAATCAGTTTCAATCTATCACTAATGTTATTTATTGGTACGGACTTAGTAAATTACAAACGTATCTCTCCTCGTTTGCCATATATATTCGTTGTTCTTATTAAATGAACTAGCAAAAATATAATCCTTTTCCTTATCGTTCTAATAGCCAACCTTGCCCCGCACTTCGCAGGGTGGGACGAGGATGGAGGTGGGGACTTCTCAGGCCCTGCTCAATGCTCTACTCATTCAGATCCTATAAGTTGGATTTTTATGTTCAATTCAAGAAAGTTCTGTTAAATTCGTTGACTCTTTAGATTTCAAGTTTTCGTTTATACTTATAAAACTAAATCACTCATTAATTTATGCTCCTTAAGCTAACAATTTTACATTTAACTTAAGATGATCTCTATGAAAATATCTTTCGTGGAGGATACCATATTAGTTTTAAAAAAAATTACTTTCAAAAGCTCTTGATAACTCATTTAAATTGCAAGCTAATGTCTGGAAGAGTATGGGAAGTGGGAATTCCTTGATGACTCTCACACAAATACGACTTTTCCAAAAAAAACGCAAACTTGATATGACTACACTTGAGATTGACACACAACGACATGTTTTCACTCATTTTTAATGAAAAATACTTTGTAATTAATCACATCTGAACATTTATCCACCAACACAAAATGACATAAATAACCAACACGAATATCCTGACACAGCAAAGATTGCTAATCCTCTATTATGAAATTTCAATTCAGTATACATTCAATGAACTAAAGCAAGGCCCTTTCCACTTGTGAACCGCGAAAACCTTTACATCAATCTTCTTGGTTTCCATTAACAACGAAATTTTTTACATCGTCATTTCTTATTAAATGAACCGACAGAAACGTAATCCTTTTTCTCATCATTCTAATAACCATCCTTGACCCCTACTTCGCAGGGGTGGGACGAGGATAGAGATGGGGACTTCCCCGACCCCTGCTCATTCAGATCCTTTAAATTGGATTTTTATGTTCAATTCGAGAAAGTTCTGTTAAAATCATTGATTTTTTAAATTTCGTGTTTACGTTTATACTCATAAAACTAAATCACTTTTTATATTATATGCTCCTTAAGTGAAGAACTTTACACTTAACTTAAGATGATCTCTATGAAAATATCTTTCATGTAGGATATTATCTTAGTTAAAAAAAAAAGAAAAAAAAAAGAAAAGAGTTTCAAAAGCTCTCGGTAACTCACTTAAATTGCAAGCATTAAGAGCAAGGGAAGTGGCAATTCCTAGGTGACTCGAACACAAATACAAATTTTCCAAGAAAAGCACGAACTTGATACGACTACACTTGAAATTGACATGTTTTCGGTCATTTTAAATAAGAAACAGTTTGTGATCAATCACATCGTAATATTGGTCTACCAACACCAAATGACATAAATAATTGACACGAATATCTTGACGTGACATGGATTGCTAATGCTCTGTTACGAAAGTTCGATTGTGAACCAAGAGAACCTTCACTCCAATCTCCTTGGTTTCCACGGACAACGAAATTTTTTACAACGTCGTCCCCCATGTATATTAATTGGCTTTTCGATAGTATCTGCTCATCTCAATTACGTCTCTATATGACAATCAAACATTCATTCATTACTGATGCATATATGGACAGACGCAGGTTAGAATCTTCAGAAGAATTATAACTTTCATGAGCTAGAAAACATCTCCATATTACTATAGCAAATAAACATAGATCAGAATCTTCACATATGCATGTATAATTTTTCTCAACAAGCTACTTAAAGACACATCATTAAATATCTAGTTTCATATTTTCTTGTCTGCCAAAGCTTTCCTCACCTTTTTCCATCCTTTTGCCATTTTCTTTGAGCAGCACAAGAACCACATACTCTTCTCGTTAATGATCAAGTTCTCTACCACAATACCAACCAAAAACCTGACTCCGGCGCCAACCAGCACGGTTCTCCCATCCAAGTTGAAGAGACACTCTTCTTCATTATCCACTTTGAAATATGATGGTGGTGGTGGAGCGTTCTCACCATTTGTGCTTTTATTTAGCAAGGGACTTCCACACAAACCATTATTCATCGCAAATGAACTACTCCCGAATGTATCAAATTGCATCCCACGTGGTATTGGTCCTGATAGATGATTGTGAGAGACATCGAAAACCGAAAGAAATGTGAGGCGGGCTAGTTGTTGAGGAATCTCTCCCACAAGATTGTTTCGAGAAAGATCCAGTGCTTCGAGCACTGTGAGGTTGGCCAAGGATGGAGGGATGCTACCACTGAAAAGGTTGTTTGAAAGGTTGAGCATGCGAAGTGATTCCAGATCTCCAATGAGTTCAGGAATGAACCCTTGAAACTTGTTGTTGGAGAGGTCAATTGCCACGAGGACATCCGGAATCTTTGCATATTCCCTTTCCGTGCCCTTATTCATCAATTTCATCGCATAAGTCATACTTACGCCAAATGAAAAATTAGTTGGATCCAACAATTCATCGATATTCAAATATGCCAACTTATCTTGACCAACCATGACCTTCATGGTTTGGCAACTCTTCAACAAGTTGGAAGGAAATTCGCCATTAAAGTCGTTGTTGGAAATGTCCAGGATGTGTAAACTGGTGAAGTTGAACTCACTTAGACTAGATTCTATGGGACCATGGAAATTATTGGACCGCAAGCCAATTACTTTTAGGTAGGCCAGTTTCGATAGCCAAAATGGGAACGTATCATTAATTTGATTGTCACCAAGATTCAAATACTCCAGCATTCCACAATTTCCTAAAGATCTCGGAATATTCCCACTTAGTCGGATTTCTCTGAGGTCAATCATCCTCAATGCACAACCATTTGGGTAACCGTGAGGAATCATGCCATTGAAGTTATTTCTCGCGAGGTTCAATACAATCAAAGGACCAATTCTTCCCAAGCAAGGAGGAAGTGTGCCATTCAGAGCATTGTTGGACAAATCGAGCATGGTAAGAGATCTCGCTTCACAAAAGGATGTTGGAACTTCCCCAGATAAGAAATTGTTGGAGATGTTGTATACCATGACCGAGGGAGGTGGGGTAGGGAGGGTTGTTTCTAGGGAGTTAGAACTAATGTCAAAATAGTTCAAGTTCGGTAAAGGAAGATTGGTCTGGTTTTTTTCGAAGCAGGATAAAAGATTGTCAGAAAGATCTATATACTGGAGAGATTCTTTACTATTGTTCCACGTCCATCTAGGAATGATCCCTTGAATTCTATTGTGTCGTAGGGATAACTCCTTCAATTCGCTTAAGTAGCCCGTAAACTGTGGAAACTCAGTCAAGTTACAAGAAGCCAGCTTTAAGTAGGTAAACTTCAATGTAGTGGCATTGATGAATGACTTGGTAAAAGATATGTTGTTGTTGGACAAATCTAAGAATTTCAAGTTCTGGAGTGTGAATAGATCATTTATGTCGAGAACGCCATTAAGATTAAGCGAATTCAAATGAAGCCATTCAAGATCCTTTAGATTCCGCAATGCGCCTAGAATATCACTGTGCAAGTCATTCTGAGAAAGGTCAAGAATAGTCAACTGCTTCAGGTTCTCTAATGAAGATGGAAATCCATCGCTTAACCGATTACCTATCAAACAGAAAGGACAAAAAAAAAAAAAACTCAAGACAAAGGAGTGTTAGTTACGCCATCAAATTCAATTTCCTTTTTCTCTTTGGCTAAATAATCTTCTTGCCTAAAAATATTAGATCCAAGCTATTATGCACTAGCCCACTCAGGCAATGGGCAATATGGGGGCCCACCTTCAAAAATTGGAAAGTCTCTCTCCCTCTTCTCCTCTCTGCATCGATCTTTTGAGCTCCACCGCTGCTCACTCCGTTCCGAACCACTACCAAAACCTCTACCACAATGGCCACGAGAAAAACCAGAGATAGGGACTTTCTACTCCACCTCGAGGCCCACCTCGACAATGCTCTCAAGATCTCCAAGTACGCCACAAAGATCATCCTATCCCCTTTCCTCCTTCCCAAAACCCTACCCCTCCATCGCCGCCTCAGGAGCTTTGAGTCCAGCATTGGCCTGAGCCGAAAGGCCTTCTGGCTGGGCTAGTTGTTGAGGATGTGGACCCTCTCCGAGCCTTGCACCTCAACTCTGGGCAGGACCTGATCCTCTCCCGCCTCGCTCATGGCGGTGAGGGGACATACTATGTCATCGAGTAGTTCATCTAATTGGCGAAATCGGGCTTCATCGATGGCCACCACTCGCGTGTTCGGTCAATTTGTAGGCCGAGTTCTTTAGGTATAGTGGGGCGTCAATATGAAAATTAGGGATTTGAGGAGGTTGCGGGAGGACGAGCACGTCGATTCGACCATCAAGATCACGACGTCCAGGGGGTTAATTGAGGATATTTGTTTTCGGTCAAAAAATTGAGGAAGTTGAGGGAGAAGAAGTTGATGAAGGAGCTGTTCATGATTCAGGACCTGGCTGAACTTGCCGAGCTAGAAGGCCTTCTGGTTCAGGCCCTTGTTGGACTCGAAGCTCTTGAGGCGACAATGGTAGTTTTGCTCGTGGCTGTCGCAGCGGGGGTTTTGGTCATGGTCGGGGTGGGAGCAACCAGCAATGGAGCTCGAGAGATCGGGTTCCATGGAGTTGTAGATGGAGGAGGAAAGAGATCCGTTTGAACCGGCAAAGAGAGACTTATGATGGTGGGCCCCCTTAATGCCACTTGTCGTCCATTGAGTGGCTAGGGCATAGATGACGTGACGGCACAATTGCACTTAATATAACCAAAAAGAAACTATTACCTGAAATTCTAAAGACGGTGAGTTTTGTCAAGTTGACCACCCACTGCAAAGAATCACCGCTCAAGTTATTGTGAGATAGCCATAGCTCCGATAGCTTGGTAAGATTAGCAAAGGAAACAGGGATTTGACCTTGCAAGTTATTTCCGTCAAGAAATAGTTTAGTGAGATGAGAAAGATTACCCATTGAAGAGGGAATCGATCCTAAAAAATAACAATACCCGATGTCTAACATATTCAAGAAACTAAGATTTCCGATGGAAGTAGGTATTTCTCCTGAGAAGTTGGTTCGGTAAAGGTCTAACGATTTCAATGGAGAACCCCAATGTGGTTTGGGAAAAAAAACAGAAAGGTTGGAATTGATAGAAACGTGGAGGACTTCCAAGTTTGGCAGCTGAAAAATGCTGACCGGAAAGTCTCCATTCAATCCACAAGATACTAGCCTGAGCAATGTCAAGGAAGAGAAATTCACTAGAATAGGAGGCAAAGGTGATAACAAGCTTACAGAAGAAAGATCAAGTTCTTTTAACCCAGTCAAGTTATGAACGAAGTCGCCCATGTTGGGCATATGAAGTGTCTCATACAAAGAAGTGGACAAATCGAGAGAAACTAACTTGGAGAGTTGCGAGATATCACGAGGGATTTCACCGGAAAAATTGGAGGAGGAGAGATTAAGGTATTGTAACTTCGAAAGATTACTGAAGCCATATGGAATTGAGGAGAAGTTGAAGCTGTTGAAAGCAAGATTGAGCGACTTCATGTGAATGAGTAGAAAGAGAGTGGTGTTGGGACTCATGGTGCCTGAGAGACAACTGCTACTAAGGTCGAGGGCGATCACTCGGCCAGTGACTTCATCACATTCGACGTCGTCCCACGAACAACAATCTCCACTTCCATCCAGCGACCAAGAATGGACTTTTGGATAAACGCATTATGAATCTACCGTGTTGGTTTTGAAACTTCTCTTGAATTCCCTTAAGGCAGAGCTCTCGTCCGCATGACAAAGTACCTCAGCAAACCTGGTACGAAAGAGAGAAAGCAAGAATATCCAAGTAAGCAGCAAATATAATGATAAGGCTGCCATAATTTTCTGCTTTTATTTTTGTTCTTTTGGTCACTGAAGTGAGTTTTCGATGGACGACATAGAAGCTTTTTATAGGCAGCAACAATTGGTTCTGGCAATGGAATTATCTTGCTACTTGGCCATTTATAGTGCTTGACCCCAATACTTTAAATTGATATTAGGTATGCCTTCTGTATGGGCTTGAAAATTGCAGGTTGTTAGACACACGAACATTTCTTTCATTATTTAGGGCACAAGTGCGGCAGCTGATCGGCATTCTTTTTTTTTTTTAATCTATATTTCATACTTTATTGAAATTATCCATTTGTTTCTTTATGTAATTGTTCATGTCGTTTGATTTGACTCATAACTTCAAGTTTAAATTTCAAGTACATAAGTTGTTCATAGTTGTTTGCTCATCCATACAGGTAGCCTGTGCGTACTTCCATCAATAAGCCCATTTATAGGTGGACTAATGTCTATCTATCTTTTATCTTTGCTTGGATGGGCATCCACTGATAAACTCAGTTGTACATCTATCCTCTCCCTACACTTATCACAAAAAAAAAAAAAAAAACCATTTTGTTTTGGGATTCATCAAATTTAACACTGATTTTCTCAGTAATAGTTTCATTTTTAATTTTTGAGTAGTGATGTTTCTCTCTTAATTATATCATATGTGCTTACACGTGTCTAACACAATTTGTGTAAATGCTAAGTAATAAATGTGAATCCATTTAGAATATTTACAATTTTGTGTAGTAGCACCATTGGTTCTTAACAATAATTTGAACGAAAAATATCAATCAATATTATCTCAATCATTAATTAAGTGAATTTTACTGTAGGGCTGATGTGATCCACGACGGGGATGACTTTGATCTATTGATCCAAAGGTTAGACGATACTTTCTCGGAAATGACAGGGAGACTCCAGAGTCCAAGATGAGGCATCATTTGTCAAAAAGCTACAATTGAAAATTCACGCGAAAACTAAAAATTTTGCCATGCCATGCTCGCCATTCATTGTGAGTATTATTGGTACGGTCCCCTTCCCATTTCCTTTTCACAAAAAAGAAGAAGAGAAAAACTTGACAAACCTCAAGAAAGAATTTTCTTCCTTACGACAAACCGGTCGTACCAACCTAACCAGTGGCATTGGTATAACACTTCCCCATCAAGTATTGAGCTGCCCAAGGACGCAGGTTCCTTTTTAGGTTCTTTGAACCTTCAGTCAACGAAATCAATTTCACGTCTCGTCATTTAGTGATCAAGAAGATCTTAAAGGAGGATTCTGGCTTTCTGGCATTTACCCAAGTCAAGAAGAATTTTCGAACATTAGCCGATGGATCTCCTAGCGAATTAGGCCACCTGAGAAGACTAGAATACTTAGACCCGTCCTTCAATATCCAAGGGGTCATTCCTAGATGAATGAAGAACATTAATGAAACGAAAGGCCTTTCTCGTTACATAATTTGTGTCACCGCCATGGAGCCTTCAATTATTCATTGTGTCTCCAAATAAGCAAAGCTAAAAATGATTACCCAATGATGTACTAGGAAATGAGCTTGAGAAATGACATCTACCAAATAATAACTCATTCAGGAAACCAAGGTTTCCCCAGATATAATAGTTTCAGGTGATTACCCCAATGTATTTCCGGAATAAATCAAAAAAGGAAAACACAAGAGACTACTATGTTACCTTGTGTCCCAAAGGGATTGTCACGCCCCGATCCTCAGGCACGCGCACATCTCTTACCTTGGTTGATTTTAAATGCAATATCCTAGAACTACGTATCGCTGACCCTTTCATTTTCACAAGCACATGCGGAAACAATTACAAATCCCCAGATAATAAAGCAATTGGATAAAAAAGCAGAGCCATATTTTTCATAATGAAATTCACAACCTTACTTTTATACATAGCACAACCTATAGTAATTTACCATACTATTCACAAGGGTCTGATCTCACACTTATCTACAAGAACACAAGGTTCACACAAAATGGGATGGGATCTCAGTCCTCATCTGGTTCTTCCTCCTCTGGCTCTTTCTCCTCTGGCTCTTCTTGCTCAACAATCTCCCATTCATCTACATCACTCCAGTTAGCACCCCCGGCTGAGTAAACCAATGACTCAGGATCGCCCTCAAGTTTGGGATTCTTGGCATCCACTACCGACCCATCCTTAGGGTCTGAATGCTGCCCCTAGGACGTACAGAGGCACATTACCTTTCGGGACGGGACCTTCTTTTCGCCCATCATGGTAGTGGCGATACCATGATCGATACTCGTGGGGTACCAAGTCATCTCTACCCACATCAACCCAAACCTTGGACTCTATCAAAGCATACTCTAATCCTTCGGGGTGGAGGTCTATCGGGAAGTGGTACACAACTTTAGTAATCTTTTAGGAATGCCATAATGCATAGGAGGACGAGGAGGTGGAGGCGTTGCTATCTATGGGCCTGAAATAATTATTCAATAACCAATGAGACTACGTCTCAACGAATTCTACCACCTAAAACTTGATTAGTAAACCAACACGCTATCCAGGCTGCCTATGCACACATGGGTCAAAGGACTTACATTGGCCTTAGTCCTAACCTGCAGTTCAAGGTTATACACATATGCCTTATATATTATATCAAACAATCAATCAATTCACGATATCAAATCAAATCATTGATCAATCGATTTAGTCAATTACATGTCAGTTGGACCATTTCTAGGTCATTTCACTCCACACCATATAACCTCCAATAATATTCTTAGTCACAGAGCTACATTAATGCTCTTAGGCGTCATTTTCGCCAAGGTGACATATGTAGAAGACAATTATGTGCATTCTTTAAGGCGCCATTTTTGCCAGTGATATCCCTAATCACCGAACCATATATGTCCATAAATCACGTACATTCTTTCTCTCTAGCGCTGTTTTCGCCAACGTGATGTATATAATAAACAATTACGTGCGTTCTTTATGGCGCTGTTTTCACCAGTGATATCCTTAATCACCAAACCACGTATGTCCACAATGATGTATTTAATAGACAATTACGTGCGTTCTTTAAGGTGCCGTTTTCGCTAGTAATATCCTTAATCACCGAATCACGTATATCTATAATGATGTATTTAATAGACAATTACGTGCGTTCTTTAAGGCACCATTTTCACTAGTGATATCTTTAATCACCGAACCACGTACGTCTATAACATCGTACCTGATTGGTCTTAGCCAAGAGTATTTCCATTTCACTCTCACAATTCTCTCTACTTTAGCCCATCAAAGCATTATTAGCGCTAAATAATTATACTCGGCCATTTACCAATCAATTACTCAATTTCAATCAATTTAGGAATAATTCCTCAAATTGCACAATCAATTCAATTCAACACAACGTAGAGCTCAAATAAATAAACGGACTACACCACGACAATCAGCATAACATTTCGATCTTTGGTTATCCCAGCCTAATTTCCAAAAAATAATTAATTAATTAAATAATTTCGAAAATTAATAAATAAATATAATAAATCCAATTTAAGCCCGTAATGCCTAATTGGAGCCCGAAACGGGTCGAAAAAAAAATCCCGAGATGTATTCAATAAATACTAGTATGTGTCTACTCGCTAATTGTACAATTCAATTGTCTAACATGCATCATGATTATCTAATAATCACTAATCTACTATAATCTAACCATCTAATTGCACTTAATTAACACTAATCAACCCTTAAGCATCATTAGCAAACTAAGCATGGATTAGTGAGCTAAACTTATCAGAATAACACGCGGGTCGGATCAAACTGACGGAAACGGCGCGGGGAACGCTTTTCTCCAAAGCGGGCCTAGGAACTGAGGCCCACAAGCACCTCAAAACAACCTCATAAGCCTGCTGGAAACCCACAAACAAAGCTGCTGACCTTGGCTGGAAATGGAGAAAAAACCACTCGGTTAAGGTGGGGATTGCTTGGGAATGCAACAATAGGCCAAACCGGACCTTGGCGGGGCTTTACCAGCGAAGAAATGGAAAGGAAGCCCCAGTTGAGCTTCCACAGGGCTGAACAGCAGTGGCTGGGCGAGAGGGAGGCGGCCAAGGGGGCGACGGCGTGTGGCAGGGCGGCGCGCAGGCGGTGGCTTGCGAACTGGCAACGGCGGGGTGGCGATCCGGCGTCCAGGCGTGGCGGCTGTGGCTCTTCTTCCGGCTAGTTAGTCGCACGGTTTGGTGGAGGGAGAGGGTAGAGTGGACAGTGGAGTGGGGGAAAGGATGAGGGAGAGAGAGATGGGGCCCTTTGCCTTTAATTTCCACAACAAATATCTCCCACAATGATCCTAGGCCAAGCATTATTCCTTGGCTCACAACGGACCACCAATGCCTCCTTCTTGGACATGTGAAACGGTCCAAAATGCTAGGGGAGAGGGGGCACACGAATTTGCAAGTCCTTTCCTCCAAATTGGACTTCGTTTCTCACTTGATTAAATCTCAGTTGGCTTCCATAAATTCAATTGGTCATTCATTGATCATTTTGGCATTTTTCATCACCCATATATCCATCTTGCATCTCCAATTTTGCCATCAAAATTAATCCTTGGCTTGTTCTGTACAAAAATGACTATGCAACGACTTTTTCCCAAAAAGTGTTGGGTGTCAGAAAAAATCTTCTAAGACTGAGTCGTGGGTCCTATAATTTATTGTGACATGATAGAATCTTCAATTTCTGATATCGGACTTGAATTGGCAGTTAATTTCCATTCGGTACGTTTTTAGCATGACCTAGGCTATCGGGTAGTTTTCGAAACTTTTTAGGGCAAATGACCCGTGGTCGATTTTCTTCGAGCCACAATGAACCCACTCGACTCAATTGCGACTTTTGATTTTTGTAAAAATCTCGAGAATTTAATTACGGACACAGGGTACCAAAACGATAGTAAAATCAAATTAGTGTCGGTTGATGAGAATTTTCAAATTTAGTGGTGTCACCCACGATTAGCCACACATCTCAGTTGAACAAACCCATCTCTAATTTCAAATCGATTTTTAACTATGCCGTAATGGCCTCTAGAGATGAGCACGGTTGAGAAGCCGATTTCTGCTTGAATTCTCAAGTCTATTGCCTTAAAATTCCTTAATGGCTTACCCAGCTAGTTTAGTTATCTCAAGAGTGATCAGCTCTGAGAACAGCCCTATAGGTGCGCCAATGAAATGTCCGATTAATTTAGTAGAAAATAGGATCGAAAATCTTGGATGTCATAGGGACAATAATTTTTTCAAGAAATTACATCAATTGCAATTGATTCACGTTGACACAACCCTTAGATAAGGTTGGAGGATGACTTAAAAAGAAGTTTTTTTTTTCTTATCTTGACGCCTTGTACGTGGTGGCAAACATTTTAACCGTGGCATTTCCATAAAGGAAACCATTTACATCATTTTTCATGGTGGTTTGTTTGTGGAGGCTAATTATTTTCCACATCATAATCTAAAGTCAATTGATTACCACATTAGATCGAGCTTATCAGACTAGTGCTGAAGATCAGATTTAATTAAAATTTTATGTATATTTAAGGAATTGATTAATTAAATTAAAAGTTTAAGAACTTGAAAAAGAAAGTGTAAATTAAGAGAGGAAAAGTAAAACTTTACAGCTGGCATATGGTGGACCAAAACCACGCTGCGCTGCTCACTGTGGAAGTCCAAGCAAGGTTTCTAATCAAAAGTGTTTTTTTTTTTTGGTCCTTGGCCTTTTACCTCTTGTACGACGGAAGAAGACAAAAAGCTTCATAGACAAAACTTTCTTTTGATTTTTTAAACTGTTTCCTTTGCGTCTTTTGAACCAGGTGGAGGAAACGCGTTTTAGTATAATGTGTTCACGCGGATGCCTTCTGTATGGGTTTGACGACTGCAGGATATTAGGCGCATGAACATTTCTTTCATTATAGAGGGCACGAGAGCAGCAACGGCTTATCATTCTCTCTCTCTCTCTCTCTCTCTCTCTTTTTATCTATATTTCATACTTGATAAAGTATCCATTCTTTTCTTTCAGCAACATATTGAAAATTGGTGACAAGCTTCCATGTAATTGTTCATGCCGTTTGATTTGACTCATAACTTCAAGGGTAACTTCCAAGTACAAAAGTTGTTCATATTTGTTTGTTCATCCACATGGGTAGCCTGTGCGTACTTCCAGTTATAAGCCCATTTATAGGTGGACTCACGTCTATCTAACTTTTATCTTTGCTTGGATGGACCTTCACCTATAAACTTATTTGTAGATCTGTCTTCTCCCTACACTTACCATTAAAAAGAAAAAAAAAAACGATTTTGTTTGGGGATTCATCAAGTTTAACGTTGATTTTCTCAGTCATGGTATCATTTTTAATTTTTAAGTATGTGATGGTTCTTAACAATAATTCGAACGAAAAATATCAATCAATATAATCTCAATCATTAATTAAGTGAATTTTACTATAGGGCTGACATGATCTACGATGGGGATGATTTTGATCAACTGATCCAAAGGCCAAAGGATACTTTCTCGGAAATGACGGGGAGACTCCAAAGTCCAAGCAAAGATGAGGCATCATTTGTCAAAAAAACTACAATTGAAAAATTCACATGAAAACTGAAAATTTTGTCGTCCCGTGCTCGCCATTCATTGATAGTATTATTGGTACGGTCCCCATCCCATTTCTTTTTCACATAGAAAAGAAAAGAAAAAGACAAACTTGACAAACCTCAAGAAAGAATTTTCTTCCTTACGACAAACCAGTTGTACCAACCTAACCACTAGCGTTGATATAACACTTCCCCATCAATTGTTGAGCTACCCAAAGACGTAGGTTGTGATAGCCTGAATTTTCAGATTTCGTTTTCGATTAAATAAATCGAGGCTTTCGTTGACGCGCCTATAGTGCTATTCTCTGAGCTATTACTCATGAGATAACTGAATTATTTGGGGAAGCAATTAAGGAATCTAAATGCAATGGACTTGAGAATTCGACTAGGAATTGACTACTCGACCGTGTTGATCTGCAAGAGTCATTACAGTACTGTTGAAATAGATCAGAGACCGGAGATAGGTCGATTTGACTGAGATATTTGATCAGAGTGTGGGTGATTCCAGTGGGTGATTCCACCTAATTACAAAATACTCATTGATCGGTACTAAACTGATTTTTTTTTTTATCATTTTGGTACCCGGTGCCCGTAACTGAAACCTTGAGATTTTCACGACAACCGAGAGTCGCCAATGTGTCGAAGAGGTACATTTTGACTCAAGATAAATCGATCACAGGTCAATTGCACTAAAAATTTCTAAAAACTACCCGGTAGCCTAGGTCACACTAAAAACGTGTCTGATTAAAATTAATCACGAATTTAAACTCGACTTCAGAAATTGAAAGTCCTGTGGTGTCACAATCTATTTTAAGAACGTCGACTCATCCTCCGAGGAATTTTCAGAGATTTAGAGATTTTTACGGAAAATTGTTTCAGACGTCACAGAAAATTAGCAGAATGTCGGTTTAGCTCATTTGAAGGGAATTTTGACTTCTAAGCCAAGCTATTGGGTGATGGGAACTTGTGGAGATGTGTGGGATTTTTCTTCGACGAAATTGGACTTCAAATTTGAGAAATTGAGGATGAAATTGAAGTCTAAAACTAGTGAAATTCAGAACTATGGTTTGAGGGCCGCACTTTACAATCAATTTGGTGAATTTATGGGATTTATTTGGTTGGAAAGAAAGAGGAGACATGCAATTAATTTAAGGGATTGGGTTGCTTGACTATGAGGCCCTCATCTCCGTGACTTCTCCAACACAGCGACTAGCCGCCCTCCATTTTCTTCGCCGTTCCTATCTTCTTCATGCGACAATTTCCACGGAAGACCGGCTGCTTCAGTCTTCTATTCTGACTTTGCTTTTCATTTTCAGTTTTCTTTCCTCTCCATTTTCGCGTCTCTCTATCCACCGTCTGCCCATTCACCACTCACCGAAACTGCACGATTTCTTCATCCCACCGCCCCACGTTTCCCTCACCCCTTCGGCAGCTGCAAGTTCACCGAAGCTGCTCTCTTCTCCACGCGTCTTCAGTCCAGCAAGCCTGAGTCAACAAACCGAATCGTTCCTCCACAAAGTTGACTCCACGTCTGCTCCCCACCGCAACGACGCCAGCTGCCCCTTCGTTCTTCCCTCTCCGTCGTCCGTGCCTCTCCTCCAGCAGCACGCGTCCAAGAATCCACCGAGCCAACTCCAATCGACGCCAGCACACCTCACGCCGGTCAACACCCCCTGCACGAAGCCTTTTGTTGACTCCTCTTCGTGCTCCTCTCCGCTCGTCTTCAGTCCCACCGAAGAAGTCCACCGAAGCCATGAAATCCAGTTGCCCCTCCACGCGTCTCCACAGTCAACACCAGCTGATCCCCTGCCCGATTTGTTGACCCCAGTAGCGTCGAGGCTGCTTCTTCTTGGCTGCCATGAGTCCAGCGCCTGCAGCTTCTTCGGTTCCTTCGTTGTTTCTGTCTCCACCTTTTCCCGCATGAAGTCGAGCGAAGCAGCCCAGCCAACGAAGTTGCTTCTTCGAAGCCCATCTTCAGCTGCATCAACGGCCCAGCAGTTAGGCCATTTGAAGCCCACGAAAATTGCAGCAGTCCAGTCCAGCCCAGCTCAGCCCATGCATTTTCTGTTTGGCCCAGCTTCTTCAACGTTAGAACCTAGTTCAGCGAAGCCCAGCCCAAGAGTTCAGCAGCCCATTTGAAGCCCAGCCCAAATCAAAAACAAATCTCACATTGGGCTGAGATTTGTTGGGCCGGTTTAAGGTTCGGTCCAAGCCCGTCAGTGTTGTCGTGAGCCCAAGTTCGGCCGCCATTGCGCTATCGTTGCGGTCATCTGGTCTCCACTTTTAACCAGTGAGTTTTACTCACTAATCCTTACTTAGTAGGTTAATGATGCTTAAGGGTTGATTAGATTAAGCATGTTTAGGTAGATAGATTAGAATATATTAGTTTATTTAATTATCTGCTGATGCATGTTAGGTGGTTAGTTAGTGACATTAGTGACATTAGTGACTTTGGAATTTTTTCGGTTTTGTTTCGGCATCCAATTAGGCATTACGTGCCTAAGTTGGATTTATTGCATTTATTTAATATTTTTCGTGATTAACTAATTAATTAATTAATTTCCGGAAATTAGACTGGGATAGTTGACGACCAGAATTTCGTACTGATTGCAGTGATACTCTCTGTTTATTTATTCGAGTACCAGACTGTGAAATTTTAATGTGATTGGTGATTGTGGGGAAATATCCCAAAAGTGGATAATGTCAGTATTTAGTTAGAAAATGATTGTGAGATGTTGTGAGATAGATCAAGAAAGTTGCCGAAGTATGGCCGTGCCAGTTGGGTCGAGATTCACCACCAAAATTTGGAATCAGTTATGCCCAATCGGATCGTGATTTGCCACATGATAGAGGTCGTGCCCATTGGGCTGTGATTTGCCACTTGATAGAGGTTGTGCCCAATCAGGCCGTGATCTGCCACCTAATAAAGGTTGTACCCATTGGGCCGTAATTACCACCTAAAGATAGGTTGTGTTCTTTGGACCGTGATTTGTAGACAAGAATTTGGTAAACTATGCTCGTTGAACCGTGATTGAGAATTGAGATGGAATAGTTAAAATGATCGGAGAGTGGTCTTGATGACATGTAATCGACTGAGTTGATTGATCGTCAAGTCGATCTAATTGATTGAATGATTTGATTGCCAGTATTTGTTATTTGAACTGACTTGCATGAAGGAACTAAAGCCAAGGTAAGCCCTCTGACCCATGGTTGTGCTTAGGCAGCCCCTAGAGCATATTTTCTTCCTAATCAGGTCTTAAGGGGTAGAACTCGCTGAGACGTTGTCTCATTGGTTATTGTATAACCATTTTCAGGCCCCTAGTTGGTAGTGGTGGGGAACCCCAGGCCTGAAGTTCAGGAGGTGAAGCTCGAAGAATTGACGAGCATGTCTGAATAGTTAGTTCTAGGACATTTCTCTTTTGTTGAAAGCCCATTCCCTTTTGTAGGCTTCTATAAATAAACCTATGTGTTTATAAAAGGTTAGTTTTGATTTGAAAAATTTACGGCCCTACTTTCCTATCCCATTGTTTTTTTTTTTGTCAGTCCTACTTTATTCCTACTCTATACTCACTCTCAGACTTTTGCCCTGCCTCTTGCAGGGCGTGGGAGTCGAAACCCACTCCTGAAACTTACGCGTCCCCACCCCATCCCCCCTGAGAAGGTGGGGATTTAAACCCCTCACCTCCCCCTTCCATGTTGGAAGGGTGGCTACTAAGGCGAGTCCCGGTGGTTTATCCCATTGTTTTATTGTCTGGGGATTATTTATATGATTTCGCATGCGTATTTAAAATCGAATGGGTCAGCGATGCATCTTGGGACATCGCTATTATATCGACCAAGCAGGGATGGGCACATGATCAGTTGTTACCTTCATCTTATTCAGGCTCGCCACTGTTGAATTCTGTCCTTCAATATCACCACTACTTCTGGTAATTTCGCTCCAGTTATTCGCCATGCTTGCATCGGTTTATTGTTCTATCAAGTTTAAGATCAGATCTTTATTGTAATCAGTGATTGATTTTCGCTAGCTGTAAAGTAGTTTAAGGCCTTAAATCTTGATTTACATCGGGTGGGATTAGTTGATTTCATTCTGCTCGATTCTTGTTTATAGTTGGGGGTGCATAAGCAATTCAAGAAAAAAGAATTATCGCAACAGAAGTACACGGCCCTAAAACTTAAGCACACGAGAGATAAAAATAGAAGAGGCCAGAATAACATTTGATTTTGATGCACACATTCTTCTGTACGCCAGCTATGGCTTTTATATTCATCACATGTTCATCCACAACTCCTTGATGACTTTGACTGTGTCTCCTTATGTTTGGGATTGGTTGCTTTGGAGTGAAAAGGAAGAGCTTTTGCTCGTCACTAGGGAAAAGAAAAGGAGAAAATAATGGATCTGATTTATCCCGTCTATCTGTAAACTTTCACATGCTTCGATTCCTTCAAATTTTCGCAGCTTCAACCACACTTTCAAATCTTCTTTAATATTTCATGAGCTAATTTGAGCTACGTCAAAGCTGCCGACTCTGTATGTAATTGCGTTATCGAATCTATCAGAGTCTAGCATTGCTCAAGAGGAATTCGCACAACGACATCTCTTCTTCAGAAGGGGATATAATAGTCAGGGATTCACAAATGATTGGTTTACTTCTCTACCGTTAGTAATTAAGTGATACTTGATTTCACTCGTCAATGCACTATAATTTTTTTAACCTTTTTTTTCCCTTTTTTTGCAATTAATAGCTTTAACCGAAATATAACCAATTTTCCATCATAGTACTAACACACCGGCCACCTTTTAGCGGCCATCGGTAGATTTTTACTTTTTTGGGGGGTCTAATTTATTAGTAGATTTCACTCCACTAAAAATAGCTACAATTCATTGAATTGAACACCCTTGATTACGAAACTTTCACGTTATATTCAGCGGTAAATTTCTGGAATTTGTCGATCATACATAAATGAGCCTAAAGAGAGAAGCTAAGATAGCCGCCAAAAAGTGGTTTTGCATAAAGACAATCTTTCATGGCATAACAAACTAATAGGGAATATAAGACAAATGTTAACCGCAAATGGAAAACTCTACATAGTTAAGATTGACACTCATTATCTCCCTAGAAAATTTCCACATAGATCTGCCTAGGCAACAACACAAGAAAAGTGACTTGTGAACCATAACCTGTAATTGAGCATTATTCTCAATTTCCTTCCTACGAGTTTTAGACGAATCAAACTTTCGTTGCTATAGTGTCTTAAACTTTGCCATGAAAAAGCATATGCATTTGTTGATGGGGTTTCATTATAATTACTTAAAGTAGATCTCTACATTTGAATCTGATAGAAATCAGCCACACCCCTATTATAGTGACTTTGAACTTATCTCTACTTTTGCTTCAAATAGAAATTAGCCTCATCATCATGCATGTAATCATCATTTTTTCAGGTAGCATTTCAAATCCTTGTTGCACAGACAAGTTGCACCAACCTTTGTGGTTGAACTTTGCATTGACAGTAATTGGTACTGGTCTTCTGTCTTTTGTACTAAATGCAGCCTTATAAGGAGATCGTGTACAGAGAGACCAATTGAACATGTTGAACGCCTCTTCTAATAATCAGGAACTAGAGAAATTATCAGGATATGATTACAAAGTATTTTTGAGCTTCAGAGGACCAGATACCCGTAATGGTATTACCGATTACCTTCACACCAGCATGATTGATGTTGGAATTCGGGCATATATAGATGATGAAGAGCTCCGCATTGGTGAAGAGATCAGAGGCCAGCTTCTCCAAGCGATTGAGCAGTCAAAGATCTCAATACCAATCTTTTCCAAAGGATATGCAGACAGTACATGGTGCCTTAGGGAGTTGGTCAAGATGGTGGAGAGCAAGAACACAAGAACACATAAGATCATGCCCATTTTCTACAATGTCGCACCATCTGAGGTAAAATACCAGACTGATCACTACGGCAATGCCATTGTTTCTCATGCAAACAAGAAGCGGTTCGATGATGAGACTATTGACAATTGGAAGGCTGCTCTCAATGAGGTTGGAGCACTAAAGGGATGGGACTTCCAAAGCATGCCAAACAGGTATTTGATTATATCATGGACAGTCTAGTTGTTCTAGATGCATTATAAATATAAGTCAAAAAAATGTTCATCATGATTATCCAGTGCAAATCAGGGGGAAAAGGACAAGAAAAATGAGCAGAGGAGCGACGAAGTTCATTGGAGACTCCTTCTCACCTCTCTCAACCTAAAGAAGAACTCCCAGTTCCAACAATTTAAAGGACTAGATCTTAAGTAGCATAGGAGCACAGGGGATGCGGACCAACCACGGATCAACTATGACAAGATAGATTAACCAGTGAATGACATATCTAGTTGGAGAGAGAGTACGAACACAAAATGGATGCAGATTAGGGCTAATTGGAGCTGTGTGAAATCAGAGGAATCAAGTGTATGGAAGATGAGTGAAAGTATGACCATTCACCTTAGCGAATCCAAGTAGAGATCGGCTAAGGAGCCTCGGCTCAGTCACCTCAACGTGCTCTGTGAAGCTGCAGACTACACGAAGATCGTTCCTTTGCCGCTATGGTGAGTGAACAAGAGAGCTAAGCAGCTAAGGAGAAGGGAGAAGGAAATGATAAAGTTTGGCATATTGTCAACCAAGTTTTAATTTTTCATATGTCAACTGAAACATCGCTGTCAACCAAAAGTTTACTTTTTCATATGTCAACTGAAACATCGCTCTCTCTCTCTCTCTCTCTCTCTCTCTCTCTCTCTCATGAATTGTCAATTGCTTTTGTCTCTCTTGGTTTGACAACGAAAGGGGAAATGATTCCTCGCACTAAACCACGCGCAAGAGCGGGGCGTGGTATGGGGCATGCAGCGCATGAGCGATGACTTTGCATCTCTCCCAAATTGCCGAACTACAAATTTTACCTCCATCGCACGCTGTCTCGTGCTGAGGTTTTATTGACCAACATATATTTGGGAAAATGTCACAAATAGTCCATATATTTTCACTCAATGTCCAATTTCGTTCCTGAACTTTCAATCGGCTCAATTTGGTCCCTGAACTATTGATAAAATATCCGATCTAGTCCCTGAACTTTCGAATGGCTCAATTTGGTCGCTGAACTATTAATAAAATGTCCGATTTAGTCCATGAACTTTCAATCGGCTCAAGTTGGTCCCTGAACTATGATGAAATGTCCAATCTAGTCCTTCATTACTATTTTTTTTTTTTTTCGCTTTCCCTCCGCCGGAGCCGGCGGAGGGCCGGTGTCCGACGAGGGAGCCCCTCCCCAGATCGGCGAGGGCCCCTCGCCGGCGTCCCTCGTAAGCGGGCGAGGGGCTCTCCCTCGCGGATCTAGCGAGGGGCCATCCCGGCCGGCGTTTGCGAGGGAGAGCCCCTCGTCGGCGTCAGCGAGGGGCTCGCCCTTGCAGACGCCGGCGCGGAGGCCCCCACGCTAGATCTGTGAGGGAGAGCCCCTCGCTAGCGTCTCCCTCGCCTGCGTCGGGCGAGGGCGAGGGGCTCCCTCGCCGGCGTCCCGCGCAAGCGGGCGAGGGGCTCTCCCTCACAGATCTGAAAAGGGAGAGCCCCGCGCAGACACCGGCGAGGATGGCCCCTCGTAGATCTGGCGAGGGGCCGTCCTCACCAGCATTTGCGAGGGAGAGCCCCTCGCCGACGCCAGCAAGGGAGAGCCCCTCGCAAACGCCGGCGACAACGGCCCCTTGCCAGATCTGCGAGGGAGAGCCCCTCGCCGGCGTCGGGCGGGGGGCTCCCTCGCAAGATTGGTGAGGGAGCCCCTCGCGCGCTTGTGAGGGATGCCGGCGAGGGGCCCTCGCCGGATGCCGGCCCTCCGCCGGCTCCGGCAGAGGGAAAGTGAAAAAAAAAAGGAAAAAAAGGAAAAAAAAAGGGAAAAAAAGGAAAAAAAGGAAAAAAGAAAAAAGAAAAGCAGTAACGAAGGATTAGATCGGACATTTTATCATAGTTCAGGGACCAACTTGAGCCGATCAAAAGTTCAGGGACTAGATCGGACATTTTATTAATAGTTCAGGGATCAAATTGAGCCATTCGAAAGTTTAGGGACTAAATCGGATATTTTATTCAATAGTTCAAGGACCAAATTGAGCCTATCGAAAGTTCAGGGACGGAATTAGACATTGAGTGAAAATATAGGGACTATTTGTGACATTTTCCCCATATATTTATATTATATCTCTCCCAAAGTCAACACAGAAAATAATCGAATTTAATATGAGGTGTCATATAATGATGTGCACGAATATTCGATTCCTTCTTCTTGCTATAATAACTGAAAATTTTTCCATAGTATCGATTTTTCTTCTTCAATAGACACGAAACCAACTGACCCAGCAACATGAGGTCCGCCATTAGGAGGTCATGAAAGAGTGGGCATAAGCATCAGCATAACCATGCCCATAACCTCTCTCGTGATGTCGTAATTTACGATGGAAATATAAATATTGGTTACTTGAGCTACGTAAGAGATATATTTCTCTATCTTATAGCCATCGTAATTAACATGATTTGCGTTTTATCTTCATGATAACTGATCGGCTGCTCATATTAAAAAGCGAAGGTAGTAGGTTTAACCTCCAAAAGAAAATAATTTGCATTTGCCGCATAACCAATTAGGGTGCTTTTGGTAACGATTCTATTCCGGGGAACAGATTCTGATCAGAAATGATTATTTTTTATTCTGTTTCCAGGAACTAATTCTGAGTAAAAGAACGCATTTGATAACTGTTCAAAATTTCTTATTCTGGAATAGAATTACGTTTGGTACCGTGCCCATTGATTTTGTTCCAAATCAATTTCTTTTAATTTTTAAATAAATTTTTTACTTTTTTCATTTTTTCTATTATTTTTTCCTTTTTTCCTTTTTTTTTCTTCTCTTTTTTCCTTTTTTCTTTTCCTTTTTTCCTTTTTCTCCTATTCTTCTTCTTCTTCTTCTTCTTCTGGCCGGCAACCTCACCGGAGTGTCGCCAGCCCTCGACGAGGCCTGCCTGGCCACCGGCGAGGTTGGGCGACGCGAGGCGGGCCTCGCTGGGGCTGGGCAAGGCCCGCTTGGCCACCGACGAGGCTTGGCCTCTCCAGATCTGGGGAGGCCGAGCCTTATCGGAGGCTAAGCTTGCCTCCGGCGAGTTTGTCGGACATTGCCTTGGCTTGGCGAGCCTCTGGCGAGCTCGCCGGACCGGCGGCGGCGGCAGGCGGCGGCGGACGGTGAATGGTGATTGCAAGATGGCTGAAGGGAAGAAGAAGAAGAGTTGGTTTTTGATTCTCAAATTTGTTTACGGAACAATAATCAATTTTTTTTTTATTCTTGATTACACTTCCAATCTCTTTCCGAGAACAAAAATTTTACCAAACGCAATTCTATTCCCAAACTGATCCTTGGAACAAAAAATCAGAATCTGGCACTGTTTGGCACGTTGCCAAAAAGCCCCTTATAATCCACATGAAACTAGTGGGCCCGCGTGATGAACGGAAGAGATTACGTAATCCGAAACTGCGAACGTGGAATCTCATACCCTTGCTGGCTGACGTGGTGCCTCTCGACTCGTGAATCTCATACCCCAACCCCTGGTTCTGGTGGGGGTTCACAGACGAGGTGAGTTGTTCTGTTCGTGGCGTACAGTTCCCCGCGGGCCCGACACGTGGCGCGCCCTATTGTCCTCTGTGGTGATTCGAAGCGTTGGCGCATCCACTTACATGCCACGAGAGACCAAGAAAGAGAGGGAGAGAGGAGATTTGCGTAAATGGGAAATGAGGAAGTCGGACGTAGGCTAAATTTATCATAAATATAATGACTGATCTCCTTTAAAAAAATGGCTTACGATTGCTCTCTTTTCAAAAAACATTCAAACAATGACGAAATACGAAGTAGATTTTCACCCGTATGTTGTATTACACGTCTAGAGCTCATATCATCCGACACCAATGCACGCTACGATAATTAAATCTGCTCATTAGTAAATTTGGATGTCACGGCAATAAAAAAACGGGGGTGAGTTTAGCTTGTGAATAGGCCAAGCTTGTCCCTAACGTGGAGAAGCATCAATCGCCTATCTCATTCCTTACGTCGGGAGTGACATTGTAAAACGTAAAAGAAGGGCTCGAAAGCTATCTTTACACATATCTCACTGGCAATAAATTAAGACCGCTTTTATTATTGGCGACAGAGGAATTAGGAGAGATTTTTGCAGAGGATGTTGCTCCACGCATTTGCCAAATGAAGCGTTTCAGTAAACAAAACCACATTTACCTCGTAACTAGCGTTGGTGGGGCGGATCGTGGGGGCATCCGCACGTGTGGCGCCACTTTACTTGAGTATCGTCGAAGCCACATGGATCGATTTCACCGAACAACGCGATTGGGCAGGGCGTAACTGCACCGTAAGCTTCGTACTTACGAAAGCTACTGATTTTATCGCTGTCGGTGTGAGACTCGTGTGTACTTTTTTTGGGTCCGAGGGATTGCTTGACGAGGTGTTTATGGTCGTTTTAAGCTAACCCGGCTCTCAAAAAGCGTGATTAGGAATGTAATAAGATAATTTAAAAGGGAAGGAAAGGTTTTTTTCTTTTTTGGAGGGGAACCGGTGGTCCGGTTCCCGGATGGATCCATGCAACAAACGGGTGGATCCCGGTTTCAATTTTTCGGAACCAGTCCTTAGCGGGCGATTCTCGGTTCTAGGTTGGGAACCGCCCGCCTGGACCATGCACACCCCTAAGTTGAACGTTGTGTGATTGTTTAGGGATCTCTACTATTTCTATCCCTTCTACATACGGCTGCCATGAAAATAGATTTGAATCCATGATCTTATTTATTACTGATTGCAATGATATAAGATAAATTTATGGTTGATAGCAGTACTTTGATTTGTCAGATAATTACCGACAAATATAATGAAGTTATTTGAAATGAAAAATATCATTGCTATGTATACCATACAAATCAATAAGCTTTTAATTTATTATTTTCAATATTATTCCCTAGTCCGGACATTAGATCCAATGATTTTATTGGGAGTTTTTCCTAAACAAAAGTTTAACCTTGCTTTCAAGTCAAAATGAACCAAAATTGATTTAGTGCTCCTTGAATGATTGAAATTTTTCTATTTATCTTAAATTTTATTCAAATTTGTCTAAGACGAAAGATTAACTTCTTTCATTTTTTCATCCAATTTGCCATAGATGGAAGATTAAGTTTCTTCCATCATTTTTTCCCCTTCTCCCCCAATAGTAATATTGAATTAGTCCGTTGCTCTTAATAGTTAGGTTTGTAGCTCACATATTTAGGCTTTACAATCTCTAATTTTGTGAAACTTGTGAAGTTTAAAAGCTAGTGGGATCGAAGCCCTTAGTTTAGGAGTTAGGATCCACATATCATGATTTTCATTAAATAAAAAAGGTTAATACAAAATGAACAAAGGTAAAGTTGGATCCATGCGATTGCATCTCTTAATCTACAAAGAGCTGTCCCATACTAGTAGACGGTTTCTTATTTTGAAAACTTTTACTTATCATGTGAAAAAGAGTATCTACTACCAGTATGGTGATAGGCCTAGTGATAAAGGATGCACTGTCGTCCATTAGATCACTAGTTCAATTCATATCGGGAACAAATCTTTAAAAGACTCATGCTTTTTTGCTTAGCTACAGTATATCTTGTGTGGATAAACTTTTTGATTGAGACAAGTTGCTTGCCAATCTCAAACATCTGGTCACTAATGGTGTGGAGTAATTATGACTCAAATTAAACATTCTGCGATGAAAATGAGATTATTGTGATGCCCATCGAAGGTCGTTAGAAGCCAGTTGCCTTCCACCACATTTTTTCACTCATGATAGAAAAGGCTATATCTACTAAAAAAAATAGAAAAGAAAAGAAAAGGCTATCATTAATGAAAAATCCTATATAAAACTTTTTTTTTTTGGTCGGTATATAAAACTTCAATAACCAATCAAAGTTATCTATTGTTTCAAAATTTTGTGTTCGATTCTTTTTTCTTTTTAAAAAAGCCTAACCCAATTATTACTTGGATGTCTTTTGTCAAACAAGCGTAAGCGAAGAATACAAAATTGTGACAAGCTCAAATTATGGCATAATGGAATTGGTGATGATGAAAAAATAAAATTTGAATAGGATTAGATTGCCAGATAAGAAGTAGAATTATTTAGTCTGTAATCAGCAAAATAAAACACGTATTCATTTTCATTGTGTTCACTTGATGATATATATTTATATCAATAATAGATTCTGCTTCATTTTTCCCGTAAGTAGGATTGATTTAATTTTCAGTAACGAAAATCACATCACAAAGCCAGAGAGACCACACTTATTAAGGGCCTCAATACATATATAATCTGAAATATACAAAAGAAAAACGTGAACATTACAAAAAGAAAAGGATTGTTTGTAAATTGCAATCAAGTCCGTTTCCTTTTACCTAGAAGTGGAACTTTTAGATTCTTGAAGCATGATGGATTGGGGGCTTTTGTAGTTTGTCACAGCTCCCAATATCCCGTGTCTCCAACGATTCTAGACACTCTGGAATCTCAACCAACTCAGTATAATACATCAAACGAATTTTCTTGAGCTTCTTCAAGCTAGTTAGATTAGGCAACTTCACCACCTGTAATGACTCGAGCTTCTCAGGCTCTCCAAACCTTCAAGGCCCTCAATCTCTGTTAGCTTCCAACAATGATGTATTTCCAAACGTGACAACGCTTTCAAATTGGAAATATCATTCATTGCTTTTATTCTGTGGCATTCCTATAAATGTAAGTATGACAAATTTGTCAGAAGCCTTGGTAGGCATTGCAATTTTAGGCAACTGATTTGGAGTTCCTTCAGCTTAGAAAGGAGATCAAGATTAAAAGATAAGGTGCGGACATGAGGACAATACAATTCCAAGACCTCAAGCATGGATAATCTTCCAATCCTCCAAGAACTTGGATCTACTTCAAGTTTTAAAAGACACAGGAATCTTACCCACAACTTCAAATTTCTCAAATTTAATAGGTTTGAGAATTCCAGCACTGTCTTCATTGAGTATGCATCAATGGTTAGAGTAATCAGACTTTCTGGAAGCTTCGGCATTGCTGGAATTTCACTGAATTTTAACGACAATTTTCTCAACATTGGCAGCTTCCCAATATTACTAGGAATTTCTTTAATTTTGTTGGATATTCCCCACTTGCCTCTAGCTCTTTGAGCTTCTCCAACATTCCAATGGTGCTGGGTAGTTTTGTTAGGCAGCAATGCCATATCTTTAGCACTTCTATTTTCTTCATATATCCAATTGAATATGGTAACTCCTTTATACCAGTGCTCGATAGATCTAACTCAACTAATGAGTTGAAATGGTTACCCACTAATGAGAGCTTCACTACTGATGCTGAGCAACCAACGAAACTGAATTTATTCGATGATATTACATCCGACCAAGCTGAGCATTTTCAGATTCTTCATCCTTCTCCATTCAGGAATCTTTTGTATAGATGTAGAGTCAAGAAGAAGTTCCATCAACGATTCTAGTGCCCCCATCTCGTTAGGTAGCTTCTGGAGATATAGTCCCTCAAGTTTAAGAAGACCAAGTTCTTAAGGTGACCAATGGACGAATCAATTTCAGCCAAACACTTAGATCCTTCGAGAATCAGTTGCTCTAACTTCTTATGAGAAGACAAATTCGGATGTCTATGAAAATCGCATCCAGTTAGATTTAGGACCTTCAAATTCTCAGCCAACTAAAAAGAAAACAAATTGCTCTTCAAGCCAAATTAAGATAACCTACCACAAAATGCATTTATTCTATCAGAAAAATCGTACCTTTATGTGGCTCCATCCATGCCATGTTTCTCGGATTTCACTCCTTGAGAAATCAAGGATAACTAGCTTCCTCATGGAAATATGAGACACTTTAAAAACATTGGGGAAGTTATTCCATGAAAGCCATCTCAATTCTGGAAGGAGAAATCCTTACTCTGGAAGGATAAATGGGCCAAATTCGTCTTGAAAATAATTTTGGTCTTCAAGAAAATTTGACCCCCAAATATTTTTCATATAAAGCTTACCTAGAGGAAACATATACCTTGATGAGGGTTGAGGGCCTAACTTAAAGTCCATTCGAAGGAAACTTAAATTCAAAAGACTTTCTAAGAATTCTTTCATTAAGGAGTATCTAGATAGTTCAGTCAGCTCAAGACATATAGCTTCAAAGCTTCCAATTCCGTGAACACCATCTCCACTTTGCCAAAATAAAAACATAAAATGGAAGTTAGAAAAAACCATGATTTACAGTGTTGATGTCCTTCAAGGGAAAACAATTAAATCTTCTCCTAACATTCAAAATGATTGATAAACCACATTAATAAGTGCTATAGAATAATTTATCAACGCTATAGGAATGAAAACCAAACTTCTTTTCAAAGAAGGAATGAAGTTGTACGATTTACTTGCATTTTCTATAAAACTTTGAATGCTTGCGCATGAGTCCACACCCATTGTTGCTTCTCCGGTTTCTCATCACTTTCCTGTTGTATAAAATTTCTTCCAATATCTCTTAACAAATCATGCATCCATAGTCGATTATCTTCTCTAATCTTTATCAAAGATCTTTGCTAAAGGATTCCAAGGGATAGATGAGGATTGTATTTACAGCTTTCCAAATGTGAATCACAATTCTTTTATTATACCCAATGAAAAAACAAGCAACATCAAGAAATATTCTTCTTTGGTTAACCTCTTTTCAACATCCTGTAGAGGAGATTCTTCTAGCTCCTTTAATATGGCATCCCACTTCTCTACTCTTTCTCTAGATAAAAGAGTGCATTACCTCAAAAGCTAAAGGAAGACCGCGACAAATATTTATTGCTCTTTCAGAGTGAGAGATGTATTGCTCTAAGGGATAATCTCTTCTAAAGGCATGTTTGCTAAAGAGTTTAAGAGAATGATCAAAATCCATGCCAATAAGTTCATACACCTCATCAACAAGTGTAGTCTTGCAAGTTTGATCATCAGGTGTGGGCACTTTGAGAATTCCCCGGTCTCTAGTGGTTATGATGTTCTTGCTTCCCTTGTCAAACCACTCACGCTTTTGGACGAGTGCATGAAGTTGACTTGCTTTGTCGGCATCATCAAGCAGAAGAAGCACTTTTTTAGTGGGTAACCTTTGCTCAGTTACCTTTTTCCCTTTTGTGATATTTTTTCTATTAGAACATTGTCCTTTAAGGATGGTCGATATGAGTTGCTTCTGCAACCATGTAATCTCTATTTCTCGGATGTTTGAAAGGAAACAACAATAAGAAAAATCTATAGAAAGTTGACTGTACACTATTTTGGCAAGAGTTGTTTTTCCCATGCTACCAACACCATGGATTCCAGGTGTCACATCACAGCCGGCTTTGCTTTCTTTCGGGCGGCTAGGTGCAACCTTCCTTAGCATAACAAGGCCTAGTCTGAGAACCTTCGGTAGGCGTTGAAGTTTCTCTCAGGTAAGGATTTCTATCATTCCATTGCCTGCTTTTTGTTTGATGCTCTTTGCCACCTTATTTGGAAGTTCAGGAACGACATCTTGTTTAGAGACCATATATTGGCGGTTCCGGCCATTAAAAATCATCTCATTAAAGTTGTTAAAGACATGGTCTTAACGTTCAGAAATGTCGATGATAACCCAAGAAACAAGAGACTTCAACGCAATTGGGGGTAGATCCTTGCATCTTCTCTTCTACTCCTGCAGAGCCTTAGTGTTCCTTGGAGTGGAACAGAGGTTGCTTTTGGAAGGTTCGAGGCTTTCAGCTTCTCGGTCGATTTGCTGTTTGGTAGTTTGCTGGCTCCATTCGCTTGGATTGCTAGGATGGTTCCTGTTCATAGAGGGCAGTGATGCTAGCCTAGGGGTTCTTAGATGGTTCCTGTTGTTGCTTTGGGTAGTGCTGGCTTTTGCCTGCTTTTTCCTTGTTTGCCGCTGCTTTGTTTAGAGGCTGTCTTTTGCATTCAGCTCCCTTCCACTCACTATGACTTGTTGTTTTGTTGAGTGCAAGTTTTGTAGCGCCGAATCTTGTGTATATTGTTGGTTCTTAGCTCAATATATTATTACCATTTACCAAAAAAAAAAAAAAAAATCACCATGGATGCCAACTATTTTTGTTTCAAGGTTGTGTGCACCTATTATCCTCATAATTTCATCCACATGATTGTCTACATCGACAAAGCAATCACATACTTCCAAGTTTGCAGTTTTCAACTCAATCAAAACCTTCTTTCACAAATTCACCTTTGCCTCTGATAGTATTGGAGGAAAAAAGTATCAAGACATTAGGTTTAGCTGACCAAAATAATGCATCTGGGTCAAACAATCCATAATACCAGTTTAGCATTCTGTGGAGACCCCATCCCTTTAGTTCTCCAACCTCTTTAAGAATAGCCTTCCAGTTGTTGATAGTCTCATCATCGAACCGCTTCTTGTTTAAATGAGAAACAATGGCGTTGCCATAGTGCTCATTCTGATATTTGACCTTAGACGGTGTGACATTGTAGAAAATGGGCATGATCTTTTGTCCCCCTATGTTCTTGCTCTCCACCATCTTGACCAAGTCCCTAAGGCACCATGGACTATCAGCATATCATTTAGAAAAGATTGGTATTGAGATCTTTGAGTGTTAAATTGCTTGGAGAAGCTGGCCGTTGATCTCTTCCCCAGTGCAGAGCTCTTCATAGTCCTTATATGCCTGAATTCCAACATCAATCTGCTGATGTAAAGGTAATCAGCAATGTCTGTACAAGTATCTGGTCCTCTAAAGCTCAAAAACACTTCATAATCATATTATGATGACTCCTTCATTTCCTGATTATCAGAAGAGGCATTCCACACATTTGTTTGTTCTCTGGACAGGACACGCTCGCCTTGTAAGGCTTCATTTATTACAAAAGACATGAAAAAGTAGAAACTGCTGTCAAAGCAAAGTTCAACCACAAAGATTCGTGCAAATTCTTCGTGCAACAACAATTTGAGATGCTACCTGAAAATAATGACCACGTGTAGGTTAATGAGGCTAGCTTCTACTAGAAGCAAACGTGAAGATAAGTTTGAAGTCATTGTAACAACATATCGTGAGGCTAATATCTATCAAAAACTTGATGCTAAAATAAAATAAATAAAGCACCTATCAAGGAAATAGTATTTTGGGTCTTTTGCTCAAGTCAAGAAATTTTTCCATGTCCAGCTAAGCCCAGCTCCAATAGTGCGGCATCTTCATGTTGAACTAACGATCATGCTGGTAATTAATCAATAAACAACGCTTATTGATAGAAAATACTAGAGCATGAATAATTTACTTAATGCAATCACTACCTAACGGTTAAACAGAATCTGCTGTTGCTGCCAAAATGCGGAAAGTAAACATAACAAATGTCGAACACAGAGAGAGTTAACTATCTCCTTCTCAAATTGTGCATAGAATAGTTACAAAATATTCTGACCATACAGGAAAAATAAGTTGAATCAGCTTCCAAATAGAAAGTAACAATAAACATCAAAGAAACGAAAACAAAGGGCAACTTGACTGGCCCGACTTATTTTGAGAAAATTAAATATGTAGAGGAGAAGGTGGAGTTCTTACTTTCACTCATCCACTTCAAAACAGAACAGTGACTATAGAATGCACTTAGAGCTTACGGGGGTTTCTGGCAGGGAATAGAGTGAGGCGGCTGAGCACGATCGTCGTCCTCCTACACAGAGCTTACGAAGTGCCTTGAGTTATAGTTGAAGCAGGGCTCACCTGGACATAGAAAAATGTCCTGATTTGAGCAAAATATCCATAGCACTATTCCCTCGAATACGTGCTATTTTTTATTTATTATAATTTTTATCCTATATAATTCAAGTGACTCACTGTTGGAAATTAGCCTGTTCACAAACACATTCTCTTTAAATGGTCAATTTTTAGACCCTGTAGCAGCGAAAGTTAGATTCGTCTAGAATCTGCGGATAGGAAACTGAAAAGAATGCTCAATTATCAGTTGCGGTTCATGAATCACTTTCTCTGTGTTTTTGCCTTGACAGATCCATCATAACCAAAACGTAGAGACTGCTTTATGTAAATATAACGAAACCCAACACACAAATGCACCTGCTCAGAATTTCATTACTTTCGATTCAGCCACTAATCCGATTTACGTTTTTATACTTTCCAGTGATCAGAAAATGAAGGAGAATCGAAAGAAAAAGAACAAAAAATTAAAAAAACACTGCAGGAAGAAGATTGAGAGAGAGAGAGAGAGAGAGAGAGAGAGAGAGAGAGAGAGAGAGAGAGTATGTCAAAGATGAAGACGGACAAATCAGGCGGAGAGTTTCTAAGGTTTTGCTGCCTTCTCGTCTGTTTTAGATGGATATTTTAGCAATTTTATCATTATTTAACAGTGATAATACCTTTCAAAATCATAAATCTATTGGTTTTGATTTTCATGAGACAAAAATTAATTTGGGTACATATATCATGAACATATAGATTTGGGTAATTAGTTTGGTGTGAATGTGCCATGAAGGTAAGAATTTAGATTTTTAATGATATTTAAATGGTGTTCTTTGACCGAAATTCGGCAAATTTTGCCGCAATTCTATATCATCATAATTAAATAAATAAAAATGATAACTCGACCTGGATAGTTTTTTTGGGTTCTGGTCTATGCGGATTGAGTCACAAATTATGTACATCCTTTATGTCCAAGTTAGGTAGGATATCAAAGCGGCCTATTGACACTCCTAGTGGCCGCCATTTTATTACTTTGTACTTTGTAGGAAAATTGTCGGACTTTGGTCAAAGCATATCTGTTGCCAAAAAGGTTAAGAAAAGATCATATCACATTGATGAGTGAAATTAAATATTACTTTCATGCTAGTTGCAAAATCTTGCAAATTTAAATGATCATCACAAAAGTTTACTCGTATGTTTATTTTGCTCTTTTTTATTTTTTATTTTTTTATTACTGAGAGTGTATTTGGTTCACGGAGAAGTCAAGATTCGGAAAATATTTTTCAAGAAATGATTGTCAGTATCTCTTGTAAAAGTGAATGAGTAAAAATAGTTTTATTGTCCACAAAAGATGGTAAAGAATACATAGTTATCCATATTAAAAATATTTTTCTTTGGCTAATTTTTTTAAATGATATAACCAATCATTTTTTGGAAAATATTTTTTAAATTTTCAATTTTTCACGACTCAAATGCACCCTAATTAAGAGATTGAGATTGGTCACATGAGTTCCTTTTTACTTGGACCGACCAAACTAACAAGCTGTTGTACCGTGCACGACTGGGCCTCGCGTATGACTTCATTAACATCGGAAAAATATTTCAACTCTTTTTTTTTTGTTTCCACATTCCTACTATTATGTTTCGCCTTCATCTGCTCTTTACTCTTATCTTCTCAATTTCTTTTATTCTACTTACTCTCCTTGACATCCCTAAATGCAAGCCCCAAAAGGAAAATTTGTAAAAACGACGTAGCTAATCACATCACGGTTGTAGCCATCGCAATTTCGTGGTCGTAGCCAGCACGGAGGTGGCCGCCAGGGGTTGCCGCCATTTGCCGGTCTCCTAGGTAGCTACATGGCCAAAGGGATAAAAAGAAGAAGATCAGTCAACTTCTTATTAGTGGAGGGCTAACACGTGGTGATCGAAGGATCGCATTGTTTGAGCTGAAACTTATTGAATTAGACAAAAAGACAAACATTAGAGGACAAGATTGTAGAATCTAACACAAGTTAGACGACACCTACCAGTCCTACCCTACCGAAGAAAATCTAATGAGGAAAGGCCCCGTAATTCATGCCGTAAAACAACTTTCGTTTATAGAAGTAGCAGGTTTGGCAATATGGTTTATGGTGAGAACAAAATTGACCTCTGATACTCGGACGAAAGTGACTGGTAGTTCCACATCAGCATCATCATATCCTAAGCGTACCTATGAGGATTTGTCTACTAAACGTCACATGGTGAACATTGCCATCTACTCCCAAAATAAGATAGAAAGAAGTAGAGATTCTCGGTAGCCAAACATTTATTTCGAAAAATCATAACCACAAAGACTGGAAGATGATGATTCCCAATCAAACAAGAACGATGGTTGCCCATCAATTGCGATACACTATTGGCAAAATTGATTAATTTTCCAGAATCAACAACGCCTAGAAAAGGCACAATAACTTGCATATCAGTTCAAGGACGGACAAAAGCTGACGATCAATCAAGAGATGAAATGATGGTCAGAGACTTCTGTTAAAATATGTCTCGAGTTTGAGTCCAATGTGAAATTCCGAATATTCAAAATTGGATATGTTGCGGACGTTCGAAATTAAACAAAGAAGATCCGAAGATCAACTTTCCAAATTTGAATATGCGTTTAAGAGTTTAGCCACTGAATTAGGAAAATCCAACTTTCACTTGGATTTGGATTTTGTTTAAAATATATAGAAATATATTTTGGTTAAATTAAGCAAGATAGGAAACATAATCCTATGAGAATTTGGCAAAAGAATAAGGGTTTTACTTATATATAGACTTGTGGCCGTGGGTGGTAGAGGTCAATCACAAATTGTCTTGAAGCGCTGCGTGAGTGCTTGGTGTTCCGCCGGTGTTGATCGTGAAGAATTGGTCTTGAAGTACCGTCTAGTCATCGAGTGCTTGGGAGGGATTTTCTTTGTTGTTCTTATCCGTGAATTGCATCCAAGAGGATTTAGTGTTTGTAGCCAATTAAATCTTGTGATAAGATTTGTGTGTAATTCATTCATGAGATTAAGAGATTATTTCTTGAGGAATTTCGGGGCTAAACACCGCATGTGTTATTGGGCGTAATTGAGGCTTGGAAAACACCGAGAGAGTGTTTGAGTGACTCAAGTGTGTAATCTCCTTATATCGCTTGATCTATAGTGAAATTCTCTGCTGCTCTCCCCGTGGACATAGGTATTTACGATTGAACCACGTAAATCTAGTGTCCGATTTATTTTCTTCTTTTGTCTATATTATTGTTTGATCGCTCGCCTTATTACAACAACTTCCAAGTGAGAAACGGTATTGGAAAAAAAAAAAAAGGGACTGAAGAGAGTGTAGGGACGAGACCTTTAGTAGTAGATGGAGAGAGTGTGAAACATCTCGGCTTGAGACTGTAACTTGGAGGGAAAATATAAAAAATTAAGGAATCTGATAAAAATAAATAAGTTTTTCTTTTAATTTTCTAATATTTTATCCGGTTAGCATAAGAAAAATATGGGGGTCCATAATTTGTTTAATTAGCTCAAACATAATGCTGAGTGCAAGTCCACATTGACATTTCCATTTTCTTTTTTTACGGAAGGAACAACTTAAGTAAAAAGGTACAATTTAATTACTCGATTGAATAAAAAAAATTGAAGAACCAGGTATCTGCTACGCAATAGCTTTAAATAATGAAAAGAATAATGATAAATGATTAGTTTTGTTAGGGAAATCCCTTATGATGTTTTGAAGATAACAAAATAAATCAAAAACTACTAACTTGTTTAATGGTTAAGTAATAGACCATGTAGATGATAGAACATATAAAGGATATTGTCAAAGTCTGAAGAAGGCCATAAGACTGAACGTAACACATGTCCAAAGTATATTTTGAAGATTTCTAGACTTCTATATCAAAGTCTGAAGACTGCCAGACTTTAGTGTCAAAGTCTGTTCTACATCAAAAGTCTGCTCACTCTGACAAATTCTAGACTGAACGTGAATGAAGAATCAGAAGACAGACTCTATGCTGAAGCTGAATCAGAAGACAAACTCTATGCTAAAGCTGAACTTATTTAGATTGTGCTTAAACCTTAAAGCTAAATCTGTTCAGAAGCAGAATATGCTTAGACTCAGATTGTAAAGTCTATTGTACTCAGACTTTACATCCAGATTCGATAGAATGTAACACAAGCCCCAATCATATAATGGCCAGTGATCTGGTTTGGATTCTACATCAAGATAGATTTAATTGACTCAATCTAACTGATTGACAATTGGACCTTGAAGACAAGAACTTTCTATATGAAGAAGCTCTACTTATGGAAACCAAAATTCTGTTTATATGGGCGATCAAAATCAACTTGGGATTCTACTTTTGTCACTCAACGGCTATCAAATCTTCTAGATACAGATTTGTCTAATTGGTAGATTGGAAGAAGATCCTCGAAATACTGTCCAACGGCTAGTTTGGAACTGGATGAGTATTTAAGGAGATGAATAATCGATGAGTAAGTAAGAGACGGAGCGTAGAATTTATAATTCCAAAGTTTGAGCGACCTTTGATCATACACTTGTCTCTTATGAGCTTAAACGTTTGTGATCTTGAGAGAAATACCAAAAGAGTGACTTAGTGAGATAGTGTGATCTACTACTAAGTATTTGCACTCAAAGTTGTAATCTTTTGTTGATTACATAGTGGAATCCAGCTAGAAGGCTATTAGCGTGGGAGAGTGGACGTAGGCTTGATCTAAGCCGAACCATTATAAAATATGTTCTCTTGTTCTCTTCCCTAAACTCCTTTATTTTGTTCGTAAATCTATTTAACTGCTAAAGTCTGAACTCGTTCAAAATCTGTTGCTTTTCACACTTAGTTTCAAAAGTCTGTTGTTATTCAGATTCAGATTAAAAGTAAAGGTTTTCATTGCATTTTGCAGAATCTGTTTTTTACATCTATTCACCTCTCTTTAGGTGTTAATACTACCACTTTCAATTGGTATTAGAGCCAAGTACTCGTTTTATAAAAGTGTTCTTTTTTTTTTTTTTTTAAAAACTTTTGAGCCAAAGATCTTCTATGGCTAGTATCTTGGCACCAGGACTTATGGAAGGGCAAAACAACACCAGGCCACCATATTTTGATGTAAAGGAATACAACGTTTAGAAGAACAAAATGAAGGCATTCCTAAGATCCAGAGATCCCTTGCAATGGGATGTTGTGGAAAAAGGAATCAATCCAATTGCCGCGTCTACATCAAATAAGAATGGCAAAGACAAAAAAAGCAAACCCCCCGCTCCTATGTCTCGGACGGAGATGTCCAGAAGAAAAGCGCTTGATGCAAAAGCCATTTATTCTTTATATTGCGCATTGTCTCCCGCTGAATATAATAGAATCTCTTCATGTGAAACAACAAAAGAAGTTTTGGATAGATTTCATGTTACATATGAAGGGATTGAATGTATAAAAGAGATAAAAGTAAACTTCATGCTCGGCAAATATAATCATTCAAGATGAAGCAAGGAGAGTCGACTGGAGATATGTTCAGCCGTTTTACAGAAATTATAAATGGTTTAGCATATCAAGGTCAGCCAATTTCTTCCCCAATGAAGGTCAACAAGCTCTTGCGAGGTCTTTCAAAAGATAGGAACCATGTCAAGACCTCAATCCGAGAGACTCAAAGGATTATGCCACTTTCCGTTGATGAACTCGTCGACACTCTTCAATCCTACGAAGTGGAACAAATCATTGATGAAGATTCCGAAGGTAAAAAGCCCATTGCTTTAATATCTAACCTGATTATGATAATACAGACTCAAAAAATGACATGGACAACGAAGAACTTGCTTTTATGATCAAGAAATTCAAAAAGCTGAGTAGAAAAGGAAGCAAATTCAGTGGAAGAAGACAATACAAGCATAATTGACAAAAAAGAACAATAAAAGAAGATGATGAGCAAGAAAATATATACTTGATAGTACATTCAGAATCTGAGTTTGACTCAGACACAGATTCAGAATCAAAGTCTGACCAGACACAGACTCAGAATCCGATGAGGAAATTGAGGTAAGCCATTAAAAAATTCCTATCAAAGTTCTTAAGTATATAAATGAGCTCAGCTTAAATCTAAAATCTTCTCTTAAAAGGATCTTCAAACTAAAAAAGGAGAATTCATGTCTTAGGCAGAGAGACTAGCTAGTTTTATCAAGCACCTAGAGGGGGTTGAATAGGTGCATAAATAATTTATTGAGATACGTAAGCAATTCTAGGCAAGCGATAGAAAGGAAGTTCTCTATTGATTAACAAAATGAAGTACAATCAAAGTAAAGAGAGTAAAGAATAGAAAATTGAACACAAGGTTTATAGTGGTTTGGCTTATTCCAACCCTACGTCCACTCTTCCGCACTGACAGTCCACCGGCTGGATTTCACTATGAACAAAAGAGAAGTTATAGCACAGCTTTTTCTTGATTCCACAGTGTAGAAGTTCTACCACACCTCCTCAAGGTTTCTTACAAGTATAGACTCTCTTTTGTGTACAAGATTTCGCTCAAAAGAATTGTCTAAACAACAGGAAGCTTCAGACTTTGGAATTATTCGATCGCGCACGTCTCGAACAACTTAGAACGTCTTCCTTATATATTCCTTCATGCCATCATACCCGTTGGCACTTACCAAAGGAATTCCTCCAATCTACCCGTTGAACGGAATCAATTAAGGAGATTATTCGAGCTATTAAAGGAACGTGTCGATAGCCCATCAATCATGTTTGCCCATACAATCAAGATCTCGATTTCCATAAGTAGAACCTTCCAAGAATATTTAGGCAATCATCAGATCCTTAATCTTCGAGTTAATCTTGATCAATCAAAGGATTCCATTATGTCTTTTCCAACCAAGAGATCTTCTCCAGTCGATAAGGTCATATCCTTAATGAAACATCCAGTTCTGGATAGCCTTTCTTCAACGGATTAGAGACTGTCAATGAGGATAGACTTTGAGTCTTGAGTCTGGCTGTTCAGAGGTCTTCAGACTTTAAATAGCAGAGTCTGCAAACCTTTAGACTAGACTGATGGAAACGTTTTGTTAGCATCAAAACACTTCACGAAGATTTCTCCAACAATCTCCCCATTTTTTATGGTGACAACTTTCTTGCAGATTTGGACAACTTTGACCTACAAAACATTTCTCAAACATATATGCATATCTTATAGAGATAAATGGCTAAATGAATAACACTAGAATCTGCAACCACAGAAAATAGGTTAGTTCTAGTATGCAATAAAGCCATCCATAAGATAGTAGATAGTATAAGCAGTCAAGTCCAAGTCTAGTTCAGTTCTCATCCAAACACAAAAACAAAGTCAAACAGAGTTAAACATCAAAACAATCCAACAATCCACACAATCCAACAAACCACACGATTAAAAGTCAAAGTTTGATTCAAATCTTGCATCTCTCCCCCTTTTTGTCAGCATTAAAAAGGTTGAGATGAAAATGGAATAAAGTCAAGATTGCTTGGGAACGCGGACAAGCTGGAAATCTCCCATAGACTGAACGATGCCTTCCAGCCTTTTCAAATCTTCCTTCAGTTGTGCAATCTCCTCACCCTTGGCATTGGCCTGAATCTGAACAGTGAGGGCTTGGATCTGATCATTCAATGAACATGAAGAAACTTGACCCGCATTTTGCAAGTTTTGAACCTCGCATCCCAAAGCATAAATTTGACCTCGCATCTCCAAGAGAATATCCATAATTCTGCGAAAATCTGCTGCATTATCAGTCTGAGTACTTGCTTCGGCCCGATCTGATGGAGTAAATGCAGACGATGGTAGATTAGCATAATCACGCAGGTTTGGCGATGAAACTTCATGACCTTCCTCAAGAAATTGAGAGGCATAAATTTCCTCTGGATTTGCTGGAGAGCGACTGACTCCCTCATTTGCAGCAAGATATGAGGACTTCCCTCTTTTCTCTTGATCTTTTCCTGTTTCCATGCCTTCAGGTGGAGAAGAGTGTTCGTCACGTTATGCTTCTCTACTTTTCTTTTCTTCTTCTTTCTCAACTCTTTCCTTTTCAGCTTCTCTTTCTTCTTCTCCCTTCTCCTCTTCTTCCTTCTCCTCTGTTGCTTTCGTCCTTCGTTTCGATTCTTTCTCTGGAACAGAACGACTCAAATTCTTCAAAGCCATTGCAGAAATGGTAATGTTTTCATCCTCATCATCTTCATCTTCAACAATAAGAGCTCTTCTTTTCGGCCTTCAAGCAACCAAGGGCTCCTTTCCTTTCCTTTTTGACGAAGAAGAGGGTTGATGAGCTTTGACTGGAGTCTTCTCCTTGAATTTCTCCAATGCCTTATTCAATTCCTTTAGACGCATTTTGGTCACCATTTTCAGTCCTACCACCATATGATCGCACGATCGAACACAAAAAATTTGCAGAGGCTGAATATTCAAATGTCTGAATAACTTCATCACAAAACTTGGGTAAGGGAGTTGACCTTTGTCCTTCATTATGGCTCTATACATGTGGAACATAACAGTGTGAGAAAGAGAAAACCTTTTCCCAGTGAGGATGGCATACATCAGCTTTGCCTTTGAACTTGAAACATCAGTCTTGGAAGTTGATTTCGGACGGAGGCAATTGATCACAATCTTGTGAAGCAAGATGTTGAACGCACTCATCCTTAAGTAGGAAATCTTTTCCTTTGTTCTCCTGTCCTTAACCAATTCCAAAGTAGCATGAGGAATATAAACTTTGATCAGTTGATATCTTCCTCTCTCAACTCCTAACACATCTGCCAGCATATCCATATCCACAAAAAGTCTTGATCTTTGACACTGAAAGAGAATCTATTTGCATCCAAGAAGCTAAGATTTGAATAAAAATATGCGGTTAGTTCAGCATAGGCCTCTATAGTGTCGGAGCAGAACTTTTCAAGTTGAAGATAACCGAACTTTTCCCTCAAGTTCACATTCACAGCATCCAGAAAATCAAAATCCACACTCCTAGGGTTTATCACCCCACGCTTCAGCAATTTTGAGTACAGATCCTTTTGTTCCTTCGATCTGAACAAGTCTCCCATTTTTCCTCGATTTTCAACCGCAACACCCATTCTCGGTTGAAATTGGCTATACAATTTGTCATCATCATTCCCATCTACAGGATTAACTCCCCAATCACGAGGATCACTTGGGATATTCGCAAGGGTTTCTTCTGCCACCCCTTTACGAGCAATTCCCAAACTTTCCATTTTTCGCAAAAAGATATATTCATTTCCATACCCTTTGTCTTTAAGAAAATCATCGACATAGTTCAAAGGAGTACGAGTCCCTTTTAAAGCACGATACAGCTTATAAATAAAAGCGGGCTTTTGAACTCTTACAGGATCTGCATCCTCAATGATTTCTTCCTCTTGTTGATGATCAACGCCTTGAGGACTAGATGGAGGAGAATGACACTGCTGAGAATGTTGTGGGCTCTGCTGCTGATCTGGAGACACTTCTTCTTCGGTGAGATCGAAGTGCGTAGGCCCCTCACTTATTCGCTGTGGTCCCCTGCTTGCGATTCTTGAAGAATTTCTTGAAGACGACATCTTTCTCAGTTTTTGGAAGATTCCTTGCTTGACTTTCCCAAGAAAGATGACAACTTTTTCGAGGATTAAACAAGGGAAGAAAACGGGAATGGAAGATCGATGCTTTCAAGGGTTTTTGAGAGTAAAGTAAAGGGGAATCAACAGTGCACGATCGGTTAAAAAGAGTGGTATACGAACCATCACAAAGGAAACTAAAAAGAAGCCTTTTCAAAATAACTGTCCTTTTTCCGTGAAAATAGACATTTCAAAAAATAACTTCTTTTTCGAAATGGAAACGTTGCAATAATTACGTCGATTAAATAAAGCAATAACTAACCACAGTTTGACGATCGTACCTTTTCAAGATAAGATTCGAGAGAGAGACTAACTTACAGTCAATGTCTTGTATGTCTGAGTCTGAGAGTCTTTAGACTTTGATTTCCTCATACCTCAAAATGTTGAGTCTGGAGCAGATGGTTTCAAATTGTTTTTTCTCCAAAGGCTTTGTAAATATATCCACCAGTTGGTTCTTTGAATCAACAAATTGAATTGAAACTTCTCCATTTTGAACATGGTCTCTAATGAAGTGATGTCGAATCTCTATATGCTTTGCTCTTGAGTGAAGAATTGGATTTTTGGTGAGATTGATAGTGCTAGTGTTGTCGCAATTAATCTCCGTGCATGAGTCTTCAATTCCAAAGTCTCTTAGCTGTTGTTTTATCCACAGAATTTGTGAACAACAACTTCCGAGAGCTATATATTCTACTTCTGCTGTAGAGAGAGCGACTGTACTTTGCTTTCTTGAAAACCAAGACACTGTCCTGTCTCCAAGTAGTTGACAGGTACCCGAGGTGCTCTTTCTATCGACTCTACATCCAGCAAGGTCTGCGTCTGAATATCCAAGAAGAGTAAAGTCTCCCCTTTTTGGATACTAGAGACCAAAGCTTGAAGTTGACGAAATATATTTGATAATACGCTTTGCAACATTTAAATGAGATTCTTTTGGGCCTGATTGAAATCTGGCACAAATGCAAACATTAAACAAAATGTCAGGTCTAGAAGCAGTAAGATAAAGAAGTGATTCGATGATACTCCTGTACAGCTTTTGGTCGACTTTCTTTCCTCCTTCATCTTTGTCTATCTTCAAGGAACTTAACATTGGTATATCAACCTTTTTGCAATTGTCCTGTCCAAACTTTTTGACAAGATCATTTGCATACTTTTCTTGATGAATGTAAGTTCCTTCCTTCAGTTGTTTTATTTGAAGTCCAAGAAAGAAGGTTAACTCACCCATCATGCTCATTTCAAATTCATCATGCATAGTCTTAGAGAATTTCTTGCACAGACTTTCATTAGAGGATCCAAAAATAATATCATCGACATATATTTGAACAAGCAGAAAACTTTTGCTTTCTCTTTTAATAAAAAGAGTAGTGTCTACTTTACCTTTAACAAATCCATTTCGAATTAAAAACTTACTTAATCTGTTGTACCAAGCTCGAGGTGCTTGCTTTAAGCCATATAAGGCCTTTTTGAGTCTGAATACTAAGTCTGGTTTCCTTGGGTCTTCAAACCCGGGTGGTTGTTCCACATAAACTTCCTCATGGATGAATCCATTTAGGAAGGCACTTTTGACATCCATTTAGAATAACCTGAAATTCTTATGACAAGCAAATGCAAGTAATAAACGAATTGCTTCTAACCTTGCTACTAGTGCATAAGTCTCGTCATAGTCGATCCCTTCTTCTTGTGTATATCCCTTGGCCACGAGTCTAGCCTTGTTTCTTATGACTTTTCCTTTTTCGTCCATCTTGTTCCTGAAAACCCATTTAGCTCCAACAATTGATTTACCTTTTGGTTTAGGAGTCAGCTCCCAGACATCATTAATTCTGAATTGTCTGAGTTCTTCTTGCATAGCTTCAATCCAGCTCTCATCGGATAAAGCTTCTTCTATGCTTTTGGGTTCTATTTCAGAAATAAGAGCCACAGCACTAGACTCTTCTCGCCTTTTGGATCTTGTGCGAATTCCTTCATTGATGTCGCCAATAATAAGATCTTTGGGATGACTGGACTTATGTTTCCAGTTGCTTGTTAATTTATCAGATTGATGGTCACTTCCTTCACTTGAATCTTCAACAGTCACTTGTTGCTGGTCCTTCAAAGTCTGAGCTGCTTCTTGAGATTTAGACTTTGTAGAGTCTGGAGCAGGTTCAGTCTCTTCAAGATGAGTCTGAATGGATTCATTTTGTATAGAATCTTGGAATTTGACATTCATTGATTCTTCCACAGTTTGAGTCTTCTTGTTGTAGACTCTGTACGCTTTGCTTGTGGTTGAATATCCAAGGAAGATGCCTTCATCTGACTTTTCTTCAAACTTACCAACTCGATCATTTGCATTTTTCAATATGAAACATTTGCATCCGAATACATGAAAATATGAAACAATTGGCTTCTTTTCTTTGAATAGTTCATAGGGGGTTTTTTTTCTAGAATAGGCCTTAGAAAAACTCTATTGATAATATAACATGATGTTGAAACTGCTTCAGCCCAAAATCGTAAAGAGATATTGCTTTCAATTAAAAGAGTTCTAGCCATTTCTTGAAGAGATCTATTCTTCCTTTCCACAACTCCGTTTTGCTCTGGAGTATATGGAGAGGAGAACAAATGCTGAAAACCAGATTCATCACAAAATTTTGTAAAATCTTGATTTTCAAATTCACCCCCATGGTCTGTTTTTATACTTGAAATAACATACCCCTTTTCATTTTGAACCTTCTTAGCAAATTTTTCAAAGTAAGAGAAAGTTTCAGACTTACTTGCCAAGAAATATACCCAAGTAAATCGTGAGTAGTCATCCACAATTACTAGGCAATATTTCTTACCTCCAATGCTCTGCGTTCTTGTTGGTCCGAAGAGATCCATATGCAAGAGCTGCAGTACACGGTTAGTGGAAACTTGATTTATTGGTTTAAAGGAATTTCTTACCTGTTTTCCCAATATACATGGTGTACATAGATCAGACTTTTGGTATGATAAATTGGGTAGACCACGAACAAGCTTCTTTGCTGAGATTTTGGCTATCTGCTTCATGTTAATATGCCCAAGCTTTTTGTGCCATAAGCTTGCTTCGTCTTGGATTGAGATTAGACATTGCGATTCATCTGGTTTCACGTCCAAGAGGTAGATATTTCCATGTCTTCGACCCATGAATGACTGAGTAGAGTCTTTACTGGTTCCTGAACAAATACCCTCTTGAAAGTTGATTCTAAAACCGGCATCACACAGCTGACTGACACTGAGCAGATTGTAGTTGAGCCCTTCAACTAAAGAAACATTGCTTATTGTGAGGTTCCCAATCTTTACAGTTCCAAATCCCACTATTTTTCCTTTGCTGTTTCCTCCAAATGAGACTTTTCCACCATTCACTTGAACAAGCTTTATGAAGTAATTTGAATCTCCTGTCATGTGTCTCAAGCATCCACTATCCAGGTACCATTTCACATTTTTCTTGATAGTGACCTGCATTTAAAAAGAGACTCAAGCTTTCTTTGGTACCCATATTTTCTTGGGTCCTTTTGAGTTAGTCTGATATGCGGTTTTTGCCCAAACTTTATTGACAGGTCTCCAAACCATAGGACATTCTTTCTCAAAATGATCTGCACTATTGCATTTTGAACATCTAAGAGCATTGCGACCTACTGGTTTTACAAAGGTCCTTTCAAAATGATTTTTGTAAGCATTTCTTGTGGGTCTTTGTTTGATTCTTTCTTTCACTTTAGGAAAATCGATTAAAGGAATGGTTTCAGCAGTCATTCCCAAACCAGATTTATTGAAATAAGGTCTTTGAACAGAAAGTATTTTTTCCAATTTTTCAGATCCTAGAGAAAATTTTTTGGAAATATTTGAGATATCAATTTTCAAGAATGCATTTTCTTTTAGAAGATTGTCTTTACTTTCTTTGAGAGAAGAAACATTCTGGTCTAAGCATTTCACTTTTTCTTCCAAAACATTTTCTTGTTGTTTTAGAGTAGAATTTTCCTTTTTTAGTTCGGAGATTCTTTTAAGAGAAGTCTTAAGACTAAAACACAGTTCATCAATGTATTTTGAAACTTTAATAGGAATTTTGAAGTTACTTACCTTGAATTCACTTTCTGAATCTGAATCTGTCTCGGAGTTTGATTATGAATCCGATTGTGCCATTAGACATATGTTGACATAATCATCATCACTATCTTCGCACTCCGTATCACTCTAGGTTTTTGCTTTGAGAGCCTTTCGATACTTTTCAGTTTTTCCTTTCTTCTTCCTCAAAAGAGGACAGTTGGGTCTAATGTGTCCCTTTTTCTTACATTCAAAGCAGACTATATCTTTGTTTGATTCATCATCTTCAGCAGACTTGGTTTGTTGCTTTTGAAAACTTTGTTTCTTTGAATTGAATCTTCTTCATTTTCTGTTCAGCTTTTTGAATCTTCTTATCATGAGAGCAAGTTCTTCATCATCCATGTCGTCTTCAGAATCTGTTACATCATAATCATCATTAGATTTTAATGCAATAGATTTCTTACCTTTAGGATCTTCGTCTTCATTGATTCGTTCCACTTCATAAGACTGAAGGGTCCCAACCAACTCATCGACAGACAATGGCATGATTCTTTGGGTCTCTCTGATTGAGGTCTTTATGTGATTCCAATCCTTGGAGAGTCCACGCAGTAGCTTGTTTACTTTCATGGGATCAGAAATTGGTTGACCTTGATTTTCAAGACCATTCACGATTTCTGTAAAACGACTAAACATGTCAGTTATAGATTCTCCTGATTTCATTCTGAAGGCTTCGTATTGACCGAGAAGAATGTTGATTCTAGTCTCTTTCACTCGATCGGTTCCTTCATAAGTAATGTGTAATCTATCCCAGACTTCTTTGGCTGTATCACAAGAAGATATTCTGTTATATTCAGTAGGTGATAAAGCACAATATAAAGAATAAATTGCTTTTGCATCAAGAGCTTGTCTCTTGATTATCTCTTCCTGAGTCATTTCGCTAGACTCAACAGTGTCTTTTCCTCTTTCTGAGACAGATGCAGCTTTAGGAATGATTCATTTTTCTACAACGTCCCATTCCAGAGGATCCTTTGATCTTAAGAACGCCTTCATCTTGTTTTTCCATATGTTGTAGTCCTTTCCATCAAAGTAAGGCGGTCTGGTATTGCTTTGCCCTTCTACCAGCCCTGGAGCCAACATACTAGCCATGGATCTTTAACTCTGAAGTAAAACACTTCAAACAAAGTGAGTACACGAGCTCTGATACCAATTGAGATAGCTAGTATAAGCACCTAGAGGGGGGTGAATAGGTGCACAAACAATTTATCGAGATACGGAAGCGATTCTAGGCAACCGATAGAAAGGAAGTTCTCTATTGATTAACAAAATGAAGTACGATCAAAGTAAAGAGAGTAAGGAAGAGAAAATTGAACACAAGGTTTATAGTGGTTCGGCTTATTTCAAGCCTACGTCCACTCTTCCGCACTGACAGCCCACCGGCTGGATTTCACTATGAACAAAAGAGAAGTTACAGCACAGCTTTTCCTTGATTCCACAGTGTAGACGTTCTACCACACCTCCTCAAGGTTTCTCACAAATATAGACTCTCTTTTATGTACAAGATTTCGCTCAAAGGAATTGTCTAAACAACAGGAAGCTTCAGACTTTGGAATTCTTCTATCGCACACACATCGAACAACTTAGAACGTCTTCCTTATATATTCCTTCATGCCATCATACCCGTTGGCACTTACCAAAGGAATTCCTCCAATCTACCCGTTGGACGGAATCAATTAAGAAGATTATTCGAGCTATTAAAGGAACGTGTCGATAGCCCATCAATCCTGTTCGCCCATACAATCAGGATCTCGGTTTCCATAAGTAGAACCTTCCAAGAATATTTAGGCAATCATCGGATCCTTAATCTTCGAGTCAATCTCGATCAATCAAAGGATTCCGTTATGTCTTTTCCAGCCAAGAGATCTTCTCTAGTCGATAAGGTCATATCCTTAATGAAACATCCAGTTCTGGATAACCTTTCTTCAACGGATTAGAGACTGTCAATGAGGATAGACTTTGAGTCTTGAGTCTGGCTGTCCAAAGGTCTTCAAACTTTAAATAGCAGAGTCTACAAACCTTGGAAACGTTTTGTTAGCTTCAAAACACTTCAAGAAGATTTCTCCAACAACTTTAAGTGTTCAAATTGGAAACGTTTTGTATCAAGAAAGATTGGAAAAAAACAGCATTCAAAACACTTTGTTTTTGCAAGAAGATTTCTCCAACATATACTCAAGGATTTTATTCTCTATGTTTTTATTGTACTATGACTAAGTGAGAATTTATTTTTCAAAATATCATTGTGCATAATATTCTTTCTTTGAATACTTTATTATGATGAATTAAGAAAGAATATTTGTTTATATATGGTTTTTCTATTTTACTCTAACGAAATGGAAAGATCCAAATTGATGGATACCAAAAAGGAAATGAGTTGATTGCAGGAAATTCAATAAGTCAAGAATGATTGTGAATCTCCGCAAATTTTGGTATAATAAAAAAAGAATCTCAGGCGAAGATTGGTAATGATTTTTTTTTTTTTGGTATATTTCAAACATATACCATGGGTAAGAGAATATTTTTTATCATCCCGCCTTATAAATTTCTACGTGCATTTATCATAATTTTAGATGATTGCCTATGAATTATATATTATATAAATTGCAAATATCTTTTGTCATAACTATAAGGCATTGCGAGTTTTTACTTGATTGGCACGTGATAGAAATATCATCTTTCTTTTTGCAAAATGCATCAATAATATATATATCTGAGATTTATGCTCAAGGAAATCCCTTTGATCTCGAAATATATTATTACATATTTATGGATATTCTTGCTATATTCATAAAAGATATTTTATATCTAGCAAGTTTGATCCACAAATCAAAAGAATATATTACGTGATTTTTTTTCCAAAGATTATTATCTATTATACGAGATTTTGCAGGTGACAATAGAATCTTCCATATGAATTTTGGAAAGCTCGATCAAAAAATCATGGAGATTCTATACTATCTTCTAAAGGTTCAAAAATTCTATTCCTTGTGCAAATTTGTGCAAATTGTTGAGGAAATCCCTTATGTGTCATACGGAAGGTTGAATAGTTATGAATTTTAATAAATGATAATATTATATATGCTATTCAATTTATTTATTTAAAGAAAGGGCATTATATATTATATAAATATTATTGTAGCTTATTTGTGCAAAAAGTTCGTTAAGTTTATGTAGGTTGAATTCGAGAAGAGCTTGATTGAAGAAAATAAATTTTTGCCTCGAATTTCAAAATGCAAATGATCATTGCGGATGTTGTTGCTACAAAGGGAATAATGAAAAAATATTTTGTTCAACGTGCACAAGCAACAATTGTTTCTATTCGCAAATATTGTCATTATGATAGGTGGAGAAAGGAAAGAATCGTGATCATCTCAAAAAGGCAACAAATTGAGGGGGAGCTTTGATCAATTATGGAAAAATATTTTTGGATTGATTGTGATCTTATATTATGGAAGAAAGGAAAAGGTAAATGCGTCAGAATTTAAGTTCTACAAAATCCAGTTAGTGCATCTCTTATTACCTTTTGTCATTAACAAATCTCTTATTGATATTATCATTTTATTATGATAAAAAGGATAAGTCAATTTTATAATGCATCCGTGATTTTTATTGAATATTTGCTGATATATATGATCGAAGTGAATTATAATGCATATCTTTAATATTCGACTTATTAAAGCTGATTTCTTGAAAATTGTGTTTTATGCAAGATATTTTATATTCTCTACGTGATACTATTTTCATTGTTAACGCCTTTTGATTATGACAAAAAGGGGGAGAGAACATAAATATGCATATGTGTTGATATTTATTGAGCTGCGATTATTTTTACATATATAATTATATGCTCAATCTATTTGCTATCTTGAATTACATTATTCTTTAAGATTGCCTTGATTTATTATTATCTTTAAAAGCATGATTGCACATTTGCATATTTAGAGATTATTTTGTCATCATCAAAAAGGGGGAGATTGTTAGGGAAATTTCTTATGATGTTTTGAAGATGACAAAATAAATCAAATGCTATTAACATGTTTAATGGTTAAGTAATAAACCATGCAGCTGATAAAACATGTAAAGGATATTGTCAAAGTCTAAAGACGGCCATAAGACTGAACGTAACACATGTCCAAAGTATATTTTGAAGATTTCCAAACTTCTATGTCAACGTCTGAAGCCTACCAGACTTTAGTGTTAAAGTGTGTTCTACATCAGAAGTCTGTTTATTTTGACAAATTCCAAATTGAACGTGAATGAAGAACCTGAAGACAAACTCTATGCTGAAGTTGAACCAGAAGACAGACTCTATGCTGAAGCTGAACTTATTCAAATTGTGTTCCTAAATCTTCAGAAGCAGAATATGCTTAGACTCAGATTATAAAGTCTATTGCACTCAAACTTTACATCTAGATTCGACAGAACGTAACACAAGCCCTAATCATATAACGGCTACTGATCTGATTTGGATTCTACATCAAGATAGATTTGATTAACTCAATCTAATTGATTAACAATTAGACCTTGAAGACAAGAACTTTCTATACGAAGAAGCTCTACTTATGGAAACCAAGATTCTGTTTGTATGGGCGATAAGAATCAATTTGGGATTCTACTTTTGTCACTCAACGGCTACCAAATCTTCTAGATACAGATCTGTCCAATTGGTAAATTGGAAGACGATCCTTGAGATACTGTCCAACGGCTAATTTGGAAGTGGAGGAGTATTTAAGGAGATGAAGGATCGATAAGCAAGTAAGAGATGGGGCGTAGAATTTATAATTCCAAAGTTTGAGCGATCTTCGATCATACACTTGTCTCTTGTGAACTTAAACGTTTGTGATCTTAAGAGAAATACCAAAAGAGTAACTTAGTGAGATAGTGTGATCTACTACTAAGTGTTTGCACTCAAAGTTGTAATCTCTTGTTGATTACATAGTGGAATCCAACTAGAAGGCTGTTAGCGTGGGAGAGTGAACGTAGGCTTGATCTAAGCCGAACCACTATAAAATCTGTGTTCTTATTCTCTTCCATGAACTCTTTTATTTTGTTCGTAATTCTATTTAACTGCTAAAATCTGAACTCGTTCAAAGTCTGTTACTCTTCAGACTTAGTTTCAAAAGTCTATTGTTATTCAAACTCATGTTAAAAGTAAAGGTTTTCACTGCATTTTGCAGAATCTGTTTTTTACACCTATTCACCCCCTCTAGGTGTTCAAACTAGCACTTTCAAGCTTTAAATAATTACATGTAAAAAATCCAAGGAAAAAAAAAGCTGCAACAACTAATTAAAATCAGCTATTATTTCAAGCTTTAGTGTTCAAATCTTTTTTTCCCTAAAAGAAAATCGTAACCTGATAATCATATAATTCTTGGTAGTTAGCAAGCGTAGGTGGAGAATACGAAATGGGGACAAAATCAAATTTCGGCAAATGGAGTTGGTGAAATACAAATAAATCAAATTTGAGTAAGATTAGATTAGATTGCCAGATAAGAAACACTAAACAGATGTCATCTCATTTGTCAAAAGATTACTAATCCTTATGAGCAAAGAAGGAAGTAGAGTGACGTCACAATACCTTCTTTAAGTCTTCCGAAAACACGATATTTTAAACATATTAATTCATATCAACAAAAGATTCTTGTTCATTTTGCTAGGGAGCATGACAAATTTATTTTTGAATAACCAAAATCACATTATAAAGTTGGAAAGACGGCACTAATCAAGGGCCTTGATACATACGTGATGCAAAATAGTCAAAAGAAAGTGCCAACATTACAAAGGGGAAGGGCGTACACAAATCTAAATCAAATCAAACTCTTTTTCTCGAATTTGAATTTCTAGATTCTCGGAGCTCGATGAGACATTATCTCTGAACGGCCGCTAATGTCATCTATGTCCAACGAGTCCAGCCTACGTTGAAGCTAAAGGAGCTTGGGACAATCCTCTAGACGAATCATCTTGAGCTTCTTGAAATTAGCCAGATCTGACAACTTCACCAATGATGGAAGTCCATCGAGCTCTAATGATCTGAAATTCTTCAAACTTTCAAGGCCTTCGATCTCTGTTAGCTTCTCGTGATTGCAAGCCGCCGAACCGCCGGATGTGTTTGCAAATTATAATCAAATCAAACTCCTTTTTTTGAAGTTGAATTTCTAGATTCTCGGAGCTCGATGTAACAAGCAGCCTCTTCAAACAGCCGTTAATGTCGTGTAATTCCAACGAGTCCAGACCACATCGAAGCTTAAAAAGCTTAGGACAATCCTCTAGATGAATCTTCTCGAGCTCCTTCAAGTTAGTTAGATAAGGCAACTTCGCCAATGATGAAAGTCTCGAAAGCTCTAATAGTCTCAAATTCTCCAAACCTCGAAGGCCTTGAATCTCCATTAGCCTGCGACAATTCTGAACTGTCAACCACCATAATGATTTCAAATCCGAAAGATCATTTGTAGTTTTCAATTTCTTACTCTCCCCTATACATAAAGATGACAGATTTGTCGGAAGCCTAGGTAGGCATTGCAAATTCTTGCAATAGAGCCTGAGGTCCGTCAACTGAGAAAGGAAAATGATATCGGGCGGTAGGGTGGTGATCCTTTGACAATACAAATACAATGCTCTCAAGTTCAATAGGTTCGAGAGTGGCAACGTCTTTATTGTAGCCGAATGAAAATATAGATCGATCAAACTTTCTGGAAGTTGCGGTGCCGCTGAAATTCGACAAATATTCACCCACAATCTTCTCAAAAATCGTAGATTCCTAATGTTATCGGGAATTTCTCCTTTCAATTTTGAACATGTCCCCACCTCTAACTCTTCAAGCTTCTCCAACATTCCGATGGCACGGGGTAGTTTTCTAACGGAGCTATCGCGCATCTTTAATACTTTCAGATTCGTCATGTTCCCAATTGAATGAGGTAACTCCTGAATTGCTGAAGATGTATCCAACTTAGTTAGTGAATTGAAACTTTCAATCGACTTAGGTAGTCAAGTGAAAAGCATATCCATTGATAAAAGCTCTGCTAATGATGTTTTGCAACCAACGAAATTGAACGTATTTAGTGATTTACATTCAGCCAAGCTGAGAATTTCCAGTTTCTTTGCCTTTGTCCATTCAGGGATCTCTTCTATAGATGTAGAGTCCAATAGAAGTTCCTCTAAAGATTCCAACTCCCCCATCTCGTCTGGGAGCATGCGGAGATGAGAACAATCCTTCAAGTTTAAGAAGGCTAACCTCTGAAGGTGACTAATGGATGGATCAATTTGAACCAAACTCGTACATCCTTCGAGAATCAGCCACTCTAAATTCATTAAAGAAGAAAAGTCTGGAGTTTTACGTAAATTTTTGCATCCAGTCATATTTAAGACCTTCAAATTCTTAGCCATCTGAAAAGAAAATATATTGCTCTTCAGGTTAAATCAAGATAACCCACAACAAAAGAACACACATTAATTTTACCTAAAAAATTGTACCTTGATGTGGCTCCATCCATCCCATTCTTCCGTGATTTCACTCCTTAAGAAATCAAGGATTACTAGCTTCCTCAGGGAAAAATTGGTTAGCTCAAATTCTATGGGAAAGTAATTCCAAGAAAGCCATCTTAACTCTGGAAGGACAAGTGGGCCAAATGTGGTTTGAAGAAAATTTGACCTCTGGTAATATTGGAAACGACCCACTTGAGTAAGGATAGACACTGAGTCACTGTTGAACTCTCTACTATCCACTTGAGGAATAATGAATTTTTTGTCCATGCAAAGGAACCTTATATTTGAAAGACTTGCTAAGAATTCTTTTATGAAGGAGTGTCGAGATAGTTCATCAAACTCAAGACATATGGCTTCAATGCTTCCAATTCCAAGAACACCTCCTCCATTCTACCAATAGAAAAAGGATGTTAGAAAAAACCGTCATTTATCAAATTGACAACCTTCAAGGGGAAGACAATTAAATCTTTTCTCCTAATGTTGAAAAAGATCAATAAACCACATCGGTAAGTGCACTGGAATGATAAATCCTCTATAGAAAAGAAAACCAAAACAAACATGTTGGTGACCAATCTTCTTTTAAAGGAACGAAGCAGTACGATTTACCTGTGTTTTCTCTAGAACATCCAATGCTTGCTCACAAGTCCACACCCATTGTTGCTTCTCTGGCTTCAGGCCACTTCTTTCTTGTATAAAATTTCTTCCAATATCTCTTAACAAATCATGCATCCATAATTGGTTTTTTTCTCTAATCCTTATCAAAGATCGTTGCTGGAGGATTAGAAGAGATTGATGAGGACGAAAGTTACAGCTTTCCCACATGTGAATCACAATTCTTTTATCACACCCAATGAAAAAACAAGCCACATCCAAAAAAAAATTTCTTTGGTTTTCGTTTAATGCCTCAATGCTAATCATCAACTTCTTTCCAACATCCTCTGGAGGAGATTTTTTTAGCTCCTTTAACATGGCATCCCACTCCTTTATGGTTTTTCTAGATAAAAGAGAACCTATGACTTCTAGAGCTAGAGGAAGACCGCCACATATCTTTACTGCTCTTTCAGAGTGAGAGATGTATTGTTGTATAGAATAATCTCTCCTGAAGGCGTGTTTGCTGAAAAGTTCAAAAGAATGATCAAAATTCATGCCATTAAGTTCGTAAGCCCCATCAACAAGTGCAGGCACTTTGAGAATTCCCTAGTCTCGGGTAGTAATAATAATCTCGCTTCCCTTATCAAACCATTCACGCTTTTGCACAAGCGCATCAAGTTGACTTGCATCATCAACATCATCAAGTAGAAGAAGCACTCTTTTAGAGCATAACCTTTCCTCAATCACCCTTTTCCCTTCCATGACATTGTTGATATCATGCCATTTCATTTTAAGGATGTTCGATATGAGTTGACTTTGTAAGTGCGTTATCTTTTCTTTTCGGATGTCACAAAGGAAGCAACAATCATCAAAATCTTTAGAAAGTTCACTGAACACAAATTTAGTAAGAGTCGTTTTTCCCACACCACCAATACCATAGATTCCAACAATTTTTGTTTCATCGTTGTGTGCACCTATCATCCTCATGATTTCATCCACATCTTCATCTACTCTGACAAAGCAATCAGATACTTCCATGTAGGTAGTTTTCAACTCTGTCAAAACATTACTAACAACTTCTTTTACAATTGCACCTTTGCCTCTGCCTCTGAAAATATTGGAGCAAAAAGCATTAAGACATTAAGTTTAGCTGAAAGAAATCATGCATGTGGAACAATTAAACCATACATGATATAATTAAATACCTATTTCGCTTGCTTTGGAGGTCCCATCCCTTTAGTGTGCCAACCTCATTGAGAGCATTCTTCCACTTGTAGATAGTCTCATCATCAAACTACTTCTTTTTTGAATGAGTAACAATGGCCTTGCTGTAGTGCTGAGTTTGGTGTCTTACCTCGGATGGTGTGACATCGTAGAAAATGGGCATGATCTTCTGTTCTCTTGTGTTCTTGCTCTCCACCATCTTGACCAACTCCCTAAGGCACCATGTACTTTCAGCATATCCTCTAGAAAAGATTGGTATTGAGATCTTTGACTGCTCAATTTCTTGGAGAAGCTGGCTGCCAATCTCTTCCTCGGTGCGGAGCTCTTCATCGTCTTTATATACCCGAATTCCAGCATCAATCATGCTGGTGTAAAGGTAATTAGTAATGTCTGTATGAGTATCCGGTCCTCTAAAACTCAAAAATACTTCGTAATCATGTCCCGATGACTTCTTCATTTCCTGATTATCAGAAGAGGCGTTCAACATATTTATATGTTTATTGGACAGGCTCGCCTTTTAAGACTCATTATAACAAAAGAGAAAAAATAATAACAACTATTGTCAAAGCGAAGTTCAACCAAAATGTGGGTGCGAATTCCCTCTGCAATAAGGATTTGAAATGCTACCCAAAAATAATGACCACGTGTAGGTTGATGAGGCTAAATTCTACTAGAAGCAAATGTAGTGATAAATTTGAAGTCATTGTGACAAGATATTGGGAGAATGACACTAAAAGTGCGAAAAATTGTGTTTGATGCTCATTTTAGTGTCACACATTTTCATTTTTCAAATACTTAAAAAAAAAACGATAACTTAAGTGCCAATTCTAATTTCGGTTGTCCAAAATTCAAAGTGGCTATATTTTATTAATTTCTCCATCTTACGTGGTTTGCTGGCATACCCAGTCATTATATAATCCCTAAAAAATGTCGTCTAAAAGTTGTAAATAGTGATCAATTGAGTGCCAAATTTTGTTGAAAGCGATCACTTAAGTATCAGTTGTTATTAAAAAGCAATCACTTTAGTACTAAGCATGCCACGTGGAAATGACACATGGACTGGATTTTTTTAAATAAAATGCCAAGTTATATAAAATCTTACTTATTAAAGTCATGTATTATTTTTTACCTGAATTTCTTACTGTTAACACTTAAATGCTCGTTTTTTTGTCCGATTTGGCAATTAAATGATCCGATGAAAACTTTTGGGATTAGAGTGAGCACTGTATACAACTTTTAATACTTCTAGTGTTCTTCTACCACTAATATCAATCAAAAAGCTTGATATTGAAATAAAATAATAGTATTTTGGGTCTTTTACTTAAGTCAAGACATTTTTACGTGTCCGCCCATACCCTGCTTCAATAATGCAGCATCTCCATGTTGAACTAACAATTAATGCTGGCAATTGGTACATAAATAACACCTAATGATAGAAATTTCTTGAACTTGAATAATTTATTTAATGCGATCGCTACCTAACAGTTGATTCCATAAACTGATCCAGTCATATATTGTATCAAAATAATCGCCACGATGAACAAAAGAAGCTGTTTATTTTAGAAGGAAAACAAAGGAAGATAACAGTGAGCTTTAAATTAAACAGAATCTGCTGTTGCTGCCAAAATGCGGGAAGAAAATATAACAAATGTCCAACACACAAAGAGTTGACGATCTCCTTATCAAATTGTGCATAGAATAGATAACCAATATTTTGACCTCACAGGAAAAATAAGTTGAATCGTCTAACAATGAAGCAAGTTTCATCCAGCTTCTAAATAAAAAGTATCAATAAACATCAAAGAAACGAAAAATAAATAGCAACTTGAATCGCCCGACTTATTTTGAGAAAATTAAACATGTAGAGGAGGTGGAGTTCTCACTTCAACTCATCCACTTCAAAACAGAACATTGACTATAGAATGCAATTAAAGCTTACGGGGGGTTTCTGGTAGGGAATGGAGCGAGGGAGCTGAGCGCGATCGTTGTCCTCCTTCACGTGGAAGCAAGAGAAGAAGCAACCCATCCCCTGTGGAGATTGATTGCAGAGGATTCAGAAAGCTTCGAGGGCCACGCCAAATCTACTCGGAAACCTTAACCGCAAATTGTTTTAGCAGGTACAAGGAAAAATCTTTTGTCCTTTTCCCCTTCACGAAGTACCTTGGCAGGGCTTACCTGGAAATAGAAAAATGTCTTGATTTGAGCAAAAGACCCATAATACCATTGCCTCGAATAGGTGCAATTTTTTTTATCCTATATGATTCAAGTGACTCACTCATGGAAATTGGCCTGTTCACAAACACATCCTCTTTGATGGCATATAATGTAAAAGTTTCGCAATCAAAGGTGTTATATTGGATGAATCTGTTAGCCATTATATGTGGAGTGAAATCCACCCTATGGCCACCGAAACGTGGCTGCCAATAGAGTGGTCATTAGGAAAATTCGTTGGATTTCGGTTAAAGCATATCAATTGCCAAAAAATTTTAAAAACAAAAATTCATTGTGCATTGACGAGGGAAATCGAATATCACTTTCGATTAGCTAATTGCAAAACGTGGCGAATTTCAAGAACCACCAGTGAAGTTACCAATCTTAATATTTCGCTAGACTTTCCTTTCTTTAGCTAACTAAAAGATTGGCCTTTTTGGTCCCCAAAGAAACACTTTTTTCCCACTACACCTAAACTTCAAGATTTAAATCATGGACCCATATAACCCTCTCCGAAGAAGAGAAGTCGCTGGGCCAATTGCCTCAGTAGTAATACTAGACTTTCATAGACTCATGAGGCAAAAGCATACAGATTCAGCAGCCTGGACGTCGTTCAAATTAGCTCATTAAGTATCACAGAAGATTTGAAAGCGTGGTTGAAGCTGCGAAAGAAATTGAAGGAATTGAAGTATGCGAAAGCGTGCAAATAGATGGGATAAGTCCATCCATTATGTTCTCTTCCTTTTTTCTCCCTAGAGATTACCCAAAAATCTTCCTTCCCTCTCAAAGCATCCAACCCAAGCATAAAAAAACACTGTCAAAGTTATCAAGTAGTTGCAAACGTTGATATGAGATGAATATAAAAGCTGTAACTGGTGTACAGAAGAATGTGTGCATCCCAATCAAATGTTGTTCTCTTCTCTCTAATTTTTCTCTCTGATTTACTTAGAGTTTTAAGACCGTTGTACTCTCGTCTCTTTACTTTTGCCCTCACAATTCCTTCTTCTCGAATTGCCTGTGTACCATAAACTAAAAACAAGACTTGAGAGATTTGAAATAAACTAATCCCACTGGAAGTAAATCAAGATTTAACATGTTAAACTACATGACAGATAACAAGAATCAATTACTGATGACAGTAAATCTCTAATCTTACATCTTATAAACATGTGATGCATGCATGGTGAAAATAAGTTGGAGCAGACTTACCAGAAAGTAATGGTGACATTGAAGGACCGAATTTGACAGTGGCGAGGCTGAATGGAATGCAAGGCAACAAGAAAAGAAACAATGAAGAAATGGTTCTTGAGATTGCCTGCGTTTTATCATCGTCGCACATCAAATGGAGAAAGAAAAGAGGAAGATTCCTCCGTTTTGCGTCGACCCGACAAGGGAAAGTGAAATTTCTTGCTTTCACACGAGAAAGGAATTTATTTGCATTTCTTTCTTTCTTTTCGTGGAAAAAAGGTGGTCGCCCCTTTTTTCACCACTGAATGTTGTCTCAATTACTTCTCTCTTAAGACACGGGCAATGGTTCAGAAGGTCTTGTCAATTACTTCTCTCATAAGACACGGGCAATGCTTCATCGCTTGTTATCCGTTGGCATATTCACACTCACTCAACACCGACGGTCAAAGACTCTTTATCAAAATGGCTACAGAAAGAGAGGTGAACGGGAAAGGAGGAGGACATGCTTAAATAAAAAGGAGATGATGACGTAGCTCAACCTACTAACAGCATTTTAACTCTAGAGTCTCACGGGGATTGATTATAAGGCCTCAGAATGCGCTTCCATAGTCTATTGTCACATCATACAGGCAACATACCAATAATGTATCACGAAGTTCTCTTGCCGCATTATGTGGGCGATTTCATTGTTGCAACTTCTGATATGTCACGCTACATTGTGAAAACAAGAGCAACTTGAGCATCATGATTTCAAATTTTAATTTATGTGCTCCAAATGGCAATTGATGGGTTATTTCCTTCAAGATAAAAGTTATTACTCACAATTGCCCTTTTAGCAAGAGTTAAGATGAGATAGAAGTACAGTGCAAGTGTCAAAACTTAGTACAAAATGACACTTAAGCACCAAAAATTCCAAATATAAACTTAAGTGTCCCTTTCTTCAAACAAATGAGATATTTATGTGCCAACTCCGGCGAAGGGTGCCGGAAATCCAATATATCTTATTTTTAATAATACAAGTTGCCTACGTGGCTCGCCGGAAAGCTAAATCAACAAAGAGGAGCCAAAATGACATTACTTTGCTTTGGATTTGAATTTTAATATAAATATTAATTTAATTTAATTTAAAACCAAATTTTAAAATAAAAAAGGGATTGCACTTGATTGCATCACTTGTTCAAGAAGGGCTTGCAATCCCCCCCTTTTAATTTTAAAATTTAGTTTTAAATTAAATTTAATTAATATTTGTATTAAAATTCAAATCCAAGACAAAATAATGTCATTTTTGGCTTAGCTAGCTACGTCTGCGTGTAAAATGACGTCGTTTTGCACTTGTCTTGTTGTAAAAATGTCACATCCACATTTTGACCGGAATTTCTTGTCGTTGGCACATAAGTGATCCATTTTTCTTCAATTTTTACACTAAAATATACATTTCCAAATTTATAACACTTGAGGTGGCCAGCACTCGTTAAGATAATATAGAATTCGCTAGTATATAAAGACTACCTATGTCACACCCCGATCCTCCAAGCGCATACCCATCCCTTGGTAGTCGATTAAATAGCGACATCCCAAGATGCGTCGCTGACCCATTCATTTTAATACGCATGCGGAAGCGAATAAATAATCCCTAGACAACATGAAGATGGGATAGAAAGCAGGGCCACAAATTTTCAAATCACAACACACTTATTTACACATATGAAACTATGTCATATACAATATTAGCTGTCACGCCCTAATCATCCAACGCGCGCCCATCCCTCACTTGGTCGATTAATAGCGACGTCCTAGGACGCATCGCCGGCCCTTTCTTTTTAATATGCGCATGTGGAAGCATATGATAAATCCCCAGACAATAAAACAATGGGATAAAAAAGTAGGATTTCAAATTTCAACTTTAAAAACAATCACACTTATATACATTGCAAATCACAGTGCAAATATATACAAGACGATTTGTTAAGTCTGGTTCTAAACCACAAGTTCATAATACAAAGTCTGTAGAAAGGAATTAACTTCTATCGAAAGAGGCTTGTCCTATGACTAGCTAGTCAGACATGACTGTCATTTCTTCATGCTTCACCTTTTACTTTTCAAGCCTCTAGTCCTTCACCAACGCCACCTAAGGACCTGAAAATGGTTATTCAATAACCAGTGAGATAACGTCTCAGCGAGTTCTACCTCCTAAAACCCGATTAGTAAACCAATACACTTGAGCTGATCATGCACACACGGATTAGAGGACTTACCTTGGCCTCAGATTCCACCTGCATATTAGCTTAGTTCAATAGGCACCCAAACAATCACATCACAGATCGATACTCGATCAATCGACCTAGTTGATTACATGTCAGTTGAACCACCTCTAGGTCATTTCACTCCTCACTATATAACCTCCAATATTACACTTCGTCACAGAGCCACATTAATGCTCTCGGGCATCGTTTTCGCCAAGGTGACGCATGTAATAGACAGTTACATGCGTTCTTTAAGGTGCCGTTTTCGTCAGTGATATCCTTAATCACCGAATCACGTATGTCCATAAATCACGTATATTCTTTCTCTCTCTAGTGTCGTTTTCGCCAACGTGATATATATAATAGATAATTACGTGCGTTCTTTAAACCGCCGTTTTCACCAGTAATATCTTTAATCACTGAACCGCGTATGTCCATAAATCATGTATATTCTTTCTCTCTCTGGTGCCGTTTTCGCCAAATGTGATGTATATAATAGACAATTACATGCGTTCTTTAAGATGTCGTTTTCGCCAGTGATATCTTTAATCACTGAACCACGCATGTCCATAACAATGTATGAAATAGACCGTTATGTGCGTTCTTTAAGATGCCGTTTTCGCTAGTGATATCCTAAATCACTGAACAACATAGGTCCATAACATCGTACCTGATTGGTCTTAGCCAAGAATATTTCTAGTTTGCTCTCACAATTCTCTCTATTTTATAGCCCATCAAAGCCTTACTGGTGCTATATACCCATACTCGGCCATCTACCAATCAATTACTCAATTTCAATCAATTTAGGAATAATTCCTGAAATTGCACCATCAATTTAATTTAACACAACGTAAAGCTCAAATAAATAAACAGACTGCACCACGACAATCAGCATAAAATTTCGGTCGTCGGCTATCCCTACCTATTTTCGATAAATAAATAAATAAATCAATAAATAATTTTGAAAATTAATGAATAAATACTAAAAATCCAATTTAGGTCTGTATTGCCTGATTGGACGCTAGAACGGATTGGGAAAAATCCCGAGAGACATTCAATAAATACTATAGACTATCCTCTAGCTAAATGCGCCAACCATATTCCTAACATGCATCACAATTAATCAATAATCACTAATCTACTCTAATCTAACCACATAATCCTACTTAATTAACACTAATCAACTCCTAAGCATAATTAGCAAACTAAGCAGAGTTTAGTGAGCTAAACTCACTTGTTTAAAGCGAAGACCGGAACACTGTGACGGCGGCGCAATGATGGCCGAACTTGGGCTTGTGACAACACCCATGAGCTTGGACCGGGCCTAGAATTAGCCCAACAAATCTCAGCCCAATCTAAGATTTGTTTTCGGCATTGGACTGGGCTTGCTTTTGGGCTTGGGCTTGGCTGTGGTTGGGCCTTCTTTGCGGGTTGGACTGCTGAAATTTCGTGGGCTTCAAATGGCCCAACTGCTGGGCTTCAAAGGTTGAAGAGAAAATGGGCTGAAAACTTGGGCTGTTGCAGAAATTCTGTGGCTGAATGTGCGAAGGTGCTGGGCCTCAAGATGGGCTTGGGTTCATGCGGATATGAAGACACGGTTGAGGCGTTGGACGCATGCGGCTTTGCTGGCTTTGCTGGCTTTGTCGGCTTGAAGGCAAGCGGTAAACAAACCGGTGGAATCGTGGACTTCGGTTGGGACAGCTTCGGCAAAGCAGAGAGGAGCTCAGCTCGATGGGCGCGTGGGGAAGGCACCGACTGAAGGCTCACGACCAATCTCTGCTCGGTCAACCAAGGAGTTTCGGTGGTTTTGCTGTTGTTGACCAAAGGAGTGTAGGCTATGGACGCGTGGAGAAGCAGCAGTCGATCGGTGGAGAATCAGCAAGGAGGAAGCAGCAGGCGTCTTTCGGCTTTGCTGCCGAGGTAAACAACGAGGGTTTTCGAAGATCAAAACGGAAGTAGAATGGAGGATGGAGAGGATTTGGACGGTGGAATGAGAGAGAGTGTGAGGGAGAGGATAGAATTGGAGGCCCCCTTGGCTTGCTTTTTCCACAAAAATATCTCCAAAAATCATTCTAAGCCAAGCATAATCCTTTGGCCTCCAATGGTCCACCATTACACTCTCCAAGACTTCTCAATTGGTCCAAAATGGCTAATAGGAGGGGGAGCTACGAATTTGGCTCTAATTGGCTTCAATTGGATTCTCAATCTACTTCCATTCAACCTCATTTGGCCTCCAATAATTCAATCGATCCCTCAATGCTTCCACTGATATTTTTCCTCATCCAAGAATCCATCTTGCTTTCCAAATTTGCAACCAAAAACAACCCTTGGCTTTTTCCGCACAAAAATGACTCGGCGACGACTTTTTCCCAAAAAGTGTCGGGTGTTAGAAAAATCTTCTAAGATTGAGTCAACACTCCTAGAATTTATTGTGACATAACAAAAACTTTAATTTATGAAATTGGACTCAAATTGGCAGTTAATTTCTATCATATGCATTTTTAGCGTGACCTAAGCTACCGAGTAACTTTCAGACAATTTTAGTACAAATGACCATGGTCGATTTTCTTCGAGCCATTATGAACCCGTTCGATCCATTGGCGACTCTCAATTGTCTTGAAAATCTCGATGATCCAAATACGGACACAAGGTACCAAAACAATAAGAAAATCAATCTAGTGCCGATCGACAATAATTTTCCAATTTAGTAGTGTCACCCACGATTAGCCACACATTTCTATCGAACCGACCTATCTCTGATTTCAAATCAATTTTTAACTATATCATAATGGCCTCTAAAGATGGACACGGTCGAGAAGCCGAATCCTAATCGAATTCTCAAGTTTATTGCATCTAATTTCCTTAATGGCTTCCCCAGATAGTCTAGTTATCTAGAGAATGATCGGCTTTGAGAATAACCCTATAGCCGCGTAAATGAAATGCCCAATTTATTCAGTAGAAGACAGGGTTGAAAATCTGGGATGTCACATTAGCCGACTATATACAAGGTCTGCAAAAAGGGGAGTAGAGGGCTACAGATCCTCTAAGCATTCGAGTCCTCCACTAAATACTCCAAGGACCCCAGATCCGACAAACTCGGGTCCACCACTGAACCACCCGGAGGGTTTGTAGTGCCTTTTTCCAAAAGTAACCTCCAACACCGACATAGGGACCTCAGACTCCGTTATGGGACCCTCTTTCTATCCATTCCGCTCACGACGATACCATGATCTGTGTTGATGGGGTACTTTATGGGGGTAGACTCGCATCAACCCAGACCACGGACCTCCCGAGTTCATAGAACCATCCCCTTGGGTTTCCATGAAGCGGAATATAAGATACCTACTCAGTGACCTTCTTCGGTTGGCCAAAATGCTCGGGAGGAACTGCTATTTAAGGACCTGAAAATGTTATTCCACAATGGGGTGAGACAACGTCTCAGCAAGTTCGCCTCTTAAGCTCCAACTAGAAAGGAAATACGCCCTAAGGGCTGCCTAAGCACAAGTACAAGTCAGAGGACTTACCTTTGCCTCTGTTCCTTCCTGCAAGTCAGTACGATTCATATATTCAACGAATCACTTCAACAAATCAAATTATCCAATCAATTCGAGTCATCGAACAATCGATCTAGTCGATTCCATACTATCTAGACCATCTCTCGGTCAACTCACTCACTACTATCTATCAAGTTCAATCACATTAAGAATTGCTCATCCTAAGCTGAATATAGATAGTATAACTTACCAAAAGCTGATAATTAATCTAGCTTGCCAAAAGCTGATAACATAGTATACTGTTCACCCTGAGCTGACATATCAAAGCCCGCAAGCTAATATAGTATACTTGTATATTGCTCACCAAAAGCTGATATATCAAAGCCCACAAGCTGATATAGTATACCTTCCTGATCATTCGACAATTCCACCACTTTTATCATTCCCGATAAAAATAATCGTGTGTGGGTACACAATCGGTCTTAGCCAAAATACAATATTTTCCCTTTTGAAAATCCCACTAACTCCAATAGTTCATAAACACATTTTTGGCGTCATAAACCGACGCCCGGTGTTTTCTATTTAAAAACCGAAAATTATTAAATTTTGGGATAAATACCCCAAAATTTCAATTCACGCTCAAATTGTACAAACCGGCACTCAATTAAATAAATCAATTATACCATTGCAATCAGCACGAAATTCCAATCACCGACTATTTCAGTCTAATTTCCATAAAGTAATAATTAATTAAATAATTACCAAAATTAATTAATAAATACCAATAAATGCAACTTAGGCCGGAAAAGCCTAATTAAATATTGAAACGGGCCCAGAAAATTTTTAAACCTATCTAGATAAATACTACAGCTTATCTAGTCTCTAATTATGCTACTCTAACCACCTAACATGCATAAACGAACAATTAAATCACTAATCCATTATAACTAACCACCTAAACCATACTTAGCCTAAACTAAACAACCCTTAAAAATAATTAACTCCCTAAGCGGAGATTAGTGAGTAAACTTACTGGATTTGCGAGTCGGTGAGTTCACTACGACAGGGACGCGAAGGCAGGCCACAAACTCCAAAGCGGGGGCACCAAGCGAGGTTAGGAAGGGCTCGGAAAAGCCTCTCGAAGTTCAAAACCCTTGTTAGTCTTCAGCTTCTGTTCTTGGCCAAGAAAGGAGGAACCGGCGGTTGGTTGTGGTTGAAACGGGCAGGGACGGGCGGCGGAGCTGTTGTGGGTCTAGGTGGGATGGTGATAGGCAGTGGCTGAATGGCGTCCAAGGAGCTTTGACACGGCTTGAGTAGCTCAGGACACAGCTAGACGAGCTCACACATAGGCCAACGGGCGCTCGCGGCGTGCGGGCAGACGCGCAACTGGTGGACGGCAAAACGGCGCATGGAGCTTCGAACAGGCGGGCACAGCTGGTCAACGATGGAGGGAGGCTGCTGGTCGGCTTTTCTGGAATTTCTGAGCTTCAAAGTTGGACTAACAATGGAGAAAGGCAGAGCGAGGGAGGAAGAAGGGGCTGCCAGTCAAAGGGGGGGTCCCAAATGCCTCCCAAGTCAAGCAAAAATATCTCATACACTCGTTGGCATGGTCCCCCCAATTGGCTGGCTTCCTCAGTGATTCTTCAACCACAAAACTTCCTTAGGAAGCCATTAAGATGGCCCAAAGGTGTGGAGGACCATGGGCTACGAATTTTGCATACTTCTCCCTCAAATTGGACCAATCTCTCTCCAATTGAAGTCAATTCCGGCCCTATAAAATCCACTATGGTGTCCTCAATCAAATTGACATTTTTCCTCGCCAATAGAACCAACTTGCATCCTAAAAACGCAATAAAAAACAGTCCTCTAAGTTTTCCGGACAAAAACGGTCCTATTTTGACTTTTCGCCAAAAATCTCGATTTGCAGAAAAATCTTCAGAAGATGAGTTGACATTTCTAAAATGACTCTTGACATAGCAAAACTTTTAATTTCTGAAATCAGATTCAAATTCGCAGTTAATTTCAATTTTTCGCGATTTTAGCATGACATAGCCTATCGGTAGCTTTTAGAAATTTTTGATGCAATTGACCCATGATCGATTTATTTCGAGTCACAATGTACCTCTTCGACACATTGGCGACTCTCGATGGTCGTGAAAATCTCAAGGTTTCAAATATGGACACAGGATACCAAAATGACAGAAAATCAGTCTAGTGCCGATTAACGAGAATTTTGCAATTTGGTGGAATCACCCACGTTTAACCATACATCTCAGTTGAACTGACCTGTCCCTGATCTCTAATCGGTTTTTAACTATGCCATAATGATCTTTGCAGATTAGCACGGTCGAGTAACCGATTCCTGGTCGAATTCCCAAGTCTATTGCATTAAAATCCCTTAATGGCTTTCCTTTGATAGTCTAGTTATTTCATGAGTGATCAGCTTAGAGAATAGCATTATAGACGCGTCGATGAAATGTCTAATTTATTTAATTGAAAACAGAAATGAAATTTCAGGATATTACAACCTAAGTAACAAAGAAGTAATTCAAAGTCAATCACTTGATATAGACACGACTATTGATCGGATCAGGAAGGAAGGCTTAGCCTAGTATGTAATAGCTGGCCTATGATTCTACCGAATCTCTACGTCAAAAAAGAATTAAGAAATTCAATTTTATAGTATTATCTAATTAAGTGAAGTTGAAGTTTCATTTCTTCAAAGGACTAGTTCTCTCTCTCTCTCTCTCTCTCTCTCTCTCTCTCTCTCTCTGTGTACTGGGGAATCGACGTGTAAAACAAAATCACGAGATACAAGAGAGGCAACGAAAATGCATGATTGAGACTATATTTTTTGCCCTGTCGCCGCTTTTTCATGGTTAAAAATAGGTACACACCCTAAGCTACACCACACTGTGCAAATCAAAGAGATTTTTTTTTTTTGCTTTCTTTTTTCCCTTAAATCTTTAGCGTGAGCTCAGTTTCCTGTGATTCGATTAAAAAAATTGACTGGTATTTGGTGCGCTCGAATCATATGAGCCTATCTCCATCTACCGATATCATGTGAGGCCCATCTTATCTATCTATGCATGTGAATTGAGCTCACTATTAATTCTTTTAATTGTTTTTATTCACTCAAGTCAACTTTTGTATATGAAATTGTCACCATTCTAGGAAGAGAAAAAAAAGCTCTTACCACGGGACATAAGGCAATTAGTTTGGGTTGACAGAGATTCATGTCCGGAGAACATCAAGTTGTTATTTATTTATTTTTATCATTAAAGATTTTTGTCATTTTAAGTATCTGATCAAAGTTGAATATGTTGAATCATCACGTGGGTAAAAGGGATCACTGTTCAACTTAATAGCTAATTTCTATAATTTTAGGTGTCATTGTTGAATTGATCTTTTCTTAAATTTGCGATAATTTGTTTTTAGATTTGTCGGCAAGTTGTTGAGATGCGAGCACTCCAATGATTTATTTCGTATGTGGGGTGATTTACGTCCTCTTCTTTTACAATTTTCGGATTCAACATATTAGAGGCCAATCTCATGAAGTTCTCTAGCACTTCATAGCTCCATTTATGGGTTCAGGCTCTACTCCAGGTTCTGCAAGTATGCAAGGCACCCGCATGCCCTAAGTATCGGAAGGATCGCATGCCTAAGGACCAGTCAAAATCTAATTATTGGAACTAAGACAAGGTGATGTAAGGATCGCATGCCCTATGGATCGGATTTTTCTTTGGAGCAAAAGGAAAATGTTTAGAAGAAGAAATCGGAAAACATGACATAAGTTTGACGACATCTACCAGTCCTACCCTGCTGAAGAAAATCTAACGAGAAAAGGCCCCGTTTTTCTATGCAGTAAAACAACTTTCACTTTGTAGAGAAGTAGCGGGGTCGGTAACATGGTTCTTGGTGAGGACAAATTCGACCTAGAAGCCTTAGACGAAAGTGACCTTCCACATCAGCATCATCATATCCTAAACGTACCTCTCAGGGTTTATCCACTAATGGTCACCCGGAGAACTTGGTCATCTGGAACCAAAATACAACAGAAAGAAAACAAGAGTTTTCCTCGCAGAAATACTGAATATTGCCACCCTGCAATACTGTCATTTAAATTGGAATAAGGTTCAAGAATTACCGAAGAAAGCCATTTTAGCAAAGAGGATCCATCCCATAAACGGAACCAGACTTCCAAACCTAAGATTTACAAATTATGTTCATTCTCAAGTCAGTTTATAATTGTCTTATACATGGAACTAGCATACACCTAACATGTCAAATTGTCAAAGAATCATGTCCGTAGGGTTCCAAGTTAGAAGTCTGATTCCAAGACTATCAAAGAAAAATGATCATTGCCCATCAGTCGCTATACACTATCAGCAAAACTGATTTAACTTTCCAAAATCAACAATGCATAGAAGAGGCACATGAACTTCTACGTCAATTCAAAGAAAGACAAATACTCATGATCATCCAAGAGCTAAAACGATGGTTGCAGACTTCAAGTGAGAGACGGTACTGGAAATCAAATGGAAATTGAAGAGAGCGTAGAGAAGTATGAGACCTTATTAAGACATGGATGGATTGCGAAACATCTCTCCCCGCTTGTGACTGAACTGGAGAGAACAAGCATGGCCAGGGAAAGGCCGACAGAGTCATGATCCGTCGACTCACCCTGTTTTTTGTGCCTTCCGGCTTTTCACTCGCAGCGTCTCAATAAAGGCGGAGTTTTAGAATTATCCTAAAATGTTTAACATGACTCTTCGAATTTCTTTTTTAAGTAATTGGGTTAGTAAATTAAGCCAATTTATTAATATTATGAACGGAAGTCTTACTTATAAATATTGATGTGATGTCCTACGCGGTATTCAAAAGATAAACCAAAAAAAAGAAAAAAAATCGGAAATCATGATATATTAAAAGCAAAATATATATTAAAAAAAAATTGGAAAAAAAAAAAAGACAGCGAAGGCTGGGGTCAGGAATTGAAGAGGAAGGCACTGCTTTGCCATGGCCATGCAACCCCATTGACTATAAGCCAGGCACGGCCTTGGCGACAAATCGGCAGGGGCTCGGTGGCCCTCATCGGTGTGTGGCCAAGCCTCCGCCTCCACCTTCTCCCTCCGGGTTTGGTTTTTTCTTAGTTTTTCTAATATAAAATCCAGTAATCACAACAAAATATGTATAATCACCAATTTGTCCAATGAACTCTAATGTGGGGCTAATGTGTGAGTCCAATAAAAAAATTGTACACTTAAGAGCCAAGTTGAACAAGAAATACATGAGAACCAGGTTGAATATTCTGCGATGGTTCAAACACCTCTATTGCCTTTAACCCTTCTTATTACGGTGGCCATGAAAATGGATTTGAATCCAGGGTCCTATTTATCATCACTTTAGATATATAAAAGCCTCTCAATCATGTATGGATTAAGAGCCAAGTTGTACACTTAAGAGCCAAGTTGAACAAGAAATACATGAAGAACCAGGTTGAATATTCTGCGATTGTTCAAACACCTCTATTGCCTTTAACCCTTCTTCTTACGGTGGCCATGAAAATGGATTTGAATCCAGGGTCCTATTTATCATCACTTTAGATATATAAAAGCCTCTCAATCATGTATGGATTATTTATAGTAGATATCAGTTAGGAATGGGGATAGATCTTTGTTTCAACAGGTACAGTTTTAAGAACACATACGTTCTTGTTATTTAAAAGAGGGAAAAAGTACCAAAAAAAGTTCTAATTCTATTGCATTAGTCACAATTCAATTCTAGACTTTTCAAAAATATCAAAATAGCTATAAATTTTTTGCATTTATGTCAATTGAGTTATCTGATTAATTTTGACAAGAAATTGCCGATATAAATGGTTATTGTCCTACGTGGTGATGCCTACATTGATATGGACATTTTTAATAATATTTTTATCTTTTAAATAATTTTTATGGTTTTTCTTTCCTTTTATTATTATTATTATTATTATTATTATTATTATTATTATTATTATTTTTGGATTGAGGGCCAGCAACCACGCGGACACTAGGCAAGCTCTCGCCAAATCCGGCAAGGGTAGCCCTCCCTTAGGCCATGAGGAGTTAATGCCTCTGAGAAGCCTTCCTCGGCAATGCTTGCAACATAGATAATACGGGCATGGGTGGAACTCAAAGATTGATTTTGTCACGCCCCGATCCTCAGGCACGCACACATCCGTCTGACTTGGTCGATTTTATAATGCGATATCCCAGGACAATGTATCGCCGACCCTTTCATTTTTAAGCACATGCGGAAGCAGTTAAAATCCCCAGACAATAAGATGATGGGATAGAAAAGTAGGGCCATATTTTTCATATTGAAATCCATAACCAAATTTTTATACAAACCACAAACCAATTCATAACTATTCACATCAAAACGGAGATTTCAAAAGAAGATAGAAACTTAGACGAACTGGGCCGAACTCAAGGCCCCTCTCAGGATTATCTTCTTCTTCCAAAAATCATTCTCTTTAGATTTCACCTCCGAGTTCTCCTTCTCGGATTCCTCCTCCTCAGCTCTTCAGTGGAGTCCTGAAATGGTTTTCCCCAAACTGGGATGAGACTACGTTTCAGCGAGTTCTACCCCACTAAGCCCGATTAGTAAACTATTATACTAAAGGCTGCCTAAACATGCACAGGGCAGAGGACTTACCTTGGCCTCAGATCCCACCTGCAAGTCAGTACAATTCACAATAAATATCCATTCACTTCAAACAAATCGAACCAGTCGATTACATGTCATACGAATCAATCCCCACTGTGGGATATTTAAAAGCTAGGCCACGTGCATTCTCCAGGATGACCTTCCAAGTCTCCGAGTTCACGTGCCTCGAACCTTGGGCCCACGTGCATTCTCTTAGGCAACCTTTTCGTCAAAGTGATGCATCAAGTCACCGAGACCACGTGCCCTTTTAGATGCCCGGGCCCACGTGCATTCTCTTAGGTGCATCTCACCAAAGCGATGCATCAATTCGCCGAGACCACGTGCCCTTTTAGATGCCAACCTCTGTCACCAAGCCACGTGCATTCTCTTAGGTGCATCTCACCAAAGCGATGCATCAATTCGCCGAGACCACGTGCCCTTTTAGATGCCAACCTCTGTCACCGAGCCACGTGCATTCTCTTAGGTGCATCTCACCAAAGCGATGCATCAATTCGACGAGACCACGTGCCCTTTTAGATGCCAGCCTCTGTCACCGAGCCACGTGCATTCTCTAGGACGACATACCGAGTCTCCGAGCCACGTGCATTCTCTCAGGCGACCTTTTTGCCAAGGTGACATATTCAACCACTGAACTCACGTGCATTCTCCAGGTGACATTCCAATTCACCGGGCCCACGTGTCCTCTTTCAAGTGGTCACCAATCTACTTTCAACACCAATAACCAATGCCCAACGATTTCTCAATCAAATAATTAAATCAACTCAACAAAGCATTAAAATACTGAATAACATACTTGGCCATTTACCAATCAACCATTCAATCACAATCAATTCCAATCAATTTAGGGTAAATCCCTAAAATATCACAATTTAATTAATTCCATACAACGTGGAGCTCAAATAAATAAATGGACTACGCCACGACGATTAGCACGAGATTTCGGTCGTCGGCCATCAAAATCTTAATTTCCGAAAATAAATAAATAATTTATTAATTTCGAAAATTAAATTATTATTATTGAAAATTCAATTTAGCTCAAAATAAAGCCCGATTAAATAAACGGACTTCACCACGCTCATCAGCATAATTTTCCGGTTCCAAGCCATCTCAGTTGATTTTTCGGAAAATAAATAATTATTTAATTTAATTCCGAAAATTAATATTTAAATACTAAAAAAAATCCACTTAGGCCCGAAAAGCCTAATTGGAGCCCACTAAGGGTCGGGAAAAATCCCGAGGCACTTCCAATAATTAGTAGACCATGTCTACTTGCTAATTACACATTCAATTTATCTAATTTGCATCACAATTGGCTAATAATTGCTAATTTAATCTAATCTAACAACCTAACATAATTAATTAAATCTAAACCAACCTTAAGCATAAATTAGCCACTAATCCTGGATTAGTGAGTTTACTCACCAAATCGCGCGCAAATCGGATCAATCCGACGGCGGCGACTCGAGGAACGATTGTTCCCAAAGCGACTCGCGGATCCGGGGCCGGGAAATGGCCCAAAAGCGGGCCCGAAGGTGCTGAAACCCACTCCATGGGTCTGCTGGTCGGAGCCGAACGGAGCAGCTCCAGCGGCTAGGGCGGCGGGGGAAGGCCGGCGGAGGGCGAGGGGGTCGCGGGGGAGGTCCGGCGGGGTTGGCGGTGGCCGGAGGTGGCCCGAGATGGGCGGACGGAGTTGGAACAGAAGCGAACAGCAGCTGGGCCGAGCTGGATCGCGCGGCCTGGGCGTGCGCGGACGGCGGCGGGCGCACGGGCGCGGGCGGTTCTCGGCGAGCTGCAGCTTCTGGTTCGCTCGAGCGTGAAGAAAGAAGGAGAAGAAAAGCTAGTTCTGTCGTGAGGGAGAAGAAAGAAGAGAGAGGAGAGAGAGAGGGAAGAGATAAGGGAGAGAAGAGATAAGAGAGAAAAGTGAGCGGTGGGGGCAATTCGCACGAGGGGGAGGGAAAGAGGGGAGAGGAGAGAGAAAGAAAAGAAAAGAGAGGGGGAGAGAGAGGAAAAAGGAAAAAGAGAAAAAGGAAATACCTAATTTCTTTCTCTTCTCCTTTTCCTTTCAAATTTCTTTTCGGACTTCAAATTTTCTTCCGATAATTTCTTTATTGAAATTTCGGACTCGTCAATAAATTGACGAAATGAGACGATCCTAAAAATAAGAATTATGACGCGCTTAAAATTCGATTCCCGAAATCGAGTTCAATTTCGTGGTTAAAATTCGATCAGACGTGATTTTAGCTCAATCCAACCAATTAGGTAGCTTTTAGGGATTTTACGGCCGCTATATCCCTTAACGGCTTCACCCAATAGGTTAGTTAACTCGTGAGTGATCAGCTCAGAGAAAAATGCCATAGGCACGCCGACAAAATGCCCATTTCACTTTATCGAAACGGGGTCGAATTTCAGGATGTCACAGATTCTTCACACAAGCACATATGTTGTGGCCCATGGTGAGGGCTTGACCCTCGCTAGATCTGGCAAGGGATCACTTGGGCAAGGAAAGCGACTCTCACTGGTCACAATGAAAATATATATAAAAAAATAAGAAAACAAAATTTATAAAAAAATTTAAAAAATTGTTAAATTTGTTCACGATAGCATCGGTAGCGCCATGTACGGCGATTAGCGATTGCCAACGTCCATATTAGTAATTTCCAATTAAAATTAACTGAATGAATTGAATTGACATAAATGCAAAATGTTTAAGATTAAATGGGTCTAATTGAAAATTTTATAACTGAATGGATACAAAAGCAATATATTTAGAACTTTATTTTTCATACTTTTCCCTTCAAAGAGATATCTGATTGATCTTTATTCGATAAAAGTTCAACATGCTTTCTATTATGCGATTTTCGAGATCAGTCTGGTGTTCGGATAGTCGAAAAGCAATCTTTCCTCCTCATCTGCTACAATATAACTAGTCCATTTTAGTTACCGGTTATATCACTTGTTAGTTGTCTTCTATGTCCCATCCCAAAATTTGTCGTAGGTTTCAAATCATAGTACGTTCTACCAGGACAGTATTATCGTCTTAAATCACTAACTTGTTCCATAATGAGAGAGTGGTAAATACTGTGTGGGCGTTTAGATCTAAAAGGGACTTTTTGTTAATTTAGTATTAGAGATTATTATTATTCTGGAGAAATGGCTTGTAGTCCATGTTGGTATGCACACTATGGTTGAATGCCCATCTCAAGTCCATAATGTGTTTATGGGGACCATCATATAAAGAATAGTGGTAATTAGTTTTAAATAATTGTTGACACATAAAATTTACAAGCTTTAAATTGCATAAAAATATTGGAATTAATTTTAATCCCTAACAAAAATAATTTTCATTAAATTTTGTTGCATATCGACATTAGGAACATATGCATTACTAGTATTAATTATTACAAAAGCCCGGCCCTTTTTCTCTTTTTCTTCCCTCCTCTTTCTCCCCACGTGGGCCGGCCCATCTTTTCTTTATTCCCCAGCCCGACCCTCTCCTTCCTTCCCCCCACTCTAGAGCAGTTAAACGGGTGGATCGGGTCGGGTTTGGGTTGGGTCATTAATGAGTCAACCCAAATTGACATATTAACCTATTTATGATCCATTTATGCCTGATGTAAATTTTTCGATCCATACCTGACCCGACCCATAATAATAAAATATTTTCATATTTAACCAAATTTAGGAAAACTTATTCTTATGTTTTTTTTTAAGATTATATTACTAAAAAACTTCCAAGCAATACAAATCCAATCAATAATTTTTCAGAAAAAATTAATTTTTCTTTTTCTTTCTTTTCCTTTTTTTTTTTCCTGCATCCAGAGAGGTTCGCCGGCCAACCTATTTAAAACCCATTATATCGCTAAGCATCCACTGACCCAAAAAAAAAAAAAAATGATAAGCAACCCTTTTATGACCCATGCTCATCGATTCTAGTCTTCAAAACCTTTCACCTCTTCAGTAAGGTTGGCGCAGGATTTGTCACTTTATTATTTACATCCTCGAAGGAACCATGAAAAAGTGTATATAGTTTGCACACTGCCAGCACAAATTCGTGATTGCATCCTGGCTGAAAAGCTCCTCTACCTGCACAAATTCAGCATTCCAAAGTGCAGCTGGATCCTTCGGAATGCAAGTTTGCACACTATAGACTTGAACTGAGCATTCACCGTCAAATTCTTCCTGGCTTCTGCATACGCATCAAGAAAGTAAATATCCCTTATAAACTAAATAAAAATAATAATTAATCAAGCCATGAAATTTCTAGGAATATAGATTTAATGAAGAGATGCATCGGAGTAAAGAGCTCGAGGAACTGTTGCTCTGTTTCCGAAATTAATGCGTCTTTCGACAGAAAAGAGCTGAGATTACTGACCATGAAGTAGAAGAACACAAACGCTGATCGAAATCCGACCTCTTTCATGTGACAAACATCGTCTTGCGCCAATCAAAGACCAAAGAGGAACCGGAGAAGGCTCAAAACTTGTCGCACTTATCGGCTTTCCTTCTGGCTCTCCGCTTCCTGGAGCTCAAAGACGATTCGAACCCTCCCGCGCTTTCTTCGGATTCATCCAGCTCTCTGAACGATTTCTGCGCGCGCAAGGAGGAGAAGGCAAGACCCGACAAAAGGTGAAATCCCCGAAGCTCCTCCAATGGCGATAAATCAGAGAATCAGGAAAGCGACGGCAGAGGAAACTCCTTTCTTTCGCCTTACCTCCTTGATCTCCACGAAGCTGACGGCGACTGAAAGGAACACGATAAAAGAACAAGAACGCAGGGACAGAAAGAGAAGGACAAACGCAGAAAAAGGAAGGGGCCAGCCGCTGGCGTCGATGCTTAAGAGGGACCGACAAGGTGAGAGAGCAGGAGGTGGGGACGGAGGGAGAGTGAGCAGTGAAGAGAGTTTGAGCGAGGTTAGAGAGTGAGAGAGAGAGAGGCTCCGGTGGCCACTGTGTCGTGCACGAGCCCCGTCCAACCACCATGCCCAGCCGGCGTCCTCAAGCCGAGCGGTGAAGGAACCCCGGCCTTTCGCTTTGGGCAGAGCTCAAGGAAGAAGATGACACCGCAAACCCAGAAAGCTCTTCGCTTTCTGATCGAAGCTCGACACACACTCATGCCCAAGATCGCTCGCAGAGATCCAGAGTAGAAGAAATAGGAGGCGCAATGGATGGTGGTGGTTCAAAGCAACTCAATCTCTGCACCGGTCAGCCTCGCCCTAAAGCTCAACCACCACCGCCGCACTGTTGGATGTATGCCCTAAAGCTAATATGTAATAGTTACATATTAGAGATTTTAGCTGTACTATCATTATTATTATTTAATTAATCACAATAACGTATTCATTCATTTGTCCAATTATTTTATATTTATGAATGATTCCATAAGATCAGTTGCAACTAGACATATTCTTGAGACATCAAGAGTATATGTGACGGGTTCATAGTTAGAATGAATCTTTAAACCGTTCCTGATCAATGGATTATTGAGTGGATATTTATAATCCTGTTGAGGCCAGTGTGTTCTTAACTTCACCATTAAGTGTTGGATACTTAAGGGAATAATGAGTCACATGTCATTGGGTATTATGATGCATGTGTACGAACACAGGTGTTTGTATTAGACAAGTTCACTGAATGTGACACATATGGAATGATTAGCAACATTGATGCATTTAGCGTGGTCAATGTCTAATTGTTCATGCATTGGTCTTGTGTAAATAATTCTTAGACCTGAGGCACAGTGTTAACTTGTGTATTGAACAACTATGGTTCACAGGTGCACATAATGTCGACTCGTAGATCCGTCTTTATACCTAATGGTCATAGTTTGTTCATATACAAAGTTACACGTGTGCACAATATGGAATCTATCTCCTTGTTACTTGCAAGGTATAATAATGATGTCCTATGCGATCTAATTATGACACTGCATTGAAATCCTCAGCCAAGGTTGTAATCGAGAATAAATTGTTTACGTCTCAAATAAAATGCATGTCAATTAGATTTGTGCATATCATTGAATTAGTGACTTAACAAATATTCCATGGTCTTTGTTTGATCAAGACAAAGTAAGACAAAAGGATTGAATTACACTGTAGCCAAAATTGATAGGTTCATTATGTTCTTAAAGTATTCACACTATCTTGGTAGACATGACATATTGCTATATGTCAATCATGGCTTGTAGGACCCAAAGATTAATCGGGACAATTAATTCTTTTGGGAGTACTAATGTGTTAGTACAAGTCTTACTACCAGCTTAGTGATAAATCTATGTCACACACCATAAACAATTTGGATAACGTGTAATAAGAGAGAAATAATGTTGTAAATGTGTTTGCAATTACTGCAATCGAATTGAGTTGATTTGAAATTAAATTAAATGAGATTTAATTTAATTTGTATTATAGTCACGAGCCTACTTGCATATGATGCACACGCATGGCCAAAGTGGATACATGTTAATGTACCCTAATTGCACACATAAATATTATGTGTGACATCTTGAATTTTCGACCCGTGCCGAATATATGAAATGGGCATCTTGTTGACGTGTCTATGGTCCTTTTTCTCTGAGCTGATTACTCATGAGTTAACCAATCTATTGGATGAAGCCGTTAAGGGATATAACCGCGGTAAAATCCATAAAAGCTACCCAATAGGTCAGATTGGACTAAAATTGTGTTCGGTCGATTTTAACCACAAAATTGAATTCGGTTTTAGGAATTGAATATTCAAGCATATCACGATTCATTTATAAGATGTCGTCTTGTCTTTTAAAAAAAATTTGTTGAGTTCGAGATTTTTATGGAAAATCGGATTAGATGTTTCGGAAAACGAACGGAAATTCAGATTGGCCGAATTGAAAGGATTTTTGACTTGCAACTGAGCTACTTGGCAAAAGGGACTTGTAGAAATTATGTGGGCTTTTTCTACATCAAAATTTGGACAACAAATTTGGGAATTTGTTGAAGAAATTGAAGTCCAAACTTGTGAAATTCGGAGCTTTGTAGAGGGACTGGATTTTGGCTTTAATTTGGACAATTTGTGGTATTAATTTCCAAGAAAGTATTAAGAAACCAAGAAATAAGGTTGATTACTATTTGGGGGACCAAGCATTTAGTTTATTGGATAGGTTTATTGACTTTTGCCCTTTCTTCTTAAGCTTGCCGTGTACGCCTCTGCCGGTCTTGATCTTCTTCAAGCTTCGGTCTTCTACTTTCACTTTGCTTTCATTCTTCCTTTTTCATTTGAAGTCTGCAGCATCACCGAAGCGGCGTCTACCTTCACTCACCAAAATTTGCTTCTTCTTCCTTTCATCCATGGACACTTGTCTGTGAGCCAGCTCCACCAGTCTGCCTTCTTGTCCAGCAAGTCCACCGTTGACACCTGGAGCTCCACCAAGCTTCTGCCGCTTCACCCATCGATCCACGCTGCCACGTCCGCGAGACCGCCCCCTTCTCCTCTGCCACCTCCAGCTGCTCCACTTTCGTTTGTCCTGCCGAGGCAACAAAACCAGCGAGCTTCATCATCTTTGACCGAAGCTGTCCCGTGCTTTTCTCTCCTCTTCATCCGCGGCCAGTCATCCCTCACGCCTTTGCCTCGAAGACCAGCTGCCGCTCACGCCAGCCTACTCCACCTGCGCTTCACGGATCTTGCCCCAGCAGCGATGCCCCATTGAAGCAGCCCAGCCCGCTCATTTTAATTGTCCAGCCCATCCTCACTCGGCCCAGCAATTTGAAGTCCATCTTCAATGCAACAATTTCGGCCCAGCAGCTCCTTTAAGCCCGCGCAACAGCCCATCTTCAGTCAAGCCCAATTCGTAATTTCAGCTTTTGTTCCAAGCCCAAGCCCGCGAAGCAAGTCAGCCCAAGCTCAGGCCTAAGTTTAGCCAAGCCTAGCAATTTGCTGTGGGCTTGCAAGGCCTTTTCGGCCCGGCCCAAGTGTCCGTCGACGCCACCAAAAATTCAGATTTCGGTCACTGTCGCGGTAATCCGGTCTTCGCATTAAACAAGTGAGTTTTGTTCACTAATCTCTTATTAGTATGGTAATGATACTTAAGGGTTAATTAGATTTAATTAAATGCAATTCGGTAGATAGATTAGAGTAGAGTAATTAAATTAGTGCCTTAGCAATGCATGTTAGGCAAATGTTTAGTGATATTAGCAAGTAGACTCGTATTATTATTTATTGAACGGGTCTTGGAAATTTTCCTGGTCCGTCTCGGCTTCCAATTAGGTATTACGGGCATAAATTGGATTTATCGCTATTTAATTATTAATTTTCTTAATTATTTAATTAATTATTTATTTTCCGGAAATTAGACCGGGATGGTCGACGACCGAAATTTTATGTTGTTTATCATGGTGTAGTCCGTTTATTTAATTGAGCTTTATTTTGTGCTGAAATGAATTATTCATGATTATAAGATTATTTTCCCGAATTAATTAATTTTGATAATTAATGGAAAAATAACCGTGCATCTGTTGACAGTGCCAAAAATATTTTGGCAGACTATAGAAAATGGTGGGATTTGTGGAAAGAAAATTGTTATATTTTGGCTAAGGTTGATCGTGTACCCACACACAACATTTTATTGGAAAGGATAAAAATAATAATTTGATTGTTTGCTTGGAATGGCATGTATACCGGCTCGATGACTCTACTGATCATCTTGAGATAGTACGGTACTCTATACTAGCTCGATGACTCTACAGATCATCTTAAGATAGGACAGTATTATATACCGACTCAATAATTCTACAGATTACCTTGAGACGGTGCGGTATGATATACCGGCTCGATAATTCTACAGATCATATTGAGACAGTACAGTATGATAAATTGTGTGTATACTAGCTCGATGACTCTACGGAGCATATTGAGACAGGACGATATGATCTACCGGCTCAGTGATTCTACATATTTTCTTGAAACGGTATGGTATGATATATCGGCTCGATAATTCTATAAGTCATCTTGAGACAGTACGGTATGATATTGATACATTGGCTCGATGACTCTCTTTGTCATCTTGAGACAGTACGGTATGATTTGACAACTCCATGACTTTATATGTCATCTAGAGATAGGATAAAATATTATCTATATATCACCTAGGGTGAGTAGTCTCGGATGTTGATCAGACTTATAGATAGTATGGAAGGAGCCGACCAAAAAATGGTCTAGATGCCATGTAATCGATTAGGTCGATTGATCGATGATTCGATTTGATTGGGTGATGTGATGTGATCGTGTATATTTGATATATATACTTACTTGCATGAGGGAACTGAGGTCAAGATAAGTCCTCTAACTCGTGTTGTGTTTAGGCAGCCTAAGGTGTATTGGCTTCCTAATCGGGTCTTAGAGGGTAAAACTTGCTGAGACGTAGTCTCATCCTGGTTATGGGACAACACTTTAGGACCCTGATAAGGAACCTGAGGAGAAAGAACCCGAAGAGGAGTACTTGGAGGAGAACCCCGAGAATGATCCAGAGTAGGATCCTGATGAGGATTAAGACTTCACTCATGTCTGATGACTTTTGCTGTGGAACCTGTTTGAGTAGAAACTGACCTTTTATTATGTCTTGTGTATATATATGTATGTCTGAGTTGTTATATATGCACATAAGGGTGTTGGTTTACGTGTTTAAGTTTTTAGTCCTACTTGTCTATTCCATTGCTTTATTGTTTTGGGATTCTTATTATATGCTTTCGCATGCGTAATAAAAATGAAATGGTCGATGATGCGTCTTGAGACATTGCTATTAAATTGACCAAGGTGAGGGATGGGTGCGTATCCGAGGATCAGGGCATGACATTATGTCATATATATATAATGGATTGATTAATTATTTTTATTAATTAATCTATGTGTGTTTCTTTTAATTATTATATATATATATATATATATATATATATAATTAAAGGGGTGCACTGTGCATGAATGGTCAGTAATTGCTGACCAACCACTGCATGAGTGGTTTGCTCATGCACGATCATGCATGAAGCAACTGCTCATGCACGATCGTGCATGAGCAAACCGATCAGCAACGGTTGCTAATCGGTTTATATTTTTATTTAAAAATGCTGATTTTGCGACAAAACAAGAAGTTGCTGAAAATACAGAAAAGTGTGTGTTCTTGTGTTTTTGAGATGCGAGAAAAAGAGGGATTCTCTCTCGGTCAGGCCGTCATTAAAAACATCAAAGATACTTGTCACCACGAGATTGCTAGCATGATCAAAGTGGTGAATATTCGAAAATTCTCTCTTCCGTTCGACATCCATTGTTGGTGTGTCTGAACTAGAAGTCCAACGTTTGTAGGGCTCGAACTATAAAACATCCAAACCAATTCGTATAAAGCGCGCTTCGAGAGGTAATTCGTTTAAACTTCCTTTTTATATTCAGATTTTTTATTAAAACGCACGAACATCTTTGGAAAATCATGTATAAAATATATCATCTTTGTTTGTGCTACGTTCTTTTGTTAATTTTACCTATACATGATTCATGAAACCCCAACACACACATGTTGCCGCTCACTCGACTTCACCTGATCTCGTTGAACCTCCTCCACCGCTGCTTCTCATCATCATTGAAGGAGTAGACATGGGCGGTGCACCGCCTCCTCGAGACCGAGAAGAACCCCAAGCATGTTGCCTCCTCCATCGCAATTTCGAAGCTCCACTCAATCTCTACACCAGCCGGCTAGCCTCGCCATGAAGCTCGACTGTCGCCAACGCGAATGTCGCCATTCGCTCGACTCTGCCCGGTCTCGCCAAACCTCCTCTGCCGCCACTTCTCATTGTCGTTGAAGGAGAAGACCCAGGCGGCGCGCCCCACCTCTTCCGTCACAATCTTGAAGCTCCGGGGTGTCGTCGTAAGAGAACCAGCAAAGAGCGCTACGGTAGGAAACAAATTACACGCGCCAACTCCCATTTCCGTTTGAGGGGCTCTCCATTATTGCTCTTCTATTTCCTCTCTAGCCGTTCTCGCTCTCCGACGTTCAGGCTCTTGCACATCTCCACCACCTCGGCCCTCAACTGCCGGCTACTCAGCCTACGACCGCCGACTGCTGCTTGTCCCAGCTCTTCTCAGCAGTTCTGACAACCCCGTCTCTCGATCGCCCTCCAATACTTCATCCTGTTTCCCGCTCGTTCAAGGTAAGCCCCTCCTCTTAGTATGGAAAGAACTCGTTCTCTTAGTCCACCATCACCGTCTCATGTAGGAGGCGCTCGGTGCGTCGCGTGCTAAACAAATGTGTGAATCTTTATTTGAAAATTGAGCTTAAAACTGAACAAGCCCTTAGGGCTTTTCCATTAGGTTCTGATTGTCCTTAAAAATGAAAGTCCTTAATTGCACACTTTCAATATGTTGATTTTGGTTTCCCTTTAACTTAGTTAAAGATGACATGCTCCTTTTTTGGTAATGTTAGGTTCTTGTTCTCCCAAAGAAATTTATTTGACGTCACTTTGGTTGCTAATTATTATTTTAATTATTGTGTACATGTATGATCACATCACATGTTAGTGAATAGGTTTAAAATAAATCCAAATTGCCTGATAAAAATCTTTCTCAAATGGATAAAATTAGGTATCGAAATGATACTAATTGATTAATTAGTGTCATCAAGTTTTCGTCCCTTTATTCTCCGGTTGCATAGGAAGTGAGCCACACTTTTATGCTTTACTTGATTTCTAACTAATAACAATAGGCTAGTGGCAACTCCTTTTTAGAAAATTTTTATAGCATCAATTTGAACACGCAACGTCATGCGAGATATGGGTTTGGGAGAGCTCGCATTTAAAACTAGGGCCGCAAGCCTGACTTTTAGGCAATATCTCTAAATCTATAATTCCCTTTGTATCGAGGGGTAGGTCGCAACAATAATCACTTAATCTAAAATCAAAATATACATTATCTATATTAATTTATATATATCAATAAAAGATTCTTGTTCATTTTACTAGTGAGCACCATAGATTTAATATTTAGTAACCAAAATCAAATTAAAAAGCCAGAGAGACGGCACTTATTGAAGGCCACAATACATATATAATTCGACATATGAACATTGCAAAAAGAAAGGGGTGTTTAAGAATCCAACCGAATCTGAACTTGTAGATTCTTGAAGCTTGATGGATCAGATAACTTTTGCAGTTTTTTAATAGTTTACAATGTGGAGTATTTCCCATGATGCTGGATGACCTCGAATCTCAAACAACTTATGACAACCTGATGAATTTTCTTGAGCATTTTCAAGTTAGTCAAATGTGGTAACTTCCCCGATGATGAAAGACTAATGTCCTGAGGTTCTCCAAGCTAAGGACTTGGAGCTTGTTCAAGTTGCAACGGATTCTTGAGATTACCATACAATTGCAAACTCATTGTTCTAAAAAATTTAACAGGTGCAAAAGGTCAGGCAACGTTTCCATTGAATATGCTTCAAAACATTAAGTGATTAGACTTTTTGGAAGCCAAGGCACCATTGATATCTGAGTGATTTCCAATACCATGATTATGAGAAATGGTAGGATCCCAATATTACCAAGAATTTCTCCTCCCAATGCTACTGAACATCCCCCTGCCCCTAGCCTTTCGAGCTTAGCCAACATTCCAATCACACTAGGTAGTTTACTTATATAGCTAAGGTGCTTCTTTAGTAACTCCAAGTTCTTCTTTTCCCAATTGAATTAGGTAACTCCTAAATTATTGTATCCAATATATTCAACTTGATTAGTGAATTAAAATATTCAATCAACTTGGGTAGTTGAGTCAAATGGTTATTTACCGATGAAACTAGGTAGTTTTCTTATATAGCTAGGATGCATCTTTACTAATTTCAAATACTTCTTGTTCCCAATTGAATTAGGTAACTCCTAAATTATTGTATCCAATAGATTCAACTCAATTAGTGAATTAAAATCTTCGATCAACTTAGGCAGTTCAGTCAAGTGGTTATCCACCGATTAAAGTTCTAATGCTAATGTTGCGCAACCAATGAAACTAAATTTATTTAGTGATCAACTTTTATTGTGCACTTCCCAACAAAGTCAATCCATTATTTTCTCTTATTTTCCTCACCCCAGAGATTAGTGAAAGCTCTTGCTTTCTCTCCAAAACATCCAATCCAAACATGAAAAACATTGTCAAAGTTAACATAGAGTTAGGAATGTTGATACGTGAGGAATATAATTAGCGTACAGATGAATGTGTGAATCAAAATCAAATGTCATTCTCTTCTCTCTTATGTTTCTCTCTTATTTACTTAGTTTTAAGACCATTCTTCCCTTGCCTCTTTACTCTTATAATTCTTTCTTCTTGAACTGCCTTTGTACCACCAACTAAAATTAAGAATCGACCCAAATGAAATCAACTAATCCCACTCAAAGTAAATAAAGACTTAACGTGTAATACTATAGTGAAAATAGAGAGAATTAATCACCAATTATAACAATATCTGATCTCACAGTTTATAAAACAATAAACCCTATGCATGCGTGGTGAAAATAACTTGGAGCGATATTATTAGAAGTAGTAGTGATTTTGAAGGATAAAATTTGACAATAGCGCGACTGAATAAACTGCAAGCAACAAGATAAGAAACAATGAAGAGATAGGTCTTGAGTGCCTGCATTTATCCTCATCCCACGTCAAAAGGAGAAAGGAAAGAACATTCCTTTCTTACGTGGACACAATAAGCATACGTCGGCAATGATCCCTTTCTTTTTTTTTTTTCTTTTTTTGGTGAAAGGTAATTATATTAAGCTGAAACCAATAATTACATTAAAAACGGCACCAAAACAAACGCTCATAATGAATAGAGGCATAATGAGTGGAAGGGTGCCGAAAGAACAAAGAAGGGAAGCCAACAAGGCACAAAACGCAGTTGCGCCGCACAACTACAGCCACAACCAAAAAAGGACAAAAAAAACAAAAGAAGGCGACCAGCCGGCCAAACAAAGGCAACCGCAGCCAAAACCAAACAAAACGTCATCACCCGAATGGAAAGAACGAGACAACTGGCAAGAATCAAGGCCAGCACCAAAACAAACAGCAGCGGCCATTCTGCACCACCACTCCAACCTAGAAATATTATGGATGCGCCGGAGTAGAAGAGAAAATGCAGGGGTCTATCCCCCAGCTACGTTGAAGTCTCTTGTTTCTTGGGTTGTCATCAACATTCGAGAAAGTTAAAGCCTTATCCTTAACCACTTTAATAAGGTGGTTCTTCACGGCCGGAAGCGTGAAGGTATAGTTCATAAAGAGAATCTCATTCCCATATTTCCAAATAAGGTGGCAAAGAGCCCCAAAAGAGAACCGGGAGATAGAGTGATAGAAGTCCTTTCCAGATAGGAACTTTATAGCCCAGTAGAGATTGTCAGCCCAAGTCCCATTCCTCCAAGGGAGGTTGCATTTGGCGGCCCAAGAGAAGGCACAACTAGCTGTAATGCTACAATGGAAAAATAGATGATCAATAGAATCCAGAGTTACTTTGCAAAAGGGGCACACCGCATCCCTAATCCTGTCATGCGATAAGAGTAAGGCCTGTGTAGGAAGACGGTTCCTAGTTATAAGCCAGATAATGAACTGATATCTTGGAGTTATAGCATTGTTCCAGATTAATGAAGCCCAATCGACCCGAGGCTTCTTTTTCCTGATGAGATGCCAAGCCGAAGCAACTGAGAATAACCCATACGTGTTTCCTTGCCAAGTAAGACAATCAGGAGCCTGCAGTAGAAAGGGAAGGGGATGTTCCCAAGACTGTAAAACTTCTTGCATGGTCTGACCAGCAAGCGAAAAAAGATTAGCCACCTTCGCATGCCTAGGAATGCCAGATTTGTAGATGAAAGAGTTAGAAAACATCAAGTTGAGGGGGCCTCTTGGGTGCCAGTGGTCGAACCAAAAGGAAACAGAGCAGCCATCTCCTAACTTCCATAGAAAAGATAACCAAAAATCAGTCCTAAGGTGGAGAATTCGCTTCCATGCCCAAGAGCAGCAGGTGGGTTGCTGAATTACCCAAAATTAAGGAAGGTCGAGTGGATCCACCTACACCACAAGGATTCCTTATCCATAAATAGGATCCATATGTGTTTCAGCATTGCTGCCTTGTTACAATCTTTGAGACTGCGAATGCCTAGCCCTCTTTCCTCCTTTGGATAGCAAACATCATCCCAGGAAACCTTGGCACCACCCCTCCCTAGGCCAGGACCCTTCCAAAGAAACTATCTTAAGATTTGTTCAATACGATCCAACACCGCAACAGGGATGATAAAGACACTAGCCCAGTAAGCTTGGATTGCATGAAGATTTGACTTTATAAGCTGAAGATGCACAACAAACGAAAGGAAATGTTGAGTCCAAGACTGGACTCTTGTAGTTATGCGATCCACAAGGGAAATGCAGTCCGCCTTGCCGAGTCGGGAGGAGATAATAGGAACTCCAAGATACCGACAAAGACCCCTCCTGAAAACCAAACACCAGGAGAATCTCTCTGCGCAAATCTACTGCTCCTCCAGCAAGAAATATCTCACTCTTATTAGAATTAGGCTTGAGTCCACTCCACAAAGAGAAGGTATCCAACCCCTCCTTTAAGAGTGAGGTGGAAATCAAGTTAGCTTCGCAAAATAGAAAGACATCATCTGCAAAGAAGATGTGTGAAAGACTCAAAGCCTTGCATCTCCAAAAGAACTTGAAACCCGATTGCCTAGTGCGAACACTAAGTATCCTGGAAAAAACCTTCATGATTAAGGTAAAGAGGTAAGGAGAGATCGGATCCCCCTGGCGAAGACCCTGGCCACTAGGGAAGAAACATGAAGTTCTCCATTCAACGAAATGGAAAATTTAGGAGTACGAACACATATCATAATGATCCTAACAAAATGATCCAAGAAACTGAAGGCTTGAAGAACCAGCTCCAAAAAATCCCAGTCTACCGTGTCGTAGGCTTTCTAAAAGTCCACCTTGACCGCACACTTGGGCACATAAGGATCAAGATGAAAGCCAGCAAATAACTCCTGGGCAATAAGAATGTTGTCTCTAATTCTCCGGCCTTTGATGAAAGCATTTTGATAAAGGCTGATAATATCATTAAGGACTGCAGCAAGTCGATTAACCAAAAGCTTTGTAATGCATTTGTAAATAGTATTATAGCAGGCAATAGACCTGTAATCATTAATAAACGTAGCATTAGGAACTTTTGGGATAATTACTAGGATGGTATTATTGATTTCCTTGAGAAGTCTCCTTGTTGTAAGGAAATCCTTGACTGCTTCAGTGACCAAAGGTCCAACTATCTCCCAATTATGCTTAAAGAACTCAACACCAAAACTATCTGGTCCTGGAGCATTCCCCCGAGCAAGGGAGAACATATTTTCCTGAATTTCCAAGTCAGAGAAAGGATGAGATAGAGAACTGACCTGTTCCTCATTGAGAGGGCATCGTATAACCTCTCGAAGATCAAGTAATGAGGGTCTGGTAGACAAGGGGTGTGGTGCCAAAAACTCTTGGAAATGAGAAACGAAGGTATGGTGGACCAAGCTTGGGTCCGAGATAGTAGAACCAGTAGAGTCCATAACAGAGAGAATCATGTTCCTTAGCTGTCTCCTAATAACATAATGGTGAAAGAATTTGGTATTTCGGTCACCTCCCTTAAGCCATCGAATCCTGGAGTTCTGTCTAAAGAATGACTCCTCCTAATTCTCCTCCTAATTCCTCAATTCCAAAAACGTTCTATGATGTGTCTTCTCCAAGTCTGCAAGAAGCTCACTAGTAAGATCCTGCTGCAATTCGACTTGGGTGGATAACAGTGCATCCCTCGCTGCATTAATCCTTTCAGAGATATTAGAGAAAGAATCTTTGTTGAGTTGCTTCAAATGGCCTTTGAGGGCCTTCAGCTTACTCCCCAATCTGTACATAGGAACCCCTTCAGTCAAACTCTCCCAAACTTGAGAGACAGTGCTATGGAAAGATGGGTGTTTAGTACAGAAGTCGAAAAATTTAAAAGGTTTTCTTGAGACCATCGGCTGCAAAACCCTAACCACCATAGGAGAGTGGTCAGAGATGCTAGGTGCAAGGAAAGATGCTTCTGAATAAGAGAAGTGAAGACTCCATTTGGCTTTCACAAGAACTTGATCAATCTTCCTAACCTTGCGATTAACCCCCGATGAAGTAGACCAAGTGAACCGAAAGCCAACATATCTTAGGTCCTCTAATTCAGCTTGGATCAAACAAAGATTGAAATCATCAAAGCAAGGAAGCCAGTTGTTAGAGCTACCAATCCGATCAGAAGGATCCTTGATAGCATTGAAGTCTCCAGCTACTAGCCAAGCATCATCTCAACATAATATACTCCTCTAAATAATGTCCGCCCATAATGTCCTTCTAGCTACAAAAGTATGTTAAGCATATACCACCGAGACACAACAAGAGATAGCAGACATGAAAAACTTCACCCTACCATGAATTGCCTAGCTATTAGATGAAATCACTTCAAAATCCACTAAAGAAGGGTTCTAGCCAACCCAAATCCTGCCCCTGTGAGAGAACTCATAATTTGCCATCCAGTTCCAGCCCAGTAACAGTCTGGCAGATATGGAGTCAAAAAGAGAATCCGGAATTTTGGTTTCCAACAAACCAATTAGACAAAGCCCATTAGAAGATACTAGGTTCCTAACTTCTGCTTGTCTTAGGGGATCATGGAGACCTCTGACATTCCATATACCAATATACATAAGTATAAATATATATAATATATATAAATGTATGAAGCTGAAAATAATGGAGTAGGTGGAGGGACGAAGGGTCTACCTCTACCTACTCGACTTCCATCGTGAGGGCGCCGAAGCAACTGATGCTGCAACAGGAAGGGGTGTTGGGTCAAGGGCCATGAGTTTTTCTTAGATGGTCTCAACCTTCCTTGAAGAATTAGGAGCCTTTAGGGATGAGATAGGTGAGAGCAAATCATCGTCTAAGCTAAAGTAGTTATTTGAAAGCACGGAATCCCAACAAGTATTAGGATCGAAGTTAGAGGCTACGGTCTGGTCTTTATCCTCTTCAAAGTAGGAGGTAGGAACCTCCGGCAGTGAGCTAGGTCTCTTCGCCAGAGGGCTTGGAGGGGATGTTGGCCTCGAAACAATTGCGCTCCTCAATGACTTCCAAATTGTAGACATGGGAAGAGGTTGGTCCAAAGCAGGGCCTTTGAGCTTCATCAAGTTGCCTTCCTTAGCAGAAGGGGTCGGCCTGGTTGAAGGATGATCCTTCAATTGTGAGGGCTTCTTCTTTTTCCCTATCACCACATTCCAGCCAAGTTGTGAATCCTGCGGGTTCTCCACTGCGACCGGAGTCGAAACGGGATCCTAAGTAGGGGCGGGCAAGACTGAGGTAGCCTGATTCGGAACCTCCCCTCTACTTATATTGGCCACAGCAGTGGTAACCTCACACCTATGCCCAAAGGTGCCACAAGACGAACATTCAGCTGGCTTCCATTCATATTCAATTGCAATTGAGCGCGAGACTCCATTCAAGACCACATCAACGGTAGAACATCTAGGTTGATTGGCATAAATTTCAACACAAACTCTTGCAAAGGAAAGCACCTTCGTATGCTCCGTGTATTGGTCCACATAGAGAGGTTTCCCAACGGCACTAGCAATGCCTCCAATAGCTGGAGCCGACCACAAATCAAGAGGGAGATTATTCAACCTAATCCAGACCGGAACGGCGGTTTGCTTGTCCTTTTTTAAGTCTATAAGTGGCCTCCATTGCTGCAAAACGAGAGGAATTTTCGCCACCGTGATGGGTCCATCTTTTAAGATTTTCCGCCGGAACACCGGGTCCGGAATATGGAAGAGGAAGAAACCTTGATTGTCCACCATCACTTCTACAAGCTTGGAGCCCCAAGTTCACATCAAAGTTTGTTCCGTTAGTTTGCAGGGAAGCTCTTCCCCACATAGTAACCAATAAGGCAATCATGCCATTTGGGATCAAAAGCCTCAAAGACTTCCTCCACAAGATGAACAACCGGTTTGCCATCCACCAAAGTGGGCAGGGAGTAAGCAAGATCGTATCCTTTCACTGCTAACTTCGCAACATTGGCCCACGTTCGGGTGGGAGAGTGTTTCGGATCCTGTCTTTGCTGGGTAGAGCCACTTGGTCGCTTGGAGGAGGCCCGATCGCGGCTCCTACCCCTGGCACGCCCCGAACGTGAGGGGGTCCTACGAGGCACTTGCTGTTTGCCAAAATGAACTGTGGAGCCAGCCTTAGAAGGCCCGGATTGAGTTGGAGCAAAGGTGCTACGGCCCAAAGAAGTGCCCGCAACATCTTGGGCTTCTCGGGAAGTGCCAGCCGGACCAGTCATGGCACAGGAATTAAATCAAACACCTGATATGCAGCCTATCCATTACCATAGAGAGCCAACGATTAAGCAAAACAGCGTACCAGGGAGGAGCTTAGCAACACCGGGTATAAGAATGACTGTCGCTTTAGCTCGAAAATGGCCCAGTAGTCACCGCCGAGAGCAAACCAGGAGGGCGCAAGAATCGGTCGCGCAACACAGAGAGTCGAGCTGCCGAACCACCACCGAGCCGAGTCGAGTAGCTAAACCACCACCGAGCCAACCCACCACACCGAGTCGAGCAACTGATCCACCACACCGAGTAGCAGAGCCTCCGCCCGAGCCGAGACGAGTAGCCATGCCACCACCGAGCAGCCGAACAACCACTGAGCCGAGACGGGCAGCCGAACCCACCGAGCAGCCGAACCACCACCGAGCCGAACCCCTTCACCGAGTCGAGCAGCCGAGCCACCACATTGAGCAGCAGAACCACCACACCGAGCAGAAGCGCACCAGAGAAGCAGGCCAGTCGAATCTTCTAGGGGTAGTGAGATCTCGAGCTGTAGACCAACCCAGACAAATCCGTTCGGTGGGAAGGAAGAGGGTGGTAAGAGGAAGCTACCCTCCAATTTTCAGCCAAATCGGATGGCTAGATCTCCGGAAATCCGCTCGCGAGAACCTTGCTGTCTTCCATGGGTGAAGTCGCTGGAGAGCTGTGCGAGGGTCCCGAGAAAAAGCTACGCAATGATCCCTTTCTTGAGTCCTAATAAAATGGCAAATAAAACACAAACCAAAAAAATACCTCTAACTAGCAAGACATTTAAATGGTGCACATCATGCTTCAATCTCTGCACCTTCTCATCGGTGTTCGTGAGTGCGTCTTTCAAATGCTCAAGCAGATACTTAACGTTTCTCACGTCATCCTCAAATACTGCAGGCAAAACCTTCGGGATAGAATGAGGCCCATTGCTTGTAGGCAAGCACCATGAAAAGAAGTCACGTGTTTTATCCTCACAAGTATAATAGAGCTTGTACTTGTTCCTCTTTGATTCCGATATTTTGACGGCAGCAAGCTTACCACACTTACACTTTTGATTTTGGAAGGTCAGTTCACAGTTCACTCCAAATACTCTTATTCATACTGGATGAAGACATCATACTTGCAAGATGGCACTTTTCTTTCTCGAAATCAGATTGATAAGATGATAATACAAGTACAACTAAGAAAAAAATTGAATTAAAAAAATGACGGTCACCAAGCAATACTTTTTTTTCTCAGAAACAGATTGCTAGGATGAAAATACACATACCATCACAAATTAAGCAATAAATTGATATAAACAAAAAGAACGCCATAAGAAATAATCACCTATGAATTAAAAGATAGACAGATCATTTATTGTATCCTTTGTAATCAGTAGTTAATCAAAGACAAACTCTGAGAATTTTTATTATTATTTTAGCAAAAGGCTCAAAATCCTTCCATATGAATTACACAAAATTTACAATGATAATAATGCCAAAAGTTTTATCTTTGATTGCTTTGAAAGTTTTTTAATAAGCAAAGTTGCATACATTCTAATTGCATAGTAATTACTAAGGTGGAAACAACCCATTTACCACCCATTTACACTTGTTGGAGATCTCCCATCACCAACAATCTCTTAGCGAATTTACTCATTCAATGGAACAATTCAAAACAATATCACATTCAAATGTGCTTTCTGCGCAATGACACATGAAAGTTGCACGCACCTGAAGCATCGACCTCGTTCATAATGTTTTTAAAAACAAAACAAGTACGACATAATGTTTAACCACACTCAAAGAACATCATTTAAAGTGCTCACAGCCACACATCTCACACAAATGTCCTCCTACACTTGGACTTCTATATTCTGAACAATTACAAAGTAGATTCACAAGAAAGAGATAGCAAAAACATTCCAAACTTGCTGAAGATCATATCTAGCAGAGCATAAAATAGAAAGCCGATCTCAGAAATAATGTCTGGTTGGGAAAGAGAAAATCTCGCAGACAATGAATTTCTTCCACAAAGCCACCGATTCCCCACAAAAGTAGCCACTCACCTATTATATATATAATCACAAAAGAGGGGAATGACCATAACCTCCAACAAATTTGAACTCGCTGGACTCAGATGACAAATTGGAGCCACGGATGAGGCTTTGGAAGGCGATGGCAAAGGTGGCGATGTGGCCGGGAGTGAAGAGAAAGACACCTTTGCAATAGTGGAAGCAAACGGGTGTAGAAGGTTTAACTCGATCTCATTGGACCCAGAAGATGGATTGGAGCCACTGATGAGCTCTAGGAGGTGAAGGCGGAGGCAACGACGGTGTTGTTCACCCAATGAATAGAGAGATGCCTTTGTAGTAATGGGAGAGAAGAGAGAGGGAGAGGCCTTCGTTCTTTGAAAGTTTTGAGAAAAGGAAAAAGACCAAGTTTTCTCGGGAGGCAAGGAGGGAGAGCAGAGAGAGTGTCAGTACTTCTCATTAATGGCGGAGATGGAAAAGTAATGGAGGGAGACGAAGGATGGAGTTTTGAAATTTCTGTAAGGTGGAACCTGTATGGAGTTCCAAACTTGGGAGATTTGAGTGGAGTGGTCTATTGCTTCCTTGGCAAGACTAGCGTACACATCATTTCTCACAAGTAGACCAGATAAGTTAATCCATTATTTTCTTTGTTTTCTTCTTCTTCCTAGAGATTTGCGAAAGTTCTTCCTTTTCTTTCCAAAGCATCCAATCCAAATGTAACAACCACTGTCAAAGTCATCATCTAGTTGGGAATGTCGATATGTGGTGAATATAACAGGTGTACAGAAGAATGTGTGAATCAAAATTAATTGTCGTTCTGTTCTCTCTTATGTACTCAGTTTAAGACCGTTGTTCTCATCTCTTTTGCTCTTATAATTCCTTCTTGAATTGCCTTTGTACCATCAACTAAAAACAAGAGTCAAGCAAAATGAAATAAAAAATCCCGCTCAAAGTAAATGAAGACTTAACATGTTAAACACACACCTAAATTTTACAATTTTATTTAAGACTTAATTGCGTAAAAATGCCAAAATAAGAAAAAAATAATAAAAAACAATAAACAAAAACAAAAACATTTTTTACTAAATTGCATCGCTTTTTAGCATTATGAATATTTGCATCACTAATGATTATTTTTATTTTTAATTTTATTTTTCCAAAATGTTTGCTAAAAAAAAGAAAAAAAAAGAAGAAAATCGAATGAGGCCGAGTAGAGGGCTTTTCTTCGTCCGTGGGCTTGCCGACCTATCTCTTTTCCTTTTCTATCTTTTGCACTTGGGCCGGCCCATCTCCTTTTATTTCAGCCCAGCCCTTGCATGAGTCTTCTTCCTCCCCTCACACCAACCATGCTCCTACAAAAGAAGGAGAAAAGAGAAACGTATAAGCTAGGGGCGAGGCAAAGGATCATGAGGTCAGAGGATCGCGAAGGCAGAGGACGGCATGATCCTAGGGTCGAAGATCAAGCGGCCACAATAGGCTAGTGGTGGCAGAAGCCATGCGCGCCTGTCGTTGGCCGAGATTAAAAGGAAGAGAGCAAAGAGAAGAAAAGGACTCTTGGCTGGTTCTTGGGTTCAAGCGAAGGACAGGGAGTTGGAGAGAGCCGGAGTGAGTAGAGGGCGAGCCAAAGGGAGAGAGTGAGACTAAGAGAGCATTTCACCGTCGCTTGAAGTACGCCCGTTGCTCGCCATTCGAACCAGGTAGGCTTCCCTAAGCCATGTGCTTCTTTTCGTGGTCTCGGGCCGGAGCTCACGGCCGACCAATTCGCGCGAGCTCCAGCCTCACTGGTCCTCCATGAAAGCTCGTAGACATCCTAGTGCATGTCGATAGACGTCTAGGCTAGTGCTCAAGTCCGTACCAGTCTGAAGATCCTTCGTTTCTATTGTTTATGCTAACTAGTTGTTGAAATGCCTGAAAGAGATTTGAGTCCGTGAGTGTGTTGTGGCTGAGGATACTTGCTGTGTTCATATTTGTTCGAGTGTGATTAATATGTCCCTTAGCAGATCTTGAGTGTTGCTTGTGCATGTTGTGTTGATCTTTACCCGAATTTGAGCCTTGATTGAGCCCGTATGGCCCTTTTAGCTGCTACACACCCAATATTTGACAAAATGCTCAAAAGAGAACCGAAATATAGTTTGTGTTTTTTTTTAACTCAGAATCGACTAGTGCCTGTTGCTATCTCTCTTAAATCGTGTTAGTTTTCATTTCGTACGCTGCGCTTCAGTATAGTTTGCGTGAAATATTCGTGTGTTTCAAATCGACGAAGTTATTTTGGCGTTGGAGACGGTGGCCAGAGTAGGTGGTTGGCACCGGTGGTGATGGAGAACTGGTTGATGGCGGTGGTTCGGCAATGGAAGGGACGATGGTTATGCCAAGTGTTGTCGTGTGGGCAAGGTCCGAGTTGAAGTATGGCTTTGGTGAGGAGTCGGGCATGAGAGTGCATTGAGGAAGAAGGCAGTTTTTTCTTTTTTTTTTAAATGATGAAAAGAAAAAATGCAGAAAGCGAAAAAAATAGAGAAAAGAAGATAAAAGTGACTTCGGGAAGGAGGAGTCGCAGAGGGGAAGGTGCAGGGAAGGGATGAGACCCGTTAAACGGGTGGGTTGGGTGGGGTTTGGGTCGGGTCATAAATGGTCCGACCCAAATCAATCCATTTAACCCGTTTATGACCAATTTATTGTAGTGCAACTTTTTTGACCCATACCCGACTCGACCTATACCCAACCCATACCTGATCCATTTAACGAAACATAAAAAAGCTTATATATATATTAAAATTGTATTGTTAACATGATTTTATACAATATAAATTTAAAAAATAATTATTTAAAAAAATTAAATTTTAATTATTTTTTACGTTTTTAAAAAATAATTAAATTTTTAATTATTTTTAATTTTCTTTTTCTCTTTTCTCTTTTCTTTTTTCTTTTTTCTTTTCTTTTCTTCCTCTTCTTTGGCCGACCGCCGGCCACGACGACGGCCGACGACCGGCCACAGGCGAGCCGGCTCGCGCGGCCTCGCCGACGCCGGCGAGCTCGAGCTCGCCCTCGCCGGATCCGGCAAGGTTGGAGCCTCGCCCGATGCCGGCGAGTTCGAGTCTCGCCCGATCGCGAGGCTCGGGCCTCAACGGACGTCGGCGAGGCCTCCGCCTCGCCGCATCCGGCGAGCTCGAGCCTTGCAGACGTCGGTGAGGCCTTCGCCTCGCCGGATCCGGCAAGCTCGAGGCTCACCGGTGTCGAGCGAGCTCGAGCTCGCCCCTCGCCGGATCTGGCGAGGCTCGAGCCTTGCCGGACGTCAGCGAGGCCTTCGCCTCGCCAGATCTGGTGAGCTTGAGGCTCGCTGGTGTCAGGCGAGCTCGAGGCTCGCCGAGCGTCTGCGAGGCCTCCGCCTCGCCAAATCCGGCGAGCTCGAGGCTCGCCTGGCCAGTCGCCGGCCATCGCCGTGCCGGCGACCGGAGGAAGAAAAAAGAAAAAAAAAAAGAAAGAAAAAAAAGGAAAGAAAAAAGAATTATAATTTCGATTTTTATAATAAAAAAAATGTAAAGTTAAAGAGAAGAGAAAGAGATAATGAGTTTTTGAGTGAAAAATGGGTTGATAAATGGGTCATAAATGGGTCAAAGAGCTGACCCATTTAAAACCCATATATCTTAGTGTTTACCCATTAAAACTTATTATGGGTGCTTTATAAGATAAACTTTGACCCATTAATGACCCATTTAACCATAAATAGGTTCATAAATGGGTTGTTTAACCCATTTAACACCTCTAGGGATGAAGTAAAAAACAGAAAAAAAAAAAGATAAAGAACAAAAGAACAAAAAAAAAAAACTATAAAATGGCAAAAGTTGGCTTCGGGAAGGACCATTGAGCGGATGGTGCAGGGAAAGGACGCAATGAGGAAAAGACAAAAAAGAAAAAATAAATAAACATTTAAAAAAATGAAAAAAATCAGAAAATATTGAAAATTTGAGTTTTTTTAATTAATGAAAAAAGAAAAATTAGAAAAATTAGAAAATTAAGAAAAATTAAAAAATTCTAAGAAAATTCCAAAATTCAGAAAATTCTAAAAATTTCAGTAGAAATTAGAAAGACACCAAAAAAATTCAAAATAATTTGGAAAATTAAAAAAAAAAAATCAATTTTCAAAAAAAAAATCCAAAATAAAAACTTAAAGAATTAATTAGAGAAAATCTCCAAAAAGGTTAAAATTAATCTCTTAGTTTATTTTCTCGAAAAAAAAAAAAAGGAAGTTTCTCAACTCTAGAGTTGTGCTAAAAAAATTGACTAAGCCTTTAGGGCTTTACCTTAGAGTTTCAATCGTCCTTAGGGACAATTGTCTTTGAGTGCACAATGTTGATATGTGGAGTTTGGCTTCTCTTTAGTCTAGTTAGGATTAGCATTTGTCTTATCTATAGTATTAATTCTTTGATTTCCCGTGCAATTTATTTAACGTTTTTATTAGTTGCTAATTGTTATTTTAATAACCGCGCACCCGCATGATCACCTCACATGTTAGTGGTGTTGGAGAAAACTTCTTTACTGTTTTGAAGTTGACAAAACCTTTCCATAGTCTAGTCTAAAGACTTCCAGTCCGAAGTGTCAAAGTCTGAAGACTGCCAGACTTTAGGTTCAAAGTCTGCTCACACCGACAGTTTCCAGACTAAAGTATGAAGACTTATCCAGATGCGAGATTATCTTTATTTCTTCAAGGATTCTATTTGTACGGCTTATGAATGATTCTCTGGTTGGATATAGCACCCAAATGATTGATTATCATTAATGGAATCAATTCTAATAAGCAAATCTTTTGGAAGGCAAGCAAATTTGGAAAGTTCTACTTATGGAAACCAAGATCCTAATTGTATAGGCGAACATAATTGACGAACTTTCATCTCAATCAATCAATCAAATCGAGATTGCCTTGATTGATTCTGTCCAATGGGTACATTGGAATAATTCCTTTTGAAAGTGCTAATGGTTGTGAAGGCATAAAGGAATATTTAAGGTGGACTCTCTAATTGTTCGATAGAGAGCGTGAAAGAGAAAATTCAAAGTCTGAAGTTTCCTCATTCCTTGCTATTTCTTTTACTGAGCTCAAAGTTGTAAACAAAAGAGAGATTTTCTTGTGAGACTTTGTGAGAGACCGGTAGAGACTCTTCACTATGAAGTCGATATCACACTGCTATAAAATCTCTTTTGATTCCTAGTGAAATTCAGCCAGTGAGCTGTCAGCGTGGGAGAGTAGACGTAGGTTTAATCTAAGTCGAATCACTATAAACCCTATGTTCTTATTCTCTTCCCTCAACTCTTAATTTTGACTCATAGCTTTATTTATTTGTTAAGTTTAAACTATGTGCCTTGTTCATAGTTTTATCTAACTATTTAAGGGTTGAACGTATTTAAAGCTCGTCTCATTATAAACAAGTTATTTCTACTAAGTCTTGAGAAATTTTTATTTACACCTATTTACCCCCTCTAGGTGTTGTTACTAGCCCTTTCAATTGATATAAGAGCTTGTGTGCTTATTTTATCGAAGTGTTTTACTTCTTAAGCTAAAGATCTATGGCTAGTATTTTGGCTCCAGGTTTGGTCGAAGGCCAAAGCAACACCAGACCTTCTTACTTTGATGGAAAATAGTACAATGTGTGGAAAAATAAGATGAATGCATTTCTAAGATCAAAAGATCCCTTGGAATGGGATGTGGTAGAAAAAGGGATCAATCCAAAGCTACATCGACCTCAGAAACAGAAAAGGAAGTTGCACATGTTGGCGAAATGACAAAAGAAGAATTAACCAAGAGACAAACTCTTGATGCTAAAGCTATCTACTCTTTATATTGTGCCTTATCTGTTACTGAATATAATCGAATTTTTTCCTATGAAACAACCAAAGAAGCCTGGGACAGGTTGCACGTTACTTACGAAGGAACTGATCGAGTAAAGGAAACAAAAATCAATATTCTACTCGGACAGTATAAAGCTTTTAAGATGAAGCCTAGAGAATCCATCACCGATATGTTTAGTCGCTTCATAGAGATTGTAAACGGTCTAGCATATCAATAACAGCCAATCTCAGGACTAATGAAGGTTAATAAACTACTGTGTGGACTCTCTAAAGAATGGAATAACGTGAAGACATCAATTAGAGAAACCCAGAGGATTATGCATCTTTCAATAGATGAACTTGTTGGCACATTTCAATCAGATGAAGTGGACCAAATCAATGAGGAAGAAGATCCTAAAGGTAAGAAGTCAATTGTTTTAAAATCTAACGATGATTCTGATGATACAGATTCAGAAAATGACATGGATGATGAAGAACTAGCAAGCATGATTAGGAAGTTCAGAAAGTTGAATAAAAAGGGAAGAAGATTCAATTGGAAAAAGAAGAGCACGCAAAATTACCAAAAGCGACCAACTAAGGACAATGAGATCAGCAAAGATGTAATATGCTTCGAATGCAAGAAAATGGGGCATATTAAACATAACTGTCCTTTGTTTAAGAAAAAGAAAAAAAGAACTGAGAAATATAAGAAGGCTCTCAAAGCTAAAGCATGAAGTGACACTGAATGCGAGGAGAGTGATAATGAATATGCCAACATTTGTTTAATGGCCAATTCAGAATTAGACCTAGACTTTGAAACAGATTCTGACTCAGACTCAAACCAAGAAGTTGAGGTTAGCAATTAAAAAATTCATGTTAACGTTTCAAAGTATATAGATGAACTCTGTTTAAGTCTCAAAATATCTCTTAAAAGGATTTCCGAGCTAAAAAGGGAAAATTCTAAACTAAGGCAACACGAAACTTCTTGGAAAGAAAAGTTTGAAAGTTAGATAAAAATTTTGTTGACTTGAAAGAAAATTCAGATTCTCTTTTGAAAGAGAATGTTTTTTTTTTTGAAAGAAGATATTTCAAATATCACAAAAATATTTTCAAAAGGATTTGAGAAGTTGGAGAAAATTCTTTCCATACAAAGACCTTATTTTAACAAAACTAGTTTGGGAATGACTTCACTATTCCTTTAATTGATTTTCCCAAAGTTAAAGAAAGAATTAAACAAAGACCTATAAAGGCATTTTGCAAAAATCATTTTCAAAAAGTTTTTGTAAAACCTATTGACAGAAATGCTCTCAAATGTTCAAAGTGTAACAACTCAGAACATTTTGAGAAGGAATGTCCTAAGGTTTGGAGACTTGTGAAAAGGGATTGGGCTAAGACTATTTTTAGTACTAACTCTCCTAGATCCAAGAAAATCTTGGCACCAAATAAAGCTTGAGTTCTTCTTTTGATCACAAGTCACTATCAAAAAGAAAATCAAATGGTATTTGGATAGTGGCTGCTCAAGACACATGACTGGAGATTCAAGTTATTTTATAAAGCTTATTCAAATAAATGGTGGAAATTTTTTTTTTTGTGGAAACAGCAAAGGAAGAATTGTTGGATGTGAAACTGTGAAAATTGGAAGCCTCACTATCAACAATGTCTCCTTGGTGGAAGGTTTGAATTATAATCTACTTAGCATAAGTCAACTTTGCGATACTGGATTCAAAATTAATTTCCAAGAAGGCATTTGTTTGGGAACAAGCAAAGATTTCTCTCAATCTTTCATTGAACGAAGGCATAGAAACATTTATCTTTTGGATATAAAACCAGAACGCTCTCAGTGTTTTATATCCATTCCAGATGAAGCAAATCTTTGTCATCAAAAGCTTGGCCATATTAACATGAAGCAGATTGCCAAGATTTCTTCCAAGAAACTTGTTCGTGGTCTTCCCAACCTGACTTATAAAAAATTTGAATTATGCACTCCATGCGTTTTGGGAAAACAGGTTAGAAGTTCCTTTAAATCTATAAATGAAGTTTCTATTGATCGAGTTTTGCAGCTTTTGCATTTGGTCTTTACCAACCAGAACTCAAAGTATTGGTGGAAAGAAGTACTGCCTAGTAATTGTGGATGATTACTCTCGTTTTACTTGGGTTTACTTCATGGAAAATAAGTTTGAAGACTTTTCTTCTCAAAGTTTGCCAAGAAGGTTTAGAATGAAAATGGATATGCTATTTCAAACAAACCAATAGACTATAGAGGTGAGTTTGAAAATCAAGACTTTACAGAGTTCTGTGATTAATCTAGTTTCCAGCATGTCTTCTCTTCTCCATACACTCCAGAGCAAAATTGGGTTGTGGAAGGGAAGAATAGATCCTTGCAGGAGATGGCAAGAACCCTCTTAATTGAGAGTAAAAATTTCTCTCGATTTTGGGCTGAAGCAGTTTCTACAACTTGCTACATCATCAATAGTGTTCTTGAAACCTATTCTAGAGAAAAATCCTTATGAAGTGTATAAAGGAAATAAACCAAATGTTTCTTACTTTCATGTGTTCAGCTATAAATGTTATGTTTTGAAAAATGTAAATGATCGAATTGAGAAGTTTAAAGAAAAATCAAACGAAAGAATCTTCCTTGGCTATTCTACTTCAAGCAAAGCTTACAGAGTATTCAATAAGAAGACTCAATCTGTAGAAGAATCTATGAATGTCAAGTTTCAAGATTCTATGCATAATCAACTAGATTAGACTCAACTTGAAGAATCTGAACTTGCTATAAACTTTACAAAGCCTACCTCCTTTGAAGTGGTTTGGAATTCTGAAGATCAGCAATAAGCAGCACTAGAAGATTAAACTGAAGTAAAGGATCAGTAAACTCTTAGATCAACCAGTAACTGGAAACATAAGTCCAGTCATCCCAAAGAACTCATCATTAGAAACATTGATGAAGGAGTTCGTACTAGATCCAAAAGGCGAGAAGAGTCAAATGCATTAGCACTTGTTTCTGAGATAGAGCCCAAAAGTGTAGAAGAAGCCATGTCTAATGAAAGCTGGATCGAAGCTATGCAAGAAGAACTCAGACAGTTCACCATCAATAATGTTTTGGACTAAATGAGTTTTCAGGAACAAGATGGACAAGAAAGGAAAAGTGACCAAGAACAAAGCAAGACTTATAGCCAAAGGATAAACGCAGGAAGAAGGGATAGACTATAATGAGACTTATGCACCAGTAGCGAGGTAAGCAATTAGACTATTACTTGCTTTTGCTTGTTATAAAAATTTCAGGTTGTTTCAAATGGATGTAAAGAGTGTCTTCATCAAGGGATTTATCCAATAAGAAGTCTATGCGGAACAACCACATGAATTTGAAGATCCAAGAAAACTAGACTCAGTCTACAGACTGAAAAGGCCTTGTATGGACTTAAGCAATTACCTCAAGCCTAGCATGAAAGGTTAAGTAAATTCCTATCCCAAAATGGTTTTGTTAAAGGAAAGATAGATACTACTTTGTTCATAAAAAGAGAGGGTAAAGGCTTTTTGTTGGTTCAAATTTATGTTGATGATATTATCTTTTGATCTCCTAATGAAAATCTATACAAGAAATTTTATAGATGTATGTGGATGAATTCGAGATGAGTATAATGGATGAGTTAACTTTCTTTCTGGGATTGCAAGTTAGACAATCGGAGAAAGGTCTCTTCATTCACCAAGAGAAGTATGCAAAAGATCTCATTAAGAAATTCAAATTAGAGAACTGCAAAAAGACAGAGACACCAATGTCAAGTTCTCCGAAGCTGGATAAAGATGAAGGAGGAAAGAATGTAGACTAGAAGCTTTATAGGAGCATTATTGGTTCACTTCTTTACCTTACTACATCTAGACCTGACATTTTGTTTAGTGTTTACATATGTACTAGATTCTAATCAAATCCCAAAGAATCTCATTTAAGTGCTACAAAACGAATCATCAAATATATTACAACTACTTCAAAGCTAGGTCTGTGGTATCCCAAAGAATGAGACTTTACTCTTCTTGGATATTCAGACGCAGATTTAGCATGTTGTAAAGTTGATAGAAAGAGTACTTCAAGTACTTCTCAACTGCTGGGCAACATATTGGTGTCTTGGTTCTCAAGGAAGCAGAGTATTGTGGCTTTATCAACTGTAGAAGCAAAGTATGTAGCTCTTGAAAGCTGTTATTTTCAAATCTTGTGGATAAGACAATAGTTAAAAGACTTTGGAATTGAAGAATTGTGTACTGAGATCAAATGCAACAACACTAGTGCTATTAATCTCACGAAGAATCCAACTCTTCATTTAAGGGCAAAACATATAGAAATTCGATATCATTTCATAAGAGATCATGTCCAAAATAGGGAGATTATGATTCAGTTCATTGACTCGAAGAATCAGTTGGCAGATATATTTATAAGGCCTTTGGAGAAAAATCTATTTGAGTTCATTCGCACTAGATTGAATATTTTATCTCTTACTAGTTAAAGTTTGAAGTTGGTCAGACTCAGACTCTCCAAACTCTACTTCAGTAAAAGGAAGTCTCGAATCCAGGTATTTTATTTTTGGAATAAAAAGGTACGTTTATTCGAATCATTATTTACCTAGTTTATTTTTGGAAGTTATTATTTTTTTTAATTTTGAATCTTTGGCAGTTTTATTTTTGAAAAAGACGGTTTTCTTTTTCAGTTATTTCGAAAAAAATGTAATTTTATGTATGATGGTTCGCCTTCCTTTATTAGTGACCGTTCATTTTCCTTATATACCTTCGTATCTCTTTCGAGCATTTTTACCAAACCCTAGCATACAGTCTCTCTACTCTTTCAATTCTACTCTCTCATTTCTTCTCTCAAGTTTGTTCTACAAGTTTTCATCTTTCTCTTTCGAACGAGTTTGTGGAATCCTCCTCGACTATGAAGATGTCTTTCTAAAGGAAGTTGTCTTAGATCGCAAGTAGGGGACCGTAGAATATGCCAGAGGGTCCTACCCATTTTGACTTGATCGAGGAAGAAGATTCTCCTTAATAACAACAACAACAACAACATTCTCAACAACGTCATTCTCCACAGCATGCCACTTAAAATCCCCCGTGCCAACCAAGGTAAGAGGAGATCATGGAAGATGTTGAACCCATAAGAGCATGAAAACCTGAGTTTGTTTTTAAACTTTACAATCAGTTGAAGCTGGGTGGTTCTGCGATGATCTTTTTTGATGAATTTATGCGAGAACAAGGATATCGAAATAAGGCTCTATTTTTGAGAATGATAGAAAGATTAGGCATTGCGCTTGAAGGAATGGCAGACAGAACGTTTGCTAACTTTGCTGCTGATCACCGGTTTAGTTCTTTTAATCAGCCAGAGGCGAAGGATGATGATGAGAAATTATACATGAATTTCCAGTCTAGAATGGGCGTTGCTACTAATGTGAGTGGTGAAGGAATGAGTTTGTTTCGTTCTAAAAAGCCCAAAAAGACTTACTCGAAACTGTTGAAAAGAGGGGTGATGAACCCTCGATCTGTGGATTTTGATTTCTTGGATTTCTTAAAGGTAAACCTGAGAAAGAAGTTTGCTCTCCTTCAATTTGAAATTTTTTACTCTGAGAACTTTGTCGCTTACCCAAAATTAACTACATATTTCTATTTAAATTTGTCTTTTTTAGACATAAATAGATTTCGTTTTACTGTAAGGGATAAAGATTATGTGACGGATGTGGGCACATTGGTGGATATTATTGGTGTGGAAAGAGGGAGTTTCCAACCAATAAATGTGTATGTTGGTCATGCAACAATGTCACTTGTTCGGGACAGACTTGCTGAAGGTGGCATTACCTACTCCAGAATGTCTGCCTCAAACATTTTGCTGCACAAGGTTGTGATCAATTGCATCCGACCCAAGTCAACCTTCAAAATAGATGTCTCTTGTTTTGAAGCAAAACTGGTGTTTGCCAATAGTAATGGGATGAAGTTCTAGCTGCCACACACAATCCTGATGCACATGTACAGGATTGTTGTGAAGGAAAATGGACAACTTCCTTATTCTGCGCTGGTCACTCAATTGTTTCGACACTTTCATATTCAGTTTCTAGCATCTCTCTGCGTTAGAACCATTGCTGTCACGCCCCGATCCTCCAAGCGTGCGCACATCCCTTTGCGGTTGATAGAAATGCGGCTTCCCAGGACACGTTGCCGACCCATTCATTTTATTACACATGCGGAAGCGAAACAAATCTCCTAACAACATTTAACTTGGGATAGAAAAGTAGGCAATTAATCACAACTAAACAAGTTTTCTTATAAACACATAAGTTTATATAAAACACTGGATTGTCTACAAAATAGACAGGCTCAACAACTAGGGAACTGTCCTATGACCAACTTGTCAGACACGTTCGCCGATTCTTCGGTCTCCACCTCCACAAATGTCCATGGCTTCGAGTCCTCCATGACCGCCATCTAAGGACCTGCAAATATTATCCCACAACCGGGATGAGACAATGTCATAGCGAGTCCTATCCTCTAAGACCTGATTAGGAAGAAAATACACTCAGAGCGTTCTAGCCACACAAATAGGACAGACAACTTACCTCACTTTCGATCCTTCCTACAAGTTAGTACATTTAAAATATCAATCAATCCAATCACTTAGATACTTCATTCAGGTTGAAGTCATCGATTAAACGACTAAGTTGATTACATGTCATCAAAACCACTCTCCGATCATCTCAAGCATTCTAATTACAATTTCACTCCCGGCTCAATGAGCCACACTTAATCAATCCTCCAATATAAACCACGGTCCAAAGGACACGACCTATCTCTAGGTGGTAAATTAGGGCCCCATTGGGCGCGACTTTTAATAGGTGGTAGGTTATGGCCTTATCAGGCGCGACCTATATCGGGTGGCAATTTACAGCCCAACGGGCGTGACCTTTATCAGATGGCAATTTATGGCCCAATGGGCGCGACCTTTATCAGGTGGCAATTTACGACCCTAGTGGGCACGACTGATTCCCAATTCGGTAGTATATCACGATCCAATGGGGCACAGCCGAGCTTCGATGATTTTCTAGATCCATTCACAACCTTTCACAATCAAAATCCAATCGAATACCAACACTAAACAGATTTGGGATGAATCCACACATAAACATCCATTCAATCAATTGATACAAACTGGTCCTACCAACCACTCACGATGCCAAAACCTGACACCAGGGATTTTCAAGTTAAATACCAAAACTTCTCCAATTTCATTCAATTCCACATTTTAGAGTAATTAATCATAATCATCATTCCACTCAATTTCTCAATTAAACATACAATTAGCACAAACCGACCACACTGCTGCAATCAACATGAAATTCTAACAATTGGCCATCCCGGCAAAATTTTCGAAATTATTAAGTAATTAAATTTAATTCCGAAAATTAAATAATTAAATATTATATTATAATAATATAATTTAATAAAATAATATTTGTAAATTCGAAATCATTAATTAATTAAAAATCATTAATTAGGGCTTAAACAAGATTATGCTAAATTAAACATACAATTAGCCCTAATTAAACATTCATTAAACTAATCATACAACTAATCTAATTTACATTAAAATAATCTAATTTAACCACATAAACCTAATTAGACTAATCTAAACACCCCTTAAGCATAATTAACTCACTAAGCAAGGATTAGAGGATAAACTCACCGGATTAACGTTCCGGTGAGTCCACGGCAAAGGTGACGCCAAGGCAGCGACACCAACCAAGGCTGGGAAGACAACTAAAATGGGCCTCGAAGTCTCCAAAACCTTGCTGGTTGCTGTTTATGTTCCAAGGACCGAACCAGAGAAGAAGAAGGGCTGAACGGCGAGGAAACTGGCCGATCGGAGCTCCGGCAAGCAGGTGGTTGGCAACCAGTGGCTCCCGAGGATCTTAGGGGTCTTGCTGGAGGTTGGGATGGGCGGAGGAAGGACCGGAATGGGAGAAAAATGGCCGAAAATGCGAAACAGTGCAGGCTACAGGCGGACCGACAAACCAGCGACCAATTCCTTCCCGGCAACACCTAGACCGGCCGACGGCTCCGTTCGGCGTGAAACCAGGACCATTTGGACGGTTTGGATGTGCTGAAGAGAATGGTGGGTGTTTCGTGAGCCGATTCACACGGAAGACCACTTTTGACTCGATTCTTCATCGAAGGGTCAGCTGAAGCAGAAACTGGAACGAGGAGAAAACAGGGGAGGAAAACGGCCGACGATGGCCTTCCGGGCGTGCGACGATGGAGGGGCTGGTGAGCTCGGTTTCCTCTGGTTCTCTTGAGCTTTTCCTAAACCTCAACCATGGAGAAAGCCATGAATAAAGGAAGAAGATGGTCTGCTGAAGAGGGGGCCCTTTGGTGAGTCTTCAAGCCTTATACAATTGTCAAAATTTCATTGGCTTTACCCCCACATGACCTCACATGACATCAGCCCATTCTCTCTCTCCTCAAGCTTCCTCTACAAGCTTGTTAATAGGTGCAATTTGTCCCTTGGCCCTTGGCATACGAATTTTGAGTATTTGTACATCAAATTCAATAAATTCTCACTCAATTCCATCCATTTGAAGCCCAATTAAATCAACCCATGTGTCCTCAACCTTCATATGACTTTTCCCCATCAAGTGATCCAACTTGCATCCCAAAGATTCGATTAAAAACGGCCATCTGACAATCTCGAACAAAAACGGCCTTAATTTGCTTTTTTGCCAAAATCCTCGGTTTGTAGAAAAATCTTATGGAGGTGAGTCGACATTCCTAAAGTGAATTGTGACTTGACAGAACTTCCAATTTCTGTAATCGGGTTCAATTTCACAGTCAATTTCAATCTGGCGTGACTTTAGCACGTCCTAATCTACCGTGTGGCTTTTAGGAATTTTCTGTGCAATTGACCTGTGGTTGATTATTTTCAAGCCACAAAGTGCATTTTCGACACATTGGCAATTCTCGGTTGTCGTAAAAACCTCAAGATTTCAAATACAAACACAAAGTATCAAAACAACAAAGAAATCTGTCTAGTGCCGATCAACAAGAATTGTGTAATTAGGTGGAATTACCCACACTAAATTACATGGTTTTGTTAAATCAACCTATTTCCAATCTCTAATCGGTCTGTGCTGTAATGACCCTTGCAGATTAGCACCGTCGAACAGTCGGTTCCTGGTCAAATTCTCAAGTCTATTGCGTTTAGATTCCTTGACGGCTTCACCTGATAGACTAGTTATCTCGTGAATGGCCAACTCAGAGAAGAAAGCTATAGACGCGAAGATGAAATGCCCGACTTATTCAATTGAAATCAGAATTGGAAAATCGGAATGTCACAATTACTCCTATGATGATAGGATTGAAAATGGTGTCAAAGATGAGACTGGAGGAACTGAACAAAGCTTTAGAGCGCTTCAAGGAGAAGTCCCCCAGCAAAGCAAAACAAGACTCTGTCGCACAGAAAAGAAAAGGCAAGGATTGAAAATGGTGTGCACCTATCAAGAAGAGAAGAACCCTTATCCTACATGACGAAGATGATGAGGATGATCACACTATTTCTACATTTGCCTTGAAAAATCTATAGAGTTTTGTTAGTTTTGAGCAGCCAAAGGACAAAAAAGGAAGAGAAGAAACATAGCAGAAAGAGAAGAAGAAGGAAGAGAAGCAGAAGAGGAAAAGGATCAAGATGACTCTTTTGAACAAACATTTGCAGTATCCTTATCCGAGGATTCTGAAATGACTATGAGTGGAATTGCAGGAGACACAAGAGCAAAAGAACATCATTTGGGAGCTAAAGTTGAGAAAGAACAAGAAGAAGACTTTTCTTCTCCACCTGTAGCCACAGTGACAGGGGAAGCTGCCAAGAAATTAGGTACTTCTCCTTCACCCGTTTTTACTAGTGATGATGTTAGTCGCTCTTCTACCGATCCAGAGAATGTCTATGCCTCTCAATTTCCTGAAGCTGATGTTGAGGCCTCCTTTCCAAGTCTTGGTAATCGACGTACTGACGTTCCCTTAAATCTCCCAACTCTTGGAATTAATTTGGCTGGACCTAGTGCACCAACAAAAACTACTACAGACTTTCAAAGACTGCTAGAGCTCCTTCTAGAGTTGAAGGGTCAGCAATATGGAATGGAGTTTGAGATCAAGAATCTCCACAAAGCCTTGAAGTCTACTTCAGATTCTCTACACGAGCAGGTACAGACCCTTAAGCTTCAAGTTCAAGAGACTGCAAAGGGTGAAGATATTGAGAAGCTGAAAGAGACCGTGAGGAAGCTGGAGGAGACAGTTCAGTCTATGGGGGATTTCCAGCTCGTTCGCATCCCTAAACAGCCTTGATTTTATCAAACCTCTTATACTTCTCCACTTTTTACTATTAACAAAAAAAGGGAGAATGTGCAGATTTAACTCTTTTTATTGGTTGTTTGAACTTTTGTTTGACTTGACTTTTGGTCTTGTGGTAGTGTTGGACCTCTTGGACCTTTTGATTTTGATTGTTTGACTGTTGAACCTCTTTGAACTTTTCGACGCTTGTAGTGACTTATTTTGGTGATATTGTTTATGGTTGGATAGTTACTTATCTTATCTTTTCAAGATTAACATGTTTTCCGTGGTTGCAGAATCGATGCTATCTAAGTCCTAATCAATTTATTTTTATAAGATATATTGTATTGCTTAAGAGTTGTTTTGCAGGTCAAAAGTTCTTAAATCTGCAGAAAAGTTTTGTTACCATAAAAAAATGGGGAGATTATTGGAGAAAACTCCTTTACTGTTTTGAAGTTGATAAAACCTTTCCATAGTCTAGTCTAAAAACTTCCAGACTGAAGTGTCAAAGTCTGAAGAACGTCAGACTTTAGGTTCAAAGTCTACTCATACTGACATATTCCAAACTGAAGAATGAAGACTTATCCAGATGCGAGATTATCTTTATTTCTTCAAGGATCCGGTTCATACGGCTTATGAATGGTTTTTTGGTTGGACATAGCACCTACATGATTGATTATCCTTAATAGAATCAATTCCTATAATCAAATCATTTGGAAGGCAAGCAAACTTAGAAAGTTCTACTTATGGAAACTAAGATCCTGATTGTATGGGCGAATATGATTGACCAGCTTTCATCTCAATCAATCAATCAACTCGAGATCGCCTTGATTGATTCTGTCCAACGGGTACATTGGAAGAAATCCTTTTGAAAATGCCAATAGTTGTGAAAGCATGAAGGAGTATTTAAGGCGGACTCTCTAATTGTTCGATAGAGAGCGTGAAAGAGAAATTTCAAAGTCTAAAGCTTCTAATTCCTTGCTATTTCATTTACCGAGCTCAAAGTTGTATACAAAAGAGAGAAACTCTTGTGAGACTTTGTGAGAGACCAGTAGAGACTCTTCACTGTAAAGTCGAGACTACAAGACTATAAAATCTCTTTTGATTCTTAGTGGAATCCAGCCAGTAGACTGTCAGCGTAGGAGAGTTGACGTATGCTTGATCTAAGCCGAACCACTATAAACCTTGTGTTCTTATTCTCTTCCCTCAACTCTTTTATTTTGACTCGTAGCTTTATTTAATTGTTTAAGTTTAAACTCTGTGCTTTGTTCATAGTTTTATCTAACTGTTTAAGGTTTGAATTCATTTAAAGTCTATCTCATTATAAAGCAAATTATTTCTACTAAGCCTTGCGAAAATTTTTGTTTACACCTATTCATCCCCCTCTAGGTGTCACTGCTAGCCCTTTCAAGTGGATAGATGTAAAATCAATCCAAACTGCTTGACAAAAATCATTTTTAAAATGAACAAGACTAGGTACCGAAATGGCACTAATTGGTTAATTAGTGTAATCAAGTCCCTGAGCCTAGATTCTCTAGTTGCGTAAGAAGTGAGGTATACTCTCATACATCACTTGGTTTCTAGCCGACTCCAATAGGCTAGCGGCGACTCTTCATTACAAAATTCTTATGAACACCCCAACGTCATGCGAGGTATGGGTTTGAGAGAACCCATGTCTAATTATGGGCCATGAACCTGTCTTTAGGCAATACCCCTAAACCTATTCCCTCCCCGCGAGGGTAAGTCGCGACAGCTTGGCGACTCCACTGGGGACTTGATTTTAAACCTTAGAGGACTTAGCCCAAGATTAATCTTGTTCAAAAATATTTTGTTTGGCATTGAGGATTCCAAGTATGCCCCTAACATTAAAGGTGTTAAATGTTTTTGCAATTGGGAGTTATAAGGGGAGGAGTGATTGTTAACCCCTTATCGTGCAGGTGTGGAGTTGAGAATGAATGTTTATGTTTTGAACTTTTGAAGTGTTGCTTGTTTATAAATTGTTGCGCATGTATTCTTTGCACCACACTACACTAGCACACATGACCTGCCGCCGGACCTAGGCCGCATAGGATTTCCTAGGATGGTGTCGAGGTGGATACCACTCTTACTACAATCATGCAGTACGAGTCGCCCATCTCGACCCCAAAAATTCCTTCTTAATGTCAAGAGTTACCACCCTGGTCAATAATCACGCGACACGAGTCGACTCTTTGACAAAGCCGGAGTCGTGGGAATCCTGACTTAATCGCAACCTCATCAGTTCAGTTCAGTAATCCCATGTCTCCATTTTGAGCCAAATAAAGTAGAAATCGAGCCACATCTCATGCGTGTTTCTATGTGTTTAGTATCATTCTTTACTAAGTGGAGTAAGTTTTCGAATCCCTTACACTTGCAACTTATTTACTCACTGTATTTTTGGTCGGTCCGTGACAATCAGGTTAATTGTGAGCCTTGGTCTATATATGATGGGAGTGTGAAAGCTAGTACGAGCACCTAGAGGGGGTGAATAGGTACAAAAACAAATTTTCCAGAGAAAAGTGTGCAACTCTAATCAACAATAGATTATGAAAAGGAAATTAGACTCTTGTAAACAAATTGAGTTACGATCAAAGTAAAAGAGCTTAAGGAAGATAATAAGAACACAGGATTTATAGTGCTTCGGCTTAATCCAAGCCTACGTCCACTCTTTCGCACTGACAGCCCACCGGCTGGATTTCACTATGAAAAAGAGTTGTTATAGTAAAGCTCTTCCTTGATTCCACAGTGTAGATAATTTGCTATACTTTCTCAAGGTCTCACAAAGACATAAACTCTCTTTTGTGTACAAGATTTCGCTCAATAATTGAATTGACTGAGAACAAGGAGTTTCAGACTTTGGAATTCTTCTATTGCGCACACACTCGAATAATTGGAACGTCTTTCTTATATACTCCTTCATGCCATCACACCCGTTGGCACTTACCGAAAGAGTTCTTCCAATCTACCCATTGGACAGAATCAATTAGGGAGATTTCGAGTTATTTAAGGAATATGTCGATAGCCCACCAATCCTGCTCGCCCATACAATCAAGATCTAGGTTTCCATAAGTAGAACCTTCCAAGTATACTTTGCCATTCAACGGATCCAAAATCCCTAAATCAATCTCAATTTGAATAATGAATTCCGACATGCTATATCCAGCCAAGAGATCTTCTTCAGTCGATAGAATCAAATCTTTAACGAAATACTCAGGTTTGGATAAGCTTTCTTCGACAGTCTAGAAACTGTCAATGAGGATAGACTTTGAGTCTTGAGTCTGGCGGTCCGGAGGTCTTCAGACTTTGATGGAAGAGTCTGTAAGTCTTCAGACTAGACTGATGGAAACGATTTGTCAACTTCAAAATACTCAAGGAAGTTTTCTCCAACAATCCCCCTTTTTGATGGTGACAAAACTTTCTTGTAGATTTGGGTAACTTTGACTTGCAAAACAATACTCAAGCAAACATGGATATTTCACAAAAGATAATTGGCTTAGTAAAGATAACATTAAAATCTGCATCCACAAAAAATAGGTTAGTCCTGTAAATGAGCAACTATCTTTGCCATGAAATAGTGCTTAAGATAAACAAACGATTAAACAGTCCAAATCCAAATCCAGTCACAGCCAAACAGCCAAACACAAAAGTAAAGTCAATTAAACAAGAAAGTTAAGAGTTTAAATCTCAAAAGTTTAAATCTCAAATCTGCACCACCGTACCACATTTCTCCGCCTTTTTGTTAACATTAAAAATGTAGAGATGAAAAGAGAATGGAATTAGAATTGCTTTGGAACACGAACAAGCTGGAAATCTCCCATTAACTGGACAATCCTTTCCAGCTTTTTCAAATCCTCCTTTAGTTGAGCCACATCTTTACCCTTGGCATTTGCTTGAACTTGAAGAGTAAGGGCATGGATTTGATTATGCAAAGAAACTGAAGAGGATTGACCTGCATTCTGCAAGTTTTGAACTTCGCATCCCAGAGCATAAATTTGGCCTCGCATCTCCAAGAGAACATCAAGCACTCTGCGAAAGTCTGCTAAATTATTACTTTGAATAATGGCTTCTACACGATCAAAAGGTGTATTGGCAGGTGATGGCGTCAGCACGATCACACAAATTTGGCGATGAAACCTCATGGCCTTCCTCAGGAAATTAAGAGGCATAGATGTCTTCTAGATCTGCTGGTGAATGACTTACTCCTTCACTAGTAGTAACAATTGAAGACGTACCTCTTTTCTCAACATCTCCCCCTGTTTTATTGCCTTCAGGCGGTGAGAAGTACCCTTCATGCTCTGCTTCTTCTTGTTCACCTCTGCCCTCTTCTTCTTCTTCTTCAAACCTCTGCTTCTTTCTCCATTGATTCTCTTTCTCTAGTCCTCTGTTAGATCTCCTCCTTGTCTTGTTCCTATCTCACATCTGTCTCTGGAACAGAACGACTTAAGTTCTTTAATGCAAGAGCAGAAATTGTGATATCATCCTCATCCTCTTCATCCTCCAATATGAGTGCTTTTCTTTTTCTTGGATGAAACAACCATGGGCTCCTTCCCTTTCCGTTTTGCAGCCGAGGAGACTAGGTGAGTCTTGACAGGGGTTTTAACCTTGAATTGCTCTAAAGCCTTGTTAAGTTCCTTCAAACGCATTTTAGAGACCATTTTTAGTCCTACCACCATTTGATCGCATGTTCGAATACAAAGAATCTTGGGAAGCTGAATGTTCAAATGTCTGAATAACTTAGCGACAAGTGCTGAGTAAGGAAGTTGGCCCTTGTCCTTCACCATCGTTCTGTACATATGGAATATAATAGTGCGTGGAAGAGAGAACTTTTTGCCAGCATTGATGGTATACATAAGTTTTGTCTCTGAGTTTGCAAAATCAGTCTTCGAAGTTGATTTGGGTCTGAGGCAGTTGATCACTATCTTGTGAAACAAAATATTTGAGGTATTCATCCTCAAATATGAAATCTTTCCTTCTGTTGTTCTATCTCGAACAAGCTCTATTGTCGCACGTCCAATAGACACACTGATTGGTTGGTATTTCCCTCTTTCAACCCTAATCACATCAGCCAATGTATCCATGTCAACCACATAGTTCTGATCTCAAACACTGAAAGAGAATCTATTCGCATCCAAGAAACTTAGATTCGAATAGAAGTAAGCAATGAGTTCAGCATGAGCCTCTGTCGTTTCAGATTAAAACCGTTCTAGTTGAAGAAGATTGAATTTCTCTCGTAGCTTGACATTCAGTGAATCAAGAAAATCAAAGCTCACACTTCTAGAGTTAATCACACTAAGCTTTAGCAACTTAGAGTACAGTTGCTTGTGTTCCTCTAAGTGAAACAAATCTAACCTTTTGCTTCGAATTTTTGCCGTAACACCTATTCTAGGTTAAAACTCAGTGTACATCCTATCATCATCATTCCCATCAGGTTGACTCAGCCCTCCAACACGTAGATCGGTTGGCATATTTGCCAATGCTTCTTCTGCTGACCCCACATGAGCAATTCCCAATCGTTTCATTGTGCATAAAAAATAGGTTTCATTTCGATACCATTTGTCTTCCAAAAATTCATCAATGTAGTTCAAAAGAGTACCACTCCTCTTCAAAGAAAGGTAAAGCTGAAAAGTAATAGCGGGCTTTTGAGTTCTTACGGGTTCTGCATCTTCAATGATTTCTTCCTCTTCTCTATGTTCAATATTCTGAGGTCTAGATGGAGGAGATGGACGCCGCTGAGAATGTTGTGGGCTCTGCTGTTGTCTAGGAGATTCTTCTTCCTCGGTGAGATAAAAATGCGTAGGTCCCTCACGCATTTGTTGTGGTCTACTGTTCGCGATCCTCGAAGACTTTCTTTGAGACGATATCTTTCACAGTCTTTAAGAGATTCCAAGCTTGTTTCGTAAGAAATGTGAAAAATTTTCGAGGATTAAACAAGAGAAGAAAAGAGAAGTGGAAGATATGTGCTCTCTTAGGGTTTTTGTGAGTAAAATGAAGAAGAACCAACAGTATATAAGATAGTTGAAGCGAGGCATATGGAACGTCGTCAAAGGAAATATAAAAATGAATTTTTAAAAAAATAACTGCCTTTTCAAAAAATTAGATAACCATCATTTCAAAAATAACTTCTTTTTCGAAAAGGAAAGATTGCAATAATCACGAAAACTGGGGAAATAACATCAATCAATTACAGATAGATGATCGTACTTTTTCGAGATTTGATTTGAGAAATAAGTTTCTAAAATAGAAGTAACTTACAGTCGTAAATCTTGATCGTTTGAGTCTGAGTGTCTTTAGACTTTCAGCCTTAACTCTGAACTTCCTCAGACTTTAAGATATTGAGTTTGGAACAAATAACTTCAAATTGATTTTTCTCCAAAGGCTTTGTAAATATATCTGCCAATTGATTCTTTGAATCAATAAACTGAATCAAAACTTCTTCATTTTGAACATGATCTCTAATGAAATGATGTCGAATCTCTTAATGTTTTGCTTTTGAGTGAAGAATCGGATTTTTGGTGAGATTGATTGCACTGATGTTGTCACATTTGATCTCAGTGCATGAATATTCAATTCCAAAGTCTCTTAACTCTTGTTTTATTCACAGAATTTGTGAACAACAACTTCCAAGAGCTACATACTTTGCTTCTACCGTAGAATGAACTACAGTACTTTGCTTCCTTGAAAACCAAGATACTGTCCTGTTACCAAGTAGTTGACAGGTGCCCGAGGTACTCTTTCTATCAACTCTACATCCGGCTAGGTCTGCGTCTGAGTATCCAAGAAGAGTGAAGTCTCATTCTTTTGGATACCAAAGACCTAAATTTGAAGTTGAGGCAATGTATTTGATAATATGTTTTGCAACACTTAAATGAGATTCTTTGGAGTTTGATTGAAACCTGGCATAAATACAAACACTAAACAGAATGTCAGGTCTAGAAGCAGTAAGATAAAGAAGTGAATCATTGATACTCCTGTATAGCTTTTGGTCAACTTTATTTCCTCATTCATTTTTATCTAGCTTTAAGGAACTTGACATTGGTATATTAGTGTTTTTACAATTCTCTAGTCCAAACTTTTTGACAAGTTCTTTAGCGTATTTTTCTTGATGAATAAATATTCCCTCCTTCATTTGTTTCACTTGAAGCCCGAGAAAGAAGGTTATTTCACCCATCATGCTCATTTCAAATTCATCCTGCATAGACTGAGAGAATTTCTTGCACAGATTTTCATTAGAAGATCCAAAAATAATATCATCAACATAAATTTAAACAAGTAAAAAGCTTTTGCTTTCTCTTTTGATAAACAGTGCAGTATCTACTTTACTTTTGACAAAGCCATTTTGAATTAAAAACTTACTTAGTCTGTCGTATCAAGCTCGAGGTGCTTGCTTTAGACCATATAGAGCCTTTTTCAGTCTGAATACAGAGTCTGGTTTTTTTGAGTCTTCAAAACCAGGTGATTGTTCCACATAAACTTCCTCTTGGATAAATCCATTTAGGAAAGCACTTTTGACGTCCATTTGGAATAACCTGGAATTCTTATAATAAGCAAAAGCAAGTAATAATCTAATTGCTTCTAACCTTGCTACGGTGCGTAAGTCTCATCATAGTCTATCCATTTTTCTTGCATATATCCTTTGGCCACAAACCTTGCTTTGTTTCTTATGACTTTTACTTTCTCGTTCATCTTGTTCCTGAAAACCCATTTAGCTCCAATGATGGATTTACCTTTTGTTTTAGGAGTCAATTCCTAGACATCATTAATATTGAATTGCGTGAGTTCTTCTTGCATAGCTTCAATCCAGCTTTCATCAGATAAAGCTTCTTTTATGCTTTTGGGTTCTATTTCAGAAATAAGAGCCACAGCACTAGACTCTTCACGCCTTTTGGATCTTGTGTGAATTTCTTCATTAATATCACTACTAATGAGATCTTTTGGATGACTAGACTTATGCTTCTAGTTGCTAGTTGATTTGTCAAATTGTTGATCATTTTTCTCATTTGAATCTTCGACGATCATTTGTTGCTGGTCTTCTGAAGTCTAAGCTGCTTCTAGAGATTTAGACTTTGTAAGGTCTGGAGTAGGTTCAGATTCTTCAAGTTGAGTATGAATCGATTCATTTTGTATAAAGTCTTGAAATTTGACATTCATTGATTCCTCTACAGATTGAATCTTTTTGTTCTATACTCTATAAGCTTTGCTTGAAATAGAATATCCAAGAAAAATACCTTCATATGATTTTTCTTCAAACTTACCAACTCGATCTTTTGCATTTTTTAATATAAAACATTTACATCCAAACACATGAAAATATAAAACAATTGGCTTCTTTTCTTTGAATAACTCATAGGGAGTTTTCTCCAGAATAGGCCTTAAGAAGACTCTATTAATAATATAGCACGCTGTAGAAACTGCTTCAGCCCAAAAATGAGAAGAGATGTTACTTTCAATTAAAAGAGTTCTAGCCATTTTCTATAATGATCTATTTTTTCTTTCTACGACTCCATTTTGCTCTGGAGTATATGGTGAAGAGAACACATGCTGAAAGTTAGATTCATTATAGAATTTTATAAAGTCTTGATTTTCAAATTCACCTCTATGGTCTGTCCGTATACTTGAAATAACATACCATTTCTCATTTTGGACATTTTTAGCAAACTTTATAAAATAAGAAAAGGTTTCAGACTTACTTGCTAGGAAATATACCTAAGTGAATCGTGAATAGTCATCCATAATTACTAGGCAGTATTTTTTACCTCAAATACTCTGAGTTCTGGTTGGTCCAAAGAGATCCATATGCAAGAGTTGTAGTACACAATTAATGGATACTTGATTTATTGGTCTGAATGAATTTCTCATCTGTTTTTCCAACACGCATGGTGTGCATAGATCAGACTTTTGGTATGTTAGTTTGGGTAGTCCATGAACAAGCTTCTTTGCTGAGATTTTGGCTATTTGCTTCATGTTGATGTGCTCAAGTTTTCTGTGCCATAAGTTTGCTTCCTCTTAAATTGAGATTAGACATTAAGATTTATCTAGTTTGATATCCAAAAGATAGATATTTCCATGTCTTCGCTCCGTGAAAGACTGAGAGGAGTTTTTACTGGTTCCTGAACATATTCCTCCTTGAATGTTGATTTTGAAACCAGTGTCGCATAGCTGACTGATACTCAACAAGTTGTAGTTGAGTCATTCCACTAAGAAAACATTACTGATCGTGAGGCTTCCAATCTTTATAGTTTCGTATCCCACAATTCTTCATTTGCTATTTCCTCCAAAAGAAACTTTTCCACCATTAACTTGTGCAAGTTTTATGAAGCGATTTGAGTCTCCTGTCATATGTCTTGAGAATCTACTATCCAAGTACCATTTAACATTTTTCTTGATAGTGACCTGCATTTAGAAAAGAGACTCAAGCTTTCTTTGGTACCCATATTTTCTTGGGTCCATTGGTGTTAGCGTAATATACGGTCTTTGCCCATACCTTCTTAATAGGTTTCCAAACCATAGGACATTCTTTCTCAAAATGATCTAAGCTATTGCACTTAAAACATTTAAAAGCACTGTGGCCTACAGGTTTTACAAAGACTTTTTAGAAATAATTTTTGTAAGAATCTTTTGTAGATCTTTGCTTAATTCTTTCCTTTACTTTAGGAAAATCAATTAGAGGAATGGTTTCAGCAGTCATTCCTAAACCTGATTTGTTGAAGTAATGTCTTAGTGCTGAAAGAATTTTTTCAAGTTTCTCAAATCCTATAAAAAATCTTTTAGAAATACTTGATATATCACTTTTCAAGAATGCATTTTCTTTTGAAAAATTGTCTGCATTTTTTTTCAAAGTAGTAACACTTTTGTCTAAACTTTTGACAGTTTCTTTCCAAACATTTTCCTGTTGTTTTAGTGCAGAATTTTCTCTTTTAAGTTCAGAAATCCTTTTGAGAGAGGTTTTAAGACTAAGACACAATTCATCAATGTATCTAGAGACTTTAGTAGGGATTTTTAAATTACTTACCTTGATTTCACTGTCTGAGTCCGAGTCTGTCTCGGAGTCTGAATCTTAGTCTGATTGTGCCATGAGACAAATATTGGTATAATCATCATCAATTTCCTCATATTCGGTATCACTCCAAGTTTCTGCTTTAAGTGCCTTTTGATATTTCTCAGCTTTTCCTTTCTTTCTCTTCAAAAGGGAATAGTTGGGTCTGATGTGTCCCTTTTTCTTGCATTCAAAGAAAACTACATCTTTATTGGATTCATCATTCTCGACTGATTTATTCTGTAGCTTTTAAAAACTTTGTTTATTTGGATTGAATCTTCTTCCCTTTCTGTTCAGTTTCCTGAACCTTCTTATCATAAGAGCGAGCTCTTCATCATCCATATCGTCTTCAGAATCTGTGACATCAGAATCATCATTAGATTTTAATGCAATAGATTTTTTACCTTTGGGATCTTCATCTTCGTTGATTTTCTCCACTTCATTAGATTGAAGAGTCCCAACCAATTCATCAACAGAGAGTGACATGATTCTTTGTGTCTCCCTTATTGAGGTCTTCATGTGATTCCAATCCTTGGACAATCCACGTAGTAACTTGTTTACCTTTATGGGTCCAGAAATTGGTTGACCTTGATATTCAAGACCATTCACGATTTCTGTAAAATGACTAAACATATCAGTGATAGATTCTTCTGGTTTCATCTTAAATGCTTCATATTGACCGAGCAGAATGTCAATTCTAGTTTCTTTCACTCGATTAGTTCCTTCATAGATGATATGTAATCTATCCCAGACTTCTTTAGCTATTTCACAAGAAGATATTATGTTATATTCAATAGGAGATAATGCACAATATAAAGAATAAATTGCTTTTGCATCAAGAGCTTGACTCTTGGTTATCTCTTCTTGAGTCATTTTACTGAACTCAACAGCTTTTTTTGATCTTTCTAAGACTGTTACAACTTTAGGAATGATTTATTTGTCTACCACGTCCCATTCTAGAAGATCCTTTGATCTTAGGAATGCCTTCATCTTGTTTTTCCATATGTTGTATTCCTTTCCATCTAAATAAGCGGTCTAGTATTACTTTGCCCTTCAACCAGACCTAGAGCCAACATACTAGCCATGGATCTTTAACTCTGAAGTAAAACACTTCAACTTAAATGAGTACACAAGCTTTGATACCAATTGTGAAAGCTAGTACAAGCACCTAGAGGGGGTGAATAGGTATAAAAACAAATTTTCCAGAGAGAAGTGTGCTACTCTAATCAACAATAGATTATGAAAAGGAAATTAGACACTTGTAAACAAATTGAGTTACGATCAAAGTAAAAGAGCTTAAGAAAGATAATAAGAACACAAGATTTATAGTGGTTCGGCTTAATCCAAGCCTACGTCCACTTTTCCGCAATGACAGCCCACCGGCTGGATTTCACTATGAAAAAGAGTTGTTACAGTAAAGCTCTTCATTGATTCCACAGCGTAGAGACTCTGCTACACTTTCTCAATGTCTCACAAAGACATAAATTCTCTTTTGCGTACAAGATTTCGCTCAACAATTGAATTGACTGAGAACAAGGAGCTTTAGACTTTGGAATTCTTCTATCGTGCACACGCTCGAATAACTGGAATGTTTTCCTTATGTACTCCTTCATGTCATCACACCTGTTGGCACTTACCAAAAGAGTTCTTCCAATCTACCCGTTGGACAAAATCAATTAGGGAGATTTCGAGTTATTTAAGGAATATGTCGATAGCCCACCAATCCTGCTCGCCCATACAATCAAGACCTAGGTTTCCATAAGTAGAACCTTCCAAGTATACTTTGCCATTCAACGGATTCAAAATCTCTGAATCAATCTCAATTTGAATAATGGATTCCGACATGCTATATCCAGCCAAGAGATCTTCTTCAGTCGATAGAATCAAATCTTTAACGAAATTCTCAGTTCTGGATAAGCCTTCTTCGACGGTCTAGAAACTGTCAATGAGGATAGACTTTGAGTTTTGAGTTTGGCAGTCCGGAGGTCTTTAGACTTTGATGGAAGAGTTTGTAAGTCTTCAGACTAGACTGATGGAAACGTTTTGTCAACTTCAAAACACTCAAGGAAGTTTTCTCCAACAGGGAGGACCCGACCTTCGCATTATTTATGCTCCTAAGGCCAAGCTCCACACTTGGTGGGATAAGTTGGACAAGAATGGCCGTGATCTCGTGCAATCCCATGTAGGACGGTTGCTCCCCCTGCTAGAAATAGAAGTTCATCGCAGCGTTGTCCGAGCATTGGCGCATGTTTGGTGTCCTAAAACCTCCACCTTCATATTTGGCAAACACGAGCTCACTCCGACTTTGAAGGAATACAGCGTTGCCATTGGGAAGCCTTTAGTTTTGGATTTAGTTAGCTCACCTATCGGGGTAAAGCATGCATTAGTTTTATCTGATTTCCTAAGAGTCAAAAGAGAGGAAGTGAGAAAAGTTTTGAGAGCAAACCGCGATACTTGCCCATTCTCATTTTTGAACAAACTTTTTCGAAATGCCCCGTCAGTTCAAATTAATAGAATCTTTTTGTTAGCGTTCTTTGGGTTTGTCGTGCTCCCTCATTGTAGGAACGCCATTAGTCCCTCAGTTGCATGGGTAGTTCTAGAGATTTGCATAAGGAAGAGTTTTGTTAATGCCATTTTAACTGAAACCTTCATTTCCCTTACCTGTTTTAAAGAAGACAAAGAGAAAACTTTCCATGCTTCCCCCGAGCTTTTGCAAATTTGGTTCCTTTCTCACACTAAAGGGTTCAACAATTTAATGGCAATACACAATCTTAGTGATTCCCATCATCCTATTTTGAAATTTAAAGAGAAGAAAGAACGTAGGCCTAACTATCATTATTCTGAGTGGTTAGGATTCACGAAAAACCCCGATCCTTTAGACTTACTATGGCATGCTAGGTGGCTTCAAGTCCATGAGCACGATTTACATGTGGAGGTGTTGGACTTGTTCCTTTACTGGGGATCGCTGGTGCCATTGAGTATTACCCAACTAGGATTACTCGTCAATACCAAGTAGTGCAGCAGCTCCCACCAGCGTTGCAAGAAGACCCACTTCGAGTCGACTTTGCCAATGGGAATCGTGAACATGAAGATTACATTATCTTGAATAAGTCAATGTGGGACATGTGCCGCCCCTAAAAGTTGGTATGGCCTAAGGAGGAGTTGGAGGGTAGAGAAAAGATCTACCATGCCTCAACAGAATATATCCTCCAACACAAAATCCTGGAGAAGCTACGCCTGAAGATCCCTGATGTACCGTTAAATGTCACAAACTGTGTAGAGATCAAGCGTCTCAAGAGGGAAGTTGAGGAAGTCAAGAATCATGCTTTGAAGGCGGCTTAAACTAGTGGACAGTCATAAGTGGAAGTCGCCTCCCATTTGTATATAGATCAAGCCGAGTGAAATGTGTCACTTGAATCTATTAGTAGGAGTAGCTTTGCTAGGAAGTTTGAGAATACTCGTTTTGTGTCTTAGTTTGATGTTTAAGGAGTATTGCCTTGTCGTGATATGCTATAGTTTTGGTGTCTAAAAAGTCTTGTCTTGCACCCATGTGCATTGTTTCTTTGAGGAAGTTTCGTTTCGTGTTTTTAATCTTCAAGGTGTAGGAAGTTTCTTTTTTATGGAGTGAATGAAATGAGAAGGTTAGATCATTGTCATGGGCCGACACTCTATTTAAATCTTATGCTTATGTGTGCTTGCTGCTCATGAATCAGGTACTAATAGGTTGTCTACTTGCGTCCAACTGTCAACACGACTAAGCGGAGATCTCCAATTTGTACTTGCGCAAAGGCCAGAATAGAGAATGAGGATGTCAATATGCACATGGCCAACATGGAGAACCAGCTAGCTCAACTTACTGCCTTGATGGCTAAGATAAGTCAAAAAATCAAGGAGTCCCCGGTCACTGCTGTAGCTGGAGCCTCTACTCCTGCTTTGTCGAGACACACTCCACCCTCAACCGGAGAGCCACATGTCACCGATCCTGCTGAAAAAGGTGCTTCTGAGGAAGCCCTTTCTGTTACATCGGTAATCGTCAATCTGAATACTCCTCAAAAGGAGGAACCTGTTGTCCACTTCAATGAAGAAAGTATAAGACGCTTGACCAAAATGGAGGAGCAACTTTGTGCCCTTCAAAGATGCGAGATGAAAAAAGTGGACAAGCTAACCCCATATTTCAAAGTGAAAGTGCCAGAGACTTTCAAGCAGCCAGAATTCACGAGAAAGTATGATTGCACTGGCTGCCCCAAAACTCATATGATTGCACCGGCTGCCCCATAACTCACCTCAAATACTACTTGAGGAAGATGGCTCGTTACTACGACAATGTCCCGCTCCTCATACATACATTCCAAGATAGCTTAGACGGCTCTGCCTTGTCATGGTTTATCGCACTGGATATTGAAAAGCTCACTGGATGGGAGGATTTTGCTGATGAGTTTTTAAAGCAATATAAATTCAACTCTGAGATTGTCCCTACAAGAGAAGAGCTGGTTCGGATGGAAAAGAAGAGAAATGAATTGTTCAAAGTGTTCGCCTAGAGGTGGAGAACGATGGCATCACAAGTGAAGCATTCACTAAGTGAGAAAGAAATGAGGTAGCTTTTCTTGAGGACTTTGCCATCTAAATATTTCTAGGGACTAGTGTACTCTGGGTGCAAAATATTTTGACAGCTGGTGGATGTTGGTGAAGGAGTTAAATGGGTAATAGATGATGGAAGAATACCTACTGGGAATAGCAAAAAGTTCCCAACAAGGAAGGACAAGGAGACGGCAATCGAAGTGGCATTTGTCCAAGAGCTATCTGCACCTGAGTCATTGTCAACACCTTCACAAAGGCTTAAAGCTATGCAAGGAAATGTGTCACAGGGATTTGACCAAAGCAAGAAGTTTCCTCGAAGGGAATTCACACATTTACCCTTACCTCTATCGAAATTGTTACCTATTCTCCTCAAAAAGAGATTGGTAGCCAAGGAGGTGCTTAGAGACAATTCCCCAAGATTCCTAGGGTTCGATGTGACCAAGACATGTGAATACCACATGGGAGAAAGGGGGCATGACATCAATAATTGCTACGAACTGAAATTGAAAGTTTACAACCTGTTGGATAAAGAAAAGTTGACCTTCAAAGAAGCTACGCCTAATGTGCAACAAAACCCTTTGCCCGCTCACACCGAAGGAGTGAATGTGATTCTTGGGGAAGTGCAAGCGAGCGAGCGACCCATTATGGTGGATGTCCCTAGACTGTATGAAGCCCTCGAGCTAGCTAGGCACTCTGAAAGAGGGGAGGACATAACTATAGAGGAAAAATTAGAACATATCCGAAAAATGATAGGTATGGGGGTAATCCGAAATGTCAATGGAGAAGAAGGGCTACTACCTATGATGGCACCATCCATGATTAGCTCATCATCCCACAATACTACTTATGACCGTGAAATGAAAAAAATTGAGCCTTCTTTCCCAAAGGAGGATGAACGAGCTGTCATAAAAAACGTCTCGAGAACAGATGCTAAGAGAACCTTTTGGAGCCGTGACTTCTTGGAGAAGATGCGTGACAAAGGTGAAGTGTTCGATACGTTGGGTCAACCAAACGGAACGTATGACTGCTATGTGAAATCTTCGCCTGCCTCCAGTTTCTTTAATGATCCTAAGGACATCGACCCTGACGGATGGGGGGGCATGGATGACCTGATGCCACGAGAGGAGGGGATAGTCACTATGATTACCATGGTAGTGATAGAATTGCCTGATGAGGATTGCACTAGTGATGTCGAGATGGAAACCACTGAGCCAATGATGATTGACCTTATGGTTAAGGAATTATCATCGATCGAAATCCTGGAGGAAGGCCTGACATCAGTCGTGATCGAACTACCGCCTCAAGAAAAGGACGAGGTGATAATGTTAGAACCTCCCTTGGAATTCAACACCAAAGCGGTACCCTGGGATTACGGGACAAAGGAAGTAAATGCCGTCACTCGATCAGGTCATTGCTATGAGCTTGCCAGAGGAACCGAAAAGAAAGCCGTAGTGGAGGAAGACGCGAGGCAATTCCTAGCCATGGTGAAAACAAGCGAATTCAATGTAGTAAATCAACTGCGGAAAATGCCGACCCAAATCTCCATCCTAGAGCTAATTCAATCCTTTGAAAAGCATAGAAACGCTTTGTTGAAGATCCTTAACGAGGTACATGTCCTTGAAATAATCGATGACATCCAGCTACAGGAGTTTGTGGGTACCATCCTACTAAAGGATCAAATCTATTTCACTGATGACGACCTCCCTGTTGATGGTGATGATCACACAAATGCGCTACACATTTCAGTGAAGCACGATAGCACCGTTGTCTCTAGAGTGTTAATTGACAAGTGGCTCCGCACTAAATATATGTCCATTAGCTACACTCCACCGCTTAGGTGTTGAGATGGAAAAGATACGTCCAACTAAGTCCACTGTGCGTGCGTTTGATGGGATGAGGAAAGAAGTGTTAGTAGAAATCAAGTTGGAACTACTTATCGGTCTATACTTTTCTTAGTACCATTCAAAGTCCTAGACATACCAACTGCCTTCAACTTTCTGTTGGGAAGACCATGGATCCATACAAATGGGTGCTATTCCTTCCAGCCTCCACCAAAAGGTACGATTTGTGGTCAGCAATAGACTCATCATTGTGCACGGAAAAACAGACTTCAAGGTGTACTATGAAACAGCTATCCCATACGTGGAGCTTGAGTGCAAAGAAGAATTAAGCTGCCAAACTCTCAAGCCGATGTTTCTGGTCCACGATCCTGTGGACTCATGCATAGGCATTCTTGAATTATCCAAGCCGGCCCTAGCAGTAGGCAAGATTATGGTAGTGAATTGGTACAACCCTGGAGGTGGTCTAGCGTTGCATGGACAAGGGATTTGAAAGCCTATCGAGGCTCGAAGAGGTTTGAGGAGAAGAGGTTTAGGGTTTGTCGAAAAGCGTGGAGGCCGTGGTAATAGAGGAGGCTGTAGTGAAGGTGGAGGTCGAGGCACCCGAGGAGGTCGAGGTGAACGTGGAGGCTGAGGTGACCGCAGAGGTCGAATTATAAAGGATAAAAGTTGCCAAAGTGTTCTTCCTCCTCCACTAAAAGAAACATTCTCAGGACCCCCGAAAATATTAATGGAAGAAGATGGAGCTATTGACGGTATAGCCCAGTTGTTTGAAGAGAATATTGTATGCACCATCCTAGCTTGCGAGGAGGCTAAATCTTCTGGGAGCATCACCGGCCCTTCAGAGTAGGACGATTCTAGCTCAGCATAGCTTTTTAGTTTATGTTTTTTCCCCTGCGTGGGAAACCATTGTTATTTTAATTTGCTTGTTTGAGTTGCCTATGATGTAAACTTTGTTAAACCCTTGACCTTGAGCCGTTGGTCCGGGGTGACGTGTGTTGTAATACGGCCTTATCCTTTCCCATTCAATAAAATAGATGCATGTTTTATCAAGGACATGTGGAAGCACACTAAACTAGTTCTATGATGGTCACTGAAGGCTGGGCTTCTACATGCTCCCTAGTTTCATAATTTCGCAAGAGTAATGAAATCTGAGGATATGAGGATGAGCTCTTGAAATAGTTTTGCGAAAATTATTTCAAAATCATTTGCAAATGACACACATTTTGTTTGTTATTAATGCGCTCTAACTCATCTCATCACATCTCAAGCATTACATTATGCATAATATTGATAAAGATTCATGTGACTCGGATTCACGTGAAGGAGATCTTTTAGAATCCGATACCAACAATGATCAGAAAGGGATCAAGCATGAATGGAATCGACATGAAGGATCGAAACCGCTGACAGAAGAACAAACAGTCACCATAAATTTGGGTGATACACAGAATGTCAAGGAAATAAAGATCGGAGCATGTCTCTCAAAGTTAGAAGTGGAACGAATGATTAATCTCTTGAAAGAATATCAGGATATATTTGCCTGGACTTATGCTAATATGCCAGGGTTAGATCCTGATATTGTAGAGCATGCCCTTCCGACCAACCCTAATGTGCCACCTAAAAAGCAGAGGCTCAAAAGAACGAAGCTAGAGTTATCCAAGAAAATTGAGGTGGAAGTCATGAAATTGTTAAAAGTGGATTTCATTGAAGTGTGACGCTACTCTGATTGGATAGCAAACATTGTACCTATCATAAAAAAGGATGGGGGAGTCAGGGTGTGCGCAGATTATCGTGACCTGAATTGAGCTAACCCGAAGGACGACTTTCCATTCCCACATATTGATGTCTTAGTTGATAATACGGTGGGATTTGAGTTATTCTCCTTCATGGATGGTTTTTCCGGATATAACCAAATCAATATGAAGGAGGAAGATAGGAGCAAAACTTCGTTCATAACTCCTTGGGGAATTTTCTGCTATAAAGTGATGCCTTTCGGTCTAAAGAATGCTGGGGCAATGTATCAAAAGGCCATGGTCATGTTGTTTCATGACATGATGCACAAGGAGATCGAAGTACATGTGGATGATATGATCGTGAAATCAAGATGAGGTGAGGACCATGTTGAAGTCTTGCGAAAACTGTTCAAACATCTTCAGAAATTCAAGCTATGCCTCAATCCCATAAAATGCATTTATGGAGCGAGATCTGGGAAGTTGTTAGGGTTCATGGTCAGTAGTAAGGGCATAGAGATTGATCCGTCAAAGGTTAAGGCTATTTGTGATTTACAACCCCCGACTACCACCAGGGAAGCCAGCAACCTAATGGGACGACTCAATTATGTGACGAGGTTCATCTGTCAGTTGTCTGAAATAGCAAAGCCATTCTTTAAGCTCCTAAAAAGAATGCAAAAATTGAGTGGGATGCTGAGTGTTAGGGCACCTTCGAGAAGATAAAACACTATCTCACTCACGCACCAGTCCTAGTGCCCCCTGTCCCTAAAATTCCCTTGATTTTGTACTTGACCATACATGATGAATCATTGGGAGCCATGTTGGCACAGAAAAGACCAAATGATGGGAGAAAATGCGCAATATACTACTTGAGCAAGAAATTCACCATTTCCAAGATGAACTACACAGAAGTTGCAAGAAGTTGCGTGGCTTTGATTTGGGTCTTGCACAGGCATGGCGATACATGCTTCATCGCCGAATCTTACCCATGACCGAAAATGATCCCATTAGGTATCTCTTAGAGAAGCCAGCATTGGTTGGCAAGTTGGCTAAGTAGTAAATCTTAATTTCAGAGTTTGATGTTCAAAGTCTGAGACAGAAGTCCATTAAAGGTCGCGCCATAGTAGACATGTTAGTAGAAAGTTCCAAGGTGTCTAGAACATCTTATGAGGATAGTGATATGGAGGAACGAATTTTACTTGTATCAAGCGATAAGTGGGCGATGTACTTTGATGTTGCAGTTAACTTAGCCAGGTCTAGTATTGGGGCAACTCTTATCTCCCCAGACGGACAACACTACCCTGTCGCCACTAAATTGACGTTCCCTTATACGAATAACGTCGTAGAGTACGAAGCATGCATTCTTGGCCTCCAGGCTGCTATCGATATGAAGATCCAGAAGCTACAGGTCTATGGTGATTCAGCTCTTATCATCTTACAGACTGAAGGAAAATGGCGAATACGAGATTCTAAATTGATTTCGTATCATGAGTTCTTGAGGGAGTTGATAGAGGAATTCCAAGAAATATCATTCAAATACTTACCAATGTCCCAAAATTAGTTCGCCAATGCCCTGGCTACCTTGTCTTCAATGTTGCGAGTAGCTGGAGGCATGGACATTGAATCGTTGAGAATCGAAATTCTTAGATGCTCAACTTATTGTATGATAATTGATGAGGAGCCTGATGGAGAGCCATAGTATCGTGACATCTTAGATTATCTTCAGAATGACGAGTTCCCCTAAGAGAGCGACACGTCAAATAGAAAATATTTGACAAAGTTGGCATTGAAATTTTTCATCAATGGAGGTGCGCTTTACAAAAGATCCTTTGATTCGATATTGTTAAGATGCGTCGATGCCAAGGAAGCCAATCACTTGATGAAGGAAATACACGAAGGGGAGTGAGGCCCCCACATGAATGGTCACCTCTTGGTGAGAAAGATCATGCGACTTGGCTACTACTGGCTGACCATGGAATCTGACTGCATTCAACACATGCGATGTTGTCACCAATGCCAAATTTATGGGGATAAGATAAACGCTCCACCAAATGAGCTTCACCAAATGTCTCAATCTTGGCCCCCCTATGTGGGGAATCGACGTGATCAGGCCCATCAGTCCAAGGCGTCAAATGGACATCGATTCATCTTGGTGGCAATTGACTACTTTACGAAGTGGATTGAAGCTAACTCGTACGCCAATGTCACTGCCAAGAATGTGGCCAAGTTCATTCGTTGCAATATTATTGCTCGTTATGGCATGCCGGAGGTGATCATCACTAACAATGGATCCAATTTAAACAACAAAGTCGTAGATGACTTGCTTGATGAGTTTCGAGTCTGACATTTGAACTCATCACCATACCATCCCCAAATGAATGGGGTAGTTGAAGCAGCAAACAAGAACATAAAAAAGATCCTAGCAAAGACAGTTGAAAATTATCGTGATTGGCACGAAAGGCTTCCTTATGCACTGATGGTATACTGAACATCTATTCGCACCTCCACAAGGGCAACTCCTTTTTCGTTAGTATAGAAATGGAGGTTGTCTTGCTTGTAAAGGTTGAGATTCCCTCGTTAAGGTTCCTTTCTCAGTCGAAGCTTGATGAAGCCGAATGGATACAGTAGAGGCATGGGCAACTAAACATGATTGATAGGAAGAGGCTGAAAGCTATATGTCATGGTCAACGTTATCAGAAACAAGTCGTGAAGGCCTTCAATCAGAAAGTTAGTCCTAGGTACTTTGAGGTCAATGACTTGGTGTTAAGGAAAGTGCTGCCAATCATTCCTGATCCTCGTGGCAAGTTCACCCCAAACTATGAAGGACCTTATGGCGTTAAGAAGATCCTCCCGGGTGGTGCTATGGTTTTAGTCGAAGTGGACGGTCGTGAGCTATCTAAGCCTATAAATGCTAATGCTATTAAAAAATATTTCCCATGAATGAAATCAAGGCCGTAGAGCCATTTCGTGCATAATCCAAGTCACATAGCATCATGCATATCATTCATACATCGCATACACGCATATTTATTTGTTTTTCAGGTACCCAACCAGCTTGATGAAGTTATAACAGGATGGAAGACGTTGACCGTTGCCCCTGAAAAGTCGATTCAAATGGCTACCCAACCTCTACAGAGGCAGTCGAGTATTTCTTTTCCTGTTATAATAAAAAAAATCGAAAATGATGAAAGAGATGAATGAACGAAAAGCAAAGCACCTAATGTCTTGCATGTTGTCGATTCAGTTGTTGTTAATTGTGTCTCCGTGAGGGGAATTTCATATGAGTGATTTTGACAAAACTTAAAGGGAATGTTAATCATGCCAAACAATAAGTGCTTAGTATGAAGAAAGGTAAGCCATTTCCAAACATGTCTTTCAAACACTTTTGAGAATTGAGTGAAAAACAACATTCTCTTAAGACAAAGGATTCATTCGCATTGAGCACAAAAATCGAAATTATAAAGACATTTCCTTCATCAATCCTAAGCAACGTACTAATCTCTTGCCAGCCCTTTGTGCCAAATAAAGATGATCATTCAAAGTACCCTTGTCGAAAATGACCCTACATTGGGGCAGCATAGGAGGTTACAGTCGTGTTGTAGAGCGAAAGATTGAGAAAGTTCTATTACTTTCACTCACATCAATCTTCTGGTGATAGCTCCAGAGGAATCTTCTGGAGGTAATTCTATTTTGTCTTATCTTCCAAGTTCTCGACTTGTAAACCCGATGAAGACAGTGACAAATGTTCATTTATTGGCCTCAAAGCAATAATTCATTTATGTAAGCCCTAACAGAACCTATATTGCGGTCCTTTCAAAAGACCCTTTTGATTGATCAGATTGTGCTCATCATGAATGTTTCTGAAAGCCTTTGACATGGGTTATGTGAGATACCCTCAGCAATCAGCTACTTCCTATGTGAATGGATGGGATTAAGCAGTCATTTTATCGAGAGTGTGTGAAAAACCCTTTCTAACTAAGAAGCTCTAGTTTGGCATGCTTAATGAGCCTTTTTCACAAGTCGTAGCCGTTCTGATAAGAACTTGATTTCTTGAGAATTTGACGATTAATGATATATCCCCGAGCAAGATGACAGTTTTACGCCACACGATGCTGATTGACATTGAATGTTCTTCTAAAGTAGTCGGACTTAGCTTGATTAGCTTTTTCAATTAATGTTGCAATATTGCCAATACGTCTCTTGATGACGTCTCTAATGACATTTGCTCAGTTACTTTTGACGGGATTCCTCAGTGAAGCCATGCAGTTTTCAAGAGGTTAGCGGGTGCTTCCCTAAAAACCAAAGGTTCATGGTCAACCTTAAACCATGTCATCTCCAAAGGTTCATGGTTAGCCTCAAACCATGTCATCTACACAGATCGTGGGGGTTTATCCTTAAACCACAGGGTTGGTGGCTTTTCCTAAACCACACGGTTCGTGGGTCATCCTTAAATGACAAGGTTGGTGGATTTATCCTTAAACCACGGGGTTGGTAGCTTTTCCTAAACCACACGGTTCATGGGTCTATCATTAAACCACGAGGTTGGTGGGTCTATCCTTAAACCACGAGGTCGTGGGTCTATCCTTAAACCACATGGTTCGTGGGTCTATTCTTAAACCACACGGTTGGTCTGTTTATCCTTAAACCACGGGGTTGGTGGCTTTTCCTAAACCACACGGTTCGTGGGTCATCCTTAAACCACAAGGTTGGTGGGTTTATCCTTAAACCACGGGATTGGTGGCTTTTCCTAAACCACACGGTTTGTGGGACTATCCTTAAACCATGAGATTGGTAGGTCTATCCTTAAACCACGAGGTTCGTGGGTCTATCCTTAAACTACATGATTTGTGGGTCTATCTTTAAATCACACGGTTGGTGGGTTTATCCTTAAACCACGGGGTTGGTGGCTTTTCCTAAACCACACGATTCGTGAGTTATCCTTAAACCACAAGATTTGTGGGTTTATCCTTAAACCACGAGGTTGGTGGCTTTTCCTAAACCACGCAGTTCGTGAGTCCATTAAACCATGAGGTTGGTGGGTCTATCCTTAAACCATACGGTTAGTGGGTCTATCCTTAAACCACGGGGTTCGTGAGTCATCTTTAAACCACATGGGTCATGGGTCATCCTTAAACCACAAGATTGATGGGTCTATCCTTAAACCACGGGATTCGTTGGTCATTCTTAAACCACATGGTTGGTGGGTCTATCCTTAAACTACGCTTTTAAAAGGTTCATGAGTCTATCTTTAAACTGCAATTTTCAAAGGGTTCGTGGGTTTATTTTTGAGTCATAGATTTTCATTTCCAATCGAAACCTGTTTGTATACGGTGAAACTTTCCCATCTCGGTCAATGACTGTCTTTACAATGTAAGGCCATCATCCCACACCCTTTTATCATTTATAGCCCGCTAATCAGTGAGTTCCGCAGACAAAATTTAGGTGTCTTTTATCTTTGAAATTAACCTATTCGAGCTCACATTCAAAGAGGGGCAGCTGTTGACACCTAAATTTTACAATTTTGTTGAAGACTTAATTGCGTAAAAAATAGGGATTAATTTTCAAACCTTAGCCAAAAAAAAATAATAAAAAAGAAAAAAAACGAAAAAGCAATTTTTACTAAATTGCATCGCGTTTTAGCATTAGGAATATTTGCATCACTAATGATAATTTTTATTTTATTTTATTTTTTCAAAAATTTTGCTAATTGAAAAAAAGAAAAAAAAAAGGAGAAGAAAATTGAATGAGGCCGAGTAGAGGGCTTTTCTTCATCCGTGGGCTCGCCCACCTATCTCTTTTCCTTTTCTCTCCTTTGCACTTGGGCCGGCCCATCTCCTTTTATTTCAGCCCAGCCCATGCGTGAGTCTTCTTCCTCCCCTCACACCAACCACGTTTTTGCGAAGGGAGGAGAAAAGAGAAACGTACAAGCGAAGGGCGAGGTAGAGGATTGCAAGGCTAGAGGATCGCAAGGTAGAGGACAGCGTGATCCCAGGGTTGGAGATCAAGCAACCGCAATAGGCTGGCGGTGGCAGAAGCCATGTGCACCTGTCGTTGGCCGAGCTTAAAAGGAAGATAGCAAAAAGAAGAAAGGGTTCTCGGCTGGTTCTTGGGTTCAAGTGAAGGACAGGGAGTTGGAGAGAGCTAGAGAGAGTAGAAGGCGAGCCAAAGGGAGAGAGTGAGACTGAGAGAGCGTTTTGCCGTCGCTTGAAGTATGCCCATTGTCACGCCATGATCCTCGAGTGAATACCTATCCCTCGGTGGTCGATAAAATTTGCGACTTCCCAGGATGAGTCGCCGACCATTTCATTTTATTACACATGTGGAAGCAAATAACAAATCCCCTTACAGTAACCATCTTGGGATAGAAAAGCAAGACAAAAGATTCACAAACAAAACATGCTTTTATAAACTAGCTAAGTAATATACAAGAGTCTATACTCAAAAGATTTCAAAAGACTTACTCTCAAAAGAAGCTATTCTATCTGACCTACACTTCAGGTCACCTCAGCTCGACTCTAGATCTTCCACCCTACGGTCTTGAAAAGTTAAGCCCACGACGGGGTAAGATATAAATCTCAGCGAGTTCACGCTCTAAACCCCGATTAGGAGGGTAAAACGCCTAGACCATCCTAGACACACAATCATACAACCACAGAGACTTACCTTGTCTCTGATCCTCCTTACAGGTCAGTACAGTTCATATTCCACCCATATGCATCTAGCAAATTCACACATCAATTGGAACATCTAAATTAATCTCTGCTCACACAAGCAAGAACTACCAACATGCATTGGTCAATCAATTTCACTCAACATGCATTCCAATTAATTATTACTACCCGCACGGGCAGTTTTACCCGACACACGTCGGTCCTCTATCCACCAACACACACTGGGAATGGTAATATTCACCAACACACACTGAGGACGGGTTCTCTTAACCTTTAACGTCCACCAACACACACTAGGACGGATTCTCTTAATCAACACACGACCATTCAATCTCGGCCCAGGACACCGTGCATTACACTCAAATGCCTCAATTAAAATAGTTATCCTGGCATATTTTCTTCATATTAAAAACATCCCGGAACATAGTCTCTCCAGCTCTCTCCAACTCCATGTGGGTACACGGTCAGGTCGAACCTAAAAAATTGATATCTCCCTTTTTTAAAATCCCACTATTTTATATAGTATATAAAACCATTTTCGGCGTTAAAACTCGACAACCGAGATATTTTGAATAAATATTGAAATTTCCCAAACTTTGGAAAAAATTACCAAAATTCCAATCAGCATTCAATTTACACAAATTAACACTCAATTGTAGAAATTAACCACACCATTACAATCAGCACGAAATTCCGATCACCGATTATCCCAGTTTAATTTCCTGAAAATAATAAATAATTAAATAAATTAAAAAATAATAAAATAAATGCAATTAAGTAAATAAATAAATTGTGATTAATTAAACTGAACTACTTAATTAACCTAACCATGCAGGCACCTGCTCAATCAAGTCTACCTTAACCTCCTTTATATAGTCAAAACTCCAAAACCTCCCTTCTTAAAATAAACTTAACACCCTTTTTTTTGTTCAAACACTTCAAAATAAATTCATACGGGGTCCTATATTTAAAATTAACCCGCCAAACTTTGCACGCACCTCATACAAAACCTCCTCGTTTTATTGAGCGCATAAGCCTTGCTGTCCGAACCTGACACCTTATTTATTTTCTATTTAATAGTCTAATATGTCACTTTTTGCAATAGTTATAAATTACCAACATAGAACAACCATTCGTATAACCTCACGCGCAAGTCCTAAGCAAGTCAAAATTCGATCACATCACCAGAGACACATGATTCAGCAAGCAGCACACCAAGAACAACAACAAAATCACAACCGGTCCTAACCGGCAAAAACGGGGCCACTCGCGCGTCTCCGAGTTTAAATCCAGAAATCTAATCAACCGAGTTCAGAAAATTTCCAAATTTGAATATATTGCAAAGGACACATAAAAGAACATTTTTTATGAGACATCTTAACCCAGATTCTTCTAGATTCGACACAGTAAATCGCTCAATCCAGTACCAAAAACTGGGTCCGTTTCCAAAAAGTCTATTTTCCAAAATTAATTTGGTTCGAGGTCCAAAATATGTCTGTTTGATCTAAAATTTGAGTATGTTAAACTAGAAGATGTGACAAACAATTTTTGCGAAGAAACCATTTTGAATCAACCTCAAATTCGCAACCCATTTCGGTCCACAAAAATGGCAAACGGTGAGAGTCTAGGAATCCGAACTACAGAAAGTCCACTGAGTTGGACTAATCCATCCTCAACGATGCTAATCTCACTAATTAGATTAACACTAATCCATTCTAAGGCTAATCTAACCATTCTAGATTATCACTAAACAATTCTTAATCTAATTTAAATAACACTTAAGCATAATTAACCTCCTAAGCAAGGTTTAGTGAGTAAACTCACTGGTTTAGCGGTTCGGTGAGTCCACGGCGACGGCAACACTTAGGCGAGCGACAAACAAGCTTGCCGCGACACCAAGTGAGATCCGAACAAGCCTTAAAACCGCCTTGCAAGCCCAAGGCTTGCTGTTGGAAAACTAGTCTTGTTCTACTTCTGCTTGAGCTGCTGGTCAGGTGGTTGTTGGCGCGGCTTGGTGGTCTTGGCTCGGTGGGACGGCGGCTAGATGAACAAGTAGAGCTGCTGGTAGATCGACGAAGGAGCTGGTAGAGTTCTGATGGGTGGGGGCTACTCTAGACGTGAAGATGCAGCTAAGTGTTGTTGGTGCAGGGGCTGTTCTAGCTTAGGTAGTTGATGAAGTTGGCTGGTAGACGTGAGTAGAGATGAGCTGGTGAAGGTGTGGGGTGATGCTTGGAGTTGGTGAAGCTAGAGGTGGTGCTGATGGGCTAGATGATGGAGAGATGGGCTGGTGGACATGCAGCAAGAACAAAATGAAGAGAAGCAAAAACCAGAGGAAATAAGGAAGAAAATGAGGAAGAAGATGAGGAAAGTAGAAGCAAGGGTCGGCCAAGGGGGGGATATGCACAAAAAGGAGGGGACAAGGGGGACCAAGGCCTAGCAAGTCAAGGCTTGAGCCAATGAGAAGCTAAGCTAAAAAATCCAAACACTTGAGTGTTTTTCACCCCTATCTTCAGCCAAATTTGTCAAGCCAACACCCAATGGCCAATTTTCTCCCAATTAACTCACAAACAAACCCAAATTGAAGTCCAAAAATGCTAGCCAATGTGCCCATACGAATTTCCATCTATTCCATCACAATTCCTCACCAAATTAAGTTATTTTGGCAGTCCAAAATCCTATGGTAGCAGGCCATACGAATTTCCCTTCCACTCTTCAAAAATTGATCCAAGTTGGTGGTCAAAAATTCAACCAAAGGTGCCCATCCGAATTCTTAAATTCCTTTTTGCCAAAAATCAATTTTTCCGCAAAATTCTGGACTCATTGAAATTTCTCCAAAATATGAGACGAGGTCCTAAAAATAAATCGTGACACGCTCGAATGTTCGATTCCAGAAACCAAATTCGATTTTGTGGTTAAAATCAACCGGATGCGATTTTAGTCCAATCTAACCTACCGGGTAGCTTTTAGGGATTTTACTACGATTATACTCCTTAATGGCTTCACCCAATAGATTAGTTAACTCGTGAGTGATCAGCTCAGAGAAAAAGAACTGTAGGCGCACCGATGAAAAGCCCATTTCATTTTATTGGGACTGGTCGAAAATTCAGGATGTCACACCCCTTGCTCGCCATCCGAACTAGGTAGGCTTCCCTAAGCCATGTGCTTCTTTTCATTGTCTCAGGCCGGAACTCATGGCCAACCAGTTCGCGCAAGCTACGGCCTCACCGATCCTCCATGAAAGCTCATAGATGTCCTAGTGCATGTTGATAGACGTCTAGGCTTGTGCTCGACTCCATACCAGTACGAAGATTCTTCGTTTCTATTGTGTATGCTAACCGATTGTTGAAATACCTGAAAGAGATTCGAGTTCGTGAGTGTGTTGTGGTTGAGGATACTTGCTGTGTTCACATCTGTTCGAGTGTGATTAATATGTCCCTTAGTGGATCTTGAGTGTTGCTTGTGCATGTTGTGTTGATCTTTACCTGAATCCGAGCCTCAAGTGAGCCCGTATGGCCCTTTTAGCTACTGCACACCCAATGTTTGACAAAATGCTCCAAAGAGAGCCGAAATATAGTTTGTGTTTTTTTAACTCGGAATTGACTAGTGCCTGTTGCTATCTCTCTTAAATCGTGTTAGTTTTCATTGCTTACACTGCACTTCTATATAGTTTGCGTGAAATATTCGTGTGTTTCGAATCAACAAAATTATTTTTGGCGTCAGAGACGGTGGCCGAAGTAGGTGGTCGGCACCAGTGGTGATGGACAACTGGTGGACGGCGGTGGTTCGGCAATGGAAGGGATGATGGTTACGCCAATCGGTGTTGTCGTGCGGGCAAGGTCCAGGTTGAAGTATGGCTTCGGTGAGGAGTCGGGCGTGAGAGTGCATTGAGGAAGAAGGCAATTTTAAAAAAAAAAAAACGATGAAAAGAAAAAGTGCAGAAAAGAAATAGAGAAAAAAAGATAAAAGTGACTTCGGGAAGGAGGAGTCGCAAAAGGAGAAGGGGAAGGTGCGGGGAAGGGATGAAGTAAAAAAAAAAAGGATAAAGAATAAAAAAGGAAGAAAAAGCAAAACAAAAAAAATAGAAAACTATAAAATGGCAAAAGTTGGCTTCGGAAAGGACGCAGTGAGGAAAAGACAAAAAAGAAAAAATAAATAAACATTTAAAATAATTAAAAAAAAAAAATTCAGAAAATATTGAAATTTCGAGTTTTTTAATTAATAAAAAAAGAGGAAAAATTATAAAAATTAGAAATTAAGGAAAATTAAAAAATTCTTAGAAAATTCCTAAATTCAGAAAATTCTAAAAATTTCAGTAGAAATTAGAAAGACACCAAAAAAAATTCAAAAGGATTTGGAAAATTTTTTTAAAAAATTCAATTTTCCAATAAAAAATCCAAAAAAAAAAATTAAAGAATTAATTAGACAAAATATTCAAAAAAGTTAAAATTAATCTCTTAGTTTATTTTCTAAAAAAAATGAAAATTTAGTTTATTTTCTAAAAAAAATGAAAATTTCTCAACTCTAGAGTTGTGCTACAAAAATTGACTAAGCCTTTAGGGCTTTAGGACAATTGTCTTTGAGTGCATAATGTTGATACGTGGAGTTTGGCTTCTCTTTAGTCTAGTTAGGATTAGCATTTGTCTTCTCTATAGTATTAATTCTTTGCTTTCCCGTGCAATTTATTTAACGTTTTCCTTGTTTGCTAATTGTTATTTTAATAACTGCACTCCTGCATAATCATCTCACATGTTAGTGGATAGGTGTAAAATCAATCTAAATTGCCTAACAAAAATCCATTTTAAAATGAACAAGATTAGGTACCGAAAGGACACTACTTGGTTAATTAGTGTAATCAAGTCTCCAAACTTAGATTCTCTGGTTGCGTAGGAAGTAAGGTATACTCTCATACCTCACTTGGTTTCTAACCGAACCCAATAGGCTAGTGGCGACTCTATATTGCAAAATTCTTATGAACACCCCAACGTTGCGTGAGGTATGGATTTGGGATAACCCGTGCCTAATTATGGGCCGTGAACCTGTCTTTAGGACCCCTAAACCTACTCCCTCCCCCCGAGGGTAGGTCGCGACAAAACTACATTGCAAATAGAGAATTAATAACCTATTATGATAAATCTATGATCTTACAGTTTATAAACAATAAACCCGAAGCACACATGGTGAAACTAACTTCGATCGATATTACCAGAAGCAGTGGTGATTTTGAAGGACCGAATTTGACAGTGGCAAAACTGAATAAACCACTGGCAACAAGATAAGAAACGATGACGAAATGGGTCTAGAGTTCTTAAATTTATGCTTGTCCTACATCAAAAGGAGAAACAAAAGAATTAAATCCCTGACTAATATATTCCCTTCTATAGAAGAGATGTTGCTATGCCAATTGCCTCTCTAGCAATACCAGACCTCGATAGACTCAATGACGCAAAAGCATACGGGTTCAACAGCTTGAACATAGATTGAATAAGATCATGAAATATCAGAGAAGATTTGAAAGTATCATTGAAGCTGCGAAAAAAATGGAAGGCATTGAAGCATGTGAGAGCGTGCAAATAGAGGGGATAAGTCGATCTATTATGTTCTCTTCTTTTCTTGTCCCTTAGTAGCAAAAACTCTTCCTTTCCCTCCAGAGTGTCCAATCAAAGCACTAAAAACACTGTCGAAGTTATCAGGTAGTTGTGGATTTGACATGTGATGAATATAAAAAGCTATAAGTGGCATACAAAAGAATTTGAGCATCAAAATTAAATGTTGTTCTGTCATCTCCTATGTTACTCTTGTGTACTTAAGTTTTAAGACCATTCTTCTCGTCTCTTTACTTTGCTCTGATGATTCCTTCTTCTTGAATTGCTTATGTACTCACAACTAAAAACAAGAATCGAGTAAAATGAAATCAACTAATCCCACTCAAAGTAAATCAGGATGTAACACATTAGACTCCCTTACAGATGGCGAGAATCGGTCATTGATTACAATAAATATCTTATCTTAATCTTTATAAAACAATAAACCGATGCAAGCAGGGTGCAAGCAGGGTGCAAAACTTGAGTGAAATTACCGGAAGTAGCGATGATATTGAAGGACCGAATTTGACTGTGGCAAGCCTGTGACAGCCCAAGCGATGGTGCGCGAGGAGGAGGGATGGCGGTGCATCCGCGCCTCGGTCCCTGGACGTGCGCAAGGAAGTTGACGGGGCCCCTCTCTAGTCCCACATCGCTTAGGAGGGAGTCATGGGCTTGTTATAAAAGCTTGGGCTCTTTTAATCTGTGTAACGCGTTTCACATATGCTTCCGCTGCGCTAAAAACAAACCCGTGAGGGAGGGCAGGCCGGTGGGCCACGCCTCCAAAGCGGACAATATTATGGCTTGGGAGAGATGGCCCTCTGCCCCTGTGTAACGCATTTTAAAACGGTGGGGATTCAGTGTCCAAAGCGGACAATATTATATAGTGGGGTCCAATTGCCTGCACTTATCCTTGTCGCACATCAAATGGAGAAAAAGAAGAGAGGAACATCCCTTTCTTATGCGGACTCGACAAGGAAATGTGGGAATTGATCCCCGTTTCTTGCTTTCACACAAGAAAGTAGTCCTTTTGCATTTCTTTCTTGTTTTGGTATATTTCTCATTTCACCACTAACTTTTGTCTCAATAAGATTTCCCGTATGGCAAACGTAACTTTTTATCAACATAGCTAAGAAAAAGAGGTGGAAGGGAAGGGAAAGGAAAAGACCATGCTTAGATATAATTACAAAAAAGGAAAAGAAAAAGAAAAAGGGCAAACTATCAACAAAAATAAACAAATAAAAGGAGATCCAATTGTCACATTAATTGATGACTTGGCAATTTGGATAGCCATGATTTGATCAACCCTGGATGGTTGACCTGGGATCCTCCGATTATAAATTGGCTCTAATTTTTTTATAGAACTTTATGTCTTGGCTAAGTGGATTGGTTGAACCCAATTGAGGATTGACCAAGTTGACTTGAGTCTAATTGAGTTGACCTAAGTTTATTGGGTTGGCCCAAGGCCTTATAATTGTTCTTTTTCCCAGATTAGGCATATGAGTTTAGCCATCACACTTTATTGGATCCAATTGGCCAAATTGGGCTTCGACCCAAATGGGTCAAACCAATTCGGTTTAATCAGGTTGACCCGGCCTAACCTTATTAGTCTCGATTTGTTTTTTTTTTTTTTTGGGTCAAATTATGCAAAATTGCTATGATTTTGCTAAAATTAATATATTAAAATTGAGTTTATTTAGGCTAATCATATTCAAATTGGGCTTATTGGCATTGCTTATGAAGGATCGATAAGGCCCCCATATCACTACTCGAAAATTGGCTCACTTGTCTCAAGTTCAATTTCTCAAAATTGGCTTGAAATTTCAATGGATTACGGCCCCTAGATTAAATTTTTTGAAGGAAATTATTCTAAAAAATGACTAGAAATCAATGAATTTTGAAATTTGCCGATCAGGAGTCAATATTCTTGGTTTGATCAAACAATTGATTCTTCATTTTTGTTTGTAAAATTGATGAATTATAAGTCTAATTAAGCTTGCAAGAATTGCTTAGACGATTTTCAATTTTTGAAAAGTGTTGACCAAGGGTTGACTTTAGGTGTTGATAAAAAAGTCAACTAAAAGGACATTTTTGGATTACTCATTAAATCAATGGCTAAATGTAGACAATATGGCATGGATCTTGAAAAACTTTAAAAAAAAAAAACACTTTTGGACTAGGAACCGGCCCTATTGTGATTAGAGACCCCTAATCTCAAGTTTTTGCTTCTGTTTGGACCTATAAGTAGACTTATTAAACAAGTCGATCGGGTTGGGTTTGGGTAGGGTCATAAATGGTCTAACCCATTTATGGTTCATTTATCACTGTACAAAATTTTTTATCCATACCCGACTCAATTCATACTCGACTCATACCCCATCCATTTAACTAAACTTAAGAAAAATTATTTATTATGATTTTCATTTTAAAAATGGTATTTCCAAGATACTTTTATGCAATACCAATTTAATGGAAAAATTTTATAATTTTTTAAAATTTTATATTTAAAAAAATGAATTTTTAATTATATTTTTTATTTCTTAAAAATATATTTTTTCTTTTTCCCTTTGCTTTTTTCTTTTCTTTTTTTCTTCTTCTTCAGCTGGCCATTGGCCACGACGATGGCCGGCGACCAACCATAGGAGAGCCTCCAGCTTTCTGGGCTTGCCCGACACTAGGGAGCTTGAGCTCGGCTGGCACCGGAAGAGGAAGAAGAAAGGTAAGAGAGAGATTGTGAGGCTTTAGTTGAAAATTGGTTCTAAGTCCAACCCATTTAAAATTCATTTATCTTAAAACTTCAAATTTTTAAACCCATTTAACTAGTTGTTTAAAAAATAAGTGACCAATTTATGACCAATTTAAATCAATTTATGATTTAAATTGGTGGGTTTAAGACCCATTTTGCCATCTCTACCTATAAGTTAAAATTAGATGTCAATAATGTGCAATATGGTCCCTGAATTTAGGGACTATAATGAACATTCCCAAATAGCTCAAGGATTATATTAAATAAATTAAAATCTAGGGATTACATTGCATATGGGGTCAAACTTCAAATACCACATTACATAAATTAAAATTTTATGGACGACATTATATATTTAATCAAAGTTTATGGACTGTTTATGCTATTAAAGTAATGCTTTCAATGCTTTGCATAAATTCTCTACAGCATGCAGGAATGAAATGGAATCAATTAGAATCTTTTTTCTCATTTTTTTTAAAAAATAAAAAAGTAAACCTTCACAAGAGGGCACCAAGGAGGAGCAGCCACCTTCACAAGAGGGCACCAAGGAGCAGCAGCCCATATATAGAACTTGGTTTAAGAGGGACTCTTAAAATATCCAATAGTTTTGTTAGAAAAAGAAATTACAAGAACAAAGATCCAAAAAGTCCAAGAAAGACTGTATCAAGTTTAGAGACAGTAAGGACCCAAGGAATTCAAAAAGTTCATCAATTAGGAATTAATTCCGTATCAAGTAAAAGAATCTGATCATCCATGCGGTCCCCCAAAAAGATAAGTTCATCTTCAGCACGGTTGACTTTAGGCCCCAAATATGCCTCTAAGCAAGAAAAAACTGATGTACACGTCGACGACGTGTCAGGTGCATGGGATCAATTTGTTATAAGCAAAAGTTGATAAGATCATTGTAACATGGAATAGTCAGATACACAAACCCGTTCCGAAAACCAATCTTTCCAGCCTATCTGGATTAGCACAGCATGTTGCTTGGTACGTCCATAACTAGAGTAAAAAGTGCGGGGTAAAAGGGATAGCCATGTTTGGACCCCAGAAAAATTGAACCGGTCATCTGCGACACCATTATCAATTAGGGCAGAGAGGTTGAAACCATTTTCTGATGCAACGTTTACTACCATTTATGACATTTTTCAAGTAGCCATCTGAGAATTACTTTCAAAAAGTAGTTTGTCGCCTCATTCATTTCAACATTATCACTCGGTCAATCACTCGGTCATAGAACATATTTGGCATTCCTATGGATGTCATCAGAAGAGTAGGGGAATATGTACCACCATGTCATTTTCTAGGCAATATGTTGTCAACGTCAAACAAGAGGGATGTTGTACCACTGTAACGAGAATAATAAAAAATCACACAAGTTGCAATCTATTACATATAACATTAGTGACAGTTCACAGTTGTGAAGATAGTAACTCATCATAAGGTGCATGCTACTTAGCAAACTTACACTTATAAACACCATTATTTATGCAGTCGTATATCCATCCACTATGTCATGCCCCGATCCTCAGGCACGCATACATCCTTCTACTTAGTCGATTTTATAATGCGATATGTTAGGACTAAGTATCGCCAACCCTTTCGTTTATTAAGCACATGCGGAAGCAGTTATAAATTTCCAGATAATAACACAATGGGATAGAAAAGCAATGCCATATTTTTCATATTGAAATCTACAACCAAACCTTTATACATGGCATAATTCAAAGTCTATTCACAAGACTATTCATAACATTCTAGTTTCGCACTATTCACATTTAGACAAGATTCACAAAAGAGGATGGGATCTCAATCCTCATTCGAGTCATATTTAGGATCATCCTAATCCTCTTCTGACTCTTCTTCACTAAGCTCACATCCTTCAAGCTCTTCATCTTTTTTTGGCTCATCGTCCTCTTCTGGTTCCTCCTCCACAGGCTCATCTACGGGCCTGAAATGTTGCCCCACAACCAGAATGAGACTATGTCTCAACAAGTTCTACCCCACTAAAGCTCGATTAGGAAACCAATACGCTAATCGGGATGCCTATACACACACGGGTTAGAAGACTTACCTTGGCCTCAGATTCCACCTGCATATTAACACAATTCAATAGGCACCCCAGCAATCGACACTCTTGACGTCTGGTCACCAAATTCGTCGATCTTTTACAATGGACACATGTCCTTGATCATCACCTAATTGAGTTGACGATGGTCGATGCATACTCACAACAAACCATCTTTCTTTTTCTCACAAACAAAATTAATGTTTCCCCAAAGTGATGCACTAATATGCATGAATTCCTCATATATCAATCTTCACATCTGCATCTTCAGTTCTACCAATTCAGACAATAACAGCTGGTAAGAAGCCTTCGAGAGTGGCTCTATCCTAGTGCTAGCTCGATCGTAATTTCTATCTCTTTCTCTGACGATGGTCTGATAGATCTTGTGACAATACATCTATAAATTATTAGACTACTGAGATGTCCTCCATCTCTAGTTCTCCAATCTGTCCTACCCAAGACAATCGCCAATCAATCTTGGCAACCTCCGTCTAACAAACAAGTTGCCTTTAGCCAACGATATTAATGTAATCGAAGATTCTTTTCGACTCCCAATAACCTCGACACTTTCACATGCTAATGGACTAAACTAGATTACTCCATGACTATGATTCATTATCACAAGATGCTCCATGAACCCACACTATTCACGTGGCATCAAACTCACACCTCAGCAACTAATCAAGCACAACTATTGCTAGTGATTCCCCTCTCTTTCACTTTTACTTCAACAATTTAAGTTCTACCAACTCAACACAAAACTCTGCTGTGCTGCTCTGATAAAATCACCTCCAACACATTCTTTCTCCGATCGGTGCAAGGTCAATTCTACTCCCATTCCTTTCACCATCCTAGTGGCGTTCTGGTAGCAGTAGCGATGTCTATGTTACCTTAGACTTCCACTGATAGTCCTTCACCTAATGGCCATGCTAGTCATCATCACAACATGTTCTAGTCATACTCGAACACTGGATTTATCCATGCTTCCTTCTACAATTCCGACACCTATCCGGTGCATCTTCTATCTCCTATAAGGTGAAAGCATGCACTCTTTCTGGTACCAGAGACCCATTCCAAAACTCCATCGTGCATTCTATGGCGCACTTCCTGTGATCTGTCCCATCAGCCTTCTAGGACTGTCTCCGGTCAAGTAACCCTGTTGGCTATACTCGAAACAAATTCTTGTCCTAAGAAAACATAAGGTCGATCTTTGCCATCATGCACAGGAACAGTATGTTCCATTTTGACTCAATGTTGACTTAACTATCCCACTCTTCTTATTAGATGGAATAGAATACTCTTCTCTTGACACCGGTCTTTTCCCTGACCGATTTCCATCTCTACTTAAACTGGATCTGTACTTCGACTCAGATGTAATGGCTCGCTCCCAGATCATATCTCTACTCTGGATCTCAGCAAGTAAGGCAACAACGGCGATAGTGACAGCGACAACAACGGCGGCTCGGTCCTAAGCTTGCTGGCTCAACCAATTCCAAGGACACTAGCACCTAAACGATCCCGTCGAACCTAGAATCGCTCGGTGCTGCTATGCTAGTACCAACCTGCGGTGGTACTCTTACACTCGAGCTGGCCAAAGCCGACACTCTGCCACAACCACCTCGGGTACTAGCCTATCTCAGCAATTTACCTCGAGTCACAGAGGACATTGTCCTCTTACTAAGAGTTATCAGCTCCTTCTCGCTCATGGTTCAGTCTTTACACCGAAACCCGTCTTCCAAATCCACACTGGATTAGAAGGTGAGCAATCTACACACAACAAACAATTCTAGCATTCAGCTAACATAGACATGCACCAGCATGAATTTAAAGGCCTTTCTTACTACTATCCCCAAACTTATCGCTCCTTATCACTCCAATCTTAAACTTCGCTCTGATACCACAAAAAGGGGATGTCACGCCCCGATCCTCAAGCACGCACACATCCTTCTACTTAGTCAATTTTATAATGCGATATCCTAGGACTAAGTATCGCCGACCCTTTTGTTTATTAAGCACATGCGGAAGCAATTATAAATGCCCAGACAATAACACAATGGGATCGAAAAGCAAGGCCATATTTTTCATATTGAAATCTACGACAAAACCTTTATATATTACATAACTCAAAGTCTATTCACAAGACTATTCATAACATTCTAGTTTCGCACTATTCACATTTAGACAAGATTCACAAAAGACGATGGGATCTCAGTCCTCATCCAGGCCGTACTCAAGATCATCCTGATCCTTTTCTGACTCTTCTTCACTAAGCTCACATCCCTCAAGCTCTTCATTTTTTACTGACTCATTGTCCTCTTCTAGTTCCTCCTCCTCAGGCTCATCTAAGGGCTTGAAATGTTGTCCCACAACCGGGATGAGACTACGTCTCAACAAATTCTGCCCCACTAAGACTCGATTAGGAAACCAATACGCTAACCGGGCTGCCTATACATGCACAGATTAGAAGACTTGCATTGGCCTCAGATTCCACCTGCATATTAGCACAATTCAATAGACACCCTAACAATCACATCACTGATCGAAGTATCGATCAAATCGACCTAGTCAATTACACGCCAACAAGGCCACTCACGGTCATTTCCATTCAATCAATCAATCCACAACATCAAATCAAGGAAATGAATCACATCAATTCACATTCAGATCGAATCATCGATCAATTGACCTAGTCGATTACATGTTAGTCGGATCATTTCTAGGTCATTCACTCCATCTCATATAACCTCCAATAGTATACTTAGTCACAGAGCTCCATTAATATTCTCGGGCGTCGTTTTTGCCAAGGTGACATAAGTAACAGACGGTCTACGTGCGTTCTTTAAGGCGTCGTTTTCGCACAGTGATATTTCTCATCACCGAACCACGCCCATCATAGATCACAGACAGTCTACGTGCGTTTTTTAAGGCACCGTTTTCACACAGTGATGTCTTTCATCACTGAACCATGCCTGTCACAAGTCATAGGCAGTCTACATGCATTCTTTCAAGCATCGTTTTCGCACAGTGATATCTTTAATCACCAAACCACACATGCCACAAGTCATAGACAGTCTACGTGTGTTCTTTAAGGCGCCGTTTTCACACAATGATATCTTTAATCACCGAACCACGCTTGTCTATACTTCGTACCTGATCGGTCTCAGCCAATAGAGTTCTTAGTTCACTCTCATGATTCTCTCCACTTTACAGCTCATCAAGGCATTATAAATGCTAAATAGCCATACTCGGCCACCTACCAATCAGTCATTCAATTCCACTCAATTTTAATCAATTAAGGAACAATTCCTCAAATTGCACAATTAATTCGATTCATCACAACGTAGAGCTCAAATAAATAAACGAACTGCGCCACGACAATCAACACGAAATTTTGGTCGCCGGCTATCCTTGCCTAATTTTCGAAAAATAATTAATTAATTTCGAAAATTAATAAATAAATACTAAAAATCCAATTTAGGCCCGTAATGCCTAATTGGAAACCAAATCGAATTGGGAAAAATCCCGAGATGCATTCAATAAATTGTATAGGCAATTCTCTAGCTAAGTACACTAACCACTTAACTAATATGCAATGCAATTAACTAATGATCACTAATCCATGCTAATCTAACCACCTAATTGTATTTAATTAAATCTAATCAACCCTTAAGCATCATTAGTCTACTAAGCAAGAATTAGTGAGATTACTCACTTGATTAAAAGCGGAGACCGAATCACCGCGACGGCAACATCACGGCGCGATGGCAGCCAAAATCCGAATTTTTGGCGACGTTGACGATCACTTGGGCCGGGCCCAAAGGCCTTGCTAGCCCACAGCAAACGCTAGGCTTGGGCTGAACTTGGGCCAACTAGCTTCGCGGGCTGAGTCATTGAAACTTCTTGGGCTTCAGATGGGCTTAACACGTGAAGACGGGCTAACCAAGAAAGCCCGAAGGAGCTGCTGAATCAGGCCCAAGACGCTGGCTTAATTGGCTGAACCTGTTTGAAGAAAGGCTGTTCTCTCTTGGGCTGAAGACAAGCCTAGCTGATGGGCCACGAAAATTGGTATGGGCTGCACTGGAATATCCGAAGATGGGCTGGATGGGCTGATTGAAGAAAACTAAACTGAGCTGGAATTCCGCTGGGCCGAAGATGGGCTGCGGGTTGAAACCGAACTGGGCTGCTTCTAAAGTCCGGGCCAAGAATTTGCTGCTTCAGTGGACTTGCGACTGGGCTGCTCACACGAATTGAAGAAGACGCGGTGAAGAACGGAGCTGCTTCGTTCGGCGCTGCACGCAGGAAGAGGGGATGCCTGGTAGAGGCATGGGCTTGCTGGAGTCGGTGGCAGCTGGGTCAACTTTGGGGAGTTTCTGCTAAGGTTTTGACCGAGCAAAACACAAGGAAGCAACTGAGTGAGGCCGCGTGGACAGAGAGAGCTCGATATAGATGGGGCGGTGTGTGCTGGCATGGGGTATGCGGTCAATTGACCGGTTGATGCTGCCTTTGGTGAGTGAGTCGAGGACATGAAGCGGTGGAGAAGCAGTGGCGAGCTGGTGGAGAGGCGCGCGTATGGAGTTCGGTGGAGAGGAGGGAGCAACGGACGTCCACGTGAAGCTTCAAAGGAAATGAAATAGAGGAGGAGCAGGCGGCAGAGACTGAAGGAGGACGGCTGGTAGCTTTCGAAGGAAGATTAAAAAGAAGCAAAAGCAAGACTTGGCCGAGAGAGAAGGAGCTCATCGCACGAAAGAGGAAGAGAAGCAGCTTGGCGTGCGAGAGAGAAAAGCCAAAGGAGAGGAGCGGTGGCCTTGGCGTGCTGGAGAAGTTGCTGAATAGTCAAGATAAAATATCCAAAATCATCATAGCTTGGCCCTAGGGGTGAGCACGGTTCCCGGGTAGAACCGGGAACTGGAGAACCGAACCGGAGGGTCAGGTTCGGTTCCCGATTCTTAAGAGACCGGTTCCGGTTCCCGGTTCCCCTTTTCTGGGAACCGACGTTCCCGGTTCCGGTTCCGGTTCCTATGAAAATCGGAACCGGAACCGGAACCGGTTAGAATTTTAAAAAAAAAAATCTAGCAGGTCACTTTCCCCCCACGTGATTTCCCTCTCTCCCGCCGATTCTTCCCCCTTCTCCTTTCTTTCTCTCTCTCTCTCTCTCTCTCTCTTTCTTTTCTCCCCTTTTTCCTCTCCTCACGTCACTTCCTGCCCCCTACTTTTTTCTTTTCTTCTCTCTCTCTCTTCTCTTCTCTTTCCCCCTCTCTCGGCCGAACCCCACCCTCCTTCTCCTCTTCTTCTTCTTCTTCTTCCTTCTTCTCGCTGGCTGCTGCTTCACCCACCACCACATCGCTGCCCCACGCCCTACTCACCACCGCCTCTTGGCCACCGAACCACCACCACCCACCGCTCGTCCAACGAGCCGTCTCACCGTTGGGCTCGACAAGCTGTCGCACCATCCGCGCCGCCCCTCGCCACCGTGAGCCACCACCGCCGTCCCCAAGCCACTGCAACCACCTCTTGCCGCCGCTCGTTCGGCCATCGATGCCATCGTTGCTCTGAACCGCCACCGCCTCCGCCAGAACCGAGCTCTTCCCCCCTTGGTCGTGGGTTCCGCTGTGACCGCCGCTGTCTTCGCCGTGCCGTCCGTGCCGCTGTTGGTGCCGTGAGACTCGTGTCTTCGTCGCCGTCGCGCCACCGTTGCCACGTGCTTGCCCTTGACTTATTGACTACGAATTTATTCTCTTATTTTTGATACAGGAACCGTGGAAAACAAGTGTATTTGGTTTTTCTTGTTCGGGTTCCAATTCGAAGATAATGGGGGAGGTGAAAAGGGGGAAGAAGGAATTGATTCAGCTACATCTCTCTTTGGCTCTTCTGCGGAAGATTCTCGTTCCTCGCGAAACGATAACCACCCAATCGCGTCGAGAACGAGGCCGGTCGTCTCCTTGCAGATCTGGGTCGATCTTCTCTTACGTGCCCGAATTGTGTTATGCAAGTCGGGAAGCGCGTCTCTGAGCCATGGGGAGGGGAAGGTTCAAGGGCAAGCCCACGGGTTGCCACTAGTTCTTGACTCCCGAAGAGATGAGTAAGCCGAGAGCGCAAAGATTTGATTTTTCTTGCGAATTTCGACGACCCTCTTTCGTTCCGCATCGCTTGTGATTGTTGGGAATAACCCATTCGTTGAGCGTCGATTGGTTGTTTGTTTGGATGTGATCGGGCTGAATTTGGGTGTGGTTCTATTTCGTTGAATCTGTTTGGTTTTCTGAGATCGCCATGTACAAATATGCAAGTTGTACCAGAGAGATAAGTGATAAGAAGATGGGAAAAAACAATCGACAATTGATTTTGTGCATGCTATCCCCTGTTTTATGTATTGCTTCATGAATGAAGCTTCAATTAGTTCATAACCTTGCGGGTATCAAGAGTTTTCTGAACAGTGATTGATCATGTTGGCGCTGTTTTAATCCTGTGAAAATGAAAAAAAAAGAAAAAGAAAAAAAAGAACCTGTTGGAACCGGAACCGACCCTGGAACCTGTCACAGGGTAGGTTCCAGGTTCTTAGTTCTAACAGGTAAGTTCTAGGTTCCAAAAATTGAGGAACCTGTACCCGAGGGTAGGTTCTAGGTTCCAGACAGAACCGAACCGGAACCGGGAACCGCTCACCCCTACTTGGCCCCACAAGTCCACATAATTATCTCCTTGTCTCCTATAATTAAATCTTGTAAATTAATCCACAAAAATTCCAATTTGATGACAAATGTTGCACCCCCCCCCTCATGCCTAGCTCCGAATTTCACTTTCTTGACCTCAATTTCTTCACAAATTTTCCAAATCGAAGTCCAATTTCGATGAAGTAAAATCTCATTCCATTTTCTACAAGTCCTTGACACTCAAAAGCTCGGCTTGGAAGTCCAATTTTCTTCAATTGAGCCCATCCAAATTTCTGTTAATTTTCTGAGACGTCCGAAGTGATCTTTTTGTAAAAATCCTGAACTCGATGGAATTTCTTCGAAAGACAAGACGACATCCTATAAATGAATTGTGACATGCTCGAACATCCAATTTCCGAAACCGAATTCCATTTCGTGGTTAAAATCGATCGAATGCGATTTTAGTCCGATCCGACCTATTGAGTAGCTTTTAGGGATTTTGCCGCGGTTATATCCCTTAACGGCTTCACCCAATAGATTGGTTAACTCGTGAGTAATCAGCTCAGAGAAAAAGGACCATAGGTGCACCGGCGAAATGCCCATTTCATATATCCGGGACGGGGTCGAAATTCGGGATGTCACACACTAACTTCGTCTATCGCTTGCAAGTGAGGAGGATAAAGGTCAAGATCAGGATTCTCTGCTAAACCGTTGAACTCAGAATTAAACATGCGAATGATCTTTGAGCTCTCATTTGTGACGATTGCCTTCAATTTCTTACTCTATAGAACCTATCATAATGTGCAATACATATGTTGTGAGCATTGGCTACTTGCAAGCTTTAAACACATGGATCACTAATGGAAATAGAACAGCACTTCACAGAAATGTCACATACAGGAACCGAATTCGGACTTGCAATCTCGTGAAGTTCTCTCACACTTCCTACTCCATTTATAGGGCCAGGCTCTGATCCATGTTCTTTAGCATTGGAAGCAGGGAAAACCCATCCGAAATGTGTGTCACCACCGTTCGTTCTCCCCCATTTCGATTTGACTACCTGACATGAAATAAATAACTAAAAACAGATAAAATAATAATAGCATGAAATGAATAAAAACACTTTTACTATGCCGTTACCGTGTGGCCAATGATCTTGCCAAGTCCTTTAATCTTTAAGTATGCAAGGCACCTGCATTCATAGTAGGAGTGATCATGGTCCGGATTGGATTAATCCAACACTTAACCCAAAAACCAACCCACACAATATTGATCCCCAATTTTTGAGTCCGAGGATTGACCCAGTTGAGTCTAGGACTAAGGACCAGACCAACCCTATGGATTCAGTCCGGTTCCAGGGTCAACTCGAGACCAACTAGTAATTTTTTTGTCTCATTTTTTATATTATATAAAAAGAAAAATCTATTATATCAGATTATATATCCATCAACAAAGATGAGTTGTAAGATGAGGTCGAGCGAATAGAGGCAAGCTACGAGGTAAGTGGTGAATGGCGAGCATTGCTCGTGAGTGAAGAAGGTTTCTAATTAGGGTTTTGTTTCTTTGTTACATTCTCGATGACGAGCAAGGCCATAAAGAGAGGTGAGCAGCGTGAGTGTTAAGCGGCAAGTCGCAAGCAGCGCAGGCATGGAGTGGCGAACGGTGAGTGGCATGATCTTGGACCAATGCTCATGTTGAAGAAATCTTTCCAGAATATTTTGAAGCTGACAAAACGTTTTTATCAGTCTAGTTTGGATATTTGCAGACCGTCTGTTTAAAGTCGGAAGACTTGATGATCATCAGACTCAGCACCCAAGACTTAAGACTTAAGACTCAAGACTCAAGACTCAAAACTTAAGACTCAAGACTATTCTCATTGACAGCCTTTCTGATCCAGTGACGAAGGAAATCCAAAGCTGAAGTTTATGGTTAAGGATTTAATCCTATCCTCTAGAGAAGATCTCTTGGTTGGATATATATATATCGGATTCTTTCATTTGTATCTAGATCAATTGAAGATCCGGTGGTCGACAAAATAATCTTGAAATGTTCTATTTTTGGAAACCAAGATCCTGATTGTATGAGCGAACAAAATTGATGGGCTATCGTCAAGTTCCTTTTATAGCTCGAATGATCTTCTTAATTGATTTCGTCCAACGGGTAGATTGGAGGAATTCCTTTGGTAAGTGCCAACGGTATGATGGCATAAAGGAGTATAAAAAGGAAGACGTTCTCGTTGTTTAAAGAATGTGATAGATAGAGAAATTTCAGAGTCTGAAGCACCTTGATTATTAGTCGATACAATTTGAGCGAAATTGTATACACAGAGAGTGTTTATACTTGGTGATACCTTGAGCAAGTGTGGTAGATCATCTACACCTAGAAATCAAGGAAGATCAACGCTATAACATCTCTTTGTTCATAATGAAATCCAGCCAATTGGCTGTCAGTGCAGAAGAGTGGACATAGGTTTGAATCAAGCCGAACCACTATAAACCGCGTGTTCAATTCTCTCATCTCTTTACTCAGCCTTACGTTGATAATTATTTGTTGGAAATTCCTTAATTGTTAAATATTGTGGAATCACAAAGATAAATTTTTTATATACCTATTCACCCCCCTCTAGGTACTCGTACTAGCTATATCAATTGGTATCAGAGCTCGTGTTCTTACTTTATTTGAAGTGTCTTACTTCAGAGTAAAAGATCCATGGCTAGTATGCTGGCACCAGGGCTGGTGGAAGGGCAAAGCAATACCAGACCACCCTACTTTGATGGAAATGATTACAACATCTGGAAGAACAAGATGAAAGCTTTCCTACGATCAAAGGATCCTTTGGAATGGGACGTTGTGGAAAGAGGAATCACTCCAACTGCTGCATCAGTTTCTGAAAGAGGGAAAGAAGTTGAAACCAGCGGAATGACTCAGGAAGAGATAAACAAGAGACAAGCACTCGATGCAAAAGCAATTTACTCTTTATATTGTGCTTTGTCACCAACTGAATATAACAGAATATCTTCTTGTGTTACAGCAAAAGAAGTATGGGACAGATTACATATCACCTATGAAGGAACAGATCGAGTGAAGGAGACAAGAATTAACATTCTCCTCGGTCAATATGAAGCCTTCAAAATGAAACCAGGAGAATCTATAACTGACATGTTTAGTCGTTTTACAGATATTGTCAATGGTCTTGAGAACCAAGGACAAAAAATTTCTGATCCCATGAAGGTGAACAAGCTACTGCGTGGACTCTCCAAGGATTGGAATCATATAAAGACTTCAATAAGAGAGACGCAAAGAATTATGCCACTATCTGTCGACGAGCTGATTGGAACTCTTCAGTCTTATGAAGTGGAACGAATTAATGAAGACGAAGATCCAAGAGGTAAGAAATCTATTGCATTAAAATCAAATGATGACTCTGATGATACAGATTCTGAAGATGATATGGACGATGAGGAGCTCGCTCTCATGATAAGAAGATTCAGAAAACTGAATAGAAAAGGAAGAAGGTTCAACTCAAAGAAACAAAGTTTGCAAAGACAACAGACCAAGTCTGTTGATGATGAGGAACCAAACAAAGATGTAGTCTGCTTCGAATGTAAGAAAAAGGGACACATCAGACCCAACTGTCCTCTTCTGAAGAAGAAAAGAGGAAAAGCTGAGAAGTTTCGAAAAGCTCTCAAAGCCGAAACCTGGAGTGATACAGAGTGTGAAGAAAGTGATAATGAATATGCCAACATATGTTTGATGGCACATTCAGACTCAGACTCAGATTCTGGATCAGACTCAGACAGCGAATTTGAGGTAAGTGATTTTAAAATTCCTATCAAAGTCTCTAAATACATTGATGAACTATGTTTTAGTCTTAAGACTTCTCTCAAAAGAATTTCCGAACTTAAAAAGGAAAACTCAGATCTAAAACAAAAGAAAATCATTTTAGAAGAAAAAGTTAAAAGTTTAGACTTGAATGTTTCTACTCTTAAAGAAAAAGAAGATAATCTTTTGAAAGAAAATGCTTTTCTAAAAACTGACTTATCAAATATTTCAAAGAAATTTTCGATAGGGTCTGAAAAACTTGAAAAAGTTCTTTCAGTTCAAAGACCTTACTTCAATAAGTCTGGTCTAGGTATGACAGCAGAAACAATTCCCTTGATTGATTTTCCTAAAGTAAAAGAAAGGATTAAGAAAAGACCGTCGAGAGAGGCTTACAAAAATCATTTCAAGAAAGTTTTTGTAAAGTCTGTAGGTCGAAATGCTCTAAGGTGTTCAAAGTGTAATAGTCAGGATCACTTTGAAAAAGAATGTCCTATGGTTTGGAAGCCTGTTAAGAAAGTATGGCCTAATAATGTTTATTCTGCTAACACCAAAGGACCCAAGAAAATTTGGGTACCAAAGAAAGCTTGAGACTCTCTTTTAAATGCAGGTCTCCGTCAAGAAAAAGGTAAAATGGTATCTTGACAGTGGATGTTCAAGACACATGACAGGAGACTCAAATTGCTTCATAAAGCTTATTCAAGTGAATGGTGGAAAAGTTTCATTTAGAGGAAATGGCAAAGGAAACATTGTGGGATTTTGGAACTGTGAAAATCGGAAATCTCACAATAAGCAATGTTTCTCTAGTGGAAGGACTCAACTATAACCTTCTCAGCATTAGCCAGTTGTGTGATACTGGTTTCAAGATCTCCTTTCAAGAAGGAATATGCTCTGGAATCAGTAAAGACTCTACTCAGTCTTTCATGGGTCGAAGACATGGAAATATTTACCTTTTAGACATAAATCTAAATGAATCGCAATACCTAATCTCAATTCAAGATGAAGCAAGCTTATGGCACATAAAGCTTGGTCATGTCAACATGAAGCAATTAGCTAAAATCTCTTCAAAGCAGCTTGTTCGAGGTCTACCCAAATTACCATACCAAAAGTCCGATCCATGCACACCATGTATTCTGGGAAAGCATGTAAGAAATTCATTTAAGCCAATAAATCATATATCTACTAATCATGTACTACAGCTACTGCACATGGATCTCTTCGGACCAACCAGAACCCAGCGTATTGGAGGTAAGAAATACTGCCTTGTAATTGTGGACGATTACTCCCGTTTTACTTGGGTATTTTTCCTTGCAAGCAAGTCAGAAATCTTCTCGTATTTTGAAAAAATTGCTAAAAAGGTTCAAAACGAAAAAGGATGTGTTATCTCAAGTATAAGAACAGATCATGGAGGTGAATTTGAAAATCAAGATTTTACAAAATTATGTGATGAATCTGGATTTAAGCATGTGTTCTCCTCTCTATACACTCCTCAGCAAAATGGAGTTGTGGAAAGAAAGAATAGATCTCTTCAAGAAATGGCTAGAACTCTTTTAATTGAAAGTAAAATTTCTTCACATTTTTAGGCTGAAGCTGTTTCAACAGCATGCTATATCATCAATAGAGTCTTCCTAAGACCTATTCTAGAGAAAACCCCTTATGAATTATTCAAAGGTAAGAAGCCCATTGTTTCATACTTTCATGTGTTCGGTTACAAATGCTTTATATTGAAAAATGCAAAAGATCAAGTTGGTAAGTTTGAAGAAAGATCAGATGAAGGCATCTTCCTTGGATATTCTTCATCAAGCAAAGCCTACAGAGTCTACAACAAGAAGAGCCAGTCTGTGGAGGAGTCAATGAATGTCAAATTTAAAGACTCTATGCAAGATGAATCCAGTCAGACTCAGTATGAAGAATCTGAACCTGTCCCAGACCTTCCAAAGCTTGCAACTCAAGAAGTATCTCAGACTCTGGAAAACCAGCATCAAGATCTTCATGAAGATTCAATCAAAGAAAGAGATCATCATCCAGACAAATTAACCAGTAACTGGAAGCACAAGTCCAGTCATCCTAAAGATCTCATTATCGGCGAAATTAATGAAGGAATTCGCACCAGATCTAAAAAACGTGAAGAGTCTAGTGTTGTGGCTCTCATTTCTGAAATTGAACCAAAAAGCATAGAAGAAGCTTTATCTGATGAAAGCTGGATCAAAGCTATGCAAGAAGAGCTCAGACAGTTCAACATTAATGATGTCTGGGAATTGACATCTAAACCGAAAGGTAAAACTGTTATTGGAGCCAAATGGGTGTTCAGAAATAAGATGAATGAAAAAGGAAAAGTCGTACGAAACAAAGCAAGACTCGTGGCCAAAGGATACACGCAAGAAGAAGGAATAGACTATGATGAGACTTACGCTCCTGTAGCAAGGTTAGAAGCTATCCGACTATTACTTGCGTTTGCTTGTTATAAAAATTTCAGGTTATTCCAAATGGACGTCAAAAGTGCTTTCCTAAATGGATTTATCCAAGAGGAAGTATATGTGGAACAACCACCTGGGTTTGAAGACCCAAAGAAGCCAGACTCAGTCTTCAAACTGAAAATGGCATTGTATGGTTTAAAGCAAGCACCTCGAGCTTGGTACGACAGACTAAGTAAGTTCTTATTACAGAATAGTTTTGTCAAAGGTAAAGTAGATACTACTTTATTTATCAAAAAGGAAAACAAAAGCTTTTTACTTGTTCAAATATATGTGGATGATATTATTTTTGGATCCTCTAATGAAAGTCTATGCAAGAAATTTTCTAAGTCTATGCAGGATGAGTTTGAAATGAGTATGATGGGAGAATTAACATTCTTTCTTGGTCTTCAAGTAAAGCAATTGAAGGAAGGAACTTTCATTTACCAAGAAAAATATGCTAATGATCTCGTCAAAAGGTTTGGATTGGAAAATTGCAAAAAGACTGATATACCAATGTCAAGTTCTTTGAAGATAGACAAAGATGAAGAAGGGAAGAAAGTTGATCAAAAGCTGTACAGGAGCATCATTGGTTCACTTCTTTATCTTACTGCTTCTAGACCTGACATTTTGTTGAGTGTTTGCATCTGTGCTAGGTTTCAATCAGATCCTAGAGAATCCCATCTCAGTGCTGCAAAACGTATCATTAAATACGTTGCTTCATCTTCAAGCATCGGTCTTTGGTATCCTAAGAAGGGAGACTTTAATCTTCTGGGATATTCAGACGCAGATCTGGCCGGCTGCAGAGTCGATAGAAAGAGTACTTCAGGAACTTGCCAGTTGCTTGGAAGCAGGACAGTGTCTTGGTTTTCAAGGAAACAAAGCACTGTGGCTCTCTCAACAACAGAAGCAGAGTATGTAGCTCTTGGAAGCTGTTGTTCACAAATTCTATGGATAAAACAACAACTACAAGACTTTGGGATTGAAGACTCATGCACAGAAATCAAATGTGACAACACCAGCGCAATCAATCTCACCAAAAATCCAATTCTTCATTCAAGAGCAAAGCATATAGAGATTCAACATCACTTCATTAGAGATCATATTCAAAATGGAGAAATATCGATTCAATTCGTTGATTCAAAGAGTCAATTGGCGGATATATTCACAAAGCCTTTGGAGAAAAATCAATTCGATTTTATCCGTTCCAGACTCAACATTTTGAAGCTCGAAGAAGTTAAAGTCTAGAGACTCTCCAACCCTCAGACTCAGAAAATTGATGATCATCAGACTCTAATTCATCAGACTCTAATCCATCAGACTCTAATTTCTCAGACTCTAAATCTTCAGACTCAGACATTGATGGCTATAGACTGTAAGTTGCTATTTTATTTAAACTCGAAAAAGTATGATCTTTCGTTCAGTTATTTTGTAATCTCCGTGAAAAATGAAATCTTGTCTTTTCAAAAAGATTAATTTTGGCAGTTATTGATTTTAAAAAGAAGTGTTCGTACACTTTCCTTGTACCAATTGAACTTCCCCTTTCAAAACTGAGTTATATATATACAATCTTCATTTTCCAATCTTCAAAACCCTAAAAAGCATTCTCCTCCCAATCCGGTTTCTACTTCGTGTTCATCTTCGAGAAAGTTGTCATCTTTTCTTGGGAAAGCAAGTAAAGGAATCTTTCAGCGATAAGGAAGAATGTCTTCTTCGAGGAAGTCTTCAAGAATCGCGAATAGGGGACCACAGAGAATGAAGGAGGGACCTACCCATTTCGATCTCACCGAAGAGGAAGAATTATCGAGTCAGCAACAGAGCCCGATTCACTCTCCACCACGTCACTCAACGCAATCTACCCCACAAGGTGCAGGTCAACAACCGGAGGAAGAGATAATCGAGGACGCAGACCCTGTAAGAGTCCAAAAACCCTCTTTTATTTACAAACTCTACTGTGCGTTGAAAAGTACTGGGACTCCGTTGAAATACGTGGATGATTTTCTCAAAGATAAACATTATGGTAATGAGTATATCTTATTGAGAAAAATGGAGGACTTGGGAATTGCTCCCAATGGTAAAGCAGAGGAAGCTCTTGCGAATATTCCCAGTGACCCTCGTATGTCGGGACCTAATTCGACTGAAGGAAACGACGATGATAAAATGTTCAGTGATTTTCAACCTAGAATGGGTATTGCTACAAAGGTGAAGGGAAAGAGGATGGAGTTATTTAAATCAAAGGAACAGGAAAATTTGTTCTTCAGACTGCTGAAACGAGGGGTGATAAACCCTAGGAGTGTCGATTTCGATTTCTTGGATGCCGCTAATGTGAACTTATGGGAGAAGTTCAAATTACTCCAACTTGAGCAATTCTGCACCGATACCACAGATGGTTATACGCAACTGACAACGTATTTCTATTCGAATTCAACTTTATAGATGCGAATAGAATATCATTCAGTGTTAGAGACCAGGATTATGTGGTAGACGTAGACATGTTGGCGAACATAATTGGAGTTGAACGAGGACGTTATCAACCAGTCAAAGTCTCAGTTGCTCGTGCCTCAATGGAACTTGTCAAAGATAGAGATATCGAGGGAAGAATCATTTATTCAAGGATGCGTGCCATCAATATTGTGCTACACAAAATTGTGATCAATTGCATCAAGCCTAAGTCTACATCAAAGACTGATGTGTCTAATTCCGAAGCAAAATTGATGTACGCAATCAACTCAGGGAAGAAGTTCTCTCTCCCTCACACTATTCTCTTTCACATGTACAAAGCAATGTCAAAGGACAAAGGTCAATTGCCTTATCCAGGTCTGGTGACCAAGATCTTCAGACACATGAATATTGAACCGCCACATTCACTTTGTGTTCGACCGTGCGATAAGATGGTGGTAGGTTTGAAGATGTTAACGAAGATGCGTCTGAAAGAACTCTCCAAGGCAATGGAAAAATTCCGAGTCAAGACTCCAGTTCCGTCTGCTTCAAAGAGAAAAGGGAAGGAGGCCATTGGTGCCCCATCCAAAAAGAAGAAAACACTCATCTTGGAGGATGAAGATGAGGAGGAAGATCTCACAATCACTGCCTTGATAAGAACCAGACGTTCTGTGCCTCAATCGACAGAACTTCAGAAGAAACAGAGAGAAGAAGAGGAGCAAGCCAAGATCAGAGAAGAAGAAGAAGAGTAGAGAGAGAAGGAGAAAGAAGCTGAAGAAGAAGGAGAAGAAGAAAAAGAAAAGTCTGCAGCCGAATCTGGAGAGAAGGAGAATCAAGAAGAGCATGATCATCAGGATAATCAAGAAGAGCATGATCATCACTCTTCCCCTTTTGAGGTCCTAGAGACAGGGGGAGTTGGCGAGCAAGAAAGGTCCACACCTCATGCTACCAATAGTCAAGGTCTAAGACAATCTCCAGCAGATCCAGAAGAGTTTCAGGCTTCTCAATTGCCTGAAAAAGGACACGATACGTCAACACCAAATCTGCAAGATTATACGAAGCCATCGTCTGCATTCACCCCATCTGAAAAAGCAAATGCGAGTACGCGACAGACAATTCTACAGATTTTCGTCGTATTCTGGATGTTCTTCTGGAAATGCGTGGCCAAATCTATGCTCTGGACTGTGAAATTCAAGCCATAAAGAATGCTGGACAAGCATCTTCAGTTACCCTGGAGGACAAAATGAAAGACCTCGCTCTACAACTTCAAGCCAATGCCAAAGGACAGGAGGTAGCTCAGCTAAGGGACGACTTGAAGAGGCTAGAAGGCATAGTCCAGTCGATGGGAGATTTCCAGATCGTGCACATTCCCAAGCAGACCTGACACTTTTCTCACCTTTTTTTTATGTTGACAAAAAGGGGGAGAATTACAAATTTGAACGAACTTTAAACTGAACTTGAACTTTGTTTTTTATTTGTGGTTGAATGTGTCTATTTTTTTTTTTAGTATGACTTGAGTGAACTTGGGTGTGATTTGAATGTGACTTGACTTTGATGCTTAACTGTTTGCATTTGGTATTACTCATGAAAGACTAACCAATTTTCTATGGATGCAGAGTCTGGTTGTTTTATTAATCTTTATGAGATAGCCATATTGCTTGAGAAATGTTTTTGCAGGTCAAAGTTGTTCAAATCTACAGGAAAGTTTTGTCACCATCAAAAAGGGGGAGATTGTAGGAGGAATCTTTCCAGAATATTTTGAAGCTGACAAAACGTTTCTATCAGTCTAGTCTGGATATTTGCAGACCATCTGTTTAAAGTCTGAAGACTTGCTGATCATCAGACTCAGCACCCAAGACTCAAGACTCAAGACTCAAGACTTAAGACTCAAGACTATTCTCATTGACAGCCTTTCTGATCCAGTGACGAAGGATATCCAGAGCTGAAGTTTATGGTTAAGGATTTAATCTTATCCTCTGGAGAAGATCTCTTGATTGGATAAATATATACCGGATTCTTTTGTTTGTATCTAGATCAATTGAAGATCCGGTGGTCGACGAAATATTCTTGGAATGTTCTATTCTTGGAAACCAAGATCCTGATTGTATGGGCGACCAGGATTGATGGGCTATCGTCAGGTTCCTTTAATAGCTCGAATAATCTTCTTGATTGATTCCGTCCAACGGGTAGATTGGAGGAATTCCTTTGGTAAGTGCCAACGGTATGATGGCATAAAGGAGTATAAAAATGAAGACGTTCTCGTTGTTTAAAGAACGTGATCGATAGAGAAATTCCAGAGTCTGAAGCACCTTGATTATTAGTCGATACAGTTTGAGCGAAATTGTATACACAGAGAGTGTTTATACTTGGCGATACCTTGAGCGAGTGTGGTAGATCATCTACACCTAGAAATCAAGGAAGATCAACGCTGTAACATCTCTTTGTTCATAGTGGAATCCAGCCAATTGGCTGTCAGTGCAGAAGAGTGGACGTAGGCTTGAATCAAGCCGAACCACTATAAACCGCGTGTTCAATTCTCTCTTTCCTTTACTCAGTCTTACGTTAATTATTATTTGTTGCAATTCCTTCAACTGTCTAAGTATTGTTCAATCATAAAGAAAAATCATTTATATACCTATTCACCCCCCTCTAGGTACTCGTACTAGCTATATCAAATTTCTTTGATCGAAGTGCTGACTGAACATTGCCACACTGAAAAATGGTAATTTAAATTAAAACTGGGTGCAACAATTACTCAAGAAATCCATTTTAGCAAGGAGGATCCTTCCCATAGACAGAATCACACTTCCTAACACAAGATTTGCACATTATAATTTCTCAAACCACTTGAACTTCTCTTAGACATGTAACTAGCACACATCTAATATGTCAAATTGTCATAGAATCATGTTTGGAGAGTTCTAGTTTAGAAATCCAAACCCAAGACTATCAGCCGGCATTGCAGTGTTCTTTTGTGTTTTTATAAGACACACGAGTGGTTAAAAAGTGAAAGAGGAAAGAAGCAGAAAATCTCATTAACCAAACCTTCATTAAGAAAATTCATAACCAGGAAGACCGGAAGATGATAATAATTACCAACCAAGGAAAAATGATCATTGCCCATCAATCGCCATACACTATCAGCAAGATTAATCAATCCTCCAGAGTCAACAAGGCAAGGAAGAGGCACATGAACTTGTATATCAGTTCAAAGACAGACAAATACTGGCAATATAAAGAAACTGAAGAGAGAGAGTGAGAGAGAGAGAGAGAGAGAGAGAGATGAGATCTTACTAGGCGATGGCGAGAATGCGAAGCATCTTCGCTTGCGACTACGAGTAGCTGGAGGGAACAAGTATGGAAGGGCGGACAGAGACATGGTCCCGTTGTCTCCCTCTGATTTTCTGTTTCCAAGGTCTTGACTCCAAATGCTTCGACGTATTTCTTTTTTTCTTTTTTTTTTTTGGCGATTAGATCCTTGAACAATATATATTTTTTTGGTTCGAATTGGTCCTTTCATCAAAGTTATGAATGGAAATATCACTGCTAAATATTGATGGATATCTTAAGTGGCATTTAAAAAAGTTCAAAAAAGAATTCAGAAATAAGAAAATGTTAGAAGCCAAGAAAAAAAAAAAACGGAGAGAAGGCTTGGGCAGTAATTGGACAAGGAGGTGACGCTCCACCTAGTCCGAGCCAAGATGCAGGTGGCAGCGGTGGCGAGTAACCAAGGGGACAATGGCTGGCTCGACAACGTGAGGCTTGGCTGCGATCAGGGAGTGGCTGGATCGTCATGGGACAGAACGGCGACGTCCATGGGCACAGGCGATGACAGAACCAACGGCAAGGCAGTGGTAGGGATGATGGTGGACTCGACACCGGGGGGGGGACAACAGCAGCTCGTGTCGGGCCAGCAAGCTCAGCACAGCGGGGCTCGCGACTAGTCGACGAGACGGCAGCACATGACGACGCGGCGGTGACGGGCAACGTCGGGAGGCAACACGGCAGCGGTCTCATGCGGCGGGGGGTCTCCGCAAGTTGCAGGGAAGGAAAGAAATCTCTCTAATCTCTCCCCTCCTCGCGGGTCTCTCCCTCTATCTCTTCAAATCTCACCCCAGATCCCCCTCTTCTTTCTCTACCCCCCTCTCTCTCGGGCCTTTCCAAATGTCTCTCTGGAGGAGTCCTTTGAGCTTGCTCCTCCCCATCTTCTCTCGCGGGAGGCCTATTTCTTGGCGGAGGAGGCCGGCCGACGGAGGCTTCGGCCGCCGGTCCTTGGCGTGCCGACTATCCTCCCCCGTTCGAATCAGCATCCCATCAGTCATTACTTCCGCCTGCTCTACTCTCTCTTTTCCGCAGCACGCTATCCTTGGGCCTTGCCTAGAGGTGGCCCCACGATATTTTAGATGTTTCTATACAATTACCTAAAAATAGGGTAAAATAAAGGGAAAATAAAACAAAAATAAATCTTAGTAGATGCAAATAATATTAATGCCTAGGTGATGCGAAAATCATTTTTATTAGGATGAAATTGATCCCTAATTTTCTATATGACAAATATCTAAATATTTAATCAAAATTTAGATGTCAACATATATTAATAAATTATCCTTCATTTTGTTAGTAAGCAAGATATATTTATTTTCCAGTAATGAAAATCACATTACTAAGCCAGAGAGACCACACTTATTAAGGACCTTAATACATATATAATCCTAAATATTAAAAAGATAAACGTGAACATTACCGGGAAAAAAATTGTTTGTAAATTGCAATCAACTCCGTTCCCTTTTTCTTTGAAGTAGAACTTTCAGATTCTTCAATCTTGTTAGATTAGGCCACTTTTGTCCTTTAGGACAGGATTCAATCTCAAGTGTCTCCAACGATTCTGGACAATCTGGAATCTCTACCAGCTCATAACAAAAATTCAGATGAATTGCCTTAAGCTTCTTCAAGCTAGTTAGATCAGACAACTTTGTCAATGGTAAAAGCTCGAGCTTTAATGTTCTCAAATTCTCCAAGCCTTCAAGGTTGTCAATCTCTGTTAGCTCCTTACAAGCACTAATTTCCAAAACTAATAATGCTTTCAGATTGGAAATACCATTTGTCGCTTTTATTCTACCGCAATCCCAAATATGTAAGTATGACAAATTTGTCGGAAGCCTTGGTAGGTATTGCAAATTGAGGCAACGGACACGGAGTTCCTTCAACTTAGAAAGAAGAACAAGATCGAAAGATGAGGTCTCAATATCAGGACAACTCAAGTTCAAGACCTCAAGCATGCGTAATCTTCCAATCCCCCAAGAGCTTGGATCTACTTCAAGTTTTTAAAGGATGCTCGAATCCTAAACGCAACTCCAAATTTCTCAAATTTAATAGGCTTGAGAGGTCCGACACTGTCTTGATTAAGTATGTACGAATGGATAGCACAATCAGATTTTCTGGAAGCTGAGGCAGCGCTGGAATTTCACTGCATGCTAACACCAATTTTTTCAAAATTTGAAGCTTCCCAATATCACTGGGAATCTCTGTCAATTTTAGTGGATGTCTTCCCCCTACCTCTAGCTGTTCGAGCTTCTCCAACATTCCAATGTTGCCGAGTAGTTTTCTTATGGGGCAATCGTATAGCTTTAGCACTTTCAATTTCTTCGTATAGCTTCACCGCTGATGCTGAGCAACCGAAGAAACTTAATTTATTTAATGATTCACATTTGGCCAAGTTGAGAATTTTCAGATTCTTCATCCTTCTCCATTCAAGGATCTCTTTAATAGACATAGAGTCAAGACAAAGTTCCATCAAAGATTCCAATGCCCCCATCTCGTTTGGTAGCTTTTGGAGACTTTTACAATCCTTCAAGTTTATGAAGACTAAGTTCTTAAGGTGACCAATAGACGAATCAATTTCAACCAAATTCTCACATCCTTCGAGAATCAGTTGCTCTAATTTCTTATGAGAAGACAAATCTGGAGTTTTATCAAGATTGCATCTAGACAGATTTAGGACCTTCAAATCCTTCGCCAACTGAAAAGAGAACATATTGCTCTTCAGGTTAAATTCAGATAACCTACCACAAAAGAACACGCATTTACTTTATCTGAAAAATCGTACCTTGATGTCGCTCCAACCATGCCATGTTTCCTTGAGTTCACTTCTTGAGAAATCAAGGATTACTAGCTTCCTCACAGAAATACGAGACAATTTAAAAGGAATAGGCATGTTATTCCATGATAGCCATCTCAATTCTAGAAGGATAAGTCTCGACTCTGAAAGGATAAGTGGGCCTAATAGGTTATGAAAAGCTTCTATGTCTATAAGAAAATTTGACCTCCAAATATTTTTCTTAGAATCAATTTTTGCAAACCATAATGAGTCTCGATCTATGAACTTAAAGTCCATTAAAAGGAACCTTAGATTCGAAAGACTATCTAAGAATTCTTTCATCAAGGAGTATCTAGATAGCTCATGAAGCTCAAGATATAATGCTTCAATGCTTCCAATTCCATGAACACCACCTCCACTCTACCAAAATAAAAACACAAAAAAGGAAGTTAGAAAAAACCATGATTTACCATGTTGATATCATTCAAGGGAAAATAATTAAATCTTCTCCTAACATTGAAAATGATTGATAAACCACATCGGTAAGTGCTATGGAATAACAAATCAATGCTATAGGAACGAAAACCAAACAAAATATGTTCATGACCAATCTTCTTTTAAAGGAATGAAGCTGTACGATTTACCTAAATTTTCTCTAAAACATCCAATGCTTGCTCATGAGTCCAAACCCATTGCTAGTTCTTTGGTTTCATACCACTTCCTTCTTCTATAAAAGTTCTTCAAATATGTCATGCCCCGATCCTCGAGCACATGCCCATCCCTCTTTGGTCGATAAAAATTTTCTACTTCCAAGGACGAGTCGTCGACCTTTTCTGTTTATTGCACATGCGGAAGCGAATTACTAATCTCCTGACATCAATAGATTGTTATAGAAAAGTAGGAAACAAATTCACAAACAAAACATGTTTTAATATACACACTAAGTTATATACACAGGCCATCAACCAAAGGTCTACAAAAGACTAACTTTCAAAAGGAGGCTGCCTTATTTGACCTACACTTCTGGTCACCTCAGCTCGGCTCCGGGTCCTCTGCTCTACGGCCCTGAAAATTGAGCCTATGATGGGGTGAGATATAAATCTCAGCAAGTTCATGCTCTAAACCCCGATTAGGAGGGAAATACACCTAGAAGCGTCCTAACCACGCAATCACACAACCACACAATTAGAATAGAAGACTTACCTCACCTCAGTTCCCTCCTGCATGTTAGCACAATTCATATATCATATACGTGTAGTAACAACACTCGAGCTTTTGGAATATCTCATTCAATCTTAGTCAATCAATTAAGTCAACATCATTAATCCAACATTCAATCAAACAATTAACCAGAGTCCCGATTATAAGACCAAACCGTTATGACACGTCCTATTCTGTGTCACACAATTTCATCCCATAATCAGGCGCGGTAAATCATATCGGGTGTTCCATCTACACTTGATATTTACTCTCAACATTCCAATTCAACATTTCCACTCAAAATCAGACTCCACATTCCAACTCAATACCAGACTTAAGGTTCTATAGGTGACCCTACACGAAATCTTGTCATCCTGCGGTACTTAGTCATTGACCACAAATAACAATAGTATAAAGCATTAAAGGTAACTCACACGAAGTCTCGCTATTATGTAGCACTTAGCCCTTCACTACAGAAAGCAATAGTATAAGGTACTAGAGGTGACTCACACGAAGTCTTGCTATCGTGTAGTACTTAGTCCTTTATTGCACTAGGCAATAATATAAGGCATTAGAGGTGACTTACACGAAGTTTCATCCTCGTGTAGTACTTAGCCCTTCACTATGCATGACAACACTACAAGGCACTAGAGGCAATTCCCATGTAACTCAGGCCACCATGTAACACTTAGCCCTTGACTACAATAAGCAATGGTATAAGGCACTAGAGGTGACTCACACGAAGTCTTCTACCCATGTAGTACTTAGTCCTTTACCCGCTCACAACCCATCAGGTTCCCTCAACCCGACACCTATCACCTCAACTTTGACTAATCAACATGCCTTGACTATAATCAACACACAATTATTCACTCACAGCCAAGGACATTGTGCTTTGCACATAAATTCCTCAATTTAAAATAATGTCTTGGCCTAATTTCTTCATGTTAAAAATATCTGATAAAAATAATTATGTGTAGGTACACGGTTGGCCTGAGCCAAAAATGCAATATCTTTCTTTTAGAAAATCCCACTATTTATATAGTCTATGAAAACATTTTTTGACTTGTAAACCGACGCCCGGTAATTTTCTATTTAATTAGTGAAATTATTTAATTTTAGGATAAATATCCAAAATTATAATTTTCGCTCAATTGGCACAAACTAACACTCAATTGTAGAAATTAATTACATCATTGCAATCAGTACGAAATTCCGGTCACCGGCTATTCCGGCTTAATTTTTGGAAAATTAATTAATTAATTACGGAAATTAATTAAATAAATCAATTTAAATTCTAAAAATGCTAACCTAATCCAAAATCACTAAATTAAATATCGCAATGGATCCGGAAAAATACCAAACCAATCTAGATAAATACTACGATTTATCTAGGTCTTAGCTAAACCATTCTAACCACCTAACATGCACAATTAAATAATTAAATTTCTAATTTAATCTAACTAACCACCTAATTTCTAATTAAATTAAACTAAACACCCCTTAACGTCATTAACATACTAAGAAGAGTTTAGTGCATAAACTCACCGGTGTAAAACGAAGACCGGTTCACTGTGACGGTGGCCGAAACTTGAATTTTCGACGGCGTCGACGGACACTTGAGCCAGGCCCAATAGGCCTTGCAAGCCCACAGCAAATTGCTGGGCTTGGGCTGAACTTGCGGTTGGGCCTGGCTTCGCGGGCTTGGGCTCAGAATTGGGCTTCTAACGGGCTGGACCCAAGGCTGAAATTGCGGACTGGATTGTTGAAATTCACAGGCTTGGACTGCTGATTTCTTGGGCTGAAGTTGGGCTGAACTTCACATGGACTTGTCTTCAGATGGGCTAGAATTACACGAACTGGGCTGCTGATTGAAGATGGGCTGTTCAGCTTGGGCCAAACGTGCAAAGGGCCAACAAAGGAATAGTTGGCTTGGGCTGCTGCAGGAATTATGTGGACTCATGGGTGTGGAACTGGATGAATCCAAAGCAGCAAAATGGAGTAGAAAGCTTCGATGGGGGGTCTTCTATGACATCCCAAATTTTCGATCATGTTTTCTACTGAATAAATCGGATATTTCATTGATGCGCTTATAGGGCTGTTCTAAAAGCTGATTACTCTCGAAATAACTAGACTATCTGGGAAAACCATTAAGGATTTTAAGGCAAATAGACTTGAGAATTCGACCAAGAATCAGCTTTTCGATCGTGCTCATCTTTAGAGGCATTACGGCACAGTATAAAATCTATTCAAAATAAGATATAGGTTGGTTCGACTGAGATGTGTGGCTAATAGTGGGTGACATTCTCGTCGACCGGCACTAAACTGATTTTCTTATTGTTTTGGTACCATGTGTCCGTATTTGAATCCTCGAGATTTTCACAACAACCGAGAGTCGCAAATGAGTCGAGTGGGTTCGAAGTGGATCGAAGAAAATTGACTACGGGTCATTTGCACTAAAAATATCTTAAAGTTACCCGGTAGCTTAGGTCACGCTAAAAACACGCCGAATGGAAATTAACCGTGAATTCGAGTCTGATTTTAGAAATTGAAAGTTCTGTCATATCATGATTTATTTTAGGAAGGTCGACTCATTCTCCGAAGAATTTTCGGAAATTTCGAGATTTTTACGAAAATCCGATTCGGACGTTGCGGAAATTAACGGAAATTCGAACGGGTCGAATTGAAGTGAAATTCCGACTTCTAGACTAAGCTATTTGACAACAGGAAAGTGGAGAAATTTTGTGGGCTTTTTCCACGACTAAATTAGACATTGATTTGAGAAATTCATGAAGAAATTGAAGCCAATTTTTACGAAATTCGGAGCTAGGCCTAGGGGTGCAACATTTGTATCAAAAAGTGAGTTTAAGGGTGGATTTATCTTCAAGAAAGATCTAGGGGACCAAGCATTAAAGGGAGGAAGATATTTTTGTGACTTTTGCTCCTTTATCTTCAACTTACCGTGCACGTTGCCCTCTCCCTTCTCCTGCGAACCCTCTTCCTCACAAGCAACCGAATCTCTCTCTCTTCGTTCTCTATCGCACGCCAATATCCCACCTGGCTTCCACCTTCCTCGCACGAGCTCTCCCCACCGAAGGCTTCTGCTTTCACTTTCATTTCTTCAACGTCTCCTCATCTCTCTCCACTCACCGAAACCCACGTCCACGAAGCTCAGCCCTCGCCTCACCGAAAATTTCAAACCAGCATCTCAGTCTTCTCTGCCCACGAAGACCGAAGCTCCACGCGGCTTCAAAACTCCAGCCTTCGCCAACGACTTCATCGACCGCCACGAATGCTGCACCTCTTCATCCGTGTCCCACGAAGACGCTCTACCCAAGCCCATCGATCTCCACCGAGCTGCCGTCAGCTGCCACTTGCCCATCCCCTAGCCCCCTCCAGTCAACAAACCAGCTTTGAAGACCACCGAAGCTAACCGCCCTCAGCTCCACGCGGCCACCTTCACTGCTTTGCACGCCTAGAGCAGTCCACCGAGCCAAGCAGCAGCGTCGTCCACACGCCAGCGAAGTCGAAGTCCAACGAAATTTCTCCACGAGCCCAAGAATTCAGCAGCCCATCTTCAGGCTTTCTTATTCAGCCCACAACCAGTGGATTTCAGCCCAGCAGTTGGGCCATTTGAAGCCCACACGAGCAGCAGTTCGGGCCCAGCAAAGCCAGCAACTTAGCCCAAGATCTTAACAATTTGGCCCACTTGAAGCCAGCCCATATTTCAACCAATATCAGCCCACGAATTCAAGTGCAGCAGCCCATTTGAAGCCCATCCCAAATACAGAACACATCTCAGCTTAGGCTGAGATTTGTTGGGCCAAGTTTAGGCCTGGTCCAAGCCCGTAGGTGTCGTCGCGAGCCCAAGTTCGACCGCCATCACGCCGCCTCGCGGTGTTCCGATCTTCACATTTAATCAAGTGAGTTTTAATTCACTAATCCTTAATTAGTCGGTTAATGATGCTTATGGGTTGTTTAGATTTAATTAAGTGCAATTAGGTGGATAGATTAGAATAGAGCAATTAATTTAGAGCATTATTGATACATGTTAGGCAAATGATTAGTGACATTAGCAAGTAGACTCGTGTTATTATTTATTAAACGGGTTTCAGTAATTTTTCGGGCTCGTCTCGGCTTCCAATTAGGAATTACGGGCCTAAATTAGATTTATTGCTATTTATTTATTAATTTCCATAATCATTTAATTAATTAATTATTTTCCGAAAATTAGGCTGGGATAGTCGACAATTGGAATTTTATGCTGATTATTATCGTGTAGTCTGTTTATTTATTTGAGCTGTAATTCATGCCGAATTGATTTAATTGTGTTTTTAGGATTTTATTCCTAAATTAATCAATTGTGGTAATTGATTGAAAATTAACTGGGCATCGGTTTACAGCACCAAAAATATGTAATAGGCTGTTGAAACTGATGAAATATTCGTAAATGTAAAATTATTATATTTGGCTAAGGTCGACTGTATACCAACACACAGCTATTTTTATCAAGCATGATAGAAATAAGAAGTTGACTATATGTCTAAAATGGTATGCTATCTTGGCGTAGGGGCCCTATTCTATCAGTTTTGGGCGAGCAATTTATTATCAACTTTAGGTGAGCATACAAATAGTATACCATAGTATCAGCTTTGGGCGAGCATAAATAGTATACTAGGATGGCCTAGGGCCTTAATCCATCAGTTTTGGATGAGCATATATACAATATACTATATTATCAACTTTGGGCGAGCTATACTATATATTTTTAGCTTTGGGTAAGCAATCCCAGACTAAGGTCAGACTTTATAGATAGTATTGAATGTACTGACTAGGGGAAAGTAGTGATGACATGTAATCGACTAAGTCAATTAATCGATAATTCAATTTGATTAGGTGATGTGATGTGATCATGTATATTTCATATATATACGGACTTGCAGGAAGGAACTGAGGCCAAGGTAAGTCCTCTAACTCGTGTTGTGCTTAGGCAGCCTCTAGAGTGTATTGGCTTCCTAATCGAGTCTTAGAGGGTAGAACTCGCTAAGATGTTGCCTCATTAGTTATTGTATAACTATTTTCAAGTCTTTAGATGGCGTTGGTGAAGGACCAGAGGCCCGAGGAGTAAAAAGTGAAGCTTGAAGAAATGACAATCCTATCTGGCTAGCTAGTCATAAGACAAGCCTCTTTTGATGGAAGTTGATTTCTTTCTACAGACTTCATTTTAGGAACTTGTGGTTTAGAACCTGACTTAACAAATTGACTTGTAGATATTTGCACTATGATTTGCAATGTATATAAGTGTGATTGTTTTCAAAGTTGAAATTTGAAATCCTCATTTCCTATCTCATTGCTTTATTGTCTGGGGATCTTATATGCTCCAACATGTGTATTAAAATGAAAGAGTCGGCGATGCGTCCTAGGACGTCGCTATTTAATGGACCAGGTCGGGATAGGCGTGCGCTCAAGGATCGGGGCGTGACATCTTCACTGCTGGATGTTCGACTAAAGCAGACGCAAGGTGGTGAAGGCGTGTTGGTAGAAGCTGGGACGCTAGCAGACGGTCGAAGATGGAGTAGGGAGAGAGAGATCTTCGGACGTGGCAACTGCAGCTTCGGTTGGTGAGATGGAGATGCTCCGAGCTTTGCTGGGGTCAACAAACCGGTGGAGAGGCTCCACTAGTTGACCGAACTTGGCAGCAATCGGCAACTCGAGAATTCAATGGGGAAGGCTTTAGTCAGCAAGGCTTCGTGGAGTTTGAATCATGGACGTGTGGCAGAGAATCCGGTGGGGTGAGTCGTGGTAGGCAGATGGACAAAGGATGTTGATGATGGAGTGGTAGGCGAGAGAGAGAGAGGGGGAGCGAGAACATTGTTGTAGACTCGAGAGAAACGAACGGAGAGGGAGATTGAAGGGATGAAGCTGCAGATTCGGATGGATAAAAATGAAAGCAAAGCAAAAGCAGAAAGTGAAGTGGCCCAAGGGAAAAAAGAACACACGAAGATGGAGGTGGACAGCTACGGGAGGGCAGCTGGTCTTGCTCGATCAAATGGATTGGAAAAAGGAGTAAAGTCAACAAAACGTATCCCCTCAATTGAATGATTTGTCCCCTATTTCTTTCTTATAAGTTAAATCCACAATTTAATCCAAATTGAAGCTAAAATTGTAGCCCCTTCCATGGTTCCGAATTTCACTAACTTTAGACTCCAATTTTATCCTCAATTTCTCCAATTCGAAGTCTAATTTCGATGAAGAAAGAGCCCACATAAATTCTATAAGTTCCCAATACCCAAAGGCTCGGCTCGAAAGTCCAAATTTTCTTCAACTTAGCCCATCCGAATTTCCGTTATTTTTTCCGCGACGTCCAAATCGATTTTCCATAAAAATCTTGGAATCTTCGAAAAATTTTCAAAGGATGAGTCGATGTTCCTGAAATAGATCGTGACATGACAAAACTTTTAATTTCTGAAATCAGGTTCAAATTCGCGGTTAATTTCAATATGACGCGACTTTAGCATAACCTGGTCTATCGAGTAGCTTTTATGAATTCTTAGTGCAATTGACCTGTGGTCGATTATTTTCGAGCCACATTATACATCTCCAACTCATTGGCGACTCTCAGTTGTCGTGAAAATCTCGAGATTTCAAATACGGACACTGGGTACAAAAATGACAGAAAAATCGGTCTAGTGTCGTTCGACGAGAATTTTGCAATTAGGTGGAATCACCCACACACTAATCACATATCTCTATCGAATCGATCTATCTCCAATCTTTGATCGATTTTTAACAGTGCCATAATAACCTTGTAGATCAACCCAGTCGAGCAGTCGATTCCTGGTCGAATTCTCAAGTCCATTACGTTAAAATCCCTTAATGACTTCCTCAAATAGTCTAGTTATCTCATGAGTGATCAGTTCAGAGAATAGAACTATAGGCGCGTTGACGAAAGGCCCCATTTATTTAATCGAAAACTAAATCTGAAAATTCTAGTTGTCACAACTTTTCCCCTCTTATAAAAATTTCGTTCTCGAGATTTAAACCTATTACAATCTTTGAACAAAAAGGTGGGGGTACAATCATTTCATCGATTCTTCAGTTTCCCATGTTGCTCCTTCTATGCCATGGCGTTGCATATCACTTTCACTAATGGGATTGTCTTGGTGCGCTGAACCTGCTCCTTGCGATCTACGATTTGAACCAGGCTTTCAACGTACGACACTTTGTCGTCCACATCCAATTCCTCAAAATTTAATACGTGGGTTGGGTCATGCTCACACTTCCTTAACATCGACACGTGAAAGACGCGATGTACTTGTGCCAACCTCGGCGGTAATGCAAGACGATACGCTAGGATCCCAATTCTTTCCAGAATCTCAAATAAACCTACATACCCCGGACTCAGTTTTCCTTTCTTGCTAAAGCACAAAGTACCTCTCATTGGTGACACCTTCAAAAAAACGTGATCACCAACTTCAAATTCCAATGGTCTCTGGCGCTTGTCGGCGTATCTTTTTTAGTGGCTCTGAGCAGTCTTGATGACGGCAACTGCATCCACTGACTATTGAACCAACTCTGGGCCTATGATCTTCCATTCCCCGACTTCATCCCAACATATCGGCGTTCTACACACTCTGCCATACAACCTTCAAAATGAGCCATCTGAATGCTCTATTAATAACTATTATTGTAGGCAAACTCAACCAAATGAAGCTGTTCTTCCCAGCTTCTCTTGAAATCCAACGCGCAAGCTCACAGCATGTCTTCGAGGGTTTGAATCATCCTCTCAGACTGGCCATCCGTCTGAGGATGATATGACGTACTGTACTGCAACTTCGTTCCTAATGCACTCTACAAACTTTTCCAAAAAAGCAGCTATAAATCTCGGGTCTCGGTTTGAAGTAATTGTCGCCAACACTCCATGCAATCGAACTATCTGATGCATGTACAACTCTGCATGCCTATCCAAATCAAGGTCCTTTCGTACTGCGATGAAATGAGTTGACTTCGTCAGTCTATCGACCACTACCCAAATAGAGTCATTACCTCTCTGACTCCTCGGTAAGCCCGTCAGGATCCATCATGACGTGTTCCCATTTCCACTCGGGAATTTTGCGAGGTTGCAGAAATCCTCCCGGCTTACAATGTTGTGCCTTCACTTGCTGACACGTCAGACACTTGGTGACATGCTTGACAATACTTGTCCTCATATCGATCCACCAACAGCGTTGACACAAATTCTGATACATTTTTCGTATTGTCTAGATAAATGCAGTAACTGCTACGATGAGCTTCTGATAAGATATCTTCTTTAAGTTATACATCGTCAAGTACACGCAATCGTCCTCGGAACCTTAGTGCTCCATCATCAGAAATCTTAAAGTCATCCTTCCTCTTTTCGATATCCTCTTGCAGGATCTTCTGAATCTCTAGATTTGTTGGCTGAAGCGTCCTAATTCTGATCTGCACTTTCGGCTCAATTCTAAGGATGGCCATAAGATTTGATAGGTGGCTTACCTCAAATTTGACAACCGAATCTCTAGCTCCTTCGAGTAAAATCCTGAACCATCATCTGCACAGTTGATGACTCTCAACTTAACACATTTGTAACTTCTGTTCCATCAATTTTGACAACGGCATACGGTAAGAGGCCTTAAAGATTGGTTCCATCCTAGGGGCCAACTCAAACACGAACTGAATCTCCCTTTCTGAGGGCGGATTAGGTAATTCCTTTAGAAATACATCTAGAGACTCTTGCACTACTACAATGTCCCCGATCTTCTATTCCTTCATTGTCATATCCATGACAGTCGCCAAATAACCTTGGTGACCCCTGTCTAACAAACGGGTTGCCTCAAGCGACGAAATTAAAAAGGGATCGAGTGTCCTCCTCAACTGTCGTATCCCCTACAGTTGCCAATTAATTTTGGCAACTTACATCTAGAAATCGATTGCCTTAAGTGACGAAATCAAAAATAATCGAAGGTCCTTCTTAGTTTCTAACAAATTCCAAACTTCCACACGCTAATGGAATAAACTGTATTACTTCATAATAACAATCCATTACCACAAGATGTTTCTTGAACCAACCTTTTTTATATATGACATCACAATTATACATAAGCAAAATAGTTAAGTACAACTCTAGCTAGTAATTCTCCTTTTTACAACTTCATTTCAACAAACTGAGATTCCATAAGCTTAACGAAAATTTTGCTGTGCCACTCTGATAAAATTACCCCAAAAATATTCTTCCCCTAATTGGTGCATGGTTCGATTCATTCCTATCTCCTTCGCCATTGTGGCATCCCAAAATTCAGAGCCAAACCACAAGGTGTGTTAAAGTCTTTAATTAGGTGGTAGAATTTCCATGGCTCATGTTTTAGCCATTAGTCTTTTAATTTGATGATTTGTGCTTATGATTGTGGAAATTTAAATTTAATAGATTAATAATCTATGCTTGGCCATATGATTTAAATTTCAATAAAAAAAAAATATCCCAAGACTTTGGCCAAGATGAAAATTGGAATTCAAAAATATTTAAAGAAGAATTTCAAAAAAGAAAAAAGAGAAAAAGGAGGTTAAAATTCGAATGGGCCTTAGACCCATTGGCCTAAGCTTGAAGGGCCAAGCTAGTCGGCCCAAGGGGGGGGGGATTCGACCGGCCTATTAAGGCCCAAAGGAAGAAGTGGCCGGATGGCCCAAGCCCAAGAAGCCCAATCAATTCAAAAATTCAATTGGACAAGTGGCAAGGGGGAAGGCCATGCATTGGCCATGGTTGAGGCAATGTAATCATTAGCTCTAGGGGGAAATAAAAGGGAAGAGAGAGAGAGGAGTGGCCGGATTCTTTTGGCCGAGAGAGAGGGTGAGAGAGTGAGAGAAATCGCGAGAGAGAGGGGGAGACCGAGAGGGAGAGGAGGTGGAGCCGAGGAGGAGCCGCCGTGTCCCGCCGTCCGTTCGCCGTGTACGCCGCCGTACGTCGTCGACCGTCCATCCTAGAGGCAAGTGGAGTCCTTTAACTTCTCTTGCATGTTTGTATTGTTGATTGCATGTTAGATTTTAGGTGCTTCAAGTGCGAAAAACCGAGGTAAGGTTGGTTGTTTTCAAACCGTGTGACTGTTCTTGCTCGGGTTGAGGGAGTCAGAAACTTGTTTGAGCTTGCATGTGTGTTTGGAGTCCAATTTTGGCATCGATGTCTTCATGGAAGGTGTAGCTAACATCTTGTAGTATAACATACTGAAATTTCGTGGAACATTATTGAGGTATGAGGGGTTAAAGTCCTATTCTACGGAGACCCCAGATCTGTGAAGTTTTCACTGACGTCTTGTTGAATTCTTGGTTGCATGTTGGTTTCTGATGAAAATATGACTTCGATGTCTTCATCAAAGTTGTAGGTAACATCTTAAACTACAACATAATCAAATTTGAAGATAAATGAACAAGTATAGCCTAGTAAATCGGCTAGATCTTGGAGACGATGGTTCTGGTGATGTGTTCCGAGACACCCGAGACTTCATGGACTTAAATGGTGACCATACTTTGGTTATTTGACCTAGATCTCTTCATGAAACTTGTAAAGGACAGCTTGGTACATAACATACTCAAATTGTAGAGGAAACGAAAGAGAATAGATGGGTGAAATCTTAATATTTCGGAGATGTATATTCTGGACGATGCGGTAGTGGTTCCAGAAGCTTCGTGAGGTTATATAAAATAATCTAAAAAGAATCTGGCTTGGAGTTCTTCATGAAAGATGTACGAAAATGTCTTGAATATCACCCTGTAAAATTTCGTAATTTTTGGAGGCCATATGAGGATTTTAATCGAATTTATTTGGAAACTGTGTATTCTGGTCATTATCCGAATATCATGTGCTATTTTGTGGAAATTGTGAAATCATGTAAAATTCAATTTGGCCATGAATTTTGTATGAAATTGTCATCCTATTGGTTTGTTTAATGATTGTTTGAATATTATGATTTTGGGAAGATCATAGATATTAAATTTAATATTTATTTATGAAAATAAATAAATATAATAATATAATAATAAAATAATAAAATAATAATAAAATAAAAAGGGATTATTTTATTGGCCATGAATTCCATTGAATTTATTATGCATTGTTATATGACATTGGTGTATGTATGATCATAAATTGTGATGCATGTGTGAATCATATGCCATGTAATAATGAGATTAAAAGGATAGTGAATGTGGAAAATGATATGTGAGTAAGAGGTTGTGGTGGAGGATGAGGCCGGAATGTACAAAGATGCATTGCGGGAATTCCCTGGGAGATTCAAGATGCTCGGAATGTAGGGGGCCGGAAGTCCGGTTGTATCTTGGATACATGCCCGGAGGTTCCTCGCGACACCAGGATTGGGGTGCGGGATGCCTGGCTAGAAGGGTAAAGGCCGGAAGCCCTGTCGGAGGTTTCTGCCCGAAGGGAATGCCTCGTGATGCTAGTTGAGATGCGAGATGCCCGGAATGTGGGGGGCCGGAAGCCCGGTGGCCTGGGAGGCTGAATGCTGGGAACCCTGTCGGAGGTCTTTGCCCAAAGGGATGATAATTGAGAATGGGTGATGTGGTGATCAAATCTAAGGATAAAAATGGAAATTAATGCATGATGATGATATGCATGATGATGATGATGTGATGTGATATGATGATCACCCATGATATTATATGCATGATGATATGCATGATGATGATGATGATGTGATGTGATATGATGATCACCCATGATATTATATGCATGATGATATGCATGATGATGATGATATGTGATGTGATATGATGATCACCTATGATATGATATGCATGATGATATGCATGATGATGATATGTGATGTGATATGATTATCACCCATGATATTATATGCATGATGATATGCATGATGATGATGATATGTGATGTGATATGATAATCACCTATGATATGATATGCATGATGATATGCATGATGATGATATGTGATGTGATATGATGATCACCCATGATATGATATGCATGATGATATGCATGATGATGTGATGATGATGATATGTGATGTGATATGATGATCACCTATGATATGATATGCATGATGATATGCATGATGATGATATGTGATGTGATATGATGATCACCCATGATATTATATGCATGATGATATGCATGATGATGATGATGATATGATGATCACCCATGATATTATATGCATGATGATATGCATGATGATGATATGTGATGTGATATGATGATCACCCATGATATTATATGCATGATGATATGCATGATGATGATGATATGTGATGTGATATAATGATCACCTATGATATGACATGCATGATGATATGCATGATGATGTGATGATGATGATATGTGATGTGATATGATGATCACCTATGATATGATATGCATAATGATATGCATAGTGATGATGATGATGATGATGATGATGATGATGCGTGATGTGATATGATGATCATCCATGGTATGATATGCATGATGAAATGCATGATGATGATAATGATATATGAGATGTCATGATGATGATATGTATGATATGATGATGCATGAATGCGCATGACATCAAAGGTAAGCAATGCCTGCATCGTATGATGATATGCATGGTGCATTGAGTTATTATTGGAATTCCCTATCTGCTGAGTGGTTGTACTCACCCCTTTTAGGGATAACATTTCGTACTCACCCCTTTTATGCCGTCTCGCGGGGGATGTTTTATGGTCTACCGTCCGATGTAGAGGTCAAGTGTGCGGAGATAGACTGTCCCTCTATTTCCGGATTGATTTTTATTCGAATGCGCTGTCTAGTGATGTACGACATAGGCCTGGCTGGGGGCCCTGTCATTCAGGAGTTCATTTCTGTGCACGTTCGTCAGGATGGAGCTATGCGAGGGATGTTGCCGCCGCCACCGCCTGATGCACTGGGTTGGGTGTGAGACCTGCGCGCGATGAGTAGGAGCTGGATCTCTTTTTGATGTAGATAGTCGATGCTTTCAATGGGGGTTTTGTGCTCGTATAATGTTAGGGGTCAAGGTTTCTTTTTGAGATTTTAGGCAGGACATGGCAGAGTCCTAGCCTTCCTTGTTTTGTACCGACCCGAAGGGAACCCCATCTTGCTATATATATATGTAAGCAAAGTGTCGAAGTTGTTTATAAAATCCTGATGTTTAGCTGGTGTGTATTGGTATCATGGATTGGTAGGGGGATAGATGGTGATGTTTAATTTGCTTCCGCTATGAGTCGCGCTGGGACCGCTTTAAAAAAAATGCCTGTGATTAATGACGCTTGTTTTAAGTACAAGATAGAAAAATGTAATAAAGTGTAACATCGGCGCTGGTGACGACTTGCGAAGGGTTCGGGGTGTCACAGCCGCCCTAGTGGCGTCCTGTTTGCGGTGCATTCTCTCTATTCTGTCTCATCGGTGGTGGCGGTAGTAGCTGTTGTGGTCCCATGTGCCTGCGCAGACAATCCTTGAACCGGTGGCCGTGCTTGTCACATTTAAAACAAGCTCCCGTTCTCTTATAACATGGAGCTGAGCCATGTCTTTTCCTATAGAAACGACACACGTCGTTCAAGTTGGGCATTGACTTTCCAATCCCATCCTGTTTGTTGAGCGGAATGGAATACCTTCCTTCAGTCATCGGTCTCTTCCCAAACCGATTCCTATCCTAATTAGACCCAAACCGCGACCTAGATGCGGCGGCTTGTTCGTTGAGATTCTTACCGATCAGCTGAGCTCATCTGTACAACTCATTGTAGTTCTTTATATAAAACGACACTAGCGGATTTTTTAATTCCGATTGAAGGCCATCCAAAAACCTCATCACCTTCTTCTCAAGATCTTCAATCAATCTCGGAGCATACTAGGATAACTCGGCAAACTTCGCCTCGTACTGGTCCACGATCATTGGACCCTGATGAAGGCGCATAAATTCCGCCATCTTTAATTGCTTGGCACAGCTGGAGAAGTACTTGCCATTGAACGCTCTAACGAAGGCCTTCCACACCAGAACCACGCTTTCCAGGAATACCTCTTCTCTGATGACCCTCCACCAATTACTAGCAATCCCCTGCAGCTGATATACTGCAAGGATGACCTTCTCCTCTTCAGTGCACCTCAGCAGTGCAAATGCTTTCTCCAATTCTTCGATCCAGAGGGTTGCAGCCTCGGGATCTCCTGTCCCTGTGAACTTCGGCGGTTGCAATTTCGAGAAATGCTCAACGAGCTTATGGATCGGTCTCTCGGCAATCATGTTCCCTTGTGGAACTTCAGCAGGTGCGACAACGGCTGCGGCAGCTTGATACTGGGCCTGCTGACCCATCAGATCTCCAATCGTCTGGAACGCCTGCATGATCCCCTCGAACCTGGGATCACCAAGGGCTGCTACCCCGGCACCAACCAGCGAGACCGATGACACTACCACTCCACTTGCGCTGCCTCAGCCTGCTATCTACCTCGGCCACCTCGGGCACCGACCCTTGTCGGCATCCTAACCCAAGTCACTAAAGATAAGGTTCTCTATCTAGGAGTCCTCAGCCCCTAATCACTCATACTATAGACTTTCTACAAAACCTGTTCCCAATTCTATACAAAATTAGAAACTAAGTGATCACCACAACCAAATTACCAAATATCTATCAATCACATGCATCGACATAAAATAAAGGTCATTTCTACTAACTATCCCAAGAACCCATCGCACCTTATCACTCTAAACACAGGCTTCGCTCTAATACCACTTAAACGGGAATGTCACGCTCCGATCCTCGAGCGCGTGCCCATCCCTCTTTGCTCGATAAAATTTTTCGACTTCTTAGGACAAGTTGTCGACCATTTCTATTTATTGCACATACGGAAGCAAATCACTAATCTCCTTACATCAATAGATTAAGATAGAGAAGCAGGAAACATATTCACAAACAAAACGTGTTTTTATATACACAGGTCAACAACCAAGGGTCTACAAAAGACTAACTTTCAAAAGGAAGCTACCGTATTTGACCTACACTTCTGGTCACCTCAGCTCGGCTCCAGGTCCTCTGCTCTACGGCCCTGAAAATTGAACCCACGATAAGGTGAGATATAAATTTCAGCAAGTTCACGCTCTAAACCCCGATTATGAGGGAAATACGCCTAAAAGCGTCCTAACCACGCAATCACACAACCACACAATTAGAACAGAGGACTTACCTCGCCTCAGTTCCCTCCTACATGTTAGCTCAATTCATATATCACATACGTGTAGTAACAACACTCGAGCCTTTGGAATATCTCATTCAATCTTGGTCAATCAATTGAGTCAACATCATTAATCCAACATTCAATCAAACAATTAACTAGAGTCCCGATTATAAGGCTAAATCGTTATGACATGTCCCATTTTGTCTCACACAATTTCGTCCCATAATCAGGCGCTGTAAATCATATCGGGGGTTCCATCTACACCCGATATTTACTCTCAACATTCTAATTCAACATTTCCACTCAAAATCAAACTCCACATTCCAACTCAATACCAAACTCAAGGCTCTAGAGGTGACCCTACATGAAATCTTGTCATCCTGCGGTACTTAGTCCTTGACCACAAATAACAATAGTATAAGGCACTAGAGGTAACTCACATGAAGTCTCGTTATTGTGTAGCATTTAGCCCTTCACTATAGAAAGCAATAGTATAAGGCACTAGAGGTGACTCACATGAAGGTGACTCACACGAAGTCTTGCTATCGTGTAATACTTAGTCCTTTATTGCACTAGGCAATAGTATAAGACACTAAAGGTGACTCACACAGAGTTTCACACGAAGACCGGTTCACCGCAACAGTGGCCGAAACTTGAATTTTCGATGGCGTCGATGGACACTTGGGCCGGGTCCAATGGGCCCTGCAAGCCCATAGCAAATTGTTGGGCTTGGGCTGAGCTTGCGGTTGGGCTTGGCTTCGCGGGCTTTGGCTCGGAATTGGGCTTCTAATGGGCTGGACCTAAGGCTGAAATTGCGGACTGGATTGCTGAAATTCACGAGCTTGAACTGCTGATTTATTGGGCCGAAGTTGGGCTGAACTTCACGTGGACTTGTCTTCAGATGGGCTGGAATTACACGAACTGGGCTCCGAATTGAAGATGGGCTGTTCGGCTTGGGCCAAATGTGCAGAGGGCCAGCGAAGGAAAAGCTGGCTTGGGCTGCTGCAGGAATTCTGTGGACTCGTGGGCGCGGAACTGGATGAATCCAAAGCAGCAAAATGGAGCAGAAAGCTTTGGTGGGGTGTCTTCGCTGCTGGATGTTCGACTGAAGAAGACGCAAGGTGGTGAAGGCGTGCTGGTAGAAGCTGGGACGCTAGCAGACGGTCGAAGATGGAGCAGGGAGAGAGAGATCTTCGGACGTGGCAGCTGCAGCTTCGGTTGGCGAGATGGAGATGCTTCAGGCTTTGCTGGGGTCAACAAACTGGTGGAGAGGCTCCACTGGTTGACCGAACTTGGCAACAAACGGTAGCTCGAGAATTCAGTGGGGAAGGCTTCGTGGAGTTTGAATTGTGGGCGTGTGGCAGAGAATCCGGTGGGGTGCGTCGTGGCAGGGAGATGGACGAAGGATGATGATGATGGAGCGGTAGGCGAGAGAGAGAGGGAGAGCAAGAACGTGGCTATAGACTTGGGAGAAATGAACGGAGAGGGAGATTGAGGGGATGAAGCTGCAGATTCGGATGGATAAAAACAAAAGCAAAGCAAAAGCAGAAAGTGAAGTGGCCCAAGGGAGAAAAGAACACACGAAGATGGAGGTGGACAACAACGGGAGGGTAGCTGGTCTTGCTTGATCAAATGGATTGGAAAAAGGAGTGAAGTCAACAAAACTTATCCCCTCAATTGAATGCTTTGTCCCCTATTTCTTTCTTGTAAGTTAAATCCACAATTTAATCCAAATTGAAGCCAAAATTGTAGCCCCTTCCATGATTCCGAATTTCACTAACTTTAGACTTCAATTTCATCCTCAATTTCTCCAATTCGAAGTCCAATTTTGATGAAGAAAGAGTCCACATAAATTCTACAAGTTCCAAATACCCAAAGACTCGGCTTGGAAGTCCAAATTTTCTTCGACTTAGCCCTTCCGAATTTCTGTTATTTTTCTGCTACGTTTAAATCGATTTTCTGTAAAAATCTCGAAATCTCCGAAAATTCTTCGGAGGATGTGTCGATGTTCCTAAAATAGATCGTGACATAACAGAACTTTCAATTTCTGAAATCGGGTTCAAATTCACGATTAATTTCAATATGACACGATTTTAGCGTGATCTGGTCTATCGAGTAGCTTTTAGGAATTTTTAGTGCAATTGACCCGTGGTCGATTATTTTCGAGCTACATTGTACATCTCTGACTCATTGGCGACTCTCGGTTATCGTGAAAATCTCGAAATTTCAAATATGAGCACAAGATAAAAAAATAACAGACAAATCAGTCTAGTGTCATTCGACGAGAATTTTGCAATTAGGTGGAATCACCCACACATTAATCACATATCTCTATCAAATCGACCTATCTCCAGTCTCTAATTGATTTTTTTTTTTTGTGCCGTATTGACCCTTGCAGATCAACCCGATCGAGCAATTGATTCCTAGTTGAATTCTCAAGTTCATTTCGTTAAAATCTCTTAATGACTTCCTCAAATAGTCTAGTTATCTCATGAGTGATCAACTCAAAGAATAGAACTATAGGCGTGGCGAAAAAATGTCCGATTTATTTAATCTAAAACGAAATCTAAAAATTCAGGCTGTCACCCAATATCTCTCAACCAATCATGCATCCACAGTTGGTTATCATCTCTAATCTTTATCAAAGATTTTTGTTGGAGGATTCCAAGAGATTGATGAGGAAGAAACTTATAGCTTTCCCACAAGTGAATCACAATTCTTTTATCATACCCAATGAAAAAACAAGCAACATCAAGAAATATTTTTCTTTGGTTTTCATTTAAGGCCTCAATGATGATCATTAACTTCTTTCTAATATTCTCTTGAGGAGATTCTTCTAGCTCCTTTAATGTGGCATATCACTCCTCTTCGCTTTTTCTAGATAAAAGAGAACATATTACCTCATGAGCTAAAGGAAGACCGTTACACATATTTACTGTCCTTTTAGAGTGAGAAATGTATTGCTCTAAGGGATAATCTCTTCTAAATGCATGTTTGCTAAAAAGTTTAAGAGAATGATCAAAATCCATGCCAATAAGTTCATAAGTCTCATCAACATTGAGAATTCCTTGATCTCTAGTTGTAATGATAATCTTGCTTCCCTTGCCAAACCACTCATGCTTCTACATGAGCTCATCAAGTTGACTTTTATCATCAGCATCATCAAGTAGAAGAAGCACTTTTTTAGAGCATAACCTTTCTTTTATCTCATTTTTCCCTTCCATGACATTGTTGATATCAAGCCATTTCTTTTTGAGGATGTCTGACAAGAGTTGATTCTGCAAGCGTGTAATCTTTGTTTTTCGAATGTCACAAAGGAAGCAATAATTAACAAAATCATTAGAAAGTTGATTGTACACTATTTTGGCAAGAGTCTTCTTTCCCACACCACCCATACCATGGATTCCAACCATCTTTGTTTCACAGCTGTGTGCACCTATCATCCTCATGATTTCATCCACATGATTGTCTACTTCGACAAAGCAATCGGATATTTCCAAGTAAGTAGTTTTCAACTCAGTCAAAACATCATTGACAACTTCTTACACACATTCACCTTTGCCTCTGATAGTATTGGAGGAAACAGCATCAAGACATGAGGTTTAGCTAAGCAAAATAATGCATCTGGAACAAACAGTTCGTATGTGATATAATTAAATACCTATTTAGCATGCTATGGGGATCCCATCCCTTTAGTTCTCCAACCTCTTTAAGAGCAGCCTTCCAATTGTTGATAGTCTCATCATCGAACCGCTTCTTGTTTAAATGAGAAACAATGGCGTTGCCGTAGTGCTCATTCTGGTATTTGACCTCAGACAACGTGACATTGTAGAAAATGGGCATGATCTTTTGGCCCCTTGTGTTCTTGCTCTCCACCATCGTGACCAACTCCCTAAGGCACCATGGACTATCAGCATATCCTTTAGAAAAGATTGGTATTGAGATCTTTGAGTGCTGAATAGCTTGGAGAAGCTGGCCACTGATCTCTTCCCTGGTACGGAGCTCTTCCTTGTCCCTATATGCCAGAATTCCAACATCAATCGTGCTGACATAAATGTAATCAGCAATGTCCAAATGAGTGTCTGGTCCTCTAAAGCTCAAAAATACTTCATAATCATATCCTGATGACTTCTCCATTTCCTGATTATCAGAAGACGCGTTCCACATATTTATTTGTTCTTTGTACACGCTCGCCTTATAAGGCTCCATTTATTACAAAAGACAAAAAATAGTGGCAACTGCTATCACAGCAAAGTTCAACCACAAAGGTTTGTGCAAATTCTCCGTGCAACAACGATTTGAGATACTGCCCGAAAATAATGACCATGTGCAGGTTGATGAAGCTAGCTTCTACTAGAATTAAATATGGAAATAAGTTTAAAGTCATTGTAACAACATATCGTGAGGCTAATTTAATCAAAAACTTGTTGCTAAAATAAAATAAATAAAGCACCTATCAAGGAAATGGTATTTTGGGTCTTTTGCTCAAGTCAAGAAATTTTTTCATGTCCAGCCAAGCCCACCTTCAATAATGCAGCATCTCTATGTTGAACTAACGATGATTCTGGTAATTAATACATAAACGACACTTACTGATAGAAATTACTAGAACATGAATAATTTGCTTAATGCAATCACTACCTAACGGTTAAACAGAATCTGCTGTTGCTGCCAAAATGCGGAAAGTAAATATAACAAATGTCAAACAGACAGAAAGTAGACTATCTCCTTCATGCATAGAATAGATAACCAATATTTTGACCTCACGGGAAAAATATGTTAAATCGTCTAACGATACAGCTAGTTTCATCCAGCTTCTAATTAAAAAGTAACAATAAACATCAAAGAAATGTAAAATGAGGAGCAACTTGAATCGCCCGACTTATTTTGAGAAAACTAAACATGTAGAGGAGGAGGTGGAGTTCTCACTTCCACTCATCCACTTCAAAATAGAACATTGACTATAGAATGCACGTAGAGCGTACGGGGGTTTCTGGTAGGGAATGGAGCAAGGGAGCTGAGCGATCGTCGTCCTCCCACACGCGGAAGCAAGAGAAGAAGCAACCCATCCCCTAGGGAAATCGATCGTGGAGAATTCTGAAAGCTTCGAGGACCACGCCAAATCTTCTCAGGAACCTTAACCTCAAATTGTTTTAGTAGGTACAAGAAAAAATCTTTTGTCCTTTCCCCCTTCACGAAGTGCCTTGAGTTGTAGTTGAAGCAGGGCTCACCTGGTCATAGAAAAATGTCCTGATTTGAGCAAAAGAACCATAATACTGTTCCCCCAAATAGGTGGTATTTTTTTTTATCCTATATGATTCAAGTGACTCACTATTGGAAATTAGTCTGTTCACAAACACATTCTCTTTGATGGCCAATTTTTAGACCCTGTAGCATCGACAGTTAGATTCGTCTAAAATCTGTAGATAGGAAACTGAAAAGAATGCTCAATTATAAGTTGCGCTTCATGAATCGCTTTTTCTGTGTTTTTGCCTTGACAGATCCATCATAACCAAATATAGAGATCTGCTTTATGTGAATATAACGAAACCCAATACACAAATGCACCTGCTCAGAGTTCCGCCACTTTCGATTCAGCCACTAATCCGATTTCCGTTATACTTTCCAGTGAGAAGGAGAATCGAAAGAAAAAGAATAAAAAAATAAGAATATAAAAAAGCAGGAAGAAGATTGAGAGAGAAAGGGCGACGGACCTCGAGTACGGCGGCGACCGCGAGGCTTCAACGGGGTGGACCGAGAGCTGCAGAAAGAAGAAGTTGAGTTCGGGACCAGATTAGAGAGAGAGAGAGAGAGAGAGAGACAGAGAGACAGAGAGAGACAGAGAGAGTCAAGTATGGGGGCGGACAAAGTAGGACGAGAGTTTCTAAGGTTTTGCTGCCTTCTCGTCAGTTTAGGATGGATATTTTAGCAATTTCATTATTCTTTAATAGTGATAACACCTTTAAAATCCCAAATCTACCGTTGACATCAAATCCCAAACTGCTAACGAAAGGTCGATTTTGGTCAAAGATACCAATTTTGAATTTTTCGAGAGACAAAAATTAATTTGGGTACATATGTTATGAAGATATAGATTTGGATAATTCAGTTTCGAGTAAATGTGCCATGAAGGCAAGACTTTAGGATTTTTAATGGTATGTAAACGATGTTCTTTGATCAAAACTTGGCAAATTTTTCTGTAATTCTATATCATCATTAAAAAAAACAAAAAAAAAAAACAATAACTCAACCTGAATAGTTTTTTCAATTCAGGTCTATGCGAATTAAGTCACAATATATATATCCTTTACGTCCAAGTCAGGTTGGATATTAGTGGGGAACCAAATTGAACTGGCCGCCATTTTATTACTTTGTAAGAAAATTGGTCGGATTTTGGTCAAAGCATATCCATCGTCAAGAAGGTTAAGAAAATATAGTATTGCATTGATGAGTGAAATCAAATATTACTTTCATGCTAATTGCAAAATCTTGCGAATTTCAATAATCATCAAGGAAGTTTTTTTTTTTTTTTGGGTCTAAAATAGTGCGTTCATTCATTTATCAAAAGGAGGATTACAAAACCCATATGTTTATTGCGCTCTTTTTTTTTTTTCCCACTAAGAGTATATCTGGTTCACAAAGAAGTTAAGATTCGGAAAATATCTTTCAAAAAATGATTATTTGTATCCATTATAAAAATGAATGAATAAAAAAAGTTTCATATGAATGAATTAAAAAAGTTTCATTGTCAACTAAAATAGTAAGGAATAAATTATTATATTTTCCTTTAACTAATTTTTTTTAAATGATATGACCAATTATTTTTCGAAAGTATTTTTCAAATTATAAATTGTTCACTATTCTCAATATGAGATTGGTCACATGAGTTGCTCACAAAAACACTTTTTTTCCCCTCTAGCACCTAAACTTCAAACTTTTTGAATTCATGACCAACTAAGCATTGCTTAAAAGAGACGTCACTAAGCTGATTGTTTCCCCTCCACCGATGCTAGACTTTGATGTGAAAATATTGGGCAGTTCTTGAAAGCACATGGAAAGTACTCAAATCCACTCAATCTGTTGCCAGGTGCCTAGGCCTAAGCAAACCCACGTCATCTTTTTATACTTGAACTGTGAAAACTAAGTGGGACCCACTTTACATAAAATTGCTCTGACCGAACAACAGCCAAACAGGCTGTTGTACTGTACACGACTCGGCCTCACATGACTTCATTAAAAATTGCAAAAATATTTCAATTTTCTTTTCCACGTTCCCACTATTTTGTATCACTTTTATCTGCTCTTTCCCCCATCTCTTCTCACTTCCTTTTGTTCCACTTACTCTCCTTGACATCCCAAAATGTAAACCCCAAATGGAAAATTCGTAAAAACGACGCAGCTAGTCACGTCATGGTAGTAGCCGTTGCGATTTTCCAGTCGTAGCCGGCATGGAGGTAGCCGTCACGGGTCGCTGCCATTCGCTGGTCTCCTGGGTAGCAAAATAGAGCTTGCCATGTCACAATATTAGTCATCCCCCCCTCCCGGGTCGCCCTCCCAACCGTCAAGATTCGTTATTGTTGAAATATAATATGCGAAAATCACAAGATCTTGTAATTTATGTCAACACGAAATTACCAAAAAAATAAATAAAAAATAATAAAAACACTAAAAATTTACATGATTTTTACATGATTCGTTACGAATATCAGTACTTACGTTTACAAAGAAAACCAACAGTAAATAATTCACTATAATCAAAAAATCAGATTTTATAATTTCTCACATATTCGAGTGTTTCCCACACTTATATTTAATCTCAAACTCAAAAAATTTACAAATAAATAATGTAAACTCACAGCACGAAAAATAACTGTGTGTTCAAACCCAAGCAATATTCTTTTCGTACGACCGAAAATCAAGATCGTGCAGCATTCTTCAATTTTTTCACGTACAGTGGGTTGCTGCTTCTCGTCGGCTTCTGCACTTGCTGGACGTGCGGCTCTACTTGGCTTCAGCGGCTTCTCTCAAGCGGCGCTCCTTTTTGACCTTTTTTTGGCTCTACCTGCAGAGGGCTTCTTTCTTTATTTTTGACTTTGGGCCCCACCATGGATAACTCGTAGAGGGATTCGGCTCCTCTCGCTCCTTTGTATTTTATTTTATTTTATTTCTTCCTTTATGCAGTTATAAGGAATCCAACCAAACGAAAAAAAACTTCATCTAATTTGAAATCTACTTGGGAAGTCTTTCTCAAATCGTTATCTGAATTTAAATTCAAAATATTAAGTTAACCGTTCACAAACCTTCAAGTGTAACATGCATAAGCTCTTTGAGTGAAGAATAGATGGATGGATTTCAACCAAACTCCTACATCCTACAAGAATTAGCTCCACTAAATTCACAAGGGAAGACAAGCCTGGAATTTCACACAATTCTTGGCATCCAGTCAGATTTAGGACCTTCAAATTCCTTGCCCGCTGAAAAGAAGACAATATATTGCTCTTCAGGTAAATTTAAGATTAGCGTACAACAGAACACACATTGATTTTATTTGAAAAATCGTACCTTGATGTGGCTCCATCCATCCCATTCTTTTGTGATGTTACTCCTTAATAAATCAGGGAGAAATTGGTCAGTCCATATTCCATAGGAAAGTCGTTCCATGAAAGCCATCTCAACTCTAAAAGGATAAGTGGGCCAAATGTTGTTGGAAGAAAGTTTGACCGCCGGTAATATTGGAAACGATCCACTTGAGTAAGAACAGACACTGAGTCTCCATTGAAGTCTTTACTATCCACTTGAGCAACGGACTTTTTGTTTACTCGAAGGAACCTTAGATTTGGAAGAGTAGTTAAGAATTCTTTTATCAAGGAGTATTGAGATAGTTCATCGAACTCAAGACATATTGCTTCAATGCTTTCGAATTCATGAACATCACCTTTATTCTGCCAAAATAAAAACAATACACAGAAGTTAGAAAAAAGCGATGATTTATAGCGTTGATATCCTTCAAGGGGAAAACAATTAATTCTTCTCCTAGCGTTGAAAACAATTGATAAGCCACTTCAGTAAGTGCACTGGAAAGTCTGGAATAATAAGTGCACTGGAAAGTGTGGAATAATAAATCAACTCTATAGAAACAAAAACCAAAACAAATATGATGGTGACCAATCTCCTTTTAAAGGAATGAAGCAGTACAATTTACCTGCGCTTTTTCCAGAACATCCAATACTTGCTCATCAGTCCACACCCATGGTTGCTTCTCTGGTTTCATGCCACTCCCTTGTTCTATAGAATTTCTTCCAATATCTCTTAACCAATCATGCATCCACAGTTGGTTATCATCTGTAATCTTTATCAAAGATCTTTCCTGAAGAATTTGAAGAGAGTGTTTAGGAACAAATTTACAGCTTTCCCACATGTGAATCACAATTCTTGTATCATACCCAATGAAAAAACAAGCCACATCCAGAAATATTTTTCTTTGGTTTTCATTTAATGCGTCAATGCTGATCATCAACTTCCTTCGAACAACCTCTTGAGGAAATTCTTCTAAATCCTTTAATGTGGCATCCCACTCCTCTATCATTTCTCTAGATAAAAGAGAACCTATAGTCTCAAGAGCTAAAGGAAGACCACCACAAATTTTGACTGCTCTTGTAGAGTGAAAGAAGTATTGCTCTATGGGATAATCTCTTTTAAAAGCATGCTTGCTGAAAAGTTGAAGAGAATGATTGGAATCCATGCCAATAAGTTCATAGACCCCATCAACAAGTATAGGCACATTGAGAATTCCACGATCTCTAGTTGTTATGATAATCTTACTTCCCTTGCCAAACCACTCATGCTTTTGGACGAGCGCATCAAGTTGACTTGTTTTGTCAGCATCATCAAGTAGAAGAAGCACTTTTTTATTGCATAACCTTTGGCCAATCACCTTTTTCCCTTCCGTGATATTGTTGATATCATAATGCTGTCCTCTAAGGATGGTCGATATGAGCTGCTTTTGCAAGCTCGTAATCTCTATTTCTTGGATGTTTGGAAGGAACCAACAATCAGAAAAATCTTTGGAAAGTTGATTGTACACTATTTTGGCAAGAGTCGTTTTTCTCATGCCACCGATACCATGGATTCCGACAATCTTTGTTTCAGGGTTGTGTGCACCTATCAGCCTCATAATTTCATCCACATGTTTGTCTATGTCAACTAAGCAATCAGGTACTTCCAAGTAGGCAGTTTTCAACTCAATCAAAATGTTATTGACGACTTCTTTCACAAATTCACCTTTGCCTCTGATAGTATTGAAGGAAAAAGCATCAAGACGTTAGGTTTGGCTAAACAAAATAATGCATCTAGAACAAATAGTCCATATGTGATCAATTTAAATACCTGTTTGGCATGCCATGGAGATCCCATCCCTTTAGTTCTGCAACCTCTTTAAGAGCAGCCTTCCAGCTGTTGATAGTCTTATCATTGAACCGCTTCCTGTGAGAAACAATTGCATTGCCGTAGTGATCTTTCTGGTGTTTGACCTCAGATGGCGCGACATCATAGAAAATAGGCATAATCTTTTGTTTCCTTGTTTCCTTGCTCTCCATCATCTTAACCAACTCCCTAAGGCACCATGCACTATCAGCATATCCTTTAGAAAAGATTGGTATTGAGATCTTTGACTGCTCAATTGCTTGGAGAAGTTGGCCGCTGATCTCTTCCCCGGGGCGGAGCTCCTCATCGTCCCTAAATACCCCAATTCCAGCATCAACCATGCTGACGTAAAGGTAATCAGCAATGTCTGTACGAGTATCTGGTCCTCTAAAGCTCAAAAACACTTCATAATCATATTGTGATGACTCCTCCATTTCCTGATTATCAGAAGAGGCATTCCACATATTTATTTGTCTTTGTACACGCTCACCTTATAAGGCTCCATTTATTACAAAAGACATAAAATAGTAGCAACTGCTGTCAAAGCAAAGTTCAACCACAAAGGTTCGTGCAAATTCTCCGCGCAACAACAATTTGAGATGCTACCAGAAAATAATGACCACGTGCAAGTTGATGATGAGGCTAGCTTCTACTAGAAGCAAATGTGGAGATAAGTTTGAAATCATTGTAATAAGATATCGTGAGGCTAAGATCTATCAAAAGCTTGATGCGAGAATAAGATAAATAAAGCACCTATCAAGGAAATAGTATTTTGGGTCTTTTGCTTAAGTCAAGAAATTTTCCATGTCCAGCTAAGCCCAGCTCCAGTAACGCAGCATCTCCACGTTGAACTAAGAATGATGCTGGTAATTAATAAATAAACAACACTTACTGATAGAAATTACTAGAACATGAATTCTTTACTTAATGCAATCACTACCTAACGGTTAAGCAGAATCTGCTGTTACTGCCAAATTGCGGAAAGTAAATATAACAAATGTCGAACACACAGAGAGTTGACTATCTCCTTCTCAAATTGTGCATAGAATAGATAACCGATATTTTGACCTCACAGGGAAAATAAGTTAAATCGTCTAACGACGAAGCCAGTTTCATCCAGCTTCTAATTAAAAAGTAACAGTAAACATCAAAGAAATGAAAAATAAGGAGCAACTTGAATCGCCTGACTTATTTTGAGAAAATTAAACATGTGGAGGAGGAGGTGGAGTTCTCACTTCCACTCATCCATTTCAAAACAGAACATTGACTACAGAATGCACTTAGAGCTTACCGGGGGTTTCTGGTAGGGAATGGAGCGAGGGAACTGAGTGCGATCGTCGTCCTTCTTCACGCGGAAGCAAGAGAAGAAGCAACCCATCCCCTATGGAAATCGATCGTGAAGAATTCAGAAAGCTTCGGGGACCACACCAAATCTGCTCGGAAACCTTAACGTCAAATTGTTTTAGCAGGCATAAGGAAAAATCTTTTGTCCTTTCCCACTTCACGAAGTACCTAGTGTTGTAGTTGAAGCAGGGCTCACCTGGAGATAGAAAAATGTCTTGATGTGAGCAAAGGACCCATAATACCATTCCCTCGAATAGGTGTTATTTATTTATTTTTTATCCTATATGATTCAAGTGACTCACTAACGGAAATTAGCCTATTCACAAACGCATTCTCTTTGATGGCCAATTTTTAGACCCTGTAGTAGGGAAAGTTAGATCTGTCTAAAATCTATAGGAAGGAAATTGAAAAGAATGCTTAAGTACAAGTTGCGGTTCACAAATAACTTTTTCTGCGTTTTTGCTTTGGCAGATCCATGTGGAAATTTTCATGGGATATAATGAGGGTCAATCAAATCTATGTAGAGTTCTCAATTCCCAATTAATGATTAGGTCAATTGTCTTTCGCATAGAGATGCATATCTCACATGCAAAAATACTCTCTTGCGGCTATTCTACAGTTATAGGCTTGCTGTTCCAGCGTTTCCAATTCGTGTGGCCTTACAAATTACAATCTTGAGTCAGCCTTCACTCACATTGACACAAGAAGTCTAGAGAAGGCAAACATCATTCAAAGAAGGATTCCACTTCTTCAATCTGTCTCGAGTTGGCAGCACATTCAAAATAATAAACTGTGTTTTCAAATGTTTGAAGTGAACCAGACCAGCTTATGCCTAGGCACTTTAACAGGTGATGATCGAACTTTACCCCCGCATATCAACAGTAAATTTTCTGGTATGAGGAAGGTATCCAAACAATACTATGATACTGCTCAACATTTGGCTGCATTCCACATGATGCATTTTGAATAAGAAGTAGGTCCTCATACCTAGCAGAAGGCCAATTACATTACATTCTTTTGCAGTATAGTAGACTATCTGGATATAATCTATTATGAATACATTAGGTAATTAACAACTTTACAAAAAAAAAAAAAAAATTCAATATATAGCATGTTCTTCTCATCAGATGTGGGGCTTATAGCTATAAAATCATTTTAAGTCCAGTGAAATATTTTCAAAACAGAACATCATCTGAAGTGGAGGATTCAAAAGTTTTTAACAAAGGATGAAAATGGTCTGACCATGACCATTCATTGCCTACTTCTTCGAAGAAATAAGGTGAAAATCACTCCAGTCACTAGCAATATATTCAACTTTGGATAGAAAAACAGGAACAGATCAACGTAAGCACAAAATCTTGTATCCAGATGAGAGAGCAGGAATGTAACCAGTCCGATATAAATAATATTCATATTACGCATCCAGTAAAGAAGAGAGAACCAATCAGAAATGGAAAGGAAGGGTCATTCTGACATCACCATAAATACAAGTTAAAAAATGTTCATCATGATTATCCTGTGCAAATCAAGGGATAAAGGACAATAAGAATGAGCAAAGGAGCAAAGAAGCTCATTGCAGACTGGTTCTCACCTCTCTCAACCCAAAGAAAACGAACTCCTAATACCAACTCAGTAGTATAAGTAGAATGACCTTAGTCAACAATCTGAAGGACTAAATCTTCAGTAGCAAAGGAGCTCAGGGGTTGCGGACCAACCATGGAATCCCATCGCAGCATTTGAGAACCACGGATCAACTATGACAAGACAGATTAGCCAGAGAATGACATATCTAGTTGGAGAGAGAGTACGAACACAACATGAATGCAGATTAGGGCTAATTAGAGCTGTGTGAAATCGGAGGAATCAAATGTATAGAAGATGAGAAAAAGTATGATCATTCACCTCAGCGAATCCAAGTAGAGATCGGCTAAAGGAGCTTCGACTCAGTCGCCTCAACGTGGTTCGTGAAGCTGCAGACTACACGAAGATCGTTCCTTTGCCGCTATGATGAGTGAACAAGAGTTATGAAGCACGGACACGTTGCCGGAGCTTTCGAGTCCGCGGTCAACACGCGTAGACGTGTCTCACACGCTCGAACACGCGGTCAACACGCGTCGGATTTACCAACACGTAGTCAACTTTTCTTGACACGTTCCGTCCGAGTTGAAGAAGACGATCGAGGATGGAGGTGAGGCCGTGGGAGCGGAGGTGAGGCCGCGACGGCGAGAGAGGGCCAGAGGAAGAGCAAAAACTGAGGTGACGCTGCGATGGAGGGCCAGCGACGAGGAGGCGAGACGGCGAGCTGCGATGAGGCGACGGAGAGAGCCGAGAGGATCGTGCGACGAGGAGGAAGAAAAGGCCGTCGTTAGGGTTTTAGCAAGAACAGCGGGAGGGTGGTGGGGGACGACGGAAAGAAACCGGGGGCGGAGAGTGGGGTGGCGTGGGGTGGCGCGGGGGGTAGAGAAATCAGGTAAATGGCAGGTGCTCTTAGGGGTGTGGAAGAAACTGAGGAGGCAGGGTAGCTGGCGGTGGCGTGGGGGGAAGGGGAGGGGGAGAGAGAGCAGGGGAAGAAACTAAAGGGGCGGGGGAGCAGGGTTGGGGGTGATCGATGGGGGCAGGTGGTGGCGTGGCGAAAGGGGAGGGGTAGAGAGGGAGCAGGGGAGAGAGAAATGAGGAGGGTTTTTTTTTAGGGGAATAACTTTTTGGGGATATTTTAGGTGAATAATTTTTTGGCGGTAAAGTTATTTTTGTTAAAAAAAATAAATAAATGAGTTAAAAAGTGATTTCAAAAAATAAAAAATATTGAAAATTAAATAATGATAAATTTTAATTATTATAGAAAATCATAGATTTATTTAAATAAAGTTGATTCTATTCTTTTGTTAGTCATTAATTTCATCCATAATTTTTGTTAAAATTAAAAATATGTTTCCAAACATGGGTACGCATTAACTATGAATATGTCTTTCAAATTTTCTATGAATAGATTTATATATTATTAGTGTAAATTTATTGTAAGTTCTTTTTTTAGTATTTATTGATTTGTAAATTCGAATCAAATTAATTAAATATAAAAATATTTATTTGATATATAACGTGTCGTGTGTGAAAATTCTCTATTTTTTAGAAATGATGTGTCGTGTTATTACAACTTAGAACAAGAGAGCCAAGGAGAAGGAGAAGGAGAAGGAGACGAAAGGGGAAGAAATTAGGGCAAAGCAGGGGGGAGGGGGGGTGGTGGTGTGGGGAACAGGGGGAGAGAGAAATGAGGAGGGGGTTTTGTGGGGAATAATTTTTTGAGGATTTTTTAGGGGAATAATTTTTCTGTAGAAAAGTTATTTTTGTTAAAAGAATAAATAAATAAGTTAAAAAATTATTTCAAAAAATAAAATATTGAATATTAAATAATGATAAAATTTTAATTATTATAGAAAATCATAGATTTATTTAAATAAAGTTGATTCTATTCTTTTGTTAGTCATTAGTTTCATCCATATTTTTTGTTAAAATTAAAAACATGTTTCCAAATATGAGTACGCATTAACAATAAGTATGTCTTTCAAGTTTTCTATGAATAGATTTATATATATTGTTAGTGTAAATTTATTGTAAGTTCCTTTTTTATTATTTATATATTTGTAAATTTGAATCAAATTAATTAAAAATAAAGATATTTATTTAATATATAACGTGTCACAATGCATCGGAATTCTCTATTTTTTAGAAACGACATGTCGACGTGTCGTGTTATGTGTCCGTGTCGTGGGTTAGTGCAACTTAGAACAAGAGAGCCAAGGAGAAGGAGAAGGAGACGAAAGGGTTTCACAAATTGTCTTTTTCCCCTTTTCACATGTAAACCGAAACCTTATTCAGACTTCCCCACATGACAACTGAACACGACGTACTCTCTCTCTCTCTCTCTCTCTCCAATTATTTTCGTCTCTCCTCGGGGTGTGAACACACATAACGTCCTCTCGAAGCCCTCCGAGAGAGAGTGTTGGGGAAGAAATCGGGGCGGGGGGATTTTGGGGTGGCGTGGGGAACAAAGGGAAAGAGAAATGAGGAGAGAAATGAGGAGAGAAATGAGGAGGGGTTTTTTAGGGGAATAACTTTTCGGCGGTAAAGTTATTTTTTTTTAAAAATAAATAAATGAGTTAAAAAGTGATTTCAAAAAAATAAAAATATTAAATGTTAAATAATGATAAATTTTGATCATTATAGAATATTGTAAATTTATTTAAATAAAGTTGATTCTATTCTTTTGTTAGTCATTAATTTCATCCATAATTTTTGTTAAAATTAAAACATGTTCCCAAATGTAGGTATGCATTAACTATGAATATGTCTGTCAAATTTTCTATGAATAGACTTATTAATATTATTAGTGTAAATTTATTGTAAGTTATTTTTTTATTATTTATTTATTTGTGAATTTGAATCAAATTAATTAAAAATAATTTTTTTATTTAATATATAACGTATCTCAATATGTAAAAAAAATTTATTTTCTAGAAATCACCCATCAGCGTGCCGCGTAAGAGAGCCAAGGAGAAGAACAAGGAGACGAAAGGGTTCCGCAAATTTTCTTTTTCCCCTTTTCACATGTAAATCGAAACCTTATTCAGACTTCTCCACGTGACAACTGAACACGGCGTACTCTCTCTCTGTCTCGTCAATTATTTTCGTCTCTCCTCCGGGTGTGAACACGCGTAACGTCCTCTCGAAGCCCTCCGAGAGCCGTTCCAGTTCGAGCTCGTCACCGTCTTTTCAGTCAAGGAGCTGAGGTCGGCAGCGGGGAGCGCGAGGGCCGTGCAGTTCGCGCCGATAGGGCTGCTGAACATGCTGAACGCCGGCGGGGCGATCCAGGGCGTGGAGTACGGGGAGGGACGGGCGGAGATCGAGGTGAGGGGAAAGGGGGGGGGGAGTTCAGGGCGTTCGCGTCGGAGAGGCCGAGGGAGTGCCGGGTCGACGGGAGGCCGGCGGCGTTCGAGTACGAAGGGCAGATGGTGGGGATCCAAGCGCCGTGGCCGGGTTCTTCCAGCTTGTCTAGTGTGGTGGGGTACCTGTTTTAGAGAATCTGACTCCATGACATGATTTTTCATCCCTTCATTTTCATGGGATTTATCTAACGTAATTTTTTTTCTTCTTTTGCCGAATTAAAGGGGCACTGATTGTAAGGAGTGTATGTACATAGGATGAAGCAAAGTACGATTTAATCGAGGAATGCAGGATTTTAAGCTGCTGCTCTTGCAAGTCCCCTTTACTTGAACGTTGCATGGCAGATCCTCCAGAGGCTATTCAGGTATCACATGAGCAAGCAAAAGGGAATTCTCGCAGTTTGACGGATGGTAAGAATACCGCCTCATGTAAAAGTCTCGATGACCATATAACAGTAATTGCTTGTTAATTATGTGGCGAGCTTCTGATCCCGTTATGCAAACGGCGTCCTTCCCTTTTCAGATCAAGAAACTAGTAAAGGGACAAGTATAGTTCTGTTCGAGAAGTCCCGAAGAGGAAAGGAGAGGGCCAAACCGGGCCGCTCAAGGTTTGCCCCGTTCGCCATATTATGCAGAAAAGACGTTGCTAAGGCTTGCTTCTACAGCACCATCAACTTGAGGAGACTCGGCAGCTTACACCAGAGACAAAACTCAATCCACACAAAGTTGATATGTGCAATCGTACTGTTTAACATAAGGTGCTTCATTTGAGTGGGTAAGAGATTCATATAAGGAGAACATTGAGTTTTTTGATAGTTTAGGGAAAAATTCATCATATTTTTGCAACATAGTGCTGTTATGATAATGTGTGTGCATATATATCATTAGATATTTTTGTCATATTCCCATTTGGTTATAAGTATCTTATCGAAGTCGATACGTGCAATCATCACATTTGAGGATATATGGAATCTATCCTTTTCCAAGTTAATAAATAATTTCTACTATAATTTTAGGCGCCATCATTGAATTGATCTTTCCTTAAATTCATCCTATTTTGGAGAAATGAACTAGGAAACGGTTTCTCCTTCGTGCATGCATTATTGACATGGATTTGCGTCCATCTCATTACAAATAAATCATATGATAAAACTATGTAAATTAGCAAAGCTAAGTACACAAAAATCATGTGATTTTTTAGTGTATGTGCTTCTCAATGTAATTGAAAATGATTCGCGAAAAGAACTCAATTAGATTCTTTCAGTCTAAGGAATAGGAAATTAGTTTGACAAAGAAACATGAATCCCAAAGTCAGAGCAAAGATCGGGGCTTGCAAGGGAGGAGGACAGACGTCGATCGGCATTCTCTGCTAAATCATTGAACTCGAAATTAAGCATGTAAATGATCTATGAGCTCTCGTTGTTGACGATTATCTACAGCTTCTTATCCCATAGAACCTATTATATGCGCAATTCAAATGTTGTGTAATTTCAAATCACTGACATTATCGGCCACTATGCTTTCATTCTACTGATCTACCCCGAAATTGTTGCAGGTTTCAAATCACTGACTTGTTCAAGAATGAAAGAGTGGTGGACACTCCGTGTGAGGCAACGAAAAGTGATGTTGTTGCAACTGGAATTGATCAGTGGGAGACGCCGTTTGGGAGGTGTTCTCTCCGGCTTTGTCATGTGATTTTGGTTTCTGAAAAATGAATTTATGATGCCCACGAACAAAATGAATACGAATCTTTTTATCGATATAAATCAATATGGGAAAAGTCGTGTTTTAACGAGATTAAAAGAAGGTATTGTGACATTATCTTCTTCTTTGCTCATTAGGATTAGTAGTGTTTGTCGAACGGGATGAAAAGATTGTTCTTTTCATTATGGGCCCCAGACATTATGAATTGAAAATGGGTATCTAACATAGGGTGCTTACCGACATGAATTATAAGCCATTTCTCCAGAATAATTAGAATCTCTAATACTTAACCAAAAAGTCCCTTCCAGATAGAAATGCTCAAAAACACACCACATGGCAACATTAGTCAAAACCAATCTCTCCCTTAGGTGCGTTTATATGCCAAGCTCTTAGATTCTTGAAGCTTGATTGATCTGGCAATTTTTGTAGTTTGAAACACTACATAATGTCAAGTATTTCCAACGATTCTGGACTCCCTTGAATCTCTGACAGATTAGTACAATCATTTAGATCAATTTTCTTGAGCTTCTTCAAGTTAGTTAGATCAACCAACTCCGCCAATGATGGAAGTGTCGAGAGCTTTAATGTTCTCAGGTTCTCCAAACCTTCAAGGCCTTGAATCTTTGTTAGCTCATCACAATCAAGAATTTCCAAATTTGAAAATGCTTTCAAATTTGAAAGATCATTCGTCATTTTTATTCTCTTGCAAAATTTGATACCTAAGTATGACAAATTTGTCGGTAACCTTGGTAGGCATTGCAAATTAGGGCACCGAAGTTGGAGTTCCTTTAGCTGAGAAAGGAGAACGAGATCAGAAGATAGGCTAGTGATACGAGAAGTATACAAATCCAAGAACTTGAGCATGTGTAATCATCCAATCCACCATTGACATGAAGACTCTTCAAGTTTAGAAGGACCACTACAAAAAACTTGCCAGTGCAAAGTTCTCAAATTTAATAGGTTTGAGAGGTTGGGCATCATCTCCATTGAGAATGCATAAAAGTGTAGAGTGATAAGACTTTCTCGAAGTTGAGGCACTACTGAAATTCTAGTGCCTTTCAATAACAAGATTCTTAGAAATCGTAACTTCTCAATATTACCAGGAATTTCTCCTCCAAAACATGGACCCCCTACCTCAAGTTCTTCGAGCTTCTCTAACATTTTGATGGCACTAGGTAGTTTTTTAATAGAGCTGTTGCCCATCTTGAGTACTTTCAAATTCTTCATGTTCCCAATTGAATTAGGTAACTCCTCAATTCTGGATCACGATAGGTCCAACTCAATTAGTGAATTGAAACTTTCAATTGACTTGGGCAGTTGAGTAAGATAGATCTCTACTAATGAAAGCTTTGCTACTGATGCTGTGCAACCAACCAAGCTGAATCTATTCAGTGGTGTGCATTTGTCCAAGCTAAGAATTTCCAATTTCTTCATTCTTCTCCATTTAGGAATCTCTTCTATTGATGTATAGTCAAGAAGAAGTTCTATTAAAGATTCTAGTGCCCCCATCTCCTCTGGTAGCTTTTGAAGACTATGACAATACTTCAAGTTTGAGAAAACTAACTTCTTAAGGTGACTGATGGATGGATCAATTTGAACCAAACTCTCACATCCTTCGAGAGTCGGTCGCTCTAAATTCTCATGAAAACAAAAATCTAGAGTTTGATGTAATTTCTGGCATTGAGCCAGATTTAGGACCTTCAAATTCTTAGCCAACTGAAAAGAAGATAACACATTGCTCTTCAAATAAAATATCGATAACCTACAACAAAAGAACTCACATTGATTTGATCTAAAGTCGTACCTTGATGTGGCTCCATCCATTCCATTTTTCTGTGATTTTACTAATTGAGAGATCAAGGATTACTAGCTTCCTCAAGGACACATCTGTCAGGTTAAAAACCAAAGGAAAGTAATTCCATGAAAGCCATCTGTTGACACCTAAATTTTTGGGGTTAATTTTTGCTAAATAATAAATAAATAAAAATCATCAAATCACATGGCATATAGTTTAGGCAAGTTTTATATTCCGTTAAGATTTTGGGTAATATACACTCGGATGTGTTTTTGCTCAAAAAGGGGAATTTTTTGATCGAATATGCAAAGAATATTGCGCGGAGTATATATGTTTGAACGGCATATTTAGAGGTATCGTGTGCAAGCAAGAAAGGAAAAAATATATACCGCAGAGATACATTTTTTAGACCTATTCCTTATTCAGGCGACCGTAGAATGGTACGGGTCCTTGACAACACCTATTCCTTATTCAGGCGATCGTAGAATGGTACGGGTCCTAGAAAATGAATTATCGTTTAGGCGACCGTAGAATGGTACGGGTCCTAGACAAAACATTTCTGTCGAATGGGGCAACCGTAGAATGGTACGGGTCCTGGGAAAGCAGTTCCTTACAAAACCTTTCTGCCGTATTGGGCGACCGTAGAATGGTATGGGTCCTGAGAAAGCAACTCCTTTCTGCCATACTGGGCGACCGTAGAATGGTACGGGTCCTAGGAAAGCAGCATCTTCACAAAGTCATGTTACTATTCTAGGCGACCGTAGAATGATACGGGTCCTGGACAGGTAACACTCACTACCTCGAATTACTTTATCCTCATCAAAGGTAAGTTATCCCAGATAGGTTCATCTATCGTTTGCATTAGCATTTCCATGCATCATACAAATTGCATTAAAAAATGGAATTCATATTCTGACAAAAAAATCATTCATTGCATGAGCATAACCAAAATTTAGGTCTCAATTTGTCTTTGAAGGCAACCTCTGCGAGCTCACCTTCAAAGAGGGGCAACCGTTGACACCTAAATTTTTGGGGTTAATTTTTGCTAAATAATAATAATAATAATAATAATAATAAATCATCAAATCACATGGCATATAGTTTAGGCAAGTTTTATATTCCGTTAAGATTTTGCATAATATACACTCGGATGTGTTTTTGCGCAAAAAGGGGAATTTTTTGATCGAATATGCAAAGAATATTGCGCGGAGTATATATGTTTCAACGACATATTTAGAGGTATCGTGTGCAAGCAAGAAAGGAAAAAATATATACCGCAGAGATACATTTTTTAGACCTATATAATACCTCGCGTGCAATTTGTTTGAGGGGGCTTTTTCTTGGAGGTGAAAAGGACAGAAAAAAAAAAGGTGAAAAGTTGAAAAGTGACGTGAGAGAGAGAGACCAAACAAAAAGAAAAGAGAAAAAGGAAAGCCCCCACGTTACTGTTCATCTTCTTCGTGGGGGAGTCCCCGCCGGCGCCGCTGCTCGCACCGTCGCCGTCTCGCCCACTCCCGCTGCCGCAACTCAGCCGCACCCTCGACGCCGGACCGCTGCTCCGAACCTCCACCCGCGAGCCCGCGTCGATCCGAAGCCCCCTGCTCCGTTGCGCTCCGCCTGCAATCGATGACCCAACGCCACGGATCCAGCGACCTCACGACCCGGGGTTGCTCTCCGCCCTGCTCGCGACCGATGCCAGGAGATCTGAACCTCTTGCTCTGCCCGCGACGTTGCTCGTCGATCTCGCCGTGCCGCCCGCGACGCTCCCTGCTGCCTCGCTACCCCGACGCCGTCTCCACCCTACTTCAGCCCGCGCTCGGAGTCCCTCGCCCACGACAACCGCACCCCGGACCCACGACGCTCCCCGTTGCCTTGCCGTTGTCGCGCCGCTCCCGGTGTCCTCGCCAGAAACCCTCACCGGCGATTTCCCCCAAAACCGGTGGCCAAAGTTTTTTTTTTTTTTTAAAAAGAGAGAAAAGAAAAGAAAAAATCTTACTCGTTATTTTTGCTTTACTTTATTAAGCAAGTTTAGGATTTTCTCTATTTGTTTATCATATCTTTTTATGTGTTGTTTTCTGTGGTTGAAATACCTATCTATGCATAATTGGAAATCCCAATGTGTCACCTGATTCGCAACCGCGCCAAGGTTTTTTTATTTCATCTATAAGACTTTAGATGAAATAATTAATCAAGTGGGAATAAAATTGATATTTTGATCTTTAAGGCTTAAGATCAATTTATCGATTTTACTAGCGAAATATTATTCTTTGATCTGAACGATGCATGATATTTTTGATGATCTTGAATAAGTTGTCTCATCTTAATTGCCTTGTTTATCTTCAGATATGTTTGGGTTAGAATATTGCATGTTTTAGGGTTTACATGTTCAGAATAGGAACTTTATTTCAAATTTAAAAATAAAAAAATGAAATTTCAAATAAATCAATTTAGGTTGCTAGATTTTAATTTGGATTGCATGTTTAATTATTTGGCAATTACTAATTTCGAAAATTAATAAAAAAACAACAAAAAAATCATCACGCACTTGTCATGTAGAATTATAGCATATTTTGTACGTCATTGCATATTAGGGTTAAATTGCACTTAGTTTAATTTTAGATAATATTTTTTCTTAATTTATTATAAGTTTAGGCATTTACTTAAATAGATTGCATTTTAGGACTATTTGGGTTAAGATAATATTTTAGTTTAAATTAGGATTTAGCTCAACCTAATTCCTAATACAAATTGAATAGGATCTTAATCTAATTAGATAATTCTCACATTTTTCTAATTTCGAATTTCATAAAAAATACAAAAAAATGTCTTATAATAAATTAGTTTCAATCTCTAGGAAAAATAAAATAAAAATGTCATGTGCATGTCATTAGGATTAGATTCATGAAATGCATGCCATTTAGTGGTTGTTGCTAGGTCTAGTCAATTAGAAATTGCATGTCATTAGCATTAGGTCATTTAGTTAATATTGCATTGCATATTGGATGCTTTTCATTAATTAAGTGAAAAAAAAGAGAAATTGCGTGTTAATTAGAAACCATATCTAGGGTTGTTGATGTGGATTTTGAATTAACATTGCATATGCTTTCGTTGCTACGAGGTAAGTCCTGCATTTTCTATTTTCTTTTTTAAGCGTTAAATTGATGGGTTGCACACCCGCATGATCGCCTTGCATGTTAGAGAATTAAATTTAAAATCAATCCAAACTGCTTGCTAAACATTTTTCAAAATAAAAAGAAAGGTACCGAAAGGGCGTTAGCGAAATCTAGCGTAATCAAGTCCCCGAACTCATAAATCTCTAGTTCGTAGGAGTATAGTAAAACTCTCGTTACTTTACTTGGGTTTCTAATCGACCCACCAAAAATAGATTAGTGGCGACTCCTAGATAAAATCCATTTGCATGTTAAAAAACTTGAACCTAAGTCGCGAATTGGTATGGGGTTGGGAGAGCCCGAGTTAAGTCTAGGCTTAACAATCCATTAGCCAAAACCCTAGGTGGTTCAAATCCGAAAAATTGGTCGCGACAGCTTGGCGACTCCACTGGAGACTTGTGTTAAAACACTTAGTGGACTTAGGCCAATTTTCTTCTTTTTGAAAAATGTTTTTGTTTGGCAGCGAGGATTCCAGGTACGTCCCTAACATTGAGGTGTTAAATGTTTTTGCAGATTGGGAGGTATAAGGGGAGTAGTAATTGCTAACCCTTGTTTTGCAGCTTGGAGTTGAGGATGGATGTTTTAAGTTCAAAGTTATTGAAGTGTTGTTTGATTTAAACTGTTGTGCATGCCTTGCATCTTACACTACACTTTTGCACACACAACCTGCCACCGGACCTGGGCTGCACTAGGATATTTAGGATGGTATTGAATTGGATACGGTTTCGACCGCGAGGCCGCGTAGTAGAGGTTGCCCAACTCAATCCCGAAAGTTTTTCTTGGTGTCAAGAATGCTTACCTCTGCTCGCGAGGTTGCGTTGCATTGGGGTATCATTCTTGACTGAGCCGGAGTTAGGAGGACTTGGCTTAGTATGCGAGGCTGCAACTAAGTCATCCCACCCTTTTAACTTCACTTTGCTAAGCCGTCTAGATAGAAATCGAGCCTCACACTTCATGCGCTTGTCTATGTGGTTGCTTTAATCGTATGGTAAAGTAAGCTCTCTATCCCTTACTCTTGCAATTTACTTATTTACGTCTTTGGTCGGTCCATGACATTAGGTTGGTCTAGTCTTGGTCTATAAACAATGGGAAGATCCGACATTCGATTCGTGCCTGCACCAAAGGTTGAACTCAAGTCATGGTGGGATCGTCTAGGCCACGAGGGCCAAAGCTATGTAGAGAGCAGACTTGGTCGCCTTGTTCCCCTCCTTGACATTGATGTCCAGAGTGGCGTCATGCAAGCACTTGCTCATTTCTGGAGCCCCCGGACATCAACGTTTATATTTGGTAAGCATGAGCTAACTCCGACTCTCGAAGAATACAGCATTGCCATAGGAAAACCCTTGGAATTGGAGTTAATAAATCCACCCATCGGATTAGAACCAGAATCAATTTTGTCAGATTTTCTTAAGATGGATAAGAATTCGATAAAAAGAGTGCTGAAAGATAATTGTCTTGCATGTCCTCTTTCTTTCATAGCTCAAAGTTTTGCTAGTGCTAACACTCTCTTAAAAAGTAGGATCTTCCTCTTAGCTTTTTTCGGACTTGTTATTTTCTCTCTTCGTAAGGGCGTCATTAATCCTTCTATCGCATGGGTGGTCAAACAAGTATGTGTTAGGATTAGTTTTGTAATACTATTCTAGCTGAAACATTTTTGTCACTCACCCGATTTAAGGAAAATGAAGATAAAACCTTTCGTGCACCGATTGAACTTTTACAAATCTGGTTCTTTTCTCATATAAGTAAGGTCAATATTCGTATGAATATTATAAATATCACTGATTTCCACCATCCCATCGAAGTATTTAAAAATCATCAGGATCGGACTCCAAATCTTTCTTACTCAAAATGGGTCAAATTATTGAAAAATCCGAATACCAAGACTTTCCTATGGTATACTAAATGGTTCCAAGCCTCCAAAGCGCATCTCTCTCATGGCGATGATGGGCCAATCCCGCTATTAAGGATCACCGGCGCCACTTCCTACTACCCACTCCGAGTGGCTTGTCAATATCGAGTTGTGCAAGATCTTCCGCCCCCTCTCAAGCTGGGTTTGTTCCAAGTCCGATTCACTGCTAAGGATGGCGATCACAGGGAGGAACTCTGCTATATCGAACAAGCTTGGATTGCATGTCGCGAACAAAGGTTGAGCTTACCTGAAGATGAGCTCGAGGGGAAGGAAAAGACCTATTATGCCACAGCTCGATACATCCGTCAGCACAAGATTCCGACCGAGTACCTCCCAAAGGTGCCAGATGTGACTGAGAAGCCCACTCAACAAGCGGAGCTTAACCGTCATAAGAGGAAGATTGAAGAACTTGAAGAGCAAGCCAAGAAGGACGCTAAGGAGAAGAGGCAATTACGTCGAGCGTTGGCTTCCCATAAGTTTATAGATCAGGCCAAATAAAGTGGCTTGAATCTATTTAGTCTTTTTACTTTAGCTTAATGTTTAGGAAGTTGAGTCGTTTACTTGATTAGTTTAAGATTTTGCAAGCTCCTTACATTACTGATGTCAAACAATTTCAATAATAAATAAAAGCGATTAGACTTTCGTCATGGGCCGGCATTGTTTTATATGAAGTGCTTATGTGTATTCATTTATTCAATTTAGGTAATAACGGATCCTCCGCGCTCTCCTATTATTACGCGATCAAAGGCTAAAATGGCTGACCAAAGCGAGATGCGCGATCGCATGTCCTCCGTGGAAGATCAACTTAAATAGTTGTCCGCTTCCCTGCAGCTTGTAACAGCTCAACTTCAATCCCTCCAAGTGAACCCGATTCCTCCACCTGCTCTCCCTGAGATAGTAGTCCCGAGGCAAGCAAATAGGGCCCAAATGAATGATGATGAAATGCCTGGGTTGGAATATGACGTGGTCCTTGTTGGAAAGGCCAAGCTAGACAATGTTCCCAAGACAGATCAGGATGAGCGTGTTGCAAAGCTGGAGGAGAAAGTGAGACAACTGCAGGAGTCACAAAGCTCACTCCCATTTGACCTCTCGGTCTATGAGAAGGTTAAAATGCCGAGCAAGTTCAAAATGCCAGAATTTGAGAAGTACGACGGGACATCTTGTCCGAAATCTCATTTGCAGATGTATCATGTGCGCATGGCCCAACACGTCAAAAATGAGCCCCTCATGATCCAATCGTTTCACGCAAGTTTGACCGGGCCGGCATTAAACTGGTACGTGATGAAGAACGTAAACCTCCTCGAAACCTGGAACGAAGTGGCGGATACGTTCCTCAAACAGTACAAGTTCAACATGGACATCGCGCCTTCTCGAGAAGACTTGGAGCGAATGGAAAAGAAAAGGAGTGAGTCATTTAAAGAGTATGCCGTGAGATGGCGAAATTGGCAGCTCAAATTACTCCTGAGCCTACCAATAAGGAGTTGATGAAGTTATTAGTGAAGACCCTTCCATTGGAGTTCCATAATCGAATGGCCAGCATGTATGTTGAGAGTTTCAATCAGCTTATTCCTGTAGGAGAGCAGATCGAGATGGGGATAAGGGAAGGATGGTTTTCTGAGCCATCTACTAAAAGGTTCTCTGCCAAGAAGGAGAAAGAAGCGGCCGTGGATGTGAACGTGGCTTATAGCCAAGAAAGTGCCAAACGTGCCCCGGCTATACAGGTAAACCCAAGACAACAACAACCCGCTGGCCGTCAATCATTCGCTCAAGCGAATAATAGAAGGCAGTTCTCTCCTCTCCCTGGGTCTCCATCTCAAGTGCTGACAGTCCTTCGAAAGAAGGGTTTGCTTACTAGTGAACTAAAGCGCCCTAACCGTGAAGGCATTCATGGTTACGACCCGACGAAGAAGTGTGACTACCATAACGGTGAACTAGGGCATTCAACTGATAAATGTTTTACCCTTAAGCACAAGATCCAGAATCTCTTGGATACAAAGGCCTTTTCATTTCAGACTGCTCAGCCGAACGTTCAAAAAAATCCACTACTAGAGCATGAGGGTACAGTGAATGCTATCCTGGAACCTGAAGTCGGACGGATCAAGAACTCAAAGGTACACGTAGCAGATGCCTACAACGGGCTAGTGAGAGCTGGGTATTACCGAGGTCGGAAAGATGTCCCTCTATCGGTAATGAGAGAAAGAGTTGCCAAAATGGTGGATGATGGCATCATTGTGTATGCTGATCGTAACTGCATAGTTTCTACTATCTCCCATCTCATCATCGATTGGGAGGAGGAGTAGGTTGCACTTGATGCTGACAAGAAAGAGGTTGATCCTTCGCTTGTAGACATGCCCCCATTAGAAGATGCATCTGACGAAGAGATAGTGATAGAGGTGCATCAGCCGTATGAGTATGTCAATGATAAGGCAGTGCCTTGGTCCTATGACCTGGATGTGGATCTTGTTACAAGGTTTGATTGGACCTATGGTCAAGTTAGTGCTCAACCTGCAAAGCCGGTCACTGATGAAGAGGCTAAGGAGTTTTTGGCCGTAATCAAAGCAAGCGAGTATAACATGGTTGACCAACTACGAAAGATGCCCGCTCAAATCTCCTTACTCAAGCTCTTGATGACATCCCCTGTTCATCAAAAGTCGCTAATGAAGGTGCTGAGTGAAATTCGTGTGCCAGAAACGGTTGAGGCAGACAAGCTGGAAGAATTTGTGGGATCGGTCCTTCTTAAGGATTTGATTGCCTTCTCTGATGAGGAATTTCCTCTTGAAGGCAAGCGACATAACAAAGCACTCTACATATCCGTTAAGCACAAGTCTTCTCATGTGTCCCGGGTACTCATTGATAATGGGTCCGCTCTGAACATTTGTCCGTTGGCCACTCTTCATCGCCTTAAGGTAGACCCGTCAAGGATACATGCTGCGAAGACTTCAGTGCGAGCTTTTGATGGAACAAGAAAGGAAGTGATCGGAGAAATCCATCTCGATGTACAAATAGGACCGGTCGTCTTCAACATTCCCTTCCAAGTGCTGGACATCCCTACTGCATTCAATTTCCTGTTAGGTCGACCATGGATACACACTGCTGGAGCAGTGCCTTCAAGCCTACATCAAGCTGTGAAATTTGTGATTGAAAGGAAGTTGGTCACCGTGTATGGTGAGGAAGACCACCGGATTTATCATGAGACGGCTATCCCCTATGTGGAGCCGGACTCCCAGTTTGAATCAAGTTACCACTCATTCAAGTTGGTGTCCACTATACATGCTTCTCGGGGTTCATCACCGCCTACCCCTGAAGTATCAAATGCTGCCCTCATGGTGGGAAGAGTAATGGTTGGGAATGACTTTGTCCCTGGCAATGGTCTTGGGAGAAATGGTTAGGGCATTCGAAGCCCCATTGAAGCCCCTCAGAGGTCCCGTTCTACTGGTTTAGGGTACCATGGACGAGGTGGGGGAAGTTCTGAAGTACGAAGACAAGAGAGGCAGAACTCACCACCTGACCAAGGGCGAGAAAGGCAAAACCCACTACCCCCGAGCATTCACGAAACATTCCCTGGTCCTCCAAGAATGATGCGTGAAGAAGCGGAAGTGGACACTTTGGGGCAGCCTAGTGGCAAGTTTGATTACCTGGTGAAGTATTCAACCCCTCCTAGCTACTACATTGATCCTAGTGAGATAGTCCCAGATGGATGAGGTGGCATGGATGATCCGACACCCGCGAACGCAGAGAACCCTAATGATGAGCTGGATGGAGTTGCAAGCTTATTCAACAACCTCATCATAGGAGCCATTAATGAAGGACCCCCTGAAGAAATGGGCCTTGGCCCACAAGAGTAACTCTTTTACTGCTTGTGCACATTTCCCCTGCGTGGGAATTTTTATTGTTTTCTAAGAGATGTTTTCAATTTCCTTTTCTTTTAGTGATTGAGTGTTGCATTTTTGCATTCAATAAATGTAATTGATTGATAAATTTCAATGAAATTACAAGTTTTATCTTGAGGGCATGATGAGGTACACCAAACCAGCCCGGTGATGATATCCAACCGATAAAAGAAAAAGAAAAATCCAAGGAGAACTATGAGGCCTGGGCTTCATCATGCTTCCTCATGTCAAAATATTTCAAAAAACGTTTTTGTCAAAGATTTTTCTTTAAAAAAAAAAAAACAAAAAACAAAGATGTTGATTACTCTGTTTGTCTTTCTGATTTATCTAGTTCATGTTTCAGGAACAATCCTATGACATGCAAAGGTGTGGAAATGGTCCAATCCATTGCAACGAGTGCTGATAATGATGATCCTGAAGACTCGATCGAAGACTCTATCGAAGTGTAGCATAGTTGGAAGCAACATGAAAAAGCTAAGCCTCTCACATCTGAGCAGACCGTCACTATTAATTTGAGTGACACTGAAGAAGCCAAAGAGGTGAAAATTGGAGCAAATCTCCCCAAAGACGAGGCTGAGCGCCTAACTTAGCTACTAAAGGAATACCAGGATGTCTTTGCATGGACCTATGTTGACATGCCTGGTTTAGACCCATCAATCGTCGAGCATTGCTTGCCTACTAATCCGGACGTACCACCTAAGAAGCAAAGGCTCCGGAGAACTAAGCCCGAGCTCTTGAAGAAGATAGAGGAAGAGGTGATGAAGCTCCTGAAGGTGGGATTCATTAAAGTCTCACAATACCCTGAATGGGTGGCTAATATCGTGCCGGTGATGAAGAAGGATGGTCGAGTTCGAGTTTGCGTCGACTATCAAGATCTGAACAAGGCTAGCCCAAAAGATGATTTCCCGCTGCCTCACATAGATGTCCTCGTGGATAGTACTGCCGGATTTGAACTATTCTCGTTTATGGACGGGTTTTCCGGGTACAATCAGATAAGGATGAAGGAGGAAGACAATGAGAAGACTGCATTTATCACCCCGTGGGGGACCTTTTATTACAAGGTCATGCCCTTTGGACTCAAGAACGCAGGGGCAACTTACCAGCGAACCGTGGTAACACTATTCCATGATATGATGCATCAGGAGATTGAAGTCTATGTTGATGATATGATCGCAAAGACTCGGCTTGGAAGAAGCCATGTGGAAACCCTGAAGAAGTTGTTTGATCAACTCCGTGAGTTCAAGCTTCGTCTAAATCCCGCTAAATGCGTATTCGGAGCAACATCTGGTAAATTACTCGGATTTATTGTGAGCAGTAAAGGGATTGAGATCGACCCTTCCAAGGCCAAGGCCATATGTGAATTGCAACCTCCGTCAACGGTGAAAGAAGTCCGGAGCCTTCTAGGGAGATTGAATTACATAGCGAGATTCATTTCCCAACTCTCTGAAACTGCCAAGCCATTCTTCAAGCTTCTAAAGAAAATGCACAAGTCAACTGGGATGACGAGTGTCGAGAAGCGTTTAACAAGCTGAAACAGTACTTGATGAATCCACCAGTTCTTGTCCCACCCTCACCAGGGCATCCTTTGATTATTTACCTCACTATTCATAGCGAATCATTGGATGCAATGCTGGCTTAAGAAAGTCCCGTTGACAGAAAGGAACGGGCCATTTATTACTTGAGCAAGAAGTTCACTGTATCAGAGTTAAAGTATTCTAATGTTGAAAAAACTTGTGTGGCATTGGTGTGGGTGTTGCATAGGTTAAGATAATACACACTACATTATCAGACATTCCTCGTGACTAAGAACGATCCTATCAAGTACCTGCTTGATCGGCCAACTTTGGTGGGTAAGTTGGCCAAATGGCAAATCTTGATTTCCGAATTTGATGTGCAATTCATGCCACAAAAGTCGGTTAAAGGCCGAGCGATCGCTGATCTATTGGCCGAGAATTCAGGAGTCTCTAATGACGATGATGGTTTCCTTGATGACCGTGTCTTGAGTGTAAATGAAGACTCATGGAAGATGTTCTTTGATGGAGCTGTAAACTTGTCTGGTTCTGGTACTAGGGTAGTTCTGATATCCCCAGATGGACAACACTATCCGGTAGCTGCAAAATTGATATTCCCATGCACTAACAATGTGACCGAGTATGAGGCTTGCATCCTCGGACTTCAAGCCGCAATCGAGATGGGTGTGGCCAAGTTAATGGTATTTGGAGATTCGGCACTGATCATATTACAGACTGTAGGTGAGTGGAAGACCAAGGATGCCAAGTTGCTCCCGTACCACAAGTACTTAGAAGATCTGGTAAAGGAATTTGACGAAATTTCATTTGAATACTTGCCAATGTCTCATAATCAATTTGCGGATGCACTCGCGACTTTGTCGTCTATGTTGCAAGTCACTGACGGGTTAGGGGTTGAGCCTTTGAAGATAGAGGTTTTGCCGAAGCCGGCTTACTGTATGATTATAACTGAAGAACCTGATGGAAAACCGTGATATTACGATATCATGAACTACATTAAAAGGCAAGAATTTCCCGAAGGAAGCACTCCCGCTGATAGGAGGTACATCACGAAGATGGCCTCAAAATTCTTTGTCAGTACCGAGATTTTGTACAAGAGATCTTATGATTCAATCTTGTTACGGTGTGTAGATACAACCAAAGCCACTCAAATCATGCAAGAAGTGCACGAAGGAATATGTGGCCCTCATATGAATGGGCACATGATGGCTAAGACGATTATGAGATTAGGCTACTATTGGCTCACACTAGAAAGTGACTGCATCAAGCATGTACGGAGTTGTCATCGTTGCCAAATCCATGGTGATAAGATAAATGTTCCTCCAACCGAGCTATATCAGTTTTCCAAGCCATGGCCCTTCTCAATGTGGGGCATTGATGTGATCGGTCCAATAAACCCGAAGGCTTCCAATGGGCACCGATTCATTTTAGTGGCCATAGACTATTTCTCCAAATGGATCAAAGCTACGTCATTTGCAAGTGTCACTGCTCGCAATGTTGCAAAGTTCATCAAACGTGACATAATTGCTCGCTATGGTGTCCCTGAAACAATCATCACTGACAACGGAACAAATTTGAACAACAAGCTTGTTGATGAGTTGTTTAGCGAGTTCAAGATCAAGCATCTGAATTCGTCCCCTTATCGCCCTCAAATGAACAGGGCTGTTGAAGCAGCCAATAAGAACATTAAGAAGATTTTGGCTAAGACAGCCGAGAATTATCGAGATTGGCATGACAGGCTACCCTTCGCACTAATGGCGTATCGGACATCGATCCGCACTTCCATTGGGGCAACCCCGTTTGCTTTGGTGTACGGCATGGAGGCAATTCTACCTATAGAAGTGGAGATTCCTTCTCTGAGAGTTTTATCCCAAGTGGAGTTGTCTGAAGCTGAATGGTCGCAACAAAGACTTGAACAGTTAAACTTGATTGATGAGAAGAGACTGAAGGCTCTTTGTCATGGCCAAGCTTATCAGCAAAGAGTTGCCAGATCCTTCAACCGAAAAGTGCGACCGAGACATTTCGAGGTAAATGATCTTGTTCTGAGAAAACTGTTGCCAATTTTCCCTGATCCTGGGGGCAAGTTCACCCCAAATTATGGTGGTCCATATGTGGTGAAGAAGGTACTTCCTGGAGGTGCCTTGATCTTGGCAGAAATGGATGGTCGTGAGTTTTCCACTCTAGTTAATTCTGATACTGTCAAAAAGTATTATCCATGATAGAATTTTCCATGTCTTGTCTTGAATTACAAGTATTTTATGATGAATAAGATGCCTCAATCAGTTGAATTGTTCAAGTTTGTCATAAATTTTGCATTCTTCTTCCTTAATGAATCTTGTGAGATAAATTGAATGTGTCAAATGAGATACCTTGGAATGATGAAAGGCAAGCCTTGTTCTATACACTATCCCATACACTAATCCTCGGTGAGTTGTGTGAAGAAATTCCATGTCCACAATGAAGAGGGTGATCTCGCAAAGGGTACACTAGCCAAGGTGACGAGAGGCAATTTCTTCTTCTACCCGAAACACTACAGGTATACCCATTGTTTAGCCCTTTGAGCCCACACACATAAAGAGTTTTTAAATCATCCCTGTCAAGGATCATCCCACGTTGGGACAAAGTTTGAAATGAATGATGGGAATTTTCTTACTCACATTTGCATCAATCTTCGAGTATTACTTTCGCATTGTAACTCGTATGATAGTTTAAAGTGCCTTAGGATGATGAAGAGCAGTCATTTCTCTATCTTACACACTTTTATCCATTGCATAGCCCACTTGAGCTCATGAATACATTTCATATTAAACCCAGTTGGTGATCATCCCCCACACTGGGGCAAGACAGAAACACTCAAATAGCATGAACTAGAATGCCAACAAAAATGGAGATTTTGTTATAAAAAAAATGCAAAAATGGGGCATGAAAAAGCAATGTGCCTGGTAAAAGCAAGGCCAATGCCCAAAAGAAAAAGAAAAAGAAAAAAAAACTCAAATGCTGTTGCAATCAATGAGTGCAAATAAAAAATCTCCGACAATGGAGAAGGAAAGTGGTGGAAATGTCAAGATGATCACCAACTTTGACCCTTTAAACACTTTTTGAGCCTAATGATCCTTTCATTTCATAACCCATGAACCAAGCCTACGTTACGTCCCTTGCAAAGTCTCTTCAGATTAGGGCACTTGAATTAACGTAAGAGTTCATATGCTTGAAAGCATTGCTTGAAGAAGTGCGAGTAAGATAATTACTGCCTCATTTCACATATTTCTTGACTTGAAAATTCTAAGACAGTTACGAAATGTCATTTTTCAAATAACCTCGACTCAAAAGAGTCCCCTTTGTTAAGCCGTTGACTAAGCCCACATTACGGTCCCTTTTAAAGACCTCTCAGATTGGTGAAATCGTACCACTTGCAAGATTGCTTAGACCATTGTTTGGCATGAGATAGTGAGATAGAGTGATTGACAAAATCCTGCATCAAAGGTCAAGATGAAATTGCCATTTTAATGAGGATGAGAGAAAAAGTCCTTTCAGACCAAAGGATCCATCATTTGACACATTCATGACACTCATGTGTTCAGAATGGAAATTAAGTGGTGCAAGATTAATGGAAATCATCATGAACCTCCACTATATCGATACATATTTATGATTACAAATGCATGTTGCTTCTCCTATAACCATGTTTTGCAGGAGACGTATCCCCGAAGATCGGAGATGTTACCAGGTAAGTATATCTCTATCTATACCTTGAATATTTGTCATTGCACAGGTATTCCCTTTTAAGCATACCGACACTCAATTGAGTTGTTCCCCAAAGATTTTTCCTCCAGATTCAATCTGATTAAGGCGATCAAAGAATGGTTCGGGTCCTGATCAGATGACTTCTGTCGCAAGGTTGGGCGACCGAAGAATGGTTCGGGTCCTAGCCAAGCAAAGCCTCAATCTAGGCAACCGTAGAATGGTACGGGTCCTAGACAACATTTATTGCTTTAACAGGCAACTGTAGAATGGTACGGGTCTTGGAAAAGCAATTTCCTCATTCAGGCGACCGTAAAATGGTACGAGTCCTGGAAAAATAATTTTCTTCGTTGAGGCGACTGTAGAATGGTACGGGTCCTTGACAACACCTATTCCTTATTCAGACGACCGTAGAATGGTACGGGTCCTGGAAAATGAATTATCGTTTAGGCGATCGTAAAATGGTACGGGTCCTAGACAAAACATTTCTGTCGTACGAGGCGAGCGTAGAATGGTACAGGTCTTGGGAAAACAGTTCCTTACAAAACTTTTCTGTCGTATTGGGCGACCGTAAAATGGTACGGGTCTTGAGAAAGCAGCTCATTTCTGCCATATTGGGTGACCATAGAATGGTACGGGTCCTAGGAAAGCAGTTCCTTCACAAAGTCATGTTACTATTCTAGGCGACCATAGAATGGTACGGGTCCTGAACATGTAACACCCACTACCTCGAATTACTTTATCCTCATCAAAGGTAAGTTATCCCAAGTAGGTTCATCTATCGTTTGCATTAGCATTTCCATGCATCATACAAATTGCATTAAAAAATGGAATTCATATTCTGACAAAAAAATCATTCATTGCATGAGAATGACCAAAATTTAGGTCTCAATTTGTCTTTGAACGCAACCTCTGCGAGCTCACCTTCAAAGAGGGGCAGCTGTTGACACCTAAATTTTTAGGGTTAATTTTTGCTAAATAATAATAATAATAATAATAATAATAATAATAATAATAATAATAATAATAATAAAAATCATCAAATCACATGGCATATAGTTTAGGCAAGTTTTATATTCCGTTAAGATTTTGGGTAATATACACTCGGATGTGTTTTTGCGCAAAAAGGGGAATTTTTTGATCGAATATGCAAAGAATATTGCGTGGAGTATATATGTTTCAACGACATATTTAGAGGTATCGTGTGCAAGCAAGAAAGGAAAAAATATATATCGCCAAGATACATTTTTTAGGCCTATATAATACCTCGCGTGCAATTTTTTTAAGGGGGCTTTTTCTTGGAGGTGAAAAGGACAGAAAAAAAAGGTGAAAAGTTGAAAAGTGACATGAGAGAGAGAGACCAAACAAAAAGAAAAGAGAAAAAGGAAAGCCCCCACGTTACTGTTCATCTTCTTCGTGGGGGTGTCCCCGTCGGCGCCGCTGCTCGCACCGTCGCCGTCTCGCCCGCTCCTGCTGCCGCGACGCACCCACGACGCCGGACCGCCGCTCCGAACCTCCACCCGCGAGCCCGCGTCGATCCGAAGCCCCCTGCTCCATCGCGCTCCACCTACAATCGGTGACCCAACGCCACCGATCCAGCGACCTCACGACCCGGGGTTGCTCTCCGCCCTGCTCGTGACCGACGCCAGGAGATCTGAACCTCCTGCTCCGCCCGCAACGTTGCTCGTCAATCTCACCGTGCCGCCCGTGATGCTCCCTGCTGCCTCGCCGCCTCGACGCTGTCTCCGCCCTGCTTTAGCCCGCGCTCGGAGTCCCTCGCCCGCAACACCCATACCCAGACCTGCGATGCTCCCTGTTGCCTTGCCGCCGTCGCGCCGCTCCCGGTGTCCTCGCCGGAAACCCTCGCTGGCGATTTCGCCCAAAACCAGCGGCCAAAGTTCCTTTTTTTTAAAAAAAAAAGCGAGAAAAGAAAAGAAAAAATTTTACTAGGTATTTTTGCTTTACTTTATTAAGCAAGTTTAGGTTTTTCTCTATTTTTTTATCATTATCTTCTTATGTGTTGTTTTCTATGGTTGAAATACCTATCTATGCATAATTGGAAATCCCAATGTGTCACCTGATTCACAACCGCGCCAAGGTTTTTTATTTCATCTATAAGGCTTTAGATGAAATAATTAATCAAGTGAAAATAAAATTGATATTTTGATCTTTAAGGCTTAAGATCAATTTATCGATTTTACTAGCGAAATATTATCCTTTGATCTGAACGATGCGTGATATTTTTGATGATCTTGAATAAGTTGTCTCATCTTAATTGTCTTGTTTATCTTGAGATACGTTTGGGTTAGAATATTGCATGTTTTAGGGTTTACATGTTCATAATAGGAACTTTATTTCAAATTTAAAAATAAAAAAAATGAAATTTCAAATAAATCAATTTAGGTTGCTAGATTTTAATTTGGATTGCATGTTTAATTATTTGGCAATTACTAATTTCAAAAATTAATTAAAAAAAACAACAAAAAAATCATCACGCACTTGTCATGTAGAATTATACCATATTTTGTACGTCATTGCATATTAGGGTTAAATTGCACTTAGTTTAATTTTAGATAATATTTTTTCTTAATTTATTATAAGTTTAGGCATTTACTTAAATAGAATGCATTTTAGAACTATTTGGGTTAAGATAATATTTTAGTTTAAATTAGGATTTCGCTCAACCTAATTCCTAATACAAATTGAATAGGATCTTAATCTAATTAGATAATTCTCACATTTTTCTAATTTCGAATTTCATAAAAAATACAAAAAATGTCTTATAATAAATTAGTTTCAATCTCTAGGAAAAATAAAATAAAAATGTCATGTGCATGTCATTAGGATTAGATTCATGAAATGCATGCCATTTAGTGGTTGTTGCTAGGTCTAGTCAATTAGAAATTGCATGTCATTAGAATTAGGTCATTTAGTTAATATTGCACTGCATATTGCATGATTTTCATTAATTAAGTGAAAAAAAAAAGAGAAATTGCGTGTTAATTAGAAACCATATCTAGGGTTGTTGATGTGGATTTTGAATTAACATTGCAGATGATTTCGTTGATACGAGGTAAGTCCTGCATTTTCTATTTTCTTTCTTGGGTGTTAAATTGATGGATTGCGCACCCGCATGATCGCCTTGCATGTTAGAGAATTAAATTTAAAATCAATCCAAACTGCTTGCCAAACATTTTTCAAAATAAAAAGAAAGGTACCGAAAGGGCGTTAGCGAAATCTAGCGTAATCAAGTCCCCGAACTCATAAATCTCTAGTTCGTAGGACTAAAGTAAAACTCTCGTTACTTTACTTGGGTTTCTAATCGACCCACCAAAAATAGATTAGTTGCGACTCCTAGATAAAATCCATTTGTATGTTAAAAAACTTGACCTAAGTCGCAAATTGGTATGAGTTTGAGAGAACCCGAGTTAAGTCTAGGCTTAACAATCCATTAGCCAAAACCCTAGGTGGTTCAAACCCGAAAAATTGGTCGCGACACCATCTCAACTTTGGAAGGATAAGTGGGCCAAATGTGTTTCGAACAAAATTCGAGCACTAGTAACATAGGAAACAACCCACTTGAGTAAGGCGAGACTTTGTCTTTCCACTGAAGTTGTTGCTATCCAATTGAAGGAACCTTAAATTTAAAAGCCTTGCAAGGCCTTCTTTAATCAAGGAGTATTTAGATAGTTCATCAAGCTTGAGACATTTTGCATCTATACTATCAATTCCATGAACGTCACCTCCTATCTGGCAAAATGACAAAAAAGAAAATGACAGTTAGAAAAAAACATGATTTACCTAGTTGATCTTCTTCAAGGGGAAAACAATTGTATCTATCTCCTAATGTTGAAAACCATTGATAAACCACATATGGAAGTGAATTTTAGAGACCAATCTCCTTAAAATGGAATGAAGCTTTACAGTTTACCCACATTTTCTCCATAATCTCTGATGCTTGCGCATGAGTCAAGTGAGGAGGACCAATGTCAAGATCTTCATTCTCACCCAAACCATTGAATTAAGCATGCGAATGATGACTCAGCTCTCATTTGTCAACAAATTTCAGCTTCATATAATCTAATAAAATGCCAGTACATATGTAGCTTTGGCAATTTGAAAGCTTAAAACACATAGAGTACTAGTGGAAATAAACATCGCAATAAACGGTACCTACAGGTACCCAGTATCTTTTACAATAGTTTGTATTTGCAAGCTCATACAGTTCTCTGACCGTTCTTGCTCCATCAAGAGGATCAGCCTCTGCTCATGTTCTTCAGAGTTAGAAAGCAGGGAGAACCCATCTAATATGCGCATCACCATCTTTTGTTCTTTCCCACTTCAATGGGACCACCTAACGTAAAATAAGTAACTGAAAACTGATCAAACAAAAAATAGCATGAGTGAATTGTAAAACAGACTATGCAGGTTCTGCTATGACCATAGATTTTCAAGTCTTTTAATCATCATACGTACGAAACATCTACATGCCAAGGGACAAGCGGATGACGTATAAAGATGATATCTTTAAGTTTGGCAGCGAAAAGAGATCTAAATCTTGAGAAATTATATGTTGAAGGTACTGCAACAAAACAACCCGATTCTGAGACACCATAATATGATGACCAAACCATTCTTATGACGAGAGGTGAAATGAAGCTAAGGGCCCTTTCACGCTTAGACTAAAACAGCAAATCACATGGAAGGTGAACTGGATGAAACTTATCCTAAGTGGTACCCTATTTTGCAAAAATTTCTATATCTAAGAAGATTTATAAAAAAAAATTGCATTTAGAATGGTGCCACTGCAACTATAAATGCATGTTTGTCTCTTCCAAATTCTAGAATAAGAAGCTGGAGAAAAAAAAAAAAATGTACTCCGATTGAAATACTAAACTTTATTGTCTAGCCACGACATGATTGAGTTCTTTTTCAACAATAATTCAAAAAGAGAGCTGCATTTACAAGGAAGATCTGTCACAGGGATAAAATCATACTACCTAGCAAGAAAATCCGCCCTTATGTCATTTGAAACTTCTTACACAAGTAGCACACACATAAGTCCAGAACCCTGAACTGAAGGGTCCAAATTTGGCCATGGAGATAAAGCTAATTCAATATGAAAATGATACTTCCATACAAATACTATCATCAAGAAATCGCATCATCGAAACATCGCATCTTTTCTGACAATGGAACAGGGGTCTAATCTGTTACTGAGAGAATCCAGCTTCCCAGAGGTCTACTTTTTAAACTTCCTTTGAATTTTTTACCTCCTTTTTTTTTGGGTAAAGAAAAATTTTTTACCTCCTTAGTTATCGCTAACACAAGAAAAATATTTCCTTTGCATCTCTTTCATGTGACAGATAGCTTTCTTTGTTCCTAAAGAAATTACTACTAATTCCCTTCTTTCGTTTGATGAAGAGGTTCATTTATATACAATTATCATATTATGGCATGATAATTTTAGTACTTAGAGTATGAATCATTCTAGCAATCCCTCCTATAGGAAAATATCCAAGTTTACAACCCAAAATATCAACAGCTGTTTGATCTTCCAAGGAACTTGTGAGAATCAAATTTATTTTAACAGGGTTGACTTCAAGCCCCAAAACTGCCTGTCAAAACAGAAAAATAAATCTGTCCAGAAATAATTCAATGTCACTTGTGCATAAGATCATTTGCCTCTTAGCAGAAGTTGATAAAATAGGTTGTCCCATAGAACTCTTACATAATTTAAAACCATTCACAAATTAAAGTCTTCTCAGTATTACTAATATAGCTGTCTATTAAATTCAACCGAGTTGCTTTTCATCTCATTGATTTCCACATTATCACTCAGTCATAGATCACAGTCCTGTAAAAGTCAAGAGCAGAAGAGAGGAGGAGAACTCGGTTCAAAATGTCAGTTGCTAGTCTACAATCAACATGTAGTCTACAATCAACATGTTGTCCACAGCAAACAAGAGGGATGTGCTACCATTCTGATCAGAATAACTAAAAAGTATACAAATTGCTATTCCAAATATAGAGGCCGATAATTTACAGTGATAGAGAAGTACCACTTCATAAGGCACCTGCTGCTTTGCAACCCTGCACTTGTAAGCACCAATGTTTATACTGTCATGCATCCATTAGTTAGCTCCTTCGCTTTGGGCTTGCAGTGAGGAGGATAAAGATCAAAGTCTCCATTATCAGCCAAACTAAGGAGCTTAGAATTAAGCATGCAAAAGTCATGGAGCTCTCATTTTCAAACAATTGCAGCGTCCAATAAAACCTGCTATAATCTGCAGAACATATTTAGCACTATAACTTGCAAGCTTAAAACACATTAGGTATTAGCGGAAATGAACACTTCAATAAATGTTACTCACATGTACAGGAGTATTTTCCACAGTAGTGTGTACTTGCAAGCTCATACAGTTCTCTGATACTTTTGCCTCCATAAGTAGAACCAGGCTCTGCTTCAGGTTCTTTGGAATTGTGGGAGAATCCATCCGATACATGTGTATCTAAGATAATTTAACTCAAAACTGGTCAAATAAAAATAGCATGAGTGAACTCAGAAACTGACTATGCAAGTACCAGTATGCCCAGGGATTTTGTCAAGTCCTCTACTCTTCATGTGTGTGAGACACATGCATGCCCAAGGACAAACAAATGACAAAAAAAGATAATATCTTCCAGATTCAGCAGGGAAAGGATAATCTAAATCTTGAGAAATCGATTTGAAAGAAGCTGAACATACTGAAAGAAAAGAACTAGATCCTGAGACACTGTCAATTGATGAACATGCCATTCTAATGGTGAAAGGTGAACTGGCAGAAAGTTATGCTAAGTACCATTGCATGCTTAGATTTAAACAGCATATCAAGTGAAAGGCAAACTCGAAAAAACTTATCCAAAGTGCTATCATTTCGTGAAACAATTTCTATATCAAAAAAGATTCATCAGTAATCACCGGATTAGAATAGTCACACGGCCTCTTTTCTGACCTAAACACGGAGGTGTAACCTGTTACTGAAATAATAGGCATATAAGGAAATCCAGCTTCCCAGAGGTCTAATTTTCAAATTTTCTTTGAATTATTTTCAATAAAATCAGACTTAGATCATATTCGAATTCATAACCAAATCTATAAAACATCAAATAATAAAATGTACAAAAATCTCAATATTCTCACCACGCCATCTCTGCACTTTCTGTTGATCTGCTTTAGCAATTATGTTGATTCATCAACTAAGTTGGGAGTGGCAGCATTTCCTTCACGGATCCTTTTGGTCAGATCTGAAAGAAGAGCATATTTGTTGCTTTCGTAACAAGCAGTCATAAATGCAGCTAATGTTACACGATCCACTCTGGTTTCCTTGTCAGTTAATTTATGGAAGAACAGTGCCGCCATTCCCACTTTTTTTCTCACTGCAAAGCTTCCTCACTAATGTATTCACAGTTCGGATCCAGAGTTTATTTTCTAATCTCTCCAAAATTAGCAATGCATTAGCAGATTCATTTTTTTTGCAGTATTCATAGGCCAACGTCAGTCGAGTAACCTCACATGGGGTAAGTCCCTTGTCTAGCATCGAGTCATATAGTCGACGAGCCTCCTTCAACCTGGACTCTTTGCAAAGTCCGCTGATCAAAGCACAGTAAGTGATACTGTCAGGAAGACATCCACGGTCACTCATCCTGTGGAAATTTTTTTTTGCCAAGTTGGCATTCCCATCCCGACAGAATCCACCAATCATGGATGTGTAGGTTTTTTTGGTAGGAACTAACCCAAGGCTGATTGCTTCTTCAAAAATCTTTTCGCTTTCTTTCATTCTCTTTTGCTTACATAAGGCAGAAATCATTATGGTGTATGTGTGTATATCAGGTTGCACAGCAAGTTTAATCATCCTGCTCAGAAGCGCTAGGGCTTGCTTAATGCTGGCCCTCTTGCACTGCTCGTTTATGAGTATACTATATGTGAACAGATCAGCTTCCAGTCCACTTCAGAAACATTTTTTCAGCATTTTACAAGCCTCTTCAAACCTACCCCTCTTACAAAGACCATCAATAAGCGCATTGTACGTACAGATGTTAGGACTGAAGCCCGCAGCTGTCATTATGCCCATCAACTCATATGCTCTTTCAAAATTCCCACCTTTACAATGGCCATCAATGAGAGTCGTATATGTATTGGTGTTAGGAATCAATCCTTGTTCTTGCATTCTGCCGAATAACATCTCTGCACAGTTCATCTTGTTTTCTCTAGCCACTAATCATGGCAGTGTACGTAAGCACGTTCGGTTTGTAATTTTCACTCCGGACTAGCTTAAGGAAGAGTCTAAATGCCTTATCACTCCAACCCTTCTTGCAGAGACCATCAATTAATGCCGTATGAGTATACACATTTGGCTTCCAACCCTTTCTAACCATTTCCTCCAGGAGCTCAAATCCTTGCTTGATGCTGCCTTTCTTGCATAAACCATTGATCAGTGAGGTATAATTTAACACATTCGGTGCCAAACCCATATCAGCCATCTTCCGAAAATACCCGATAGCTTGAGTCACAAACCCCCTCTCACAAAACGAGTTGGTGATCAAGGTAAGAGTAGCATTATCAATAACGAAATCTCTATCAATCAGTTTTCTCAACCAAGCGTCTGCCTCCAGAATACTCCCCATTCGACAGTAAGCAACAACTATCAGCTTGTAACTACTAGGATCAGGACAAACCCCTCTCTCAGACAAATAATCAAACACGTTCTCTGCATAGTCAAGAAAACCCCTTCCAATGGCTACCACCACGAAGAAATTCATCAACTGGGTAGTGGGCACCAGACCCTGATTCTGCATTTCAAGCGCCATATCAATAGCCTCCTTCAACCTCCCAATCTCAGCAAAGCTTTTGATCATACACTGCATCACCTCATTGGCCCTCCGAGTTACCATTCCCGATCAACGACGCGGCACAGACTATATAAAGCCGCATAAAGTGCCAAAAATTATCGGACCCAATAGCCCAGTAGAAGAAACTCAACGCCACCATCGAACCAGCCTCATTGGCCAGGGAGGCGACGACGGTTATGGCCTGTTCAGGAGTCAAAGTTTCACAATTTACGTTCAGACAGAGGCGCGGAGGCGATGCTCTCACGTGGGCACGCTTGTAGTAAGCATCGCACACCATCAAGCAGATCGATGCGACGACGGAATGAGGCTGGCAGGACGGCGAAGAGCAGTCGCCGGCGGAGTGACAGAGTGCTCGGAGAGTGAATTGCGGGTGAAAGAGAGAGCAGGCGTTTGAAGTCGCCAACAGTGTCTGCGAGAGTCGCCGGGGTCGGAGAAAGGGAAGGGAAACCATGAAAAGTTTTGACGACAGATGACAGAGGACTTGACGATGGCGGTCTTGAGTTGTTGCAGAAGAAGACCGAGATGAAAAGAATCGGTTCGAGTTAAATGAATAAAGGCTATGATGAACTTAATGACGTTTGCCTCTCGAATGTTTTTAAGTTGGGAAAATGGCACAAATGATCCCTATACTTTTGCCTAATGTGCAATTTCATCCCTAAACTTTCGATTGGCTCAAGTTGATTTCTAAATTATTGATAAATGTCTAATTTAGTCCATGAACTTTTGATCGGCTCAATTTGATCCTTGAACTATTCATAAATATCCGATTTAGTCATTAGTTACTGTTTTTACTTCTTCTTTTTTTAAATTTTTTTCGCTTTTTCTCCCTTCCCTCCGCCGAAGCCGGCGGAGGGAAGCCGGCGTCCGACGAGGGTCGCCCTTGCCGGCGTCGGGCGAGGGCCATGCTCGCCGGATGCAGGCAGGGGCGGCCCTCGCTCGACGCTGGGGAGCTCCCCCGCCGGCATTGAGCGAGGGGCTCCCTCACAAATCTGGCAAGGGGCTCCCCTCGCCGACGTCGGGCACGGGCGCACCCCGGCGGCGAGCGAGGGCCGCCCTCGCCCGACGTCGGCGAGGGGAGCCCATTGCCGGATTTGCAAGGGAGCCCCTCGCCGGCGTCGAGCGAGGGGCTCCCTCGCCGGCGAGGGAGCACCCGGCGGCGAGCGAGGGCCGCCCTCGCCCGACGTCGGCGAGGGGAGCCCATTGCCAGATTTGCAAGGGAGCCCCTCGCCGGCGTCGAGCGAGGGGCTCCCTCGCCGGCGAGGGAGCACCCCGGCGTCGGGCAAGGGGCTCCCTCGCCAGATCTGCGAGGGCCGCCCTCGCCTATGTCCGGCGAGGACGGCCCTCGCCTGATGCCAGCAAGGGCGACTCTCGTCGGACGCCGGCTTCCCTCCGCCGGCTACGGCGGATGGAAGGGAGAAAAAGCAAAAAAAAATTAAAAAAAAAATTAAAAGAATTTAAAAAAATTTTAAAAAAGGAAAAACAGTAACAAATGACTAAATCGAACATTTATGAATAGTTCAATGACCAAATTGAGCCAATCAAAAGTTCAAGGACTAGATTGGACATTTATTAATAGTTCATGGATCAAATTGAGCCAATCGAAAGTTCATGGACGAAATTGCACATTAGGCAAAAGTATAAGGATCATTTGTGACATTTTCCCTTTTTAATTCTAGTACCGCAGAAGGACTATGGTAGATTTGCCTATTGTCATGTTACTCAGAACTCGGAAAAATTATTGGGAAAAAGTTATAAATCTATACAACCAATTTAATCTTAAAGTAATTTTACCAATTTGTCAATATAGCTCTTTTCACTCGTTCAAAAAATATATATATAGCTCTTTTCATCAATTTTGGTCGGAATGATTATGTTGACAAATCATTAAATAATTTTACATTAAATTAGTAAAGTAAAAATGTTTAAAATTAAATTGGTTGTCATATAATAAATTTAGAACATTTTCAATAATTCTCTTCTCTAAATTCTCTAGCAATTTCACTTTAAATTGATTATATACGGTAATCGGCAAAGCTTACTGCGAAGGATGGGCTTATTGTGAATGATGGGAGGGCAAAAGGTTCTAAACTCAAAACGATTTTAGTTTTGGGTTGAAGGCTTGATCATGTATTCTAATATTTGATAAAAATCAATATGCTTTTTTTTTTATAGTAGATAGCATAAGGACATTTTGATAGAAAATTCAAAGTCAGATTAACCCTTTATTATCTAATAATGATTTTAGTTCATCTCTGTTTACCAAGTCGAATCCCTCTATGCCATCATAAATCTATCCAGACTCAAGTGACTCGTTAAAGAGACCATAAAATTACATGATGAATACACTAAGAGGAACCGCAAGAATCTTCCATCCCTTGTTAATGATTTGAATAGTATCGTGACCTTAAATCTAGATTTTGTCGTGGCAATCTATTGCAAACATTTTAACTTCTAATACGTTAACAATTTTTGTAAATCAGTAATCAACACTTCAAAAATGTTACATATCGTTGAATGACATTGATAAACACAAATTAAAATCAAAACTTTTCTTCATAAAGTATTATGTATATATATAGAGTGTCGCCACTGGATCCAATTGCATAAATAAATAAATAAACATTAGTAAAAAAATCAATAGAGAACTTTTCCAATAAAAATGAAAATCACAAATCTGGAGTACCAACTGTCGACCACATGCCGTTCAACTGTCTTTCAAATTCCACCGCCATTTTCTCACTATAAAAGCACTCCTTGCCCGACTTTCTTCACATCCCTCTCTCACTTCATCTCAATCGATCGCTCTCTCCTCCCCCAACACTTTCTCACGCTCTCGTCTCGCTCTTTCGGTCCTCTCTTGCCGTCATCACGAAGCAAAGACTTCCCCCGTAAGTCTTGACTGCCTCGTTTCAGATTGGTGTGGCTTTATTCTCCTCCTTGTAAATTCTCTTTGACTCCGGTAACGTTCTGATCCCTTCGGATTGCTTCATAAACATTTTCTTTTTCTGGGTATTCATCGTCAATTTTTTGGCTGTTGTTGACTGGGGCCAAAAGAATCGAGTTCCTGTTCGTGTTTATTGTCGTCATCTGATAACGAGGCCAAGATCATGACGTGGCCATGCTTTATGAAGCCAGCCGTTTCTTTTTGTATCATATTTTCTGTCTTGTTCAGTGAACTCCGAAATATTGTGTGGACATGGCATTTCTCACTGAATATCTCTTGTTGTTATCTTCTCGATCCAGACTTTGTTCAAGGGTACATCTTTTACGGAGATTCTTGGCAATGCTACTTTCTTGATTCTGGTGAGGAAACATCGTGATGCTTGTCTTTTTCCTTCACCTGCTCAAATTTTCGTCTCCTTTTGCCTCAAGTAAATTTTTGCATGTTAATCTGATTCTCATAGGCAAAATCGGAAAGTTTGTGGAATGGTATATTTATCTGTTGATGACTGCATCAAGAGAGCCTTATTGTATGTTCTTACTGCTGGGCATGCATTGACAATGCCATTAAAAATGCGTAAGGCCTTAACCTTTCTCTTCGTAATTCTCTTCCACTCCAATAATTTTGAAATCCCTACCAATCGCTTCGTAATTTTTAATTTTCTTTTATGTGTATTAATCGTCCATTCGACGGCTGTTGATAATTGTGGGCATAAGAACCAAGTTGCGGTATGTGTTCATCATCGTCATCTAGCAATGAGCACAAGATCATGACAAGGCCATGTTTCATGTAATCATCTGTTTCCTTTTGTGTATTTTCAATCTAGTTCAATGAACTCTGAGATATTGTGTGAACATGGCATTTTGCTTAGGTAATCATCTGTATCTTTTGTATTGTATTTTCAATCTTACTCATTAAACTCTGAGATATTGTATGAAGATGGAACTTTTTACTGAATATTTCTTGTTCGTATCTTTTCGGTCCAGACATTGTTCAAGTGAACATCTCTTATTAGAGATTCTTGGCAATGCACTTTCTTGATGCTAGGTGAGGAAACATTGGGATGCTTTTTTTTTCCTTCATCTGCTCAAATTTTCATCATTTTTTACCTCAAGTAAGTTTTCACGTGTTGATCTGATTCTTATGGCTGGAATCGGTAAGTTTCTGAAAGTGGTCAACATTCTGTATCAAGAGGGCCCCAGTGTTCTTGCTGCTGGGCAAGCATTGATGATTCTGTTAAAAAAGTGTAAGGCCTTAACCTTCTACTCCTAATTCTCTTTGACTCCAGTAATGTTGAAATCCCTACCAACCGCTTCATTAGTTTTTTTTTCTTGGATGGCTGTTGATAACTGGGGCCAAAAGAATCAAGTTCTGATTCGTTTTTATCATCGTCATCTGGCAACAAGCACAAGATCATTGATAAGGCCATGCTTTCTGTAATCATCTTTTTCCCTTAGTATTGTATTTTCAGTCTTTTTAAATGAGCTGTGAAATATTTTGTGAACATGACATTTTTCACAAAATATTTCTTGTTCGTTTCTTTTCGGTTCAGACTTTGTTCAAACGATCTTTCATGGGAGAATCTTGGAATTGCCACTTTCTTGAACACTGTGATACTTATCTTTTCCTTGAACTTCTCAAATTTCCATCCCCTTTCACCTCAAGTCAGTTTTTGCGTGTTCATCTGATTCCTTTAGGCAGAATCAGAAAGTCCGTGGAAGTGGTCAACAGTTTTTTGTTGATGACTGTATCAAGGGGCCTTATTCTATGTTCTTGCTGCTGGGATTCACTGACTATGCTGTTAAAATTGTCTTCCGTGACATCACAGATGTAAGCAAATGATACACCTCATTCTCGGTAATTCTCGTACTCTCATAGGAGAATTCTTTTCTTTTTCTTTTTTCTTTTTTGGATCGGAGGGAGAACTTATTTTAAGTGCTGGATTCCCTTGCTCATTATCGATTTCTCTGAATCTCAGCATACTAGGCTTGGGATATGTGCAAATGGAGCGATTCCAGAACAATAAGTACTGGAGGAAGATTGGCAGTTATAAATCATAAAAGTGTTTCATCTCCTCGTGCCTTTTGAGTCAAGACTTGCTTGGTGAAATATCACGGAATCAAGTCCAGTGCTCTCTGCAAGTAGAATCTTCTTTTACGTCTTCTTCTTTATGGAGGACCATTATTACGTCTTGCATATTGCACCAAAACTTGTTGACTTGCTCATAAAAATGAATTAATTTGTCAAAGCTGCCTGCATCAGCATGTAGATAAATGTTTGGAGTGAACCCTGCTGTTGGGATTCCCGAACAGTAGTTGTCAAATCATGTGGGACAAGCACATTGCTGTTTCAGACTGCTTATAGGATCAAATAAGCATTACTTGAAATTATTGTGTACTTCTACCAGAAGTCAAGGTGGCTTGATCTATATCTACGTATGATGCTTTTCAAGGTGTTTTCCATTCCTGAAGACATAGTGAGCCACTAAACCAGATACACAGCTGGTCTGGTTCCCAGTACCCGACTCATTCAAAGTATATGACAGCTACACAAGCAGCCAAGAGGTGGTTCAAGATAGTAACTCTGTTGTGAAGGACTGAGGAAGAAGTGAAACAACTTGAGCTGAAGTAAATCATGGATTTATGAAGGAGATCAGATCAAGTCATGACTGGAAGGCTTGTCATTTTGGAGTCATCTCTGAACCTAACAAACGGAGCATGTCCCTCGGGCCAATTGACTGACCCTCTTTCAAGTGAACTGATTTTGAAGCTTCAATAGCAAGCTTTTGTTTAGTTTATTTCCCAACATAGTGAGGTCTATCTTGAGTATCTTTAAGTGGGCAGAACACTTGTATTCCGTTGGAGATTGCTGAAACATCTGTGAAAATGGCTTGCTATTGTCTATTGAAAGACAATTACCTGTACGGGTTATGAATTCAAGATGTACTGGAGTATCTGGCTCCTCATCAACCAAACTGTAAAATTTGTTTGAGATAATAGTGGATTTAAACTCCCGGCAAGTCTCGGGGAGTGGACGTAGGCACCGAGTTTGGGCCGAACCACTATAAATCTATTGAGCAAATTCTCTATCCCTTACTCCTATAATTTGATTTACTTCACTCATTTATGTACTTGTGCTCAGTCTTGCATATCATTTCAGCGTATTTACTTTAGTGTTTCCTTGTATAGTTTGGGAGAGAAGTCCTGAGTTTTTGCTAGAAGGAAAATACCGATGTCGGCTTAGCTATTCAATAATTTAATTGCTTCTTGTTTTCTTTGCACCATTATTAGACAAGCCGGTAGCTTGTCTCCCACTTTTAACATCTAAGAGCAGACGTTTCAATAGAATTCTGAGAACAGAGGATGCCTGCTCTTTTTCAAATAGGTGGTAAACATAGGACAAACTCCAAATCAAGTAACTTGGGAGATGCTCTAAGGATTTCTTCTTCTGATCCTACTTTTTTCCTTTATACATAAGTTATCGTAGTTTGTTCAACATATTTTTGTCATACTGATCCGGCTTTGTGCTTCTGATCGATCCATCTTTATTTTACTTTGCCACGTAGATCCATTGTGGACCAAGAAGATTTCTCCTTCCGAGATGATCAATTGATAATGGTCGCTTTAGCCAAGGAAGATATATTTCTGTCTGTACAATAAGGGCGTGAGAGAATAAGAAATGCAACCCAACGGTTCTGGGATTCTGCTTATGCCATGCCTCATAAGGAGCTCTAGGGCTGCTTTGTGGTGATGAAATCTACAGCGAAGATACACTAATGGACTTCTATTTTTATTAAAACCCTGCTTCGGCCATGCTTATGAATTCCTGCCATGATCAACTTCTGTTTTCTTCATTTCTGCATCAGACTACATGCCTAGTTTTTCTCCGACGAATGTGGTAGTCCAATCTTAAACACAGGAGACATCCTTCAAAATAAAAGAACGAGCTCATTCAATGCTAAAAAAGGGATGAGGGCGATAGAACCTAAATGTAATTAATCCAAGCACAGTTTCATCCCTCTTCTAATTTCTATTATCAGCATGAATCCAGTTATAAAAATGATGACATCAATAAGCCGGCTGAACAACCTTATATAACGATCTTTGTACAAAGGAAAATCACAATGCAGACACCAGCAAGACCTTCACCCAATACCAGCATGGCCAAATAACAAATAGCAGACCAACGATCTCACATGATTTTTAACTCAGAGAGTCCTCTACCTAATTCATACTAATCAAAGCCCAGCGCCTGTGAATACTAGTTGCTTGAAATCTTTTGCCAAAAACCGTTGACCCTTCTGGAGTTTGTCTTGTTCAAACATTCTGAGCCCAGCAGTGACAAACTTGCACGTTAGCAAGAAAGATGATCCCCTTGCCATCAATGACAGATTTGCTGAATGGATTCACTGGATTATCAGGATCTCCATCTGCCAGTATTTGGCTCAGACAGGTAGGGAAAGAGTCTGCGGACGAACCATACCTTTTCACAACAAAAAACTAAATGTTTAGAGAAGAGGGTAAAGAAGTCCATTTCATGTTTATCCCGTGAAAGCATCTAAAGCAAATGTAGTTTTGAGCTCTTTACGATTTACTTAACAAACATGGACAGGAACGTAGTTTTGAGCTCCTTAAGATTAACTTATCCAATCAGCAAAACAAGAGAAATCTCGATGCTCACAATTTCAACTTCACTGCAAAGTCAAAGGTTTTTTCGATTTAACTGCCATGCAAATTGATCAGCAGCCATTACAGCACCCGATGCCACTCCAATTGAACCATCATACCTCTCACAGATGAGGGAGATGCATGCTGAAGCATTATCTGCAATATCTGATTGCTTAAAACTGCATGGTATGCTTTCATTATAGTCCTAAACCAATTCTATCTGTCAACATCTATGCTCACAGTGCCACCAAGATGAAAGCCGTCGTCTGCATGACAATAGCCCCTTCACCAGCAGAATTTGATGCGCTCATGCATCTTGCGCAGAACCAATTCTCATGGATCGACATGACAAGGTCTGCCGTCAAAATCACATACACCACACATTAACCAATATATGTACAGCAAGCCACATCAAAGTGAACGTCAAAGTCTAGCTTGTGCATTTGATGCTCACAAGAAAATGTGAAATTTGGGGAATAAAAAGATAACTGCAATATTTTATCTCTTTTCTTCCTCCTTCAATGTGAGATATTTTGGGGTGTGGATAGGGGGGTACACAACCTCATACACACTTGGATTCACATAAGGCACGCACTCAAGCAGGGAATTGACAAAAAAATGAGCAAGAACAATGACTTCTAATATACGGTAACTTTTAAAATTATATTATAATGAATGAGCTTTTCCATTCTAGCTTCAAAGGAACTCATGGCCCAACCCTTTAAAAGCCTAAAAAGTAATTACACTCCCTTAAAACAAAGAACCAGAGGTACAACGCTTGAAGTTTAGAAATGAGAAGGTGAGAAAGAGATGACAGAAAGAGATGTACGTGCATTGGCTGCGACCAGCGAGCGGCTGGATCGTCACGGGACGGAACGGCGACGTCCATGGGCGCAGGCGACGACAGAAGCAACGGCGAGGTGGCGGGCAGCGGCAGGGACGACGGCGTATCGACGCCGACAACATCAGCTTGCGTCGGGCTCTGGGCGTAGGCACAGCAGCGGTGTCACGCGGCGGGGGGTCTCCGCAAGTTGCAGGGAAGGAAGGAAATCTCTGTGATCTCTCCACCCCTCGCGGGTCTCTCTCTCTATCTCTTCAGATCTCACCCCAGATCCCCCCCTCTTCTTTCTCTACCCCTCTCCCTCTCTCTCGGGCCTTTCCAAATGTCTCTCTGGAGGAGTCCTCTGAGCTTGCTCCTCCCCATCTTCTCTCGCGGAAGGCCTATTTATTGGCAGAGGAGGCCGGCCGACGGAGGCTTCGGTCGCCGGTCCTTGGCGCGCCGACCGTCCTCCCCCGTTCGAATCGGCGCCCCATCAGTCATTACTTCCGCCTGCTCTTCTCTTTCTTTTCCGCAGCTCGCTGTCCTTGTTGCTTCTTTCCCAGCTCCCGGGGGTCTCCCATTTTTCTTCTATACAATTACCTGAAAATAGGGTAATATAAAGGGAAAATAAAATAAAAATAAATCATAGTAAATGCAAATAATATCAATGCCTAGGTGATACGAAAATCATTTTTTGTTAGGGTCAAATTGATCCCTAATTTTTTATACAATAAATATCTAAATATTTAATCAAAATTTAGATGTCAACATTTATTAATAAATTCTCCTTCATTTTGTGAGTAAGCTATAGAAAATTTATTCACATATACAACTAATCAATAAAAAAAAAACGGATCCATATATGATTGTAAAACACCGATCAATAAATACAGCGGAATTAAAGCGTACCTGTTTGAGCTATCGCTTCACTCTGATAATCAGGGATCTATTGAACTACTAGATCTTCCTCTCTATGACCTATTTCGATATAGCAGCTTTCAATAGAATTAAAGCAACCGATAGGTATAACCTACCTTTTTTATAGGCTAGAGAGGAGACCTAGCAAACCCTAATCAATAGCGTGTCAACTGGGCCCTTCCCATTACGGGCTTCAGTCAAACACAATTGCCTACACTTCGCTGCTCAACTAAGCGCGTTATCAATAGATGCAAATACCCAATTCAATCGGATCACTTTAGGATTTAACAAATATTGAAATATCCATTAACTCGATTATTTAAAATAAAAAAAATCAATTAATTAATGTAAGCCCATATTATAGGAAATTTCCAACATTCTCCCACTTGGGTTACATTAATTAACTTATTTTATTTTGAAAAAGATTTTATATTGAAAACGACACCATCGGGTTAATAACTAAAAATTTTGTTTAATGTGGCCACAACTTTTAAAAAATAATATTCCAATAATGTCATCTCAATACCAATCCAATCTTATATAACCTTAATATAGGATTATGGAGATCAATGTGTTAAGAAAATACCACAACACAAGACCTTCCATAATCACATATAATAAGTATTATATTTTCATGGATCATGGGTCTAGTAGTGTAGTAAGAAATAATCCCAACATGCGATCAAAATATACACTATTTCTTGTCGGTCCTTAATGCAATTTCTCAACGACATGAAACTACATTAGCGCAATTTCTAAACAACATGAAATTGCCTCAGTGCGATTTCTAAACAATATGAAATTGCACAATTATGTCACAATCCAACATGAGATCTCATAATCAGTGACATCCAATCATCTTTAAACTAAAATTTGTTTAAGGATACTGTTTTATACTTTCATTTCTCAGTCAATAGGAGAAAGAATAACAATAGAATCAACAATAATAATCATTGAAAATAAATGCTTTAATAAACATCATAAAAGCATTATCTGTTTGCATATAAATACAATATCTAGGAATACAAATTATATAACTCCCACTAACAAAAGAAATCAAAAGAATCCAAGACACTCATATTCTTTACATGTTCTTTAAACAAAATGGGTTGTAAGCCTTTTGTTAGAGGATCAGTTAATATTGACTTAGTTTTAATATTCTCAATTACAATGTCTCCCTTTTTGACCAAGTCCTTAACAGTATAATATTTGATCCAATTAACATTTCAACCGTGGCATTGTTGTTATTATAACAAAAATAACTATTTGTCATACATAATGCAATAAGATCAATTATGGGCAATAAAGTATTTCAACAAAAATAATTAGTACATTATAAACTCCCCTTTGGGCAGGGTGTATAATGCACCATTATTTTTCACAGCATGAAGTTTATAAAATAACAATAAAGAGAATTACATATAATTGTTAATGATCCATCCCCTTTGGGCAGACAAATCATTTAAATTATGCATCTCCATGATATCAATATATAGAGACGATAAATGAGAATTACATATAATCTTCAAGGATCAATCCCCTTTGGGCAGACAAATCCTTTAAATTATATATATCTCCATTATCTCAATAGAGGGGAATTATACATAACTCTTAAAAATTTATCCCCTTTAGGCTTATAAACCTTTTGAGTCACATATCCCCATCATTCATCTCTAATATATCAATATAGAGGGGAATTACATATAACTTTCAAAAATTTATCCCCTTTGGGCAGATAAATCTTTTTGAGTCATACATCCCCATCTTTTAATTTTGGAATTTATCTTCATGCAATTTTCAAATTAATATACACAATAACCCCCTTTGGGCAGGTAATTGTATGTACTAATTTTTATCAATAGGAAACTCCAAAAAAATATATGCCCATAATTCATCTAACAATATGAAGCACTTTACAACATATGCTTCCCAAGATCATATTGCATTTATCAAACAACAATTTTTTTTTTTTTAAACAAGCTTCAAAATTTCGGATCTAATACCCATGGCTGTTTGCAGTCTCTAAACTCTAGAAGGTGTTGCTTACCATCATAACATCCCGTGACAACAAAGATAGGCAATGGGACTCTTAAGAGACTATAAGAGTAGAAAAAGTTCTCATTCTTATTATGGAATGCAACTTCATCGCAATATCATCGCTAACCAGGCATTGCTCCATCAAGATATTTTTCAATTAACGGAGGATCTCCAACCATAGATCAACGCCATTCGACATTGACAAGAACAACTATTCACATCACACAGCATTACCCAGAGGAACACCCACATCAAGAAAAAGAAAATAAAAAAAAAAACCATTGGAAGTCTAGTCTCACCGCAACATCAACACATTACCTTGGTAAATCATAAAGACGGAATTAAATAGCAACCCAAGAATCGGCCTCGCTCATGCTACCCTTTGAAGGCAAATAAGAGTCCTTAAAAATCTTCATGCCCAAATGACAACCAACTCGAGAAGGTCAACATAATCTAGGCAATTTTACAAGATTCATTCTTTGACCCCATCAAGAAATATGATCACATCATATAAGTTATCCCAAAACATCGATTTGATAAGGGAATGTGACTGACAAAAAAAAAAAAAAAAACAGCAGGACCTAACCTTAATATAAGAAAAGCAATAAAAGAGCTAAAAGCTAAAATTGACAAAACCTTGCACTAACAAATGGTCGTGTTTCATTAAACAAGAACCCCAACCGACCTAGACTTAAAAGGCCATCATCAAACAAGGATTTCCTCCTCGAGCAAAATTCAAAAGGAAAGGGAAACTCAATCCGTAAGAAATAAGTCATTTACGTAGTAATGTTGAAGCATCATTCGGCCTCCATATGTAATGGTCAATTGCAACAATATATCAATCGTAGCTGCTGCAATATCTACATCAACTCTGCCATGCTATCTAAATCTATATAAAGCATCATCCTGATCATAATGCATAGAATACATTCTCAATCTTGCTGTACATGACAATCACGATGAAGCTATAACCCATTAAAGTATGAGGGCGACTAGAAGAAACTAAAGACTACTATTATGATAATCGAAAGAAGCTCACTCTTCCAGCATTATCGAAAGAATTTAAAGCACCAAACAAAATAGATGTGGACACCTAACAATAAGATAAAAGCGCAGATGCCATGGAATATTTGAATTCAAAACCTTTTAACTCTCCTTCAAAGAGCATTGGCCAAAGAGAGTGTACACGTAAAAGACTTTCGCACATCAACTGCAATTTCTAGCGACTGCCACCACACACATATCGCATAATGCCTTGGCACCCTTAAACCTTACATGCATAGTTGGTAGAATACTATCCCTCGATCCTATGATCCGTAATTTTACGCATTAGACAGGTGCATCCCCAAAAATATATATCCTACATCACTTCAAGTCCATGACAAGAGAGATGCAACCACATAGTGAAGTACCGAATCAAAGAGAGGAACCTTGAGTACATCAAAGTCGTGCCAGGACTATGTCCTCTATGAACATATTGAACAGTCAGCATCTCATGCAATGTAGGAACCCCTCCCAATTAAATCTAAAGTCAAATGTTACTTCTTCGCACGCAATAGTGGCATGCTGGTCAATTAAGACAATTGCCTACACTTTGCTGCTCAACTAAGCCCGTTATCAATAGATGCCAATACCCAATTCAATCAGATCACTTTAGGGTTCAACAAATATTGGAATATCCATTAACCCGATTATTTAAAATAGAAAATCAATTAATTAATGTAAGCCCATATTATAGGAAATTTCCAACATAAGCAGGATATATTTATCTTTCAATAACGAAAATCACATTATAAAGCTAGAGAAACCATACTTATTAAGGACCTTAAAACATATATAATCTGAAATATTCAAAAGATAAACATGAACATTATTGAAAAAAAAAAGAAGAAGAAAAAAATTGTTTGCAAATTGCAATCAACTCTGTTCCTTTTTACCTTGAAGTGGAACTTTCAGATTCTTCAATCTTGATAGATCAGGCCACTTTTGTACTTTAGCACAAATTTCAATCTCAAGTGTCTCCAACAATTCTGTACAATCTGGAACCTCTACTAGCTCATAACAAAAACACATATGAATTGCCTTAAGCTTCTTCAAGCTAGTTAGATCAGGCAACTTCACCATCGGTAAAAACTTGAGCTTTAATGTTCTCAAATTCTCCAAGCCTTCAAGGCCTTCAATCTCTGTTAGCTCCCCACAAAAAATAATTTCCAAAATTGAATAATGCTTTCAAATTGGAAATACCATTTGTCGCTTTTATTCTATGGCAACCCCGAATAAGTAAGTATGACAAATTTGTCGGAAGCCTTGGTAGGCATTGCAAATTGGGGCATTGGATATGGAGTTCCTTCAACTTAGAAAGAAGAACAAGATCGAAAGATGAGGTGTCAATGTCAGGACAACTCAAGTCCAAGAACTCAAGCATGCGTAATCTTCCAATCCCCCAAGAACTTGGATCTACTTCAAGTTTTAAAGGATGCTCAAATACTAATTCCAATTTCAAATTTCTCAAAATTAATAGGCTTGAGAGGTCCAACATTGTCTTCATTGAGTGTGTGTGAATGGATAGTGTGATCAGACTTTCTGGAAGTTGAGGCACCGCTGGAATTTTAGAGTATGCAAACACCAATTTTTTCCAAATTGGTAACTTCCCAGTATCTATTAGATATCTTCCCCCTACCTCTAGCTGTTCGAGCTTCTTCAACATTCCAATGTCAACGGGTAGTTTTCTTATGGGGCAATCGCATAGCTTTAGCACTTTCAATTTCTTCATATACCCAATTGAATTTGGTAACACCCTAACATTAGTGCCCGATAGATCTAACTCAATCAATGAGTTGAAATAGTTATCCACTAATGAGAGCTTCGCCGCTGATGCTGAGCAACCAAAGAAATTGAATTTATTCAATGATCTACATTTGGCCATGCTAAGAATTTTCAGATTCTTCATCCTTCTCCATTTAGGGATCTCGTTTATAGACGTAGAGTCAAGAAGAAGTTCCATCAAAGATTCCAGTGCCCCTATCTCGTTTGGTAGCTTTTGAAGACTTGTGCAGTCCTTCAAGTTTAAGAAGACTAAGTTCTTAAGGTGACCAATGGACGAATCAATTTCAACCAAGCACTCACATCTTTCGAGAATCAGTTGCTCTAATTTCTTATGAGAAGACAAATCTGGAGTTTTATGAAGCTTGCATCTAGATAGATTTAGGACCTTCAAATTCTCTGCCAACTGAAAAGAGAACATATTGTTCTTCAGGTTAAATTAAGATAACCTACCACAAAAGAACACACATTTACTTTATGTGAAAAATCGTACCTTGATGTGGCTCCAGCCATGCCATGTTGCCTCGATTTTACTTCTTGAGAAATCAAGGATTACTAGTTTCCTCATGGAAATATGAGACAATTTAATAGGATAAGGGATGTTATTCCATGATAGCCATCTCAATTTCGGAAGAACAAATCTCGACTCTGGAAGGATAAGTAGGCCTAGGTCATGATAAAATTCTAGGTCTTCAAGAAAAGTTGACATACGAATATTTTTTTTATGATCATTCACTAGACCCCACGAAAACGGTAATGGATATTGGAGATATGGCATTAGATATGAGATTGGAGATATGAAATTAGAGTCCATTCGAAGGAACCTTATATTTGAAAGATTTTCTAAGAATTCTTTCCTCATGGAGTATCTAGATAGTTCAGTAAGCTCAAGACATATTGCTTCAATGCTTTCAATTCCATGAACACCACCTCCACTCTGCCAAAATAAAAACATAAAATGGAAGTTAGAAAAAACCACGATTTACCGTGTTGATATCCATCAAGGGAAAACAATTAAATCTCCTCCTAACATTGAAAACGATTGATAAACCATATTGGTAAGTGCTATAGTATAATAAATCAACGCTATAGGAATGAAAACGAAATGGAATATGCTGATGACCAATCTTCTTTTAAAGGAATGAAACTGTACGATTTACCTACATTTTCTCTAAAATATCAGATGCTTGCTCATTAGTCCACACCCATTGTTGCTTCTCTGGTTTCATACCACTTCCTTCTTCTATAAAAGTTCTTCCAATATCTCTTAACCAATCATGCATCCACAGTCGGTTATCATCTCTAATCTTTATCAAAGATCTTTGCTGGAGGATTCCAAGAGATTGATGAGGAAGGAACTTACAACTTTCCCACAAGTGAATCACAATTCTTTTATCATACCCAATGAAAAAACAAGCAACATCGAGATATATTTTTCTTTGGTTTTTACTTAAGGCCTCAATGCTAATCATCAACTTTTTTCTAACATCCTCTTGAGGAGATTCTTCTAGCTCCTCTAATATGGCATGCCACTCCTCTTCGCTTTTTCCATATAAAAGAGAACCTATTACCTCAAGAGCTAAAGGAAGACCGCTACACATATTTACTACCCTTTTAGAGTGAGAAATGTATTGCTCTAAGGGATAATCTCTTCTAAATGCATGTTTGCTAAAAAGTTTAAGAGAATGATCAAAATCCATGCCAGTAAGTTCGTAAGTCTTATCAACATTGAGAATTCCTTGATCTCTAGTTGTAATGATAATCTTGCTTCCCTTGCCAAACCACTCGTGCTTCTGCACGAGTGCATCAAGTTGACTTGCATCATCAGCATCATCAAGTAGAAGAAGCACTTTTTTAGAGCGTAACCTTTGTTTTATCTCCTTTTTCCCTTCCATGACATTGTTGATAACAAGCCATTTCTTTTTAAGGATGTCTGATAAGAGTTGATTTTGCAAGCGTGTAATCTCTGTTTTTCGAACGTCATAAAGGAAGCAATAATCAACAAAATCATTAGAAAGTTGATTGTACACTATTTTGGCAAGAGTCGTCTTTCCCACGCCACCCATACCATGGATTCCAACAATCTTTGTTTCATAGTTGTGTGCACCTATCATCCTCATGATTTCATCCACATGATTGTCTACTTCGACAAAGCAATCGGATACTTCCAAGTAAGCATTTTTCAACTCAGTCAAAACATCATTGACAACTTCTTTCACAAATTCACCTTTGCCTCTGATAGTATTGGGGGAAACAACATCAAGACATGAGGTTTAGCTGAGCAAAATAATGCATCTGGAACAAACAGTTCGTATGTGATATAATTAAATACCTGTTTAGCATGTTATGGAGATCCCACCCCTTTAGTTCTCCAACCTCTTTAAGAGCAGCCTTCCAATTGTTGATAGTCTCATCATTGAACCGCTTCTTGTTTAAATGAGAAACAATGGCGTTGCCGTAGTGCTCATTCTGGTATTTGACCTCGGATGGCGTGACATTATGGAAAATGGGCATGATCTTTTGTCCCCCTGTGTTCTTGCTCTCCACCATCTTGACCAACTCCCTGAGGCACCATGGACTATCAGCATATCCTTTAGAAAAGATTGGTATTGAGATCTTAGAGTGCTGAATAGCTTGGAGAAGCTGGCCACCAATCTCTTCTCCAGTACGGAGCTCTTCATCGTCCCTATATGCCCGAATTCCAGCATCAATCATGCTGATGTAAAGGTAATCAGCAATGTCCAAACGAGTGTCTGGTCCTCTAAAGCTCAAAAATACTTCGTAATCATATCCTGATGACTTCTCCATTTCCTGATTATCAGAAGACGTGCTCCACATATTTATTTGTTCTTTGTACACGTTCGCCTTATACGGCTCCATTTATTACAAAAGACAAAAAATAGTGGCAACTACTGTCACAGCGAAGTTCAACCACAAAGGTTTGTGCAAATTCTCGGTGCAACAACGATTTCAGAGACTGCTCGAAAATAATGACCACGCACAGGTTGATGAGGCTAGCTTCTACTAGAATTAAATATGGAGATAAGTTTGAAGCCATTGTTACAACATATCGTGAGGCTAATTTTATCAAAAACTTGTTGCTAAAATAAAATAAATAAAGCACCTATCAAGGAAATAGTATTTTGGGTCTTTTGCTCAAGTCAAGAAATTTTTCCATGTCCAGCCAAGCCCACCCTCAATAATGCAGCATCTCCATGTTGAACTAACAATGATGCTGGTAATTAATACATAAACAACACTTACTGATAGAAATTACTAGGACATGAATAATTTGCTTAATGAAATCACTACCTAACAGTTAAACAGAATCTGCTGTTGCTGCCAAAATGCGGAAAGTAAATATAACAAATGTCAAACAAACAGAAAGTAGACTATCTCCTTCGTGCATAGAATAGATAACCAATATTTTGACCTCACAGGAAAATTATATTAAATCGTCTAACGATACAGCTAGTTTCATCCAGCTTCTAATAAAAAAGTACCAAAAAACATCAAAGAAATGTAAAATGAGGAGCAACTTGAATCGCCCGACTTATTTTGAGAAAACTAAACATGTAGAGGAGTAGGTGGAGTCCTCACTTCCACTCATCCACTTCAAAACAGAACATTGACTATAGAATGCACGTAAAGCTTACGGGGGTTTCTGGTAGGGAATGGACCGAGGGAGCTGAGCGATCGTCGTCCTCCTTCACGCGGAAGCAAGAGAAGAAGCAACCCATTCCCTAGGGAAATCGATCGTGGAGAATTCTGAAAGCTTCGAGGACCACGCCAAATCTGCTCGGGAACCTTAACCTCAAATTGTTTTAGCAGGTACAAGAAAAAATCTTTTGTCTTTTCCCCCTTCACGAAGTGCCTTGAGTTGTAGTTGAAGCAGCGCAAACCTGGACATAGAAAAATGTCTCGATTTTAGCCCATAATGTTATTCCCTCGAATAGGTGCTATTTTTTCAGCTTATATGATTCAAGTGAGTCAGTAATGGAAATTAGCCTATTCACAAACACTTTGAGATAGCTAGTATAAGCACCTAGAGGGGGGTGAATAGGTGCACAAACAATTTATCGAGATACGGAAGCGATTCTAGGCAACCGATAGAAAGGAAGTTCTCTATTGATTAACAAAATAAAGTACGATCAAAGTAAAGAGAGTAAGGAAGATAAAATTGAACACAAGGTTTATAGTAGTTCGGCTTATTCCAAGCCTACGTCCACTTTTCCGCACTGACAGCCCACCGGCTGGATTTCACTATAAACAAAAGAGAAGTTACAGCACAGCTTTTCCTTGATTCCACAGTGTAGATGTTCTACCACACCTCTTCAAGGTTTCTCACAAATATAGACTCTATTTTTGTATACAAAGTTTCGCTCAAAGGAATTGTCTAAACAACAAGAAGATTCAGACTTTGGAATTCTTTTATCGCGCACACCTCGAACAACTTACGTCTTCCTTATATACTCCTTTATGTCATCATATCCGTTGGCACTTACCAAAGGAATTCCTCCAATCTACCCATTGGACGGAATCAATTAGGAAGATCATTCAAGCTATTAAAGGAACGTGTCGATAGCCCATCAATCATGTTCGCCCATACAATCAGGATCTCAGTTTCCATAAGTAGAACCTTCCAAGAATATTTAGGCAATCATCGGATCCTTAATCTTCGAGTCAATCTCGATTAATCAAAGAATTCCGTTATGTCTTTTCCAGCCAAGAGATCTTCTCCAGTCGATAAGGTCATATCCTTAATGAACCATCCAGTTCTGGATAACCTTTCTTCAATGGATTAGAGACTGTCAATGAGGATAGACTTTGAGTCTTGAGTCTGGCTGTCCGGAGGTCTTCAGACTTTAAATAGCCGAGTCTGCAAACCTTCAGACTAGACTGATAGAAACATTTTGTTAGCTTCAAAACACTTCAAGAAGATTTCTCCAACACACTTCTCTTTGATGGCCACTTTTTAGACCCTGTAGTGGCGAAAGTTAGATTCGTCTAAAATCTATTGGAAGGAAATTGAAAAGAATGCTCAAGTATAAGTTGCAGTTCATGAATCGCTTTTTCTGCGTTTTTGCCTTGATAGATTCATGTGGAAATTTTCAGGGGATATAATGAGGGTCAATCACATCTATGTAGAGTTCTTAATTCCCATTTAATGATTAGGTAAATTGTCTTTCGCATAGAGATGCTTGTCTCACGTGCAAAAGTACTCTGTCGCGGCTATTCTACAGTCATGGGCTTGCTGTTCCAGCGTTCCCAACTCACGTGGCCTTAGAAATTATAATCCTGAGTCAGCCTTTATTCATATTGACACAAGAAGTCTAGAGAAGGCAAACATCATTCGAAGAAGGATTGCACTTCTTCAATCTATCTTGAGTTGGCAGCACACTCAAAATACTAACCTGTGTTTTCATACGTTTGAAGTTAACCGGACCAGCTTATGCCTGAGCACTTTGGCAGGAGAAGATATAACTTTACCCCCACATATAAATAGTAAATTTTCCGGTTGGAGAAGGTATCCAAACAATACTATGATACTGCTCAAAATATGGTTGCATTCCACATTAAGCAAATTGAATAAGAAGTAGGTCCTCGTACCTAGCAGTAGGCCAATTACATCCCATACTTTTGCGGTACTAGGGACTACCCGGATAAAATCTATTACGAATATATTATTGAATTCACAACTTCACAAAAGAAAGAAAGAAAGAATATATAGCTTGTTCTCCTCATTAGATGTGGCAGATAGTTCATAAGAGCTATAACATCATTTTAAGTCCAGTGAATTATTTTCAGAACAGAACAAGTTCGTCTGAAGCAGAGGATTCAAAAGTGTTTAACAAAGTATGACAATGGTTTGACCATGACCATTCATGCCCTATTTCTTCCAAGAAATGATGTGAAAATCACTCAAGTCGCTAGCAATTTACTCAACATTTGATAAAAAAAAAGAAAAAAAAAGGAAAAGATCAACGTAAGCACAAAAGAATTGTATCCCAATGAGAAAGCAGAAATGTCCCAAGTCTTATATAAATAATATTAATACTACATATACAGCAAGGAAGAGAAACCTAATTTGGAAAAGAAAGGGATGATCACTCTGAAATCATCATAAATACATTTAAAAGTGTTCATCATAATTATACTGCGCAGAATGTGTGTATATATATATATATATATATATATATATATATATTTTTTTTTTTTTTTTTTGTGGGGGGGGGGGGGGGGCGGGTTGGGGTGGGAGAGAAAAATGAGCAAAGGAGCGCATTGCAGACTTGTTCTCACCTCTCTCAACGCAAAGAATACGAACTCCCAATACCAAGTAGTAAAAGTAGCATGACCTTAGTCAACACTTTAAAGGACTAAATCTTAAGCAGCAAATCAGCTCATTGCAACATTCAAGAACCACAGTTTTGACTAGGCCAAGATGATTAACCAGAAAATGACATATTTAGTAGGAGAGAGAGCGCGAATACAACATGGATGCAGATAAGCTAATTAGAGCTGTGTGAAATATGAGGAATCAAATTTATAGAAGATGAGAAAAAGTATGATCATTCAATCCGAGTAAAGATTGGTGTAGAAGCTTCGACTATCTTGCCTCAACGTGGTTCGTGCAGCTGCAGACTACATGACAATTGTTCCTGTGCCATAGAGAGCTAAGGAAAAGGAGAAGTAGGAGGAGATGATGGAGTTTCCTTAGAGTAGCTTTTATATTAGGATAGGTTCACCAGCCCACCCTTCAAGTGGAATATACTCAATATAGACCTGTGCCGGCCATTCATTAGAAAACTACATATTCCTTACTCCTTGCAGTTTCCAATGCTTCTTTCAAGAATGAATCAACATAGTTCACAGGTATAATAATTATATTCTTGGCTTCTAATGTGAATGACAGGCGCTGACATAACCATTCAGCCGGTAGACATCTTTTAACAGTTTTGCAGTCGTGATTTATGTTTCTTGTGTTGTTGCTTAAGCAGATCTATGCGGAAATTTTTTGGGAGTTAATGAGTGTCAATCTTATCTATGTAGAGCTCTCCATTTCGGGTTTAACGTTTGTCGTAAATTCACAGTCAATTGTTTTTTTTTTTTTTTTGGCATAGAGATGCTTCTAATTCTTTACTTGTTGCTTGACCCATTAGTTATGCCACGAGAGATTGTCTTTTGCAAAATTACTCCTTTGTAGCTATCTTAGCCTCTCGCTTTAGTTTCATCCATGTATATTTCACAAATTTCAGTAACTTACCACGGAATATAATGTAAAATTTTTGCAAATGAATTTGTTGGCCATTATTTGTGGAGTGAAATCCACCCTATGGCCGCCGAAACGTGGCCGCCAATAGAGTGCTCATTAGGAAAATTCGTTGGATTTCGATTAAAGCATATGAATTGCCAAAAAAAAAAAAAACTAAAAAAAGAAATTCATAGTGCATTGACGAGTGAAATTGACCATCACCTTCAGTTAGCTAATTGCAAAACATGGCGAATTTCAACAACCATCAGTGAAGTTAACAATCTTTATATTTCTCGGAACTTTCCTTTCTTTGGCTAACTAAAAGATTGGCCCTGTTACAAAAGCACTTTTTCCCCCCAACAACACCTAAACTTTAAGATTTGAATCCTTGATCCTTCCTTCCAAAGATGGGAAGTCGTTGCGCCAATTGCCTCGATAGTTATACTAGACTTTCATAGACTCATGAGGCAAAAGCATATAGATTCAACAGCTTGGACGTAGCTCAAAGTAGCTCATGAAATATCACAGAAGATTTGAAAGCATTGCTGAAGCTGCGAAATATATTGAAGGAATTGTTGTATGTGGAAGGGTGAAATAGATGGGATTAGTCCACCCATTATGTTCTCTTCTTTTTTTCTCCCTAGAGATTAGCAAAAACTCTTCCTTTCTCTCCAAAGCATCCAATCCAAACATGAAAAACACTTCAAAGTTATCAAGTAGTTGTGAACGTTGATATGTGATGAATAGAAAAGCTGTAATTCGGGTACAAAAGAATGTATGCATCCAAATGAAATGTTATTCTCTCTTCTCTCTTTTGTTTCTCTCTGATGCACTTAAGTTTTAAGACCGTCCTTCTCCTGTCTCTTTACTTTTGCTCTGATAATTCCTTTTTCTCGAATTGCTTATGTACCCCCAACTAAAAGAAGATTCAAGCGAAATGAAATCAATTTATCCCACTCAAAGTACATCAAGATTTAACATGTTAAACTACATCAGAGATAGCGAGAATCAATCACCAATTACAATAATAAATCTTTGAACTTGAACTTTACAAAACAATAAACAGATGCGTGCATAGTGAAAAAAAATTAGAGAAAAATTACCAGGAAGTACAGGTGATATCGAAGGACGGAACTGGAGAGTGGCGAGACTGGATAAAATGCGGGCAACAAAATAAGAAGCAATGAAGAAATAGTTCTTGAATGCTGCCCGCGTTTATCCTCTCACACATAAAATGAAGAAAGAAAAGAGCGAGGTTCCTCTTTTTTGTGTTAACCCGACAATGAAAAGTGGGAACTGATCCCTTTCTTGCTTTCACACAAGAAAGGAATTTCCCTGCATTTCTTCCTTGATTTTCGGGAAACAAAAGGGGATAACCCTTTTGACGATTCCTTAAAAGTAAGTTTTGTTTATTTGTTGTCACAATAAGTTTTCCACATGTTCACACTCGCTCAGCACAAAGGGTCAAAGACGCTTTATCAACATGGCTACAGACCGTAAGCAAAAGTGAATAAACAAAGGGGAACACCATAGTTGAATTCCGGTTCCGCCAATAATGGTTGATTTTGTGTGAAAGGTTGACACATAAATTGGTGATTAGTCAAAGATTATATCCATATAAAGTGGCTTTGTTTAGATGGTGTGAAAAATTTATAGCTCACAACTTTATGTAAAGGATATGTGAATATACAGGTCAAGAGAGCAAAATTACATGCAAAGATGGAAACTCAGAGGAAGTGCGACATGTCGGTTAATTATCGGGATTAAACATGATAATCAAGTAAAAATCTTTCCGAAATCCCCAAGAAATTTTTGATACTGAACTTCATGTGCTCCACAAATTTCTACTAGCATCACTTTTTTAAACTCCAACAAGCCAACCTGTAGGTAACGAAACAATAATTGTCCAGGTTAAACAGAGTATGATAAAGAATTTATAAAGAACGTAGTTAAATATCAAATAGAAATATCCACTTATTCCAGGAAACCATGCTTCCGTGTTCAGCTAGATCATTGGATGTTTCCTAGCTAGTTCTTACACAGCCTTCTAATGCTCATCGAGCAAGAAGGAAACAAGAAAAAAACACAAAACGAAAATCAGACTGAGAAAATGCTCTGGTCCTAATACATTAGAATCACTTATAATGTACGGCGCAATATCCTCCGGCATGACACAACCACTAGGCTAGTAGATATCTCCTCGGAAATTTGTAGTCGTCATTTATGTTTCTTTATTTAGTCATTGTACTTCTTGATTGTAAAATCTTCATGACTTTTACTATTGACTCTTCAACTGTCCCCCTCGAAATTTTATATCCGAGACGAAGCAAACGTGATTACAAGCAAGAAACATTGTCAAAGCGCGAATCAAAATCCAGAAGCACCTCAACCAGCTAACAGCATTTTAACTCTATTTTAACTCTAGAGCTTCACAGGGATTATAAGGCGTCAGAATGCACTTCCATAGTCTATTGTTTATGTTGGCAACGTACTAATAATGTATCATGAATAACAGCACTTAACCCGGGGGGCCTGCGTCCTCTTTCGTCGTGTCAATTGATTTTTTGTCTTTTTTGGGAGTGTGTGTAGCGGGGAATCGAACGGAATCACAAGATCCAAGAAAGGCAGAGAAGATGCATGGTTGGGACTATATTATTTGCTGTGATGTCGTGGCTTTTTCGTCGTAAAAAATAAGTACACGCATGCTAAGAATGCACACGGTAACGTTTCTATTTTGAGGAACCATTTCGTAATGCATTTTCTCTAACAGATAAGAACATCAAGAATCGGATAAAGAAGACGGCAATCTTATACTTTTGCTAATTTGACAAGTTGTACATAAAGTGTCCGTCAATTTATATAACTTGAGCGAAATTACCAAAAGTAGTGGTGATACTGAAGGACGGAATTTGACAGTGGGGGGCCTGAATAAGATGGAGGCAACAACTAAGAGACAATGAAGAAATGGGTCTTGAGTGAAGAAAATGGTTCTTGAGTGCTGCCTGCACTTATCCTCGTCCCACATCAAATGGAGAAAAAGAGAAGAGGAACCCTCCCTGGAACCGACATGGAAATGTGGGAAGTGATCACCCTTTTCTTTCTTTCACACGCGAAAGCAGATCTTTCGCATTTCTTTCTTGCTTTTGTAAATTTCTCATCTCACCACTAAATTTCGTCGCTTATGGTCCAGACCCTACGTTCACGCTCGCTCAACCCAAAGAGTCAAAAAGACTCTTTATCCACATAGCTAAGAAAAAGAGGCGAAAGGGAAAGGAAGATGACATGCTTAAATAAAATGACAAAAGAGAAGAAAAATTAAAAAGGGCCATCCAGCAAAAGTAAACAAATAAAGGGAGATCCTCCGGTTCATATTTTTCTCTGATTTTTGTCGTCTCTTTACTTTTCAATGTATGTCGTACTTCAAATTGAATTGGTAATTAGTCAAGGATTATATCAACAAAGAGCAGCTTTATCTAGATGGTGTGTGATGGTTTTATGTGATGGGCTTAAGTTGGCCCGTCCGCCCATGTTGGGCCTAAAAGCCCGGCCCACAAGATTAGGGCCCATGGATGGAGGGATATGATGAAGGGGTACGTTTCTATTTTGGAGGAGACGTATATAAGGGAGGAAAGAGAGGGAGGACGCACCCTTTGGCATTTTGTGCGTACGGTCCTCTTCCTCTCTCCCTCCAAAAGAAAAACGAAAGCGCTAAAGGCGACGCCGTCTTCCCTTCAAGGCCAATCGACGTCATCAGATTGAACAGGATCGCTTTTTCTCTTCCTCTTATTGGCATTGGTGTTTAATCTATGGCTAACAAGGTACGCTCGATTCCGTGGTGTGCTTTAGGATCGGTGATACATGTTTTTCCCGGACTTGTATTCCGAATTGTCTTCCGCATTCGTTTTAGGGGTTCGATTTAATGTCAAATCCAATTTTTGGGAATCCAATAATCCCAACATTGGTATCAGAGCCCTAGTTCATGTTTTCCCAACCCCTTTCACGTTTTTTGATTGATTTTTCGCGAAAATAATCGGCCGACACGGATCGGGGCAAAAAATCCCGACACCCAAACACTGTTCATCCATTTTTTCGAGTTTCCGTAAGTTGAAATTGATTTCTAAAGGCATAGGGTGAAAGAGCTCACCAAGACGAGTATGTCGATGTGTCGTGCGCCGTTGGGAGATGCCAGACGCGCCCACACACGCGGCTAGAAGCCGCTGCGCGTGGGCGCCACGCGCTTGAAGCGCTGGCTTGGCCAGCGCGTGCACCACACGTGCCGGTCAGCGAACCGGCACATGCACGTCGCTGGCCGGCGAACCAGCACGCGTCGGTCGGCGAAGCGATGCGTGCTGATGTCACCATGACGTCACCCAATGGTTGGTAACCGCTGGGATGATGTCATCGATGATGTCATCGACGACGACCGTTGGCCGGCCGGTCACCGCCGGCGACCCGACCCAACCGGCGAACCGACCCGACCCGCGACCCGACCTGACCTGAGATCCGACCGGTCACCCGAGCGTGCGAGGCACGTGCCGGGTCGGTTCGTCCGACCCGGCCCGACCGGTCCGACCGGCCCGACCCGCCGCCCGTTGACTCGTTGACCGACGACCGTTGACTGTTGATCGATGACCGTTGACCGTTGACAAAAAAAAAAAATCTGTTTCTTTTTCAATTATGTCTATGTGGATTATATGTAATCCATTGTTTATTCTGCATTTGTTGCATGAATCATTGAAAATTATGTATTTTTCCTTATGTACATTATGGATTATAAGTAATCAATTATTTAGTTTTGCATTTATTGCAAGAACTATGATGCGTTATGCACGAATATCTGCAATCCCGAGAACGGACAAGGGAAGTGCAAGACTTAAAAGGCTGATGACAGAATTAGCTAATTATCGGTGGCATGATGGTGATTTAGTATCACATGTGGTTAGGGTCAATCATATGATACAGGAAATCATCTGCAATGATTATCTTATGCCGGATTTTGAGAAGGTGCCGGCTTTAATGAACACTCTTCCACTTGAATGGCAAGCAGTGTTAGAGTGGCTATGGGAGGTCAACGTGATCCCGAGTTATAGGAGGCTAGTGGTAGCTTTTGTTAGAGAGTACTATAGGATTGAGTTAACTAAAACTTCAACCCTTAGATTGAGCACCACATGGCGCAGAGTGAATGCGCCTTGGAGGCAACATGAAAGCTCTCCAAAAGTTTTTCCATGGTTGGCAAATGTGCCTTCAAATTTCTTAGATATTTTGACTGATAGATTAGAAGGAACATTCCCTATTTATTTCTTAGATTAGTTTGGGATTTTTTGGGTGTGATATCTCCTTCTATGTTGATATTTTTCTTTGTATATATTGCTTAGTATAATGGATAATTGTATTATATGAAAGCATTATTATTCTATTGGATGTCACATATTATTTGCTTTATGTTGTTGATGATTGTTGTGGGTAGTTCATAGAAGTTTTTATAACTTCACAGAATTTATTTTGCATAAGACAATTATATTAATGATAGTTTTAAGTTAGGACTTTTGGAGGATGATTGGAAACATAGTGACCTTTTGATTCTGAAACCTTACTTGAAATTGTTCATTGATATGATGGGTCTGTGCAAAGTGGATGCATAAATGATAGGCATTAATTATTCGTGCATATATGTCTGATGTGTTCAGATTAATGGTTTCAGCAACTAAGAACGTAATTGCTGATATGAATGGCAACAATTGTGAAATATTGAATATGAAGATTCAATATGTGCTGGAAAAGCAAGAAGCACTAGAAGCTCTTGACCATGTTATGGAAGATCTTGAGGCTGCTATGCGCCACCTTGAGCTAAAAGAGGACCGCTTAATGGCATTTAAGCCAAAAATAGATATTTGCAATGCTGGTTCTAGCTCAGAAAGGGCTTTGGGCTCTAAGCGCAAGCGTATTGATTCGTTCAATATGTGGGAATGCAAAGGATCAAGTCTTTATTGCAAGAGATCAAGAGTTAACCAATACAAGAGAGGAAAACGTCCTCAAGTGAAGAAAGTGTCAAGGGTGAAGTGTTACAATTGTGACAACAAAGGTCACTATGCTCGCAACTGTTGTGAGCCGAAAAAGGTAAATATCTCTTGTACATTTGAGAACTTTGCTTATGTGTCAAGTTCTGTATTATTGGTTGAATCCAATCCTTTGTGAACTGTAGATTCAGGAGCGACAGACCATGTAGCGAAGGATAGAGAATCCTTCGTGGAATTTTGACGATTACCAACTGGAAACTAAGTGCATCTATGTGGGAAACAACTCCAGAGCTGAAGTGAAAGGAATTGGCACCTGCCAACTGAACATGTGTGGTAGACGCACTTTGTTCCTACATGATGTTCTATATGCTCCGGAGATTTGTCGAAATTTAAGTGTCTGTTTTGGTGTTGGTTAAGCTTGGTTTTAGTGTGAACTTCCATAATAGAGATGTAGATTTGTATTTGGATACAAACTATTATGGTTGTGGTTATTTTCTAGATGGTTTCATTGTATTAGATATTTTGACTATGTTAATGCAAATGTTTGTTATTCTCTTCTCACATCTCCTAATTCATATGATAATGATGTGAATGTGTGGCATGCTAGAATTGGTCATATTGGCCAACAATGTATGAATAGACTAACCAAAGGGGGCTTGTTGGGCAACATTGAAAAAGTCGATTTGCCCATATGTGAGCATTGCCTAGTAGAGAAAACGACAAGGAAACCATTTTAAAAAGGTAAAAGAGCTGAATTTCCTCTGCATTTAATCCATTTTGACGTCTGTGGTCCAATAAATGTGAGAAGAAGGCATGTGGCTATTTATTTCATCACTTTTATAGATGATTATACTCGATTTGGATATGTCTATTTGATTTCTCATAAATCTGAAGTAATAAGTTGTTTCAAAAAATTTATAAACTTGGTAGAAAATCAATTAGACAAGAAAATAAAAGCATTTGGATCCGATCGAGATAGATAATATTTATCTGATGAGTTCAGAAAATTATGTGATGAAAAAGGAATAGAAAGACAGTTGTCTATTCCATATACTCCTTAACAAAATGGTGTTGTGGAAAGAAGAAACAAAACCCCACTAGAAATGGTTAGGTCAACCATGGCACATGCTAACTTACCTATCACTTTTTTTTTTAGTGATGCGTTGTTAACTGCTGCCTATATACTTAACCGGATGCCTTCCAAATCAGTTATTTCTACTCCATATGAGTTATGGACAAGTAGAAAACCGAACTTAAGTTTTCTTAAGTCATAGGGTTGTGCTACCTATACTCATGAGTCCTCTCATAAGTTTAGGAAATTTGGTCCCAAAGGAAATGATAGTATTTTCATAAAATACTCCGAACACTCGAAAGGATATGTGTTCATAGGTGAGCAGGATAGTGGGAGTATAACTGAATTTGAATCACGGGATGTCACATTCTTAGAGGATGAATTTCCTAAGAATGGCGAAATAGGGGAAAATTACCCAATTTTTGTAATCTTGGATCAAGATAATGATATTAGTGGAGTTCGTCTAAGTGGGAGTAATATGAGAAGTGATGAATTGAATTCAACTCATTCTCAATTGCAACCACATGATGAGACGACGTCATCATTATCTAATCCTAGTGGGAGCATAATGGGGGAATGATGTGCTAAGTGTACAATTCCCCATACGGCGAACAAGTCGCCAAAGTATTCCCGTCGACGTTTTGACATTGAAAGAGAAACTTTTATGATTGCTCCACAAGATGAGGATGAACCAAGAAATATATATGAGGCTCTAAATTGCCTTACTAAGGAGAAATGGATTCATGCAATGAAAGAGGAAATGGAGTCAATGAAATCAAACCAAATCTGGGAACTGGTTAATCTTCCAAAAGGACACAAAGCTGTTGAGAGCAAGTAGGTTCTCAAAATAAAGCGAAAGGCTGATGGCTCGATAGAAAGACATAAGGCTCACCTTATGGCGAAGGGGTATAACCAACTGGAAGGAATTGATTATGAAGAAACATTTTCTCATGTACTAAGATTTATCTCGATTCGCATTATTCTGGCAATAGTGGCTAGTATGGATCTTGAGTTACATCAAATGGATGTAAAGACTGCTTTCCTCAATGGAGAATTAGAGAAAGAAATATATATGGAACAACCTGCTGGTTTCATAAGTGAAAGGCCAAGAAGAAAAGGTATGTCAATTTTTGAGATCGATATATGGCCTTAAGCAGTCATCAAGACAATGGTACATACGTTTTTCATAATGCCATAATGGCATATGACTTTACAATGATAGATGAGGATCATTGTGTATATATCAAAAGATCCAAAGATCAATTTGTGATCATATCATTATATGTTGATGATATACCAATTGCTGGAAGTAATATGGAGTTTGTTAACACCGTCAAGAGTTGGTTATCTTCCAACTTTGAGATAAAAGATATGGGTAAGGCTACATATATTCTTGGAGTTAAGATTTCAAGAGATCGTTCGAAGAGATCGTTGTCTCTTTCGCAAGAAACATATATACATAAAGTTCTTGAGCGATTTCGTATGCAAGATTGTAAACTCTTAGACACTCTTATTGCAAAAGGTGAATGATTGAGCCATAAACTGTGTCCAAGGACTCTATAAGAGAATGAACAAATGAAACATGTTCCTTATACTAGTGATATTGGGAGCTTGATGTATGCTATGATGTGTGCAAGACCTGACATATATTTTACAGTTAGAATGGTGAGTAAATACCAATCCAACCCATGTCAAGCACATTGGAAAGCCATTAAGAGAATACTGAGGTATCTAAAGGGGACTGCTGATTATACGCTGAGTTATTAAGGTAAGGATTTGCGACTCTAAGGCTATTCTTATGCTGATTGGGGATGAGATTTAGATGAAAGAAAATCTACCTCTGGGTTTGTTTTCTTACCGAATAATGGCACCATATGTTGGAGTAGTAAGAAACAAATGTGTATAGCCCTGTCCACGATGGAAGTTGTGTTCGTGGCATTATCAGCAGCAGTATAAGAAGATGTTTGGCTTAAGAGATTATTGGATCATTTGGGTGTTATTGGAAGTGCTGCAGATTCATTGTTGGTTAACTGTAATGGCCAAGCAGCAAAAGTGTACACTAAAGATCCAAAATATCATGACAAGATCAAACACATAGATACCAAATATAATTTTGTCAAAGATATGATTGCACGAAAAGATGTGAACTTACAGTACATATTACGCATAGAATGGTAGCAGATCCTATGATAAAGCCAATACCTAGAGATGTGTTTTGTGGTCATATGAAATCTCTAGGATTGCATAGAGGCTGATGTACTGGATTATAATTTCCCTAAAGTGTTCACATTTGATGAATTTGTGTTTTCATCATTAATGCCTATGAATCTTTGTTTGATCTTTATGCATCTTAATACTCAGTGCATTACTTTAAGTTGAGAAAGTATGTCGGACAGATATAAGATTAACCCACTCACACGGGTAATCGCCTCTATTTACTGTGTGATAAATAGAGATGAGACTGTTTTTAAGCTTATTATCTAGGTGATAATCGAGAGCTCAAGCTTAAAATACATAAGTCGCCTTAACTGAGTAATAAGATGAGAACATAATACTTACTATGTCCAAAAGTAAAATACCCCACATATTTTACTTTATCTGTCTAAGATACCAGATGTGAGTTCTGATGAATTTTATAAATGAATAGATACGTGAACTCAAGTTAGACATTGGGTATGTCTGAACTATCATCTGTATGGTATTGAAAGGTGTAGACATACGCTCCATGGGAAATGATTTAATACCATAATATGTATTTTATACTACGTATGCATGAAACGACTAATAAGAGTGGTAAAAAGTTTGATCTCAACTTTTATGTCGTGTGAGACTCTTGAGGAAAAGAGTTCCTCAATTTTTAGTCCCCTCATGACTCTTACTTATTCTCAAGATTTCTATTTAGTGTTTGCTATCTTAGGATGTTGCCAATGGTCATGAGTTGATTCGATCTAATGGGGCATTTCTAGAAAAGCAAGCTGAACTGAAATTGAGAGTTTGAAGGAAAGAGGAAGATCGAATTTGGAGAATTACATTGTAGTTTTGTATTCATTGGTTAACCAATTATGACTGTCTTTGGGATAATCATAACTGTGAATACAATATATATATATATATATCATTGTTTGAAAAGAGATAAAGAGAGATATAAATGTGATCAATCGATCTAGGGTACTGCATACTAAATCTACTCAGAGTGTGATGCCCATTATGAGTTGCTATATATTCCTAACAGATATATGATAACGAGCTCTCAAAGTATGCTGGTTGCACAGATTATTCACCGGTATGAATGTTGAAGAGAGGTAAAGAGAATCCTGTTCGGCCCACCATGTGCGAGTAGGAGATGATGGTTTTATGTGATGGGCTTAAGTTGGCCCGTCCGCCCATGTTTGGCCTAAAAGCTCGACCCACAAGATTAGGGCCTATGGATGGAGGGATATGATGAAGGGGTACGTTTCTATTTTGGAGGAGACGTATATAAGGGAGGAAAGAGAGGGAGGACGCACCCTTTGGCATTTTGTGCGTACAGTCCTCTCCCTCTCTCCCTCCTAAAGAAAAACGAAAGCGCTAAAGGCAACGCCGTCTTCCCTTCAAGGCCAATCGATGTCATCGGATCGAACATGATCGTTTTTTCTCTTCCTCTTATCGGCCTTGGTGTCTAATCTGTGGCTAACAAGGTACGCTCGATTCCGTGGTATGCTTTAGGATCGGTGATACATGTTTTTCTCGGGCTTGTCTTCCGTATTGTCTTCTGCTTTTGTTTTAGGGGTTCGATTTAATGTCGAATCCGATTTTTAGGAATCCGACAATCCCAACAGTGTGAAAGGTTAAGTAAAGGGATATTGGAATCTACATGACAAGAAAGAAAGCAGGGAAAGCTGATCATTATTGGATGTTGCGTCCAAAGATGTGAACTCAAGAGGAAGTGGGAAATGTCAATCCATTACAAAATGTGTGCTCAAATCTTAGATCACAAGCATGTAGAGATGTCTTTTAAGAGCTTTGCTAGCACGATAGTCTTTGGCTTTGCTAGCACAACATTCTTTGAGGTACTTTAAGAATAAACCCCACAACAATTCATAATTATATATTATTTGATTTTTTGTGAATTCACAATAGATTGAAAAATTGCCATCTAATCATTTCTCTTTTCTTAATAAGCCTTGATAGCAAAAAAGACATTCAGGAAGATCATTCTTCTTGAATTCAGACTAACGCTTCCATAATATATTTGAACTTGTTACAATTATTGTATCGAGCTTATCCTTATAATAAAGCACAAGCCACTGTGCTGGTGTCCTGCAATTATGTTAGGGACAAAATAAATATAGATAGGAAATTTGCTAAACGGTGACTATTTTATCTTGTGATTACTGTTTCAATAATTTTCCTTTCTCATGTTTCCAAAATTATTCTGCACATATGAAATCGGGGCAACTATGTTAATCTTGAGATTACAATCGAAGTGATTTGCCTTTTCATGTTTACTATTTTTGTGCATAGTGAGTTTTGCTGACAGAGGTGGCGTGTTTTATTCAACTTTTCCAAAGGATCTTGGGCCTCAAGGACACTTGCGCCAAAAATGAAGTATTTAGTAATACAATCCCCAAAGCCTTTGAACCAAATTTAGCATTTTAAAGTCCATCTAGCCTGATACAACTCCCACCTAGCAATTTGCATTTCCGCAATTTTGAAATGCTATTTAGGGACGATGATTTTTTTTTTCAATCCAACTTTGGCCTCACTAATACATTGTATTCCTGTTTTGCCCTTACTCTACTGTTCATTGTCTCTCTCTCTCTAAACCAAACACACCCATTGTAGCTCCAGATTTTCGTTGATGTGAGCCGACAGTCGACGGTCGCTGTGGGACGGTCATTGAGGTTCAACTACCACGGGTCTCTTGGGCGACATCTGGAGGACCGCATGGACAAATTACACACAACTGTCCATTTGGTACATCTCCCGACTCATCCCCTGCAATGTGAGTGTTGGCTTCGTCGCCTGCAGCATGGCTCTGCTGCTGCTGCTCCTGCTCATCCCATCTACGCAGCCTCCACTTTTTCTCTCTGTTCGAATTTATGAGGAAAGACGATTTAGCATAAGCCCAGTAAAGTCAAAGAATATCATGTCTTGAATTCAACAGGATACAGAATATAGGTTACAAGTTTTACTAGGTTGATAGCTACCAACCTCCAAGAATACCAATTGACACCTTTCCAAGAAGAGTTATTTTGTCCAGAAGGAAAGATCAATAACCATCTGAACTTTTGTTATCTTGGTACTGGAAAATGTCAAGTCAGTCAATTCAATAGTACACAACACTGTCAAAAAAGGTCTGCCTGTGCAAAATCTAAGTAGCAGACCCTAAAGCATAATCATATCAACTATCCTAGAGGGAAATATGAGATGGTCGATTCTTAACAAATTGAGTCACGTGAAGCGGACAGTTTGCTTACAAATCATACATACTCAAACAAATGATGAGCATCAAAGGGAAAGGAGCCACAATGTCTTTTGACAAGTAAGGGGAGATATAATAAAATAATAGGAGCCTGTGCAGATCAACCAAATATTCAAGAAGTCACACTACTGTGGAACTCTCCATCTCATGCGAAATGCAAACACAGAGACTTGTCAACAGGCAATTCACTACATAGTCACATCCTGCTATAAATCATGATCGAAATTGAGTGAATAAATTTGTACACGTGTTGACTTATAGTAAAATATAATACATCGGCAATAAGTCCAAAAATGGAAAAAGAATCTCCCCAAGCAAGCATCAAGAATAATCCAAAGTCCATCTGTCACCATTAAAATGTAGCTGAGAGGAAAACATACAGAAAATATGGAAGATCCTTGCATGACTTAAATCTCTGAAATTCCATTTTCCAAAAAGCAAAGGCCAAGGGCACTGATATTGTTTCCCAGTGGAAGATTTCTCTCTCCTCATCAAGTGGTCCAACCTTCAAAAATAGAGGAACAACAGCATCAGATCAGATACTTTTTTCAAAGTGAATGCATCAAAATTATAAAATTAAAGAAACCACAAGTTATAGATAATCAGAAAAGTCTAAAGGTGCAAGAGACATTGCAGTTAACCATACCAAGCAAGTTTATACGTCACAAAATTACAGGGTACTCATGACCAAATAGTGCCTAAAGGAACGTGTACGGAGGAGCATTAATTGGCTGCAGTTGGTGATGTACTGTGGTAAGATGTAGCTGATACCTTGCCCATCCATGTTCACAACAACATAACCCACTGCTGGCCACTCATTACCATCAATGAGTACAAAAAGAACCTGCAGTCATACTAACCGATGTAAGCAAGTCCCACAACTAAAGCGTAAGCTGATAAGTGACTGCTCTCTACTGACATATCAGAGCAAAATTTCTTGTTGTGCCTAGTTGTGACCATTGAGATCGGGAAACAGTGTTAAATAAATTAATTTATAAAGGCAAGATGATCGTACGAAAACTTTTCTTGAGGACCTTTAGTTCTGTCAGTCAAAGGAGGAACACTCGACTTCTGAAATCTCAAATCTCCAACAGACATGCGAGAAAAGAAGCATAATAACTGAATGCTCAAGACTGAAAAGCGAAGCCCTGTAAAGTTGTCTTATATCTCTCAATATCTTTAGAATCACCAAGTATACATGCATTTAAATGTGAGGAAAGCAATAGCCTCCCTTCTGCCATGATATATAACACATCAACCTTCATCTGCTCTCGAGACACTCAGTTCTTCTGAATGAATAGAACTCTCTCTACCTTTTAATTTGGATAAAGTATATACTCTATTGTGCACCGTCCAGTGTTCAGGACATGAACACCATGTGATGTCCCATGGTAACACCAATTTTGACATGCCTACCATCACAATTATATGTACAGTCTCCCAGACATTTCCAGTGTCAAAGGCAAAAATAAAAGGTGATATAAAACCAGGAGGTACATGACTCCTAGCTAAAGACAAACATTGTGTAGTATAATCCTACTCAAAGAACGAGTAACATAAGCTTTAACAGCAGCTTTCCCATGAAATATAGCTTAAAAATAAGAACTAACTTCTGGAACAATTCTACTTACTGTTCTTGGCGATGAGGATTTTTGTTACTGCAAGGATCTGATAAGAGAGCCTGTAGATCCAAAGTCCACCTGGAAAATCCCTTCCACTCATTGTATATGCACTTCATAATGAAAAGAAAATATCAAGCTTATCAAAGGATCATTCAAGATTGAGGTACTCAGAAACAAATCCATCTCAGAAAAGCCATAATTGACACGAGTAGTTATGACATTTTAATGCATTAACGACAACTTGCTTAAATATGCAGATTTCGCAAAACTAAGAGCGACTGACCTGTCCAATCATTGATGTTATAGTTTTCAAAAGAAAGAAAAAGTACAAAAGGGAAATTACTGTGTAGTTGCAGTGAGATCCATAGAGCAGATAACAGGATATGTGGAGCCACTTAATTGGAAATCACAGATAGGCAAGAGAAGGGTATAGGCACCCAGTGCATGTAAAATCCCCTCAAATATGAGAGGACACTAAACAGCAGGGAGACCCTGAATCATAGATTTCTTTTCTCTACTTTCTCAATATTGATCTTTTTGGAGCAGTAATTTCCTTATGAAGCTAAGGTTTCCGATATGAGGAGAGATTGATCTCGAGAGCCGTTGGGATGACAAATCCAAGATGGTGACCCTCTGGTGCCTCCGGCTGCACGTAACACCATACCACTGGCAAAACCCAATGCTATTATTCCATGAGTTGAGCACACCGAAAGGATCTTCGATTATGCCAGCCTTGAATCGGAGAAGCACAAATTTGTCTGTTTCATTAGTGGTGGAGACTTGGTTAAAACCTAGTGCAAGAGCAATATAAAGAAGCAAATGACATGATTGAAACTTTGCAAAATTAATGCCCATGATTTTCATGACTCAAAGCACAAGGAAACGGGTGGATATGAAAGCCAAGCAGGAAGAAACAAGAGGCGGGATCAGTGCTAATTGAAACTGGGAAGAGATTTGCAAGAAGGAGGGATTCTTCAGGACAGCTTTTTGCAGTGCTTTTTTCGGCCTCTTTTGTAGCGCTTTTCTTCTATTCGGAAGCGCTTTTCTGCCTTTTGAGAAGACTTTTCTTCTATTCAGTGCTAGAAGCCGCTGCGCGTGGGCGCCACGCGTCTAAAGCGCTGGCAAAGTCAGTGCGTGCGCCACACGCGCCGGCGAGCAAACCGGCACTGGCCGGCGAACCGGCACGCACCAGTTGGCGAACCGGCATGCGCCGGTTGGCGAACCGACGCGTGATGACGTCACCCAACGGTCAGTAACTGCTGGGATGACGTCATCGATGACGTCATCGCCGATGACAGTTGGCCGGCCGGCGACCCGGCCCGACCGACGAACCGACCTGACCTGAGACGCGACCCAACTCGAGATCTAACCGGTCAGTCGCGCGTGTGAGGCACATGCTGAGTCGGTTCGTTCGACCCGGCCCGACCGGCCTGACCGGTCCGTCTGGTCCGACCGATCTGACGACTCGGCGACCCAACTGTTGACCGTTGACCGACGACCGTTGACCGTTGACTTTGACCATTGACTCGGAAAAAAAAAATGATCTGTTTCTTTTTCAATTATGTCAGTGTGGGTTATAAGTAATCCATTTTTTTTATTCTGCATTTGTTACATGAATCATGGAAAATTATATAGTTTCCCTTGTGTACATTATGGATTATAAGTAATCCATTTTTAGTTCTGCATTTGTTGTAGGAACTATGATGCGTTATGCACGGATACCTGCAATCCCGAGAACGGACGAGGGAAGAGCAAGACTTAAAAGGTTGATGACAGAGTTAGCTAATTATTGGTGGCATGACGGTGATTTAGTATCACATGTGGTCAGGGTCAATCAGATGATACCGAAAATCATCTGGAATGGTTATCTTATGTCGGATTTTGAGAAGGTGCCGGCTTTGATGAGTACTCTTCCACCTGAATGGCAAGCAGTGTTAGATCGTCTATGGGAGGTCAACGTGGTCCCGGGTTATAGGAGGCTAGTGGTAACTTTTATAAAAGAGTACTATAGGATTGAGTTAACTAAAACTTCAACCATTAGATTGAGCGCCACATGGTGCAGAGTGAATGCGCCTTGGAGGCGACATAAGAGCTCTCCAAAAGTTTTTTCCATGGTTGACAAATGTGCTTTCAAATTTCTCAGATATTTTGACTGATAGATTAGAAGGGACATTCCCTATTTATTTCTTAGATTAGTTTGTGATGTTTTGAGTATGAATATCTCTTTCTATGTTGATATTTCTTCTTTGTATATATTACTTAGTGTAATTGATAGTTGTATTATGTGAAAGTATTATTATTTTGTTAGATGTTAAATATTATTTGCTTTCTGTTATTGTTGACTGCTGTGGGTAGTTCATAGAAGTTTTTGTAACTTCATAGAATTTATTTTGCATAAGAAAATTATATTAATAATAGTTTTAAGTTAGGATTTCGAAGGACAATTGGAAATATAGTGAACTTTTGATTCTGAAATTACTTGAAATTGTTCATTGATACGATGGGTTTGTGCAAAGTGGATGCATAAATGATAGGCATTAATTATTCGTGCATATATGTTTGATGTGTTCAGATCGATGGTTTCAGCAACTAAGAACGTAATTGCTGATATGAACGGCAACAATTGTGAAATATTGAATATGAAGATTCATAATGTGCTGGAAAAGCAAGAAACACTAGAAACTCTTGACCATGTTATGGAAGATCTTAAGGATGCTGTGCGTCACCTTGAGCTAGTAGAGGACCACATAATGGCATTTGAGCCGAAAATAGATATTTGCAATGCTGGTTCTAACTCAAAAAGGGCTTTAAGCTCTAAGCGCAAACGTATTGATTTGTTCAATATCTGGGAATGCAAAGGATCAAGTCCTTATTGCAAGAAATCAAGAGTTAACCAACACAAGAGAGGAAAACGTCCTCAAGTGAAGAAAATGTCAAGGGTGAGGTGTTACAATTGTGACAAGAAAGGTCACTATGCTCACAATTATTGTGAGCCGAAAAAGGTAAACACCTCTTGTACATTTGAGAACTTTGCTTATATATCAAGTTCTGTATTATTGGCCGAATCCAATCCTTTGTGGACTATAGATTCAGGAGCGACAGATCATGTAGCGAAGGATAGAGAATCCTTCGTGGAATTCCGACAATACCAACTGGAACTAAGTGGATCTATGTGAGAAATAACTCCAGAGCTAAAGTTAAATGAATTAGCACCTGCCAATTGAACATGTGTGGTGGACGCACCTTGTTCCTACATGATGTTCAATATGCTCCGGAGACTCGTCGAAATTGAGTGTTTGTTTTGGTGTTAGTTAAGCTTGATTTTATATAAACTTCCATAATAGAGGTGTAGATTTGTATTTGGATACAAACTACTATGCTTGTGGTTATATTCTGGATGGTTTCATTGTATTAGATATTGACTATGTTAATGCAAATTTTTGTTATTCCCTTATCACATCTCCTAATTCATATGATAATGATGTGAATGTGTGGCATGCAAGACTTGGTCATATTGGCCAACAACGTATGAATATACTGACCAAATAGGGCTTGTTGGGCAACATTGAAAAAGGCGATTTGCCCATATGTGAGCATTGCCTAGTAGAGAAAATGATAAGGAAACCATTTGGAAAAGGTAAAAGAGCTGAATTTCCTCTGCATTTAATCCATTCTGACGTCTGTGGTCTAATGAATGTGAGAGGAAGGCATGGGGCTGTTTATTTCATCACTTTTATAGATAATTATACTCGATTCGAATATGTCTATTTGATTTCTCATACATCTGAAGCATTAAGTTGTTTCAAAAGGTTTATGAACTTGGTAGAAAATCAATTAGACAAGAAAATAAAAGTATTAAGATCCGATCGAGGTCGAGAATATTTATCTGATGAGTACAAAAAATTATGTGATGAAACAGGAATAGAAAGACAGTTGTCTATTCCATATACTCCTCAACAAAATGGTGTTGCGGAAAGAAGAAACAAAACCCTACTGGAAATGGTTAGGTCCATGATGGCGCATGCAAACTTACTTATTACTTTTTGGAGTGATGCATTGTTAACTGTTGCCTATATACTTAACCGGGTGCATTTCAAATCAGTTACTTCCACTCCATATGAGTTATGGACATGGGGTTGTTCTACTTATACTCATGAGTCCTCTCATAAGTTTGGGAAAATGGGTCCCAAAGGAAAGAAAAGTATTTTAATGAGATACTTCGAACACTTGAAATGGTATGTGTTCATAGGTGAGCAGGAAAGTGAGAGTATAACTGAATTTGAATCACAGGATGTCACATTCTTAGATGATGAATTTCCTAAGAAGGGCGAAATAAGGGAAGATTACTCTCTATTTGAAATCTTGGATCAAGATAATGATATTAGTGGAGTTCATCCAAGTGGGAGTAATATGAGAAGTGATGAATTGAATTCAACTCATTCTCAAATTGCAACCACATGATGAGACGACATCATCATTATCTAATCCTAGTGGGAGTATAATGGGGAATGATGTGCTAAGTGTACAATCTCCCATACGGTAAGCAAGTCGCCAAAGTATTCCCCGTCGACGTTTTGACATTGAAAGAGAAACTTTTATGATTGCTCCACAAAATGAGGATGAGCCTAGAAATATTAATGAGGCTCTGAATTGCCCTAGTAAAGAAAAATGAATTCATGCAATGGAAGAGGAAATGGAGTCAATGAAGTCAAACCAAGTTTAGGAACTGGTTGATCTTCCAAAAGGACGCAAAGCTATTGGGAACAAGTGGGTTCTCAAAATAAAGCGAAAAGCTGATGGCTCGATAAAAAGGTATAAGGCTCGCCTTGTGGCGAAGGGGTATAATCAACAGGAAAGAATTGATTATGAAGAAACATTTTCTCTTGTAGTGTGGTTTACCTCGATTCGCATTATTCTGGCAATAGTGGCTAGTATGGATCTTGAGTTACATCAAATGGATGTAAAGACTGCTTTCCTCAATGTAGAATTAGAGGAAGAAATATATATGGAACAACTTGCTGGTTTCATAGTGAAATGCCAAGAAGAAAAGGTATGTCACCTTTTGAGATCGATATATGGCCTTAAGCAGTCATCAAGACAATGGTATATACGTTTTCATAATGCCATAATGGCATATGATTTTACAATGATTGATGAGGATCATTATGTATATATCAAAAGATCCAATGATCAATTTGTGATCATATCATTATATATTAATAATATACTAATTGCCGGAAGCAATATGAAGCTTGTTAATACTGTCAAGAGTTGGTTGTCTTCCAACTTTGAGATGAAGAATGTGGGTGAGGCTGCATACATTCTTGGAGTTAAGATTTCAAGAGATCGTTCGAAGAGATCGTTATCTCTTTCGCAAGAAACATATATAAATAAGGTTCTTGAACGATTTCGTATGTAAGATTGTAAACCCATAAACACTCCTATTGCAAAAGGTGAAGGATTGAACCATAGACTGTGTCCAAGGACTCCACAAGAGAATGAACAAATGAAACATGTTCCTTATGCTAGTGCTGTTGGGAGCTTGATATACGCTATGATGTGTACAAGACCTGACATATGTTTTGCAGTTGGAATGGTGAGTAGATACCAATCCAACCCAGGTCCAGCACATTGGAAGGCCGTTAAGAGAATAATGAGGTATCTAAAGGGGACTGCTGATTATACCCTGAGTTATTAAGGAAATGATTTGCAACTCAAAGGTTATTCTGATGGTGATTGGGGAGGAGATTTAGATGAAAGAAAATCTACCTCTGGGTTTGTTTTCTTACTGAATAATGGCACCATACGTTGGAGCAGTAAGAAACAAAAGTGTATAGCCTTGTCCACGATAGAAACTGAGTTCGTGGCATTATCAGCAGCGATACAAGAATGAGTTTGGCTTAAGAGATTTTTGGATCATTTAGGTGTTATTGGAAATGCTGCAGATTCATTGTTGATTAACTATGATAGCCAAGCAGCAAAAGCGTACACCAAAGATCCAAAATATCGTGGCAAGACCAAACATATAGATACCAAGTATAACTTTGTCAAAGATATGGTTGCACGAAAGGATGTGAACTTACAGTACATATCTACGCATAGAATGGTAGCAGATCCTATGACAAAGCCAATACCTAGAGATGTGTTTTGTGGCCATGTGAAATCTCTAGGATTGCGTAGAGGCTGATGTACTGAATATTGTAATTTCCCTTAAGTGTTCACATTTGATGAATTTGTGTTTTCATCATTAATGCCTATGAATCTTTGTTTGATCTTTATGCATCTTAATGCTTAGTGTATTATTTTAAGTTGAGAAAGTATGTCGGACAGATATAAGATTAGCCCACTCGCACGGGTAATCGCCTCTATTTACTGTGTGATAAATAGAGATGAAACTGTTTTTAAGTTTATTATCTAGGTGATAATCGAGAGCTCAAGCTTAAAATATGTATGTTGCCTTAACTGAGTGTTAATATGAGGACATAATATTTACTGTGTCCGAAAGTAAAATAACCCACATATTTTACTTTATCAGTTTATGATGCCAAATGTGAGTTCTGATAAATTTTGTAAATGAGTAGATACGTGAACTTAAGTTAGACATTGGGTATGTTTGAACTTTCATCTGTACGGTATTGAAAGGTGTAGACATACGCTCCATGGGAAAGGAGTTAATACCGTAATACATATTTCATACTACGTATGCATGAGACGACCAATAAGAGTGACAAAAATTTGATCTCAACTTTTATGTCGTGTGAGACTCTTGAGGAATAGAGTTCCTCAATTTTTGTCCCCTCATAACTCTTACTTATTCTTAAGATTTCTATTTAATGTTTGCTATCTTAGGATGTTGCCAATGGTCATGAGTTGATTCGATCTAATGGGACATTCCTAGAAAAGCAAGCTGAACTGAAATTGAGAGTTTGAAGGAAAGAGGAAGATCGAATTTGGAAAATCACATTGTAGTTTTGTATTCACTAGTTAACCAATTATGACTGTCTTTGGGATAATCATAATTGTGAATACAATATATATATATATATATATATATATATATATATATATATATATATCATTGTTTAAAAGAGATCAAGATAGATATAAATTTGATCGATCGATCTAGGGTACTGTATATTAAATCTACTCAGAGTGTGATGCCCATTATGAGCTGTTATATATTCCTAACAGTTGTATGGCAATGAGCTCTCAAAGTATAATGGTCGCACGGATTATTCACCGGTATGAATGTTGAAAAGAGGTAAAGAGAATCATGTTTGGCTCACCATGTGCGAGTGGGAGATGATGGTTTTATGTGATGGGCCTAAGTTGGCCCGTCCACCCATGTTTGGCCAAAAAGCCCGGCCCATAAGATTAGGGCTCATGGATGAAGGAGTACGTTCCTTTCTGTTGGAGGAACATATATAAGGGAGGAAAGAGAGGGAGGAACACACATTTTGGCATATTAAACGTACGTTCCTCTCCCTCTCTCCCTCCAAAAAGGAAAACAAACGCAAAAGGCGAATCCATCTTCCCTTCAAGGTTAATCAATGTCATCGGATCGAACGGGATCGGTTTTCTCTTCCTCTTATCGGCGTTGGTGTTTAATTTGTGGCTAACAAGGTATGCTCGATTCCGTGGTGTAATTTAGGATCGGTGATACATGTTTTTCTCGGACTTGTCTTCCGCACTCGTTTTAGGGGTTCGATTTAGTATCGAATCCGGTTTTTAGGAATCCGATAAAACCAACAATATATATGCTAATTTGACAAGTAGTACATTAAGTGTCAATTGATTTATATAGCTTGAGCGAAATTACCAGGAGTAGTGGTGATATTGAAGGACAGAATTTGACAGCAGCAAGCCTGAATAAGATGGAGGCAACAATTAGAAAACAATGACGAAATGGGCGTGAAGAAATGGTTCTTCAGTGTTGCCCACACTTATCCTTGTCGTACATCAAATGGAGAAAAAGAAGAGAGGAACATCCCTTTCTTATGTGGACCCGACAAGGAAATGTAGGAAATGATCCCCCTTACTTGCTTTTACACGAGAAAGCAGTCCTTTTGCATTTCTTTCTTGCTTTTGTATATCTCACCATTGATTGTTGTCACAATAAGTTCTCTCGGAAGGCAAACACAATTCGTCATCGCTTAAGGTCCATACCCCAACGTTCACGCTCACTCATCCCAAAGAGTCAAAGGACTCTTTATCAACATGGCCGAGAAAAAGAGGTGAAAGGGAAAGGAAGACGACATGTTTATATAAAATTACCAAAAAAAAAAAAAAAAAAAGGAGGGGGGAAACTACCAGCAAAAACAAACAAATAAAGGGATTGAGCTTCCCAAGAAGATGTGACATGGCAAGTGTATTTTAGTAATTTTATTTATGGCAATTTGGTAATTCTTGCAACGTAAGGAGAGAGAGATGACTGGCCATGGCTGGGCTAAATTGGTGATGCTCAGCCCATTAGCCACCAAGCCCAATGGGTTGGGTCCATTCGAGCCTACCTAGGTCGGCCTGAGTTCACTGGGTTGACGCTGGATCCTCCAATTATTAAATTGGCTCTAATTTTTTATAATTGAGCTTTATGTCTTGGCTAAGTGAATTGGTTGAGCCCAATTGAGGATCAGCCAAGTTGATTTGAGTCCAATTGAGTTTAACCGAGTTGATCGGGTCGGTTGAGGCCTTCTAACTGCCCTTTTTTCTCAAATTACGCATATGAGTTTGGCCATCACACTTGATTAGATCCAATTGGTGAAATTGGGCTTCGACCCAAATGGAAATAGGTTGACCCAGCCTGACCTTATGAGTCCCGATTCGTCATTTTAGTCAAATTATGCCAAATTGCTTTGATTTTGCTAAAATTGATATATTGAAATTGAGTTAATTTGGCTTAATCAAATTTGAATTAGGGTAATTGGCATTACTTATGAAGGATTGTTAGGGCCCCTCAATTGTTGCTCAAAAATTTGCTCTCCCATCTCAAGTTCAATTTCTCAAAATTGACTTGAAATTTTAATGTGTTACAACACCTAGATTCAATTTCATGAAGGACATTATTCTAAAAAAATGACTAGAAATCAATGAATTTTGAAATTTACCGATCATGAGTCAATATTCTTGGTTTCATTGAGAAGTCGATTCTTGATCAAATTTTGTAAAATTGATGAATTAGAAATCTAATTAAGCTCGCAAATAATTGATCAGATGAAAAGTGTCAACTGAGAGTTGATTTCAAGGGTTGATCAAAAAGTCAACTAAAAAGACATATTTGGATTATTGATTAATCAATACCTAAATGTAGACAGGATGCTATTGAACTTGCAAAAGTTCAAAAAAGACTTAAATGACTATTTTTGGACAAGGAATAGGCCCTATCGCAATCAAGGACCCCTAATCTCGAGTTTTTGCTTTTGTTCGGACCTATTGGCTAAAATCAAGTGTCAACAATGTGCAATGTGATTCTTGAAATTTTAAAAATTTTAATATAATTGAGGGATTATACTGAACATTTTCCAATAGTTCAAGGACCATATTAAATAAATTAAAATTTAGGAATGACATTTCATATGGGTCCAAAGTTCAAATATCATATTATACAAATTAAAAGTTTATGGACGACATTACCCATAAGATCAAAGTTTAGGGACCGTTTATGCTATTAAAGTAAAACTTTGTCCAATGCTTTGTATAACTTCTCTACAACTAGTAGGATTGGAATGGAATCAACTAGAACCATTTTTTCTCATTTTTTTAAATAAAAAAGTAAACCTTAAGAGGGCACCAAGGAGGAGGAGCCCATATAGAAAGCTTGGTTTAAGAGGGACTCTTAAAATATTCCAATTGTTTTGTTAGTAAACGAAATTACAAGGACAAAGATCCAAAAAGTCCGAGAAAGAGTGAATCCATTTTAGAGATGGTAAAGACCCAAGTAAGGACCCGAGGCATTTAATTTAGCTGAGTTTGAATCAATTTGCCATTAGAGTGAATTCTTTCTAGAGGTCTACCTATCTTGGAAAGAAAGCAGAAAGATTAACCCTCATGAAAGATAAGTATATATGATCAAAGTAAGCTCAAACTTTGAAATTCTAGATTCAGGACCTCGTCTCATTTTTTTGTTGTTTGGCACCTTAGTCTCCTTATATACTCCTCCATTTTCAAACTAGTCATTGGATAGTCTCCATAGGATTATCTTCTAATCTACCCATTGGACAAATTTGTATCAAGAAGATTGAGTGACTATTGAGTGATAATATTTGAATTTCACTTGATTCTAGTCACCCATATAACTAGAGTGTTGGTTTCTATAAGTAGAGCTTCTCCGTTTAAAAATAAACTTGTCTCGAGATTGATTTGTCAATCAATTAGATGTTTTGCATTACAAAGTTGCTTTACAAGACAATATTTAAGATTGAGTTAATCACATCTTTCTAGGTGTAAAATCTAAACTAGATGACTAGCTATTATATATGTTATGGACATGTGTCACTTTTTGAACCTACATTATGTTTTGGACTTGTATTACGACACTTGTGTCAAGATGAGAACTTAAGTAGTTCTCTAAGTTTGAAAATCTTCATCTTCAATATAAAGTTTGAACCTCCTTCACCTAAAGTAACTTCCCCAATTTGAACTTGAATTTAAACAAGATTAAAATTGCTTTAGGCTTCTCTTCCAAGAGTATTTCCTTGAATCAAATGCTTCAAGACATTTATCAGATTTACAAGACACTCACGGATAGTTTTGTCCACTCCAAAACTCATGAGGAAGTTTTCTCAACAACTTAAATCACTGCCTCGCTAGATGTCCTTTTTGATTGGTTACTTGATGTAGCAAGTGAAGTAGGATTAAGACTTATTTCTATAGCTTGAGATTTGGTTTCTATGGGTAATTTGGATAGTCTGCGAGAGAATTACAGGCATGAAGGTTGTAATGAGGTGACTAGAGATAATGGTTGATTTTCTTCAACCATTTCTGCCCTTGTTGTGATTGGCATTATGGATGACGTTTGGGCTTGTGATTTGGTTTTTGGTTTTTCTAACGAAGTGGCAATGTTTTTGCCTTTATCGGCTCTTGAGGGTTTGGAAGGCATTGTATCCCCTACAAAATTTCTCTCATAAGAAAATCTAGTAATGAATTTGAAAGCCTTTTATAAATTCAATATCAAAAAAAAAAAAAAAAATTGATAGGATGGTTTGCCATCTTGCAGAGATTTATTTTGATGCAATACTTAATACATCTTTATGCAAAACTTCTTTCATTGATTTGCAATCGATTCACAAAAGAATTTTTGCTTTAATAAATCTTTGGAATTTGGAAATTGTTAGAACAATTACTAAAATCTCTTTTTTATTAATAGAGTAATTTGTTGGGTTTGATTCTTTTGTTCAGAGACAAATTGGATGACTTGTTCTTTGCTGTTTTTGACCTGTTTAAGAATTCCTTCGTATCCTATTTCTTAAGCATATGTTTTTACAATCTCAAATGCAAATGGGTCAGCTAAATGGAGGAAGGAAATTTCTTTGATATGAGTTTTAATCTGCCTAATGATATTAGTAAGGATTGATGACCAAGGTGGAAGGGTTTTTTTAATCATTGGTGTAATGGTTTACAAAGGATAATGATTTTGGGGAAAAAGCATAACACATAATTGACACTTCCTAAGAATCTTTGTAATCGATTTTTATCTTTAATTTCATTTGGAAACTTTTTGGCAAAAAGTTTTGATCTTTCGATGGGAGTTATTGTTCCTTGATGGATATAATGTCCAAGAAATATAATTCTGGTTTGAAAAAGTGATATTTTAGTAAGGGAGACTAATATCCCATTCCTTATTACTACTTTTATACAAATAGATATATGCCTAAAATGCCGACATATGTTGGAAGAGAAGATGAGAACATTATCTATGTAAACAATGATGAATTCAAAGGAGGGATTGAAAATTTTGTTCATAATTCTTTGAAATTCTAAAGGAGCCTTTTTTAATCCAAATGGCATGACATTCCATTCATATTGGCTAAATGGTATGATGAAGGCTATTTTACTTTTTATCTTTACTATGTATTTGGATTTGCTAGAATCCTGATTTCATATCAAATTTCAAAAATATTTTGAAAGAATGAAGTCCATTAGATATTGACCAAAAAAAAAAAAAAAACAGTCTATCAAGTAGATCTTTTTTATTTGGGATTAGACACCATATCCATTTTAGTGCTTTGTTTAAAGGTGTTGAGAAAATTCCTATGCTATTTTGAGGATGACAAAGACATCAAACGCTATTATGTGTATTAGTCGAATAGTGACAGGTGTTATATATACAAACCAATATGCAGATAATGTTATAAACAACACTAGAGATTCTAATATGAGAAGTGCTCTACCATTGTCAAGATTGCTCTACCGATATATGAGGTGAGCAAGGTATTGGGCATTGAAGATGTCCACGAGCTAGAAGGATCTTCAAAGAAGGTGAATATCTTGAAGGACCTTGATGCAGTGTCAACAAGCCGAGAAGAACGAGGATGTTATTGAAGGCTTGGAGGTACAAAGATTGGGTTACAAGTTGGATGGGCCTTGATGATGTTGAACAAGCCTAAAATGAGGATGTTTGTTAAAGCTTGGAAGGACAATCAAGATGAACAAATTGGCAGAGTTGAAATTATTAATATGCTTGGAAGGACCCAAAGATCACCACCGTTATGGTGTTTAGCAAATTATTATCAGAGCAACAAATTGTTGGCAAAGAGTAGCTGCCTTATACAAATGAGGTGCAAGACTGTGACCATACGAGTAATCCTAAGCAAAGGACAACTCAAGCACCACAATTTAGCATAAGAGAATACATAAGTGCCAATACTTCCAAAAGATACACTTAAATAGCATTTTTTTTTGGAAAAATGGACAATTAAGTGTTAACTCTAGTGAGCTTGCTAGAAATCTAACGTGGTGTTATTTTATTAATAAAACTAGTCTATGTGACTTGCTAAAATATCCACTCAGTAATTCTTGTTTAAAATGATGTTGTCCTCCATACTCACTTAAGTGCCAATCGTGGTTAAAAAATGATCATTTAAGTGTCAAGCTATATATTGGTCCAAAAAAAAAGTGTCAAGCTATATATAACTAATTACTTAAGTGCCACTCATGGTTAAAAGTGAATATTTAAATGTCAAGTTTTGTAAAAAGTGATCACTTAAGTACCAAAAAGACGTCATTTAGTGTTGTTCGCGTAGTTTATGTGGACAGTGCCACGTCATTCGCCTTGTATACATGGATAAATTTTCACATCAATTGAAATTTTCGCCAAAAAAAGCCATGTTAGTTGTTGGGTTGGAAATCCTCATTGTTGGCACTTAAGTGTACCTTTTGGTGGTTTTGGTAGTTTTAGCACTTACGTGGCCCTCCATACTAAGTTGTGACACTTGTGGTGTTCTTCTGCTCGGTGATCCTTTTGAGTTCAGTGAAGATGAGGAACTAGCATGTGTACATACTGTCCTTAGAGATATTTGGAAATTGACTCATTCAAACCAGTGAAGATGAGAAACAACCGGAATGTTAATATCCTAAGAGATCTTTGGAAATTGATATGGTTATTCAGCGAAGATGAGGAATCAACATGAATGTTGATATCTTTTGAAGTTTGCTAAAGAAGCTAAGAGGAACATTGAATGATTGATCGCAAGTCATTTCACATGATTTGTTAGTGAACAACATCAACAAATTAAAAAAGATCTGCCTATCTTGATTATGGGTAAGGGATCATGAGGATAATTGATCCTGAAGGTGTTGATCACTCGACCACTTGCTAAGAACATTAATTAAGATGAAAATAGCCATTGCAATGCTTGGAATTCATAAAAGGATTACCAAAGTTGATCAGGAGTAGTTTTTGCATTAATGAGTAAGTCTGACAAAAGTATACTAACATTGTTCTGGAATCAGCCACTATTAGAGAGCTATTCCGATGATCTTTAGTAATAGTCTGTTGTTGGCAGTGGCTAAAACCAATGGTTATTTGAGGATTTCGATAGGCAACAATCATCTGAGGATGGATGGCCGTATATTGAATCCAAGAGAAGTAGTTGAGTTGAGTAGAACTGAATAAGATGTGTCATGTGCTTTGGATCATCTTCTTTGCTCTATTTTCATTGTTGGCTGTTATTTGTTGCTAACGTCAATGTCTAGGTGATGCTAATGTTTGTAATCAGTGACAAGAGCAAGAATACAAGAGTGATAATAGTACAATAGTCCTGGTAGCGTGATCTACTTGGAAAGGTAGTACTTGCTGATTGTAATTTGTCTTGAAGATTATAAGTGGACTTCGACCTTATTGTGACTTTTAGTATTGAGAGTGGATGTGATCTTGGAGATAAAGTTGAACCACTATATTTCAACTTGGGAATATTCTATTTCTTCATTATTAGCATTACCCAATCTTTATCATCACTATTTGTTAGATAACAACACGTGCACCTGATTTCTACAATATATTTATGAAGATGTTTGAAGTTGAAATTGTTATATTTCACAAAAGTTTTTCGTGGTTCTCGAATAACCGATTCCCCTTTGAATTGCTACTTACTCTTATCCATTTAAGTGTCATCTATTCTTTTACTTCAATAGCAAGTGATATTTGAAACACATGTTTGACCTGATTTTCGTAGTAGTTTTTGATTTCTGCAAGACCGTTAGAGTTTATTGAAACAACCGATTCACTCCCTCTAGTTGCATTGTTAGCCCCAACAAAAAGGTGACTGGCATTTTGTAATAAGTTTCTTCTGCGAGAGATCTTATATTTCCTCTTGACAAAATTGTAAGACTTTTTGGTTCATTTGGGTAGGTCTAGCCTCGGTGGAGATTTGTTTTTCTTAAAAGTCTGTTTCGTGGGGGTAATTCAACTATGAGTTTTTGTCTTTCCAAAAGGCAATGGGTAGAAAAGAACATATAGTCAATGACCCACCTTTAACTTCTGGCTAAATACACGTGGAAGGACTCTTTATGGACCCATTTACACACAGGACCGGACCCTAAAGAACCGAAACCGGACTTGGATGATCCCTCTCCAGTGAACCGATGAATTTACTCGGAGAATAACGGAAAGAGCTACTAAGTTCTCCGAATTCGTCCCTTCTGTCGCGCCATAATTGCCCTAATTCTTCTCATCCGCTAGAGAAGCTGGAGTTCGGAGCTTGCCTGACGTTGGGCGATGAGAAGAGACACCATAGGCCATTGACTATCTTTTGCGACGAGGAAGAAGACAAAGATGTCGCCGATGAGGTGGCCTGAGATCATCTGGAGTTTAATTCGAGATCGTATGAGACGTGTGCGTTTGATCTGGTGGGCGGAGCACACGCCGCTCGGTGGACTCACTTGCGAAGCTATGATCGGGCTAGCCATTGAACTCTCAAGCTCAATTTCAGCTCTTAGTGTTTCAGAGCAAAAATCAACTTCGATGTTGAGCTTCATATTCTGATTATTTATTAAAAAGTAAGAGCTAGCTGAGTCTTGTCAAATCAAATCGCATCAACAAATCTCAATTTCAGCTCCCAGAAAATCCCAAGTGATCACTGCGGCCGGAGTATGTCCCCTCATAATTGCTTTAAAAAAATAAAAATAAAATTAAAATTTTAAAAAAATTAAAAAAATTAAATATTTTTTAAAATGTAAATATTATTAATTATTAATTTAAAAAAAAAAAGATAAAAAGGGAAAAGCAAGACGGAGCCGAGTGCAGGCTGGCCCAACGTCTCTCTTTTATCCCTCCTTTTCTTTTTCTCTACGTGGGCTGATCCAGCCCATTTCCCTTTCTCTTCCAAGCCCAGCCCTCTCCTCCTCCTTCCCTCTTTTCCTCACACGTTCTGGTATAGTGAAGGTCGCTAATACTAGGGTTGAGCGAAGGAACTGCCCAAATCCCAGACCAAACCGACCAGTGTGGTTCCCTGTTCCAAAGATAGAACCAACCACCCGGATTGGACCAACTTCTCATTTTTTTTAAAACTTTAATTTGCTTCCCCAAAACATATTTTAATTTTGAATATTTTTGACGATTGAAGCACCCTTTGAAAGCCCTTCTCAATGCTGTTATAAATACAATAGAGCAAAGGACATTGGCCAAGAGACTAAAAAAATCGCCTACTTATCCATTACTATTTATAAAGACCAACGGCTTGTTAGTCTCTGCTACATGCTCGATATGAGACTAAGCCTCTCCCTCTCTCCCTCCCTCCTTCCCTCTCTGTCTCCCCCTATCTCTCGTTGCCTCTAACGCAAGTGACTGCTCCAAGTCACCAAGAATCCCACATTGAATGGTTACTCAAAGTGCATTTGAGAGATTGCTTATAAAAACCAAGCCAAGCAGCCTCAATAAGCGTACCGTTTTTGGTCTTTTGGATAAAACTAAGTGAAAGTCTTAATGGATAAGAAGATATTGCTCTCTCAAGTCTATTTTGAATATTTTCAGGATGAGTGGTTCATTCCATTGGATTGCTCGGGAACTAGATTGGAGACTGGAGGCTGGATCGATCCCTCTGATCTATCCTCAATTTTGGCCTTCTTTGGTTCGATCCTTGGTTGATCCTCGGTTTTGGCCTTCTTTGGTTTGGTCTTTGGTTCTGGAAATGACTCAGTCCTTGGTTCCGGGGTTTGGTCCTTGGTTCTGGAAATGACTCAGTCCTTGGTTCCGGTAATGACAAAGTGTCCAATTGGAGTTGGTGGTCGGGGCAGTTTGATAATGATCGAGTGACTTTGCTTCTTCAGCCCAAATCAAAGAATCTCTTAGATATGATGCAAAATAGATCTTATTCTATTGTTGATCAGAGATTTCTTTGTGAAAAATACAAATTGGAGTTTGAGGAAGAGGAATGAGGAGTCCTCAATCCGCAATAGATAGAGGACTTATTCAATTGCATAGTCCTAGAATATGACGCCCTTGGTGCTTTCTATTTGATTGTATTGAAATGTCTAATTCATTGGGATTTCCCTATTAGGTCAAGTCATTTCAGGTAAGCATATCATTTATGATGAGAACGAAGAGCTCTAAGAGAATGATTCTAGTTTTTGCAAAGTAGAACCATGGAGGTGTTTTTGGGGTTTGGAGATTGAGAGAATTTGGAAGAGAGAAATAGAGGTGCCGGCAAGAAGAGAGCGGCATGAGTCTGGAGGAGGTGTTTTTGGGGTTTGGAGATTGAGAGAATTTGGTAGGGAGAAAAAGAGTTCCTCAGAGGTGGTTTTGGGGTTTAGAGATAGAGAGACTTCGGTAGAGAGAAAAAGAGTTCTTCAGTCGCTCCCTCGGCGATGCTTGAGTCCCGTTCGACGACCCTTGGCTGTTATCCTCGTCATCCCGACCTCGCCTTGGCCGTTATCCTCATCGTCCCGACCTCGCTTTCCTGGTATGCGCATCTCCGGTGAGTGTCTTTTTGGTCCGAACTTCCTTCGCCCAGGATCTCGACTTAGGGACATCACAAGGCGGTCAGCCATAGCTCGGCTAGTCTCAAGCTTACCCTATAACCGTGGTCTCCGGGCGGGGTAGGGGTCTCCGCTATTAAATGCTCATTTCTACGTACCTCTTTAGCCCCGTTCGGTTCTCATTGAAGTCGAAGCCTAGATGTAGCTCTCTATGTTAACATGAGTTTTGGGCTGGGATGAGATGTTTCACTCACTGATCTCGTCTTGGTTTGATGCATTGTCAGAGTCAACCCTTGAATCTCGTCTTGAGATAGTTTCGTTTGTTCCAGCCGGTCGCACATAATCTGTTTGACAAAATGCTCATGAAAACTGTACAAGTGAAGTTAGTTTCGTTTCCTTTCGTCATCCGAGAGCATTTATCGATCTTCAAGTCATTCCCATGATCAAATGCTTTTCTACACCACCATTTTGGTTACTTTGTCTTGCGTTCCTTGCGTTGTGGCTGCGAAAGGCAGTCCGGTGGCCCTATACCGTGTGGGCGTTTAGAGCTATAAGGGACTTTTTGTTAATTTAGTGCTAGAGAGTATTATTATTATTCTGCAGAAATGGCTTATAGTCCATGTTGGTATGCACGCTATGGTTGAATACCCATATCCAATTCAAAGTGTGGTTGCGGGGCCCATCATATGAGAATATTGATAATTAGTTTTAAATAATTGTTGATACCTAAATTTTAGTTATTCATTTAAGTTTTAAATTACATAAAAAAATTAGGAATTAATTTTAATCCCTAACAAAAATATGCTTCATTAAATTACGTCTCATGTAGACATAAGAATATTTACAAGACTAGTATTAGTTATTAATTTTTTTTTAAAAAAAATTATTGTTAATATATATAAAAGAGAAAAAAAAAAAAAGAACAAAAGCCCGGCCTTTTTTATTTTCGTTTCTCCCCTGTTCTTTCTCCCCACGTAGGCCGGCTCATCCTTCTTCTTCCCCGCCTCTCCGCTTCGCGCGACTAATGGCAGGAACGGGACAAAAGAACAAGGACGCAGAAAAAGGAGGGGGCAGCAGCTGGCGTCGGTGCTTAAGAGGGACGGCGAAGGCGAGGGAGGAGGAGGGGGGGACGGAGGGAGAGTGAGCGGTGAAGAGAGTTCGAGTGAGGGCAGAGAGTGAGAGAGAGAGAGAGAGGCTCCGGTGGCCACCGTGCCGCGCACGAACCCCCTCCGACGACCATGCCCGGCCGACGTCCTCAAGCCGATCGGTGAGGGAACCCGGCTTTTCACTTTGGGCAGAGCTCGAGGAGGAAGACGACCCCGCAAACCCGCTTTCTGATCGAAGCTCGACACGCGCTCGTGCCCAAGATCGCTCGCAGAGACCGGGAGTCGAAGACATAGGAGGCACGATGGATGGCGGTCGTTCGAAGCAGCTCAATCTCTGCACCAGCCGGCCTTGCCGTGAAGCTCGACCACCACTGTCGCAAATGTTGCCGTGAAGCTCGACTCCGCCCGATCTCGCTGAACCTCCTCCATCGTAGCTTCTTGTCGTCGTCAAAGGAGAAGACTCGGGCGGCACCACACCTCCACAAGACCCAGAAGAACCCCGAGCGCATCACCTCCTCCATCGCGATCTCGAAGCTCCGCTCAATCTCTCCACCAGCTGGCCTCGCGGTGAAGCTCGATCTTCGCCGCCGCGAATGTCACCGCTCGCTTAACTCTGGCTGGTCACACTAAACCTCCTCTACCGCCGCTTCTCGTTGTCCTCATCGTCAAAGGAGAAGACCTAGGTGGCGCCTCGCCTTCTCCGTCGCGATCTCGAAGCTCCGGGGTGTTGTCTTAAGAGAAACAGCAAAGCTATTGTAGGAAACAAATTACACGCGCCTTCTCCCATTTCCGTTCACAGAGGGGCTCTCCAAGATTGCTCTTCTACGTTCTATCTCTTGCACATCTCCTCCACCTCAGCCCTCGACTGCCGGCCACTCGGCCTGCGACTGCCGACCGCCACTTATCATGGCTCTTCTCAGCGGTTCCGACGACCCCGTCTCTTGGGCGCCTTCCGATACTTCATCCTCTTTTCCTCTAGTTCAAGGTAGGCCCCTCCCTTTTTTTTTTGGTCGTTGCCGAATGTCCTCTTCCGATGCCCTTGGGGCTTGACGCGGAAGACCGCGATTCATTCCATCTTCATGTATGGAATGAAACTCGTTCTCTAACTCCACCGTCACCGTCTCGGGTAGGAAGTTCTCGGCGCTTCTCGGGTACCTTGTCTTCACGCAGCCGCTATCCGCACGTTTCGATAGTCTCTTATCTGTCCCTTTCCACGTATTAGACCCCTGCCCGCCATACGTTTTTCGTTAGTGTCGGATCCCTTTTGTCCTGAGGGTACATGAATGAATTTTGTTCGGCATAAGGTTTCCATCAATTGCTCTGTTCATTTTCGGTCGGGTTACATCTCCACCAAGTCCGATTCTTTTCTGTGGTCGTGGTGTGGCTGCGAAAGTGAGTCTTGCACGGATGTTGGTGGAGAGGGGGGTCGGGGGATAGTTGTCCAGTGATTGGAAGTAGATGACCGAGGTTCGGTGACGGATGGATTTTGAGTAGGGGTGTCAAAATGGGTTATAGACCCATATATGACCCATTTAAAATATAAATGGATCATATGTAGATCACTCAATTTTGAAGAAACTATCTTAAATGGGTTATAAATTTAAAGGCTAAAATTATTGGGTCTTAAATGGGTTGAGTTTAAACACATTTTCAACGCATTCACTCAACCCATTAGGCTCACCCACACTCTCTTTCCTCTAATAAAAATATTTTTAAAAAATCGAGATTATTTTTTTATTTTTCTTCTCTTTTTTTCTTTCTTCTTTTTCTTTCTTCTTCATTCTTCCATTTCCTTCACCAGTGGATAGTGACGACAATGGCCGGCCAAGCGAGCTAGAGCTCGCCAATCGGGCAAGGTCAAGACCTCGTCAACGACTGGCAAGGCTCAAGCCCTACCAATTCGGCGAGAATTGAGCTTAACGGGCTCAGGTGAGCTCCACCAAGCTTGAGCTCACTAAGCACTGGTGAGGCTCGAGCTCGCTAGGCTCGGCCAAGTTGCAACTAGCTCCAGCTTGCCAATCTAGCAAGGCCAAGACCTCACCTATTCGACGAGACTTGAGCTCACTGGAATTTGGCAAAGCTTGATCTTGTAGAATCTAGTGAGGTGGAGCCTTGCCTGAGGCCAACGAGGTTTAGCTCATTGGCCGTTGTTGTGGCTAGCAGTAGACGAAGGAAAAGGAAAAAGAAAAAAGAAAAGAAAAGAAAAGAAAAATAATTTTAAAATAATTTTTTAAAATAAAAATAACTAAAAATTCAATTTTAAAAAATAATTATAAATTCGATTTTAGAAAATAAAAAATAAAAATATATTGAAAATAATGTAATCAGATTTTTCAATTTTTAATTTTTTTTTCAAATTTCAGGCAAATATCAAAGAATATTGTTATTTTTTGATAAAATGACTTCATAAATGTATTTTTCAAGAAAAGAAGAGAGCCTCAATTTAAAATATATATATATTGTCCATTAAATTTGTATTTAATGAAAGAGTTTTAACAATATCATTTTTAAAAAAAAAATAAGGAACAAGCTTTCATAGATTTGGAAGCATTTTGGCAATATAATTTTTAAAAAAGTCACAAGAATAAGTTTCCTTAAATTTGATTAAATATTGAAGTGTTTTAGTAATATATGTTGGGTCGAATCGGGTTGGGTCAAGTATGAATATGGGTCAAAAAATTTACATTATATTAAAAATGGGTCAAAACGGGTTAAATGTGTCAATATGAGTCGGACCATTTTTGACTCGACCTAAGCCCAACCCGACCCATCCATTTGACGGCCCTAATTTTGGGTCGTTGAGAAAGGTGACGTTTATGTTCTGGTGTTCGGTAGATTAGTTCTTGAATCATAGAAAGAGGAGTTTTAAGAGCTCTCGTGAAGGAGAACAACACAAGAGTGGGCTTAGTTTAGTTTAATGAACTTCGGGCTTAATTTAGAGGTGGTTGGGCTGAGTTTCTCTTTAGCAAGATGGGCTTAGTGCTTTTTATTTTCAACGAAATGGGCCTGGTGATTTTCTGTTCAAATAGGCTTGTTTTGAATAAGCCTATCTTTGTCCATGCCCCAAAATCGAAAGCCTACCTCAGACCATACTCGGACCAAGCCCTGGGTGCCCGCTCGAGTCCTCTTTTATATTTTAAAAATGGGCCAATTCCATAAAAAAGCACGAACTTTAGGGTTTGGGACAAATCTGGCCCGAACTTTATTTTGTCTCAAAAAAAAGCACCAACTTTTATTCGTGTCCCAAATCTGGCCCGCCGTTAACTCTCCTTCACGGTCATCCGACCGGATCTGAAAACGTCTCCTGCCCCTCCCCTGCCTATCCTCCCTCCCTCCACACGAGAACGCCTCTTGAACCAGAAGAACATCAATGGCTGGATCACTGACGAACGAGAGGAGTCTGTCAATGGCCGCCGCCTCGTGATCTTCTCGTGGCCATCCTCCGTCCAGAGGGAATTCCGGGGAGCGGATTCCGATCAGCCGATTTGCCCCCCGCCCGATGGCGCGCCCGCCTGAAGATCCCGAAACCCTAGAACCCGGCTTCCTCTTCGACTGGTACATCAACCCCACCTTCCCCTCGCCCTTCTACGTCGCCAGAGGCTCCGGCGTCGCCCCCGCCGCGGCCGCGCGCTCGTCGGCCTGCGATTCCGATTCCGATTCCGATTCGGGATCCGACGGTTCCGGCTCGGCCCGCGGCGCTGAAGACGCCGTCCCCGAGTCGACGATGATCCCGCCGTTGCCGGACTCGTCCATCTGGAACAGCGACGGCGGGATCGACACCGTCTCCCCTCCCACGCTCATCCCCGTCAGCCCCACGTAGTAGAACGTGTCCACCTTGCCGTTCTTCACCAGCGGGGCGAACACCGACTCGGCGCCGGGCGCGGCCGAGTTGAAATCCAGGGTCGACGACTCGGAGGAGTCGCGGTCCACCGAGCGCACGAGAAGGAGCTCGACTTTACCTGTTTCGTCAGGGACAGGGGGCCGCCGCCCAGCCCGAGCAGGCCCGCCGAGCCCATGAAAAGCCCCTCGTTGTCGTGCCCGCATCCCAGAGCGACGTTGTTGACAGCCCCGAAGTCGCCGAACGACACCGTCTCCGTCACGAAATCGCCGACCCGGGCCGAGTCGCGGCCGAGCCGGGCCAGGACGAGGGCCTTGTATTCCCTGTATGGGGTTCTCACGAGGGACTCCCTCGGGTGGAGTCGGACGGAGAATGAGCCCGACGACGTCTGTTCCTGACGCTGCTCTTGCTCGGAGAAGGATGTCTGGGACTGAGGATCGAAGGAGAGGACTCCCCGGGTGTTCTGGAGCGAGCCGGAGACATCGAGGGTCGCGGTGGGAGAGGTCAATTTCGTCCTAGAGAAGGCGGTCGGGAGGAAGAAGCTGAAGGAGATGGACAAGAGAGATAAGAGGGCGAGATTTGCATACACTCGCTTCATTTTCTTCGTTTTTCCTTTTTCTAGGGTTGCGCTCTCGTTCTGCTGTACGAGCTCGAAAAGAGTGAAGCTCGGAGAAGGAAGAGAGAGCTGGATGAACAGAGATGGAGAATGGCGTTTATTTATCTGAAATCGGAGAGGGAGAGAGGTGACGGTCTCGTCGGAGAATTTTACCGAGGAGTTAGAAGGAGGAGAAGAATTATCTGACGTGGAAATGCCAGGTCGGATGATCGTGAAGGAGAGTTAACGGCAGGCCAGATTTGGGACACGAGTGAAAGTTGGTGCTTTTTTTCGAGACAAAATAAAGTTCGGGCCAGATTTGTCCCAAACCCTAAAGTTCGTGCTTTTTTATGGAATTGGCCCTTTTAAAAATTAAGAAAATTATAAAAATTAAGAAAATTAGGAAATTGTTTAGAAATTAGATTTTGAGTAGTTTTCCTAGATTCTAGTGCCAATTCTAGTTTAGAATTAGTTTTAAATTTTCCTAAATTAGAATCCACATCGTTTAGGATTTTGATGAACAACTTCGGTTAGCATAGTCTAAACAAATGTGTGAATCTTTATTCGAAAATTGAGCTTAAAATTGAACAAGCCCTTAGGGCTTTTCCATAGGGTTCCGATTGTTGTTAAAAATGAATGCCCTTAATTGCACACTTCCAATATGTTGATTTTGGTTTCCTTTTAGCTTGGTGAGAGATAGCATGCTTCTTATTTGGTAATGTTAGATTCTTGCTCTCCCAATGTAATTTATTTGACATCACTTTGGTTGCCGATTATTATTTTAATGATTGTGCACATGCATTATTATGTCACATGTTAGTAGATAAATATAAAATAAATTCAAATTGCTTGACAAAAATCTTTCTGAAATGAACACAAATAGGTATCGAAATAATATGAATTGATTAATTAGTGTGATCAAGTCTCTTGACTCTTGATTTTCTGGTTGTGTAGGAAGTGAGTTACACTCACTTGATTTCTAGTTTATCACAATAGGTTAGTACTGACTCATTTTTAGAAAATTATCATAACATCAATTTGAACACCCAATGTCATGCGAGATATGAGCTTAGGAGAGCCCGCGTTTAAAGCTAGGGCCGCAAGCCTGACTTTTAGGAAATATCCCTAAACTTATAATTCCCTTCATACCGAGGGGTCGGTGGTGATAATAATCACTTAATCTAGAATCAAAAGACACTTTATCCGTATTAATTTATATATATATATATCAATAAAAGATTCTTGTTCATTTTACTAGTGGCGTCATAGATTTAATATTTAGTAACCAAAATCAAATTAAAAAGCCAGAGAGATAGCACTTATTAAAGGCCACAATACATATATGATTCAACATAGGATCATTACAAAAAGAAAGGGGTGTGTATGGATCCAACCGAATTTGAACTTAGATTCTTGAAGCTTGATGGATTGGATCATTTTTGCAGTTTTTTAATACTTACAATGTGAGTATCTCCAATGACGACCTCAAATCTCAAACAACTTATGACAACCTCTAGATGAATTTTCTTGAGCATTTTCAAGTTAGTCCGGCAACTTCCTAAATGATGACAGACTAATGTCTCGAGGTTCTTCAACCACAAAGGACTTTGAGCTTCTTCAAGTTGCAATGGATTCTTGAGATTAACAAACAATTGCAATCTCACTATTCTCAAATCTAATAGGTGCAAGAGGTCAGGCAATGTTTCCATTGAATATGCTTCAAAACAGTAAGGGCACGTTTAGTAACGTTTTTGTTCAAAAATTGTTCTAGGGAACAGAAATAGAAAAAACTATTTCTACTCCGGGAAGCAATTTTTTAACAGAAAAATACGTTTGATAAACTTGTTTCGGGAATAAAAAATGAACAGAAACACGTTTGGTAAATTCGTATTTTTTTTTGTTTCTTTTCATTTTTAAATATTTTTATTCTTTCTTTTTTCTTCTTTTGGTCGGTCGCCAGCCCCCAGCAAGGTCGAGCCTCGCCATGGTTGGGTGAGGCTCAACCTCGCCTTGGCTGGGTGAGCTCGGGCTCGCCCAGATTCGGCGAGCCCAAGCTCACCTAGCCTTGCCCCATGCCGACGAGGCTCGCCGGCCTAGCAGTGGCCCGGCCAGGCCGAGCCTCGCCGGTGGTTGGGCGAGCTCGGGCTCGCCAGATCTGGGTGAGCTCGAGCTTGCCCAGCCAAGGCGAGGCTGAGTCTTGCAGGGGTTGGCGACGCTTGGCCTCGCCGGGGGCCGGCAATGCTTCGGCGAGGTTGCCGGCCCTCGACAGCGTCGCTGGCCTTCGACGGCCGGTCGCTGGCCATGGTCGAGGCTAGCGACCGGCCAAAGAAAAAAGAAAAAAGAAAGTAGAAAAAAAAAGAGAAGAAAAAGAGAGGAGAAAGAAAATTTGTTCTTAAAAATTGTTCCAGATCGTTTCTGTTCCAAATGTGTTCCTGGGAACAAAAAAATAGATTTGGAACAAAAATGCAAATAAATGCGTTTCTGTTCTTTTTTTGTTCCCTATAACAAAAAAAAAAAAGAAATTTTGTTCATAAACAGAAAAAAAAAAAGAATGTTAACAAACAGGGCCTAAGTGATTAGACTTTCTAGAAGCCAAGGTGCCGTTGAAATCAGAGTGATTCCAACACCAAGATTATGAGAAATGGTAGCTTCCCAATATTACCTGGAATTTCTCCTCCCAAGGCTACTGAACATCCCCCTACCTCTAGCCTTTCGAGCTTAGCCAACATTCCAATGACACTAGGTAGTTTTCTTATACAGCTAAGATGCATCTTTAGTAATTTCAAATTTTTCTTGTTCCCAATTGAATTAGGTAACTTCTAAATTATTGTATCCAATAGATTCAACTCAATTAGTGAATCAAAATCTTCGATCAACTTAGGTAGTTGAGTCAAATGGTTATCCACCAATGACACTAGGTAGTTTTCTTATATAGCTAGGATGCATCTTTAGTAATTTCAAATGCTTCTTGTTCCCAATTGAATTAGGTAACTCCTAAATTATTATATCCCATAGATCCAACTCAATTAGTGAATCAAAATCTTTGATCAACCTAGGTAGTTGAGTCAAATGGTTTTCCACCAATGAAAGTTCTAATGCTATTGTTGCGCAACCAACAAAACTAAATGCATTTAGTGATCAACTTTTATTGTGCCCTTCCCAACAAAGTCAATCTATTATTTTCTCTTATTTTCCTCACCCTAGAGATTAGCGAAAGCTCTTCCTTTCTCTCCAAGACACCCAATCCAAACATGAAAAACACTGTCCAAGATAACATGGAGTTAGGAATGTTGATATGTGAGGAATGTAACCGGCGTACAGATGAATGTGTGAATCAAAATCAAACGTCGCTCTCTTCTCTCTTATATATCTCTCTTATGTACTTAGTTTTAAGACTGTTCTTCTCTTGTCTCATTACTCTTATAATTCCTTCTTTTTGAACTGCTATTGTACTACCAACTAAAAATAAGAATCGACCCAAATGAAATCAACTAATCCCACTCAAAGTAAATCAAGACTTAACGCATAATACCATATTGCAAATAGAGAGAATTAATTACCAATTATAATAAATATCTGATCTTACGGTTTATAAAACAATAAACCCAATGCATGCATGGTCAAAATAACTTAGAGCAATATTACTAGAAGTAGTAGTGATTTTGAAGGATCAAATTTGACAATAGCGCGACTGAATAAATTGCAGGCAACAAGATAAGAAACAATGAAGAAATGGGTTTTGAGTGCCTGCATTTATCCTCATCCCACATCAAAAGGAGAAAGGAAAGAACATTCCTTTCTTACGTGGACACAGCAAGCACACGTCGGCAATGATCCCTTTCTTGAGTCCTAATAAAATGACAAATAAAACACAAACCAAAAAAATACCACTGACTAGCAAGACATTTCAATGGTGCACATTATGCCTCAATCTTTGCGCCTTCTCATCGGTGTTCTTGAGTTCATCTTTCAAATGCTCAAGCAGATACTTAATGTTTCTCACGTCATCCTCAAATACTGCAGGCGAAACCTTCGAGATAGAATGAGGCACATCGCTTGTAGGCAAACACCAATAAAAGAAGTCACATGTTTTATCCTCACAAGTAAAGTAGAGCTCGTGCTTGTTCCTTTTTGATTCCGATATTTTGACGGAAGCAAGCTTACCACACTTACACTTTTGATTTTGGAAGATTAGTCCACTGCAAGTACTCGTATTCACACTGGATGAAGACATCATACCTACAAGATGACATTTTTCTTTCTCGAAATCGGATTGATAAGATGATGATACAAGTACAACTAAGAAAAAGTTGAATTAAAAATATGACGGTCTCCAAGCAATACTTTTTTTTCTCAGAAACAAATTGCTAGGATGAAAATACAAACACCATCAAGCGATTCTTATTGAAAGCTGAAGAAGAAATCAGGAGGAGGACATGAGTTGCTTCCATCATCTTACAACGAAGTCAAGGCATTATCATGCTATATTATCATCCCCATATTCAAACGGCAGATCAAGTGCGTACCAAAGGAAAGAAAGAAAGAAAGATAGGGAAAAATGGTAATTTCTCTGATCGAAGTATCGACTGAACATTGCCACACTGTAAAACGGTAATTTAAATTAAAACTGGGTGCAAGAATTACTCAAGAAAGCCATTTTAGCAAGGAGGATCCTTCCCATAGACAGAATCACACTTCCTAACTCAGGATTCGTACACTATAATTTCTTGAACCACTCGAACTTCTCTTAGACATGTAACTAGCACACATCTAATATGTCAAATTGTCAAAGAATCATGTTTGGAGAGTTCCAGTTTAGAAATCTAAACCCAAGACTATCAGCCGGCATTGCAGTGTTCTTTTGTGTTTTCTCAAGACACACGAGTGGTTAAAAAGTGAAAGAAGAAAAAAGCGGAAAATCTCATTAACCAAACCTTCATTAAGAAAATTCATAATCAGGAAGACCGGAAGATGATAATAATTACCAGCCAAAGAAAAATGATCATTGCCCATCAATCGCCATACACTATCAGCAAGATTAATCAATCCTCCAGAGTCAAACAAGGCATGAAAGAGGCACGTGAACTTGTATATCAGTTCAAAGACAGACATATACTGGCAATATAAAGAAACTGAAGAGAGAGAGAGAGAGAGAGAGAGAGAGAGAGAGATGAGACCTTACTAGGCGATGGCGAGAATGCGAAGCAGCTGGAGGGAACAAGTATGGAAGGGCGGACAGAGACACGGTCTCGTTGTCTCCCTCTGATTTTCTGTTTCCAAGGTCTTGACTCCAAATGCTACGACGTATTTCTAATTTTTTTTTGGCTTGAACAATATATATTTTTTTGGTTCGAATTGGTCCTTTCATCAAAATTATGAATGGAAATATTACTGATAAATATTGACATAAATCTTAAGTGGAATTTAAAAAAAAAAAAAAATAATTCAAAAAAAATAAAATTTTTAAAAGCCAAAAAAAAAAAAAAAAAAAAACAGAGAGAAGGCTGGGGCAATAATGGGATAAGGAGATGACACTCCACCTGGTTGTGCAATCCGTGAGACTACAGGCCAAGGGTCGCATAAGCACTGGCCCACACCCGACCTGGTTTGCAGCCATCGACTCGACCCTCGGTCGCGACTGAGGGCACGCCTGGGCTGAGACGCCGGGGGCGGCGGCGGTGAGCAGCCCAGCTGCTCGGCCAGTCCGAGCCGAGATGCAGGAGGCAGTGGCCGCGAGCAACAGGGGGGACAATGGCGGGCTTGACAACGTGAGGCTCGGCTGCGATCAGCGAGCGGCTAGATTGTCACGGTATAGAACGGCGATGTCCATGGTCGCACAGAAGCATCGGTGAGGTGGCGGGCAGCGGTAGGGACAACGGTGGATTCGACATCGGGGGGACAACAGCAGCTTTCGTCGGGCTCTGGGCAGAGGAACAGCGGCAGATCGGCGTCGAGGGGACAACAGTAGCTCGCGTTGGGCCAACGAGCATAGCACGGCGGGGCTCACAACTGGTCAATGGGGCAGCAGCACATGATGCTGTGGCAGTGACGGGTGACGTCAAGAGGCAGCACAGCAGCGGTCTCACGCGGCGGGGGGTCTTCGCAAGTTGCAGGGAAGGAAGGAAATCTCTCTGATCTCCCCACCCCTCGCGGGTCTCTCCCTCTTTCTCTTCAGATCTCACCCCTGATCCCCCTCTTCTTTCTCTACCCTTCTCTCTCGGGCCTTTCCAAATGTCTCTCTGGAGGAGTCCTTTGAGTTTGCTCCTCCCCATCTTCTCTCGCGGGAGGCCTATTTATTGGAGGAGGAGGCCAGCTGACGGAGGCTTCAGTTGCCGGTCCTTGGCGTGCCAACCATCCTCCTTTGTTCGGATCGGTTGACATGGGCCCCCCATTTTTTAATTTTTTCTTTACAATTACCTGAAAATAGGGTAAAATAAAGGGAAAATAAAATAAAAATAAATCTTTTTTTTTTTTAACTAAGAAGCGGGTTTACACTACTAGTATAAGTTCTGAGCATATACAACATGAACATCTATACATAGTAAATTCAAAAGAGCAAATGGGGGGTTAGTAACCCAGTTCCTAGGGAGACAGCCCATACGTTGGGCTTTGGCTAACCAATCGGCCACCTTGTTGGTAGCACGACTACAATGGGCTAATGTAAGTCTCGAAATATTCTCCATTTTGTTCTTGGCCCAATCCACTAGAGGCTGCACTGCCCAACTTAGTGTAGCTGAGGAGAGAACACTTGCCACTAGCGTACTACAATCAGACTGAACTTGTATTTCTTTTTCTATAATATTTGATGTAAGCTTTGAGGAAATAAAATCTAGGGTTTCAACCAAAGCTACAGCCTTCGCTTGTTCAGCTAAACTCACGTAAATGGTTTTAGCAAACCCATCCATTATCCTGCCAAAGGAATCTCTATAGATGCAAGCAACAGTTGCACGAGAGGGGGGTCGTTGCTGCTGAGTACCGAAGTGTCCTCCGTTCTTCCCTTTGGTCGTAGCAAGGCTTAGTGTGGGTTTAGGACTGCATTCGGCCTGTTGTTCAATGAGATCGGGGCCGAGAGGTGGGTCGAATCCATCATCGCTCTCAGTGTTGTTTAGGTAAGTCCTACCCCTATTCCTCTTGTTTGATCTACTATTTAGTGCAGGGTGGGCCGTGTTGGTGCGCCTCTGTTCCTGATGCTGTGCTCGGGAGTTCAAATCGACAAATCTGATGTTGTGGTCGGGATCTGTAGGTGCTGCAGACCCTTCGTCATTGGTGCCGCTACTCAGGGGGAGCTTGCCTCGATCCCATGCTTCGCATCTACTGAGCAGCTCGGGTGGGCCTGTGCTAATGTACCTTTGGTTCGAGATGGGCATTTCTATGTAGTTTATGGGAAGGCATTCACAATCGGGGCTACATTTGGCTTGTCTATCAGTGAGATTGGGGTGGGTAGGTGAGTCAAATCCATCATTGCTCTCGCTGCTGTTCGGGTAAGTCTGACCTCTATTCATCTCGTCCTATCTACTAGTCAAAGCAGGGTGGGCTTTGTTGATGCACCTCTGTTCCTGATGTTATGCTCGGGAGTTAAACTCGGCAGATCTAATGTTGTGGTCAAGATCTGTAGGTGCTGTAGATCCATTGTCGTTGGTGGCACTACTCAGGGGTGGGCCTGTGCTGATGCGCCTCTGGTTCAAGATAGGCATTTCTCGACTCTCCTCTCTGTTCAGACTAGGTAAGCAGCGGACCTGCCCTGTGTTTTGCTCTGATCGGGCCCAGACTTTACCTCTCATTTTAGCTCAGGGCATCGCTGCTCTATGCATTTTATCCTTCCGAGTCTTGCTGTGTAACTTTGGGTTATGCGGTGCGTCGGAGGTGCTCTTAGCTCCTTCTACATACCACTTTGGATAGGGCAATGTGTCAGAGCTGCTACGGGCTGCTATCGAGGTTGATTCGGGGCTTGGAGAGTGTTCAAAACTTGGAATGGAGGTTGGGGGAGCACTTTGCTTGGCCAGTGCATCTTCGCAAGTTGAGTTTAAACCCAAGTTAGAGTCTAAAAGTATTTCATTACTATGCACTGACATTTCTTGGCTTAAATTAGGTGATGTGTTGGCTATATAGGCACTGTTGAATGAAGCTTCAATGTTGATTTTGAGTACTCCTGGGCTCGGGGGTTGCTACTTGCTAGGTAGATCATGGCATTGCTTCCCAATCTGTGACTTTTGATTCCAAGTTGTGAAGCTTTACTGTAACATTGTAGCTCTAAATAGGGTTTGATGTGGGTTAAGGGGACTTTTTTTTGAAGATGAAATGATTTCTATCCTTCCATATGCACCATAAGACTGTCATAATCAGTTTGAATCTACGTGAGTTCTTTGGTCCCGTGTGAAATTTGCACAACCAATCATCAAATCAGGTCAGACCCACTCAATTTATTTGGACTTGTAGTGGTGGCTCATTCCATAGTTGTGATGTCCAGGGGCAAAGCAGCAGAGTGTGCTCGATCGTCTCCAGTTTGAGATTGCATATTAGGTGTCACACCCAATCCTCCGAGCGCGTGCCCATCCCTCTATGGTTGATTAATAGCGACGTCCTAGGACGCATCGTCGACCCATTCCTTTTAATATGCATGCCGAAGCAAATAAATAATCCCTAGACAACAACAAGATGTGGTAAGAAAGTAGGGCCACAATTTTGAAAACCAACATCACACTTATATATATATATATATCTCTCTCTCTCTCTCTCTCTCTCTCTCTCTCTATATATATAAGTTCTACAGAACAAGGGGGTTTTCACAAAACTATGGATCCTCGTCCTCCACTCCATCATCTTCCACACTCCAACTAGAGCCTTCAGCAGAATACACAGGGGACTCTGGTTCTTCAGGAGCTGGGTCTACTGCATCTACGACCGAGCCTTAAGGAGGATCTGCAATACCCTTCCTAAAAGCCGCCTCCAGAACATACTTAGGTATCTCAGATTCCGGGATGGGACCCTCTCTCTAACCATCCGAGCCTGGCAGTGCCATGATCTATATCGGTGAGGCACCTTGTAGATGAGACTTGTATTGACCCAAACTATGGATCTTATCAGTTCATAGGTCTAGCCCCTAGGGCTCCATGCAACGAAATATAAAATGTCTGCTCTGTAAACTTCTTAGGCCATCCAAAAAACTTATGAGTTGCCATCTATGGACCCAAAATGTTATCCTACAATGGGGTGAGACGATGTCTCAGCAAGCTTAACCCCCTAAGACCTAACTAGGAAGAAAATATGCCATAAGAGCTGCTTAAGCACAAACATAGGTCGAAGTACTTACCTTTGCCTCAGTCCCTTCCTACAAGTTAGTCTATCTCATAGATACACAAATCACATCAATAGTCTATCTCATAGATACACAAATCACATCAACCAATCATTTGAATTCACCAAATTAGATCAAACCAACGATCAATTGACTCAGTTGATTACATGTCATCACAACCTTCCCTTGGTTGGCCCACTCAATACTATCTAATAAGTTTGATTGAGTTAGGACTGCTCCCTTTAAGCTGATAATAGATAGTATAGCTGGCACTAAGTTGATAAATAGTATACCGCTCTCTATCTAAGCTGACATACCAAGCCCATAGACTAATATACTATACTAATAATGCTCACCTTAAGCTGATAAGTAATATTGCTCACTCTAAGTTAATAAAGTAAACTGCTCTCCATCTAAGCCAACATATCAGAGCTCGTAGGTTGATATAATATACCAGTATATTGCTCTCAATTTAAGCTGGCGTATCAGAGCCCGTAGGTTGATATAGTATACCACATTGACCATCTATTCAATTTACTATTTTTATCATACTTGATAAAAATACTCGTGTGTGGGTACATGGTCGGCCTTAGTCAAAATACAAGATTTTCACTTTTGAACATCCCACCATTTCCAGCAGTCCCAAAATAAATTTCTGGCACTGTAGACCAACCCTCGGTAATTTTCCAATTACTTATCAAAATTATCAATTTTTGGGATAATTACCCACAATCACCAATCACACTCAAATTGCACAAAATAACAGTCAATTAAATAAATAGATCACATCACTAAAATCAACATAAAATTCCGGTCACCGACTATCACGGTCTAATTTCCAAAAAATAAATAATTAATTAAATAATTACGGAAAACTATTTATTAAATGCAAATAAATAGGACTTAGGCCCGTAAGGCTTAATTGAAAGTCGAGACGGGCCCGAAAAATTTCCGAACCACTCTAGATAAATACTAGAGTTTGTCTAGATTCTAATTACACTACTCTGACCACCTAACATGCAATAACAATTAATTAAATTGCTAATCTAATCTAACTATCCACCTAATCCATATTTAGTCTAAACTAATCAACCCTTAAACATCATTAACTTACTAAGTAAGGATTAGTGAGTTAAACTCACTTGCTAAGAGATTTGCTCAAATCGAAACGACGGGGACGCAATGGGGCTCAACAAACTCCAAGGCAGGATCGCCAAACGGGGTTTGGAAAGACTTGAAAACAGGCCCAATAGAGGCTGAGATACCCACTGCCGTTCGGTTCTGCTCTTGGTCGAAGAAGTTGGCTGGTGGTGTGGTTGAGGCGGAGATGAGCTGAGACGGGCTGAGGGAGCTTAACCAGGTTTAGGTGGGGTTGGACGACTGTTTAACGGCGATGAGCGGACTCCGGCAGCCACGAGGGAAGCTTGGGGACGCTGCTGGGGCTGAGACGAAGGCCACGGACGGCGGTGACGTGCAAGCGAGACGCGAGCAATGGCGATGCGATTTTGAGGTGCGACGGTAGATTCTCGGCTCCAGCGGGTGGCTGTGATAGCGAAGGAGCTTACCGATTCTCCTTTGAGCTTGCTGAAGTTCAAACTACACAGGGGGAAGGAGATGGAGGCGTCAACCGAAGTAGGGGAGAGGGAGACCGGTTTGGGCTAATGGGGACCACTTTAGTCTCTTCCTATCCTTTTGTTCCCCCCTTGACCGGTCCAACCTCCACATCTAGTGTCCGCTGATTTTTCAGGCCAAAATGCCCCTTCTAGAAGGCTTGAGGTGGTCCATAGGTCATGGCCATGGGGGCACACGAATTTGGCTTGGTTTCCCTTCAATTGGACTTCAATTACTCCTCGAATCCAATCAATCCGGCCTCTAAAAATTCAACTGTTGAGTCCTTGATGAAATTGGTATTTTCCCCACCAATTGGTCACACTTGCATCCCAATTTCGCAATAAAAAACGGTCCTTTGATTTTTCCGGTTGAAAACGGCCCTATCTTGACTTTTTTTAGCCAAAAACTTGGTTTGTAGGAAAAATCTTCGAAGACTGAGTCGATGTTCCTAAAATGACTCGTGACATGATAGAACTTTCAATTTCTGAAATCAGATTCAAATTCGTGGTTAATTTCAATCGGTGTGATTTTAGCGTGACCTAGGTTATCGGGTAGCTTTCAGAAATTTTTAGTGCAAATGACCTGTGGTCGATTTTCTTCGAATCGCAATGAACCTCTTTGACATATTGGTGACTCTAGATGATTGTGAAAATCCTAAGAATTCAAATACGGATACAAGGTACCAAAATGATAGAAAAATCAGTCTAGTACCGATCGATGAGAATTTTGCAATTTAGTGGAATCACCCACGTTTAGCCACACATCTCAGTCGAACTGACCTATCTCTAATCTCTGATCAATTTTTAACTGTGCTGTAATGATCTCTATAGATGAGCACGATCGAGAAGTCGATTTCTGGTCGAATTCTCAAGTCTATTGCATTAAAATTCCTTAATGATTTCCCCATATGGTCTAGTTATCTCAGGAGTAATCAACTTTGAGAATAGCACTATAGGCGCGTCCATGAAAGACCTGATTAATTTAATTGAAAGCAGAAGTAAAAATCCAGGATGTCACATTAGGCACATTGGTGCAGGTACTATCTTCCTCCTATAAAGATTATCCAAAGTAGGCAATGCATTTTGACAGGTACTCCATAAGAAAAACTTTATTTTAGGTTGTATGGCAGAGTTCCAGATATACTTCCATAGGTCTGGATTAAACTAGTGGGATGTTGTTGACGTTGGCTCTCGATGATTCCTTATGGCTTTTCTAGTCAAAAAGTATCCACTCTTCACCGTAGAAGTTCCTGATTTGTTGTTTGTCCAAACTAGTTTGTCTTCTGTAGTTGGGAGGCCGATAGGGATAGCTCTAACTTCCGTCACTAGGGAATCATCAAACAAGGACCGCAAGAGGTCTTCCTTCCATTCTGCAGCTTCAAAATCTATCAAGTCTGCCACTTTGTGTGGTTCATTCGATCTTATGGATCCTCAAATTGGTCCATTTTTCAGCCATTTATCCTCTCTAATTGAAATTTTTTGTCCATTCCCCACTACCCACATAACTTGATGAGCAATTGTGTCTCTCCCTACTATTAAGCTTTGCCAACCCCACGATGGACGTGATCATTTCCTTGCTTGCCAAAAAGTCACAGTTTTGGAAATATAGGCCTTCCATAATTTGACTCAAAAGTGTGTCCGGATGTTGAGAAATCAGCCAGGCTTGTTTTCCTAACATAGCTGTGTTAAAGGCAGGTAGGTCCTTAAAGCCAAGACCGTCTTCCTCCTTACGAAGCTTAAGGAGTTCCCTAATTTTTGTTAGTAACATAGCAGTGTTAAAGGCAAATAATATTAATGCCTAAGTCATACGAAAATCATTTTTTTTAGGGCCAAATTGATCTCTAATTTTCTATGTAACAAATATTTAAATATTTAATCAAAATTTAGATGTCAACATATATTAATAAATTCTCCTTTATTTTGTTAGTACGCATGATATATTTATTTTTCTATAACGAAAATCACATTACAAAGCCAGAGAGACCACACTTATTAAGGGCCTTAAATATATAATCTGAAATATTCAAAAGATAAACATGAACATTACTAGGAAAAAAAAGAAGATTGTTTGTGAATTGCAATAAACTCCATCCCCTTTTACCTTGAAGTGGATCTTTCAAATTCTTCAATCTCGATAGATTAGGCCACTTTTGTACTTTAGGACAGTATTGAATCTCAAGTATCTCCAACGATTCTGGACAATCTGGAACCTCTACCAGCTCAAAACAAAAACACATATGAATTGCCTTAAGCTTCTTCAAGCTAGTTAGATCATGCAACTTCGCCAATGATAAAAACTCAAGCTTTAATGTTCTCAGATTCTCCAAACCTTTGAGGCCTTCAATCTCAGTTAGCTCCTCACAAGATGTAATTTCCAAAACTGATAACACTTTAAGATTGGAAAAACCATTTGTTGCTTTTATCCTATGGCAACACCAGATCTGTAAGTATGACAAATTTGTCGGAAGCCTTGGTAGGCATATCAAATTGGGGCAATGGATAAAGAGTTCCTTCAACTTAGAAAGAAGCACAAGATCGAAAGATAAGGTCTCAATATTCGGACAACTCAAGTGCAAGACCTCAAGCATGCGTAATCTTCCAATCCCCCAAGAACTTGGATCTACTTCAAGTTTTAAAGGATGCTTGAATCTTAAATTCAACTCCAAATTTCTCAAATTTAGTAGGCTTGAGAGGTCCGTCATTGTCTTCATTGAGGATGCTTGAATGGATAGCATGATCAGATTTTTTGGAAGTTGAGGCATTGTTGGAATTTCACAGTGTGCTAACACCAATTTTTTCAAAATTGGCAGCTTCCCAATATCACTAAGAATCTCTGTCAATTCTGTTGGATATATTCCCCCTGCCTCTAGCTGTTCGAGCTTCTCCAACATTCCAATGTCACCAGGTAGTTTTCTTATGGGGCAATTGCATAGCTTTAGCACTTTCAGTTTCTTCATATGCCCAATTGAATTTAGCTCCCAAATATTAGTTCTCGATAGATCTAACTCAATCAATGAGTTGAAATGGTTATCCACTAATGAGAGCTTCGCCACTGATGCTGAGCAACCAAAGAAACTAAATTTATTCAATGATTTACATTTGGCCAAGCTGAGAATTTTCAAATTCTTCATCCTTCTCCATTCAAGGATCTCTTTAATAGACGTAGAGTCAAGAAGAAGTTCCATCAAAGATTCTAGTGCCCCCATCTCATCCGGTAGCTTTCAAAGACTTTTACAGTCCTTCAAGTTTAACAAGACTAAGTTCTTAAGGTGACCAATGGACGAATCAATTTCAACCAAATACTCACATCCTTCGAGAATCAGTTGCTCTAATATCTTATGAGAAGACAAATCTGGAATTTTATAAAGATCGCATCTAGACAAATTTAGGACCTTCAAATTCTCTGCCATCTGAAAAGGGAACATATTGCTCTTTAGGTTAAATTTAAGATAACCTACCACAAAAGAACACGCATTTACTTTATTTGAAAAATCGTACCTTTATGTGGCTCCAGCCATGCCATGTTTCCTTGAGTTCACATTTTGAGAAATCAAGGATTACTAGCTTCCTCATGGAAATATGAGACAATTTAATAGGATAAGGGATGTTATTCCATGATAGCCATCTCAACTCCGGAAGGACAAATCTCGACTCTGGAAGGCTAAGTGGGCCTAGGTTATGATAAATTCCTAGGTCTTCAAAAAAATTTGACCTCCAAATATTTTTTATATAATCATTCGTTATTCTCCATTGATACCATAATGAGATTGGATCTCTGAACTTAGAGTACATTCGAAGGAACCTTAGATTTGAAAGACTTTCTAAGAATTCTTTCATCAAGGAGTATCTAGATAGTTCAAGAAGCTCAAGACATAATGCTTCAATGCTTCCAATTCCATGAACACCACCTCCACTCTGCCAAAATAAAAACATAAAACAGAAGTTAGAAAAAACCATGATTTGCCGTGTTGATATCCTTCAAGGGAAAAAAGTTAAATATTTTCCTAACATTGAAAATGATTGATAAATCACATCAGTAAGTGCTATGGAATAATAAATCAACGCTATAGGAATGAAAACCAAACAGAATATGTTGATGACCAATCTTCTTTTAAAGGAATGAAGCTGTATGATTTACCTGCATTTTCTCTAAAATATCCAATGCTTGATCATGAGTCCACACCCATGGCTGGTTCTCTGGTTTCATACCACTTCCTTCTTCTATAAAACTTCTTCCGATATCTCTTAACCAATCATGCATCCACAGTTGGTTATCATCTCTAATCTTTATCAAAGATCTTTGCTGGAGGATTCCAAGAGATTGATGAGGAAGAAACTTACAACTTTCCCAAAAGTGAATCACAATTCTTTTATCATACCGAATGAAAAAACAAGCAACATCGAGAAATATTTTTCTTTGGTTTTCATTTAAGGCCTTAATGCTGATCATTAACTTCTTTCTAACATTCTCTTGAGGAGATTCTTCTAGCTCCTTTAATTTGGCATCCTACTCCTCTTCGCTTTTTCCAGATAAAAGAGCCCCTATTACCTCAAGAGCTAAAGGAAAACCGTTACACATATTTACTGCCCTTTTAGAGTGAGAAATGTATTGCTCCAAGGGATAATCTCTTCTAAATGCATGTTTGCTAAAAAGTTTAAGAGAATGATCAAAATCCATGCCAATAAGTTCGTAAGTCTCATCAACATTGAGAATTCCTCGATCTCTAGTTGTAATGATAATCTTGCTTCCCTTGCCAAACCATTCATGCTTCTGCACGAGCGCATCAAGTTGACTTGCATCATCAGCATCATCAAGTAGAAGAAGCACTTTTTTAGAGCGTAACCTTTCTTTTATCTCCTTTTTCCCTTCCATGACATTGTTGACATCGGGCCATTTCTTTTTAAGGATGTCTGATAAGAGCTGATTCTGCAAGCGTGTAATCTTTGTTTTTCGAATGTCACAAAGGAAGCAAATAATTAACAAAATCATTAAAGTTGATTGTACACTATTTTGGCAAGAGTCGTCTTTCCCATGCCACCCATACCATGGATTCCAACAATCTTTGTTTCACAGCTATGTGCACCTATCATCCTCATGATTTCATCCACATGATTGTCTACTTCGACAAAGCAATTGGATACTTCCAAGTAAGCAGTTTTCAACTCAGTCAAAACATCATTGACAACTTCTTTCACAAATTCACCTTTGCCTCTGATAGTATTAGAGGAAACATCATCAAGACATGAGGTTTAGCTAAGCGAAATAATGCATCTGGAACAAACAATTCGTATGTGATAATTAAATACCTGTTTAGCATGCTATGGAGATCCCATCCCTTTAGTTCTCCAACCTCTTTAAGAGCAGCCTTCCAGTTGTTGATAGTCTCATCATTGAACTGCTTCCTGCAAGAAACAATGACTTGCCATAGTGATCTTTCTGGTATTTGACCTCAGACGGTGTGACATTGTAGAAAATGGGCATGATCTTTTGTCCCCCTGTGTTTTTGCTCTCCACCATCTTCACCAACTCCCTGAGACACCATGGACTATCAGCATATCCTCTAGAAAAGATTGGTATTGAGATCTTTGAGTGCTGAATAGCTTGGAGAAGTTGGCTGCCGATCTCTTCCCCAATACGGAGCTCTTCATCATCCCTATATGCCCGAATTCCAACATCAATCATGCTGACATAAAGGTAATCAGCAATGTCCAAACGAGTATCTGGTCCTCTAAAGCTCAAAAATACTTCATAATCATATCTTGATGACTTCTCCATTTCCTGATTATCAAAAGACGCGTTCCACATATTTATTTGTTGTCTATACACGCTTGCCTTATAAGGCTCCATTTAATACAAAAGACAAAAAATAGTGGCAATTACTGTCAAAGCAAAGTTCAACCAAAAAGGTTCGTGCAAATTCTCCGTGCAACACCGATTTGAGATACTGCCCGAAAATAATGACCACGTGCAGGTTGATGAGGCTAGCTTCTACTAGAATTAAATATGGAGATAAGTTTGAAGCCATTGTAATAACATATCATGAGGTTAATTTTATAAAAAAAAAATTGATGCTAAAATAAAATAACTAAAGCACTTATCAAGGAAATAGTATTTTGGGTCTTTTGCTCAAAGTCAAGAAATTTTTCCATGTCCAACCAAGCCCACCTTCAATAATGCAGCATCTCCATGTTGAACTAACAATGATGCTGGTAATTAATACATAAACAACACTTATTGATAGAAATTACTATAACATGAATAATTTACTTAATGCAATCACTACCTAACGGTTAAACAGAATCTGCTGTTGCTGCCAAAATGTGGAAAGTAAATATAACAAATGTCGAACACACAGAGAGTAGACTATCTCCTTCGTGCATAGAATAGATAACCAATATTTTGACCTCACAGGAAAAATCTGCTAAATCGTCTAATGATATAGCTAATTTCATCCAGCTTCTAATTAAAAAGTACCAATAAACATCAAAGAAATGTAAAATGAGGAGCAACTTGAATCGCCCGACTTATTTTGAGAAAACTAGACATGTAGAGGAGGAGGTGGGGTTCTTACTTCCACTCATCCACTTCAAAACAAAACCTTGACTATAGAATGCACGTAGAGCTTATCGGGTTTCTGGTAGTAAATGGAGCGAGGAAGCTGAGTGCGATCGTCGTCCTCCTACACGCGGGAGCAAGAGAAGCAGCAACTCATCCCCTACGGAAATCGATTGTGGAGAATTCAGAAAGCTTCGAGGACCACGCCAAATCTGCTCGGGAATCTTAACCTCAAATTGTTTTAGCAGGTACAAGGAAAAATCTTTTGTCTTTTCCCCCTTCACGAAGTGCCTTGAGTTGTAGTTGAAGCAGGGCTCACCTGGACATAGAAAAATGTCTTGGTTTTAGCAAAAGATCCATAATGCTATTCCCTCGAATAGGTGCTATCTTTTTATCTTATATGATTCAAGTGACTCACTAATGGAAATTAGCCTATTCACAAACACATTCTCTTTGATGGCCACTTTTCAGACCACGTGGCCAAAGTTAGATCTATCTAAAATCTACAGGAAGGAAATTGAAAAGAATGCTCAAGTATAAGTTGCGGTTCACGAATAACTTTCTCTGTGTTTTTGCTTTGGCAGATCAATGTGGAAATTTTCATGGGATATAATGAGGGTCAATCAAATCTATGTAGAGTTCTCAATTCCCGGTTAATGATTAGGTCAATTGTCTTTAGCATAGAGATGCTTTATCTCACATGCAAAAATACTCTCTTGCGGCTATTCTACAGTTATAGGCTTGCTGTTCCAGCGTTTCCAACTCGTGTGGTCTTACAAATTACAATCTTGAGTCAGCCTTCACTCACATTGACACAAGAAGTCTAGAGAAGGCAAACATCATTCAAAGAAGGATTCCACTTCTTCAATCTGTCTTGAGTTGGCAGCATATTCAAAATAATAAACTGTGTTTTCAAATGTTTGAAGTGAACCGGACCAGTTTATGCCTAGGCACTTTAACAGGTGAATGATCAAACTTTAACCTACGTATATCAACAAAATTTCCCAGTATGAGGAAGGTATCCAAACAATACTATGATACTGCTCAATATTTGGCTGCATTCCACATGATGCATTTTGAATAAGAAGTAGGTCCTCATACCTAGCAGAAGGCCAATTACATTACATTCTTTTGCAGTACAGGAGACTATCTGGATATAATCTATTATGAATACATTAGGTAATTAACAACTTTGCAAAAATAAAATAAAATCAATATATAGCATGTTCTTCTCATCAGATGTGGGGCTTATAGCTATAAAATAATTTGAAGTCCAGTGAAATATTTTCAAAGCAGAACATGTTCATCTGAAGTGGAGGATTCAAAAAGTGTTTAACAAAAGATGAAAATGGTCTGACCATGAGCATTCATTACCTACTTCTTCCAAGAAATAGGTGAAAATCCTCCAGTCACTAGCAATATATTCAACTTTGGATAAAAAAATAGGAGCATATCAACGTAAGCACAAAATCTTGTATCCAGATGAAAGAGCAGGAATGTAACCAGTCCGATATAAATAATATTCATATTACGCATCCAGTAAAGAAGAGAAAACCAATCTGGAATAGAAAGGAAGGGTCATTCTGAAATCACCATAAATACAAGTTAAAAAATGAGCAGAGGAGCAGCGAAGCTCATTGCAGATTCCTTCTCACCCCTCTCAACCTAAAGAAGACGAATTCCCAGTTCCAACAATTTAAAGGACTAGATCTTAAGTAGCAAAGGAGCACAGGAGTTGCGGACCAACCATAGAATCCCATCGCAGCATCCAAGAACCACGGATCAACTACGACAAGATAGATTAGCCAGAGAATGACATATCGAGTTGGAGAGAGAGAGATTACGAACACAACATGGATGCAGATTAAGGCTAATCAGAGCTGTGTGAAATCGGAAGAATCAAATGAATAGAAGATGAGAGAAAGTATGATCATTCACCTCAGCGAATCCAGGTAGAGATCAGCCAAGAAGCTTCGACTCAGTCGCCTCGACGTGGATCAAAGGCTGCAGACTACACGAAGATCGTTCCTTTGCCGCTATGATGAGTGAACAAGAGAGCTAAGGAGCTAAGGAGAAGGAGATGATGGGGTTTCGCAAAAAGTCAACCAAAGTTTTACATTTTCATGTCAACCGGAACACGGCACCCTCTCTCTCTCTCTCTCTCTCTCATGAAGTGTAAATTGTTTTTGTCACTCTTGGGGGTGTAGTGGGATACAGAATCACGAGACACGACAAGGGCAAAAGAAAAAGCATGCTTGGGACTTTTATTTTTTTGCAAATAATCTATAAATTTTAGCTTAATATATAATATGATTTATGAATGTTTAATTTTTTCAATGTGATCTTTAAATTTTTACTCAATATATAATGTGATCCCTTAATTTTTAATTTGCTTAATGTAGTTCTTAAACTTTTGATATATGTTTAATTTAATTTTTAGATTATATAAAAATTTCAGTGTTGTCATTGATCTTAAATTAATGAAAGAACTACTTTGCACATTTTGGTGTAGTTCAGAAACTATATTGAACATGTACGAAAAGTCTATGAATCACGTTAAAAAAATTAAAAGTTCAAAAATCACATTGAATATTAAAGTAAATTTCATGAATCATATTAAATAAATTAAAAATTCACAAACTAGGAAGTTCAGATTGTGGCATTGTCCCTCTATTATTTGCCTTGTCGCAACATTTTCATGGTCAAAGATAGGTACACACTGAACTAAACCACATTGCACAATTCGCAAGTTCTCTTTTTCTTTCTTTTTTATCTTATTCATTAGAGTGTCTCCTGCACGATGACAACGCCCCAAAGGAGACAAAGAGGATTTGGTTCTCTTCTTGAAATTCATGCGATTCAATGAAAAGAAAAGATGAAAAAAAAATACTAGAGAATCTTAAGTGCTTTTGAAACACTCTATAAGCAAGAATTGGGTGGGCTCGAACCTTGTGAGCCCAGCTCGCATCTACCGAGATCATGTGAATCTCATGTGAGGCCTACTTCATCTAGTAGTGGATGTAAATTGAGCTCACATGCACTGAACCAGATACAATTTTTCATTTGTTTCTATTCGCTCAAGTGATATGCTATGTATGAAATTATCATTATTGTAGCAAGAGAAGGAAAAAAAGGTCATACTGTTTAACATAAGGTGCTTCATTTGAGTGAATAAGAGATTTATATACGAAGAACATTGAGTTGTTGATATTTTAGGGAAAAATTCATCATATTTTTGCAGCATAGTGTTGTTATGATAATGTGTGTGCCTATATATCGTTAGATATTTTTGTCATATTCCCATTTGGTTATAAGTATATGATCAAAGTTGATATTTGCAATCATCACATTTGAGGATATATGAAATCTATCCTTTTCCAAGTTAATAAATAATTTCTATAATTTTAGGCGCCATTGCTGAATTGATCTTTCCTTTAAATTCATCCTATTTTGGAGAAATGAACTAGGAAATGGTTTCTCCTCTGTGCATGCACTATCGATGTGGATTTGCGTCCATCTCATTAAAAATAAATCATATGATAAAACTATGTAAGTTAGCAAAGCTAAGCACACAAAAATCATGTGATTTTTTTAGTGTATGTGCTTCTCAATGTAATTGAAAATGATTCGCGAAAAGAACTCAATTAGATTCTTTCTGTCAGATAAGCCAAGTAGGAATTTAGTTTGACAAAGAAACACGAATCCCAAAGTTACAGTAAAGATCGGGGCTTGCAAGTGAGGAGGATAGAGGTCAAGATCGGCATTCTCTGCTAAACCACTGAAGTCGGAATTAAGCATGCGAATGATCTCTGAGCTCTTGTTGTTGACGATTGTCTACAGCTTCTTATCCCATAGAACCTATCATACCATGCGGAATTCAAATGTTGTGTAATTTCAAATCACTGACATATAGCGACCACTACGCTTTCATTCTACTGATCTACCCCGAAATTGTCGCAGGTTTCAAATCATTGACTTGTTCAAGAATGAAAGAGTGGTGGACACTACGTGTGGTGCAACGAAAAGTGATGTTGTTGCAACTGGAATTGATCAGGGGGAGATGCTGTTTAGAAGGTGTTCTCTCTGGCTTTGTAATGTGATTTTGGTTTCTAAAAAAAATGAATTTGTGATGCCCACGAACAAAAAGAATAAGAATCTTTTTATCCATATAAATCAATATGAAAAAAATCGTGTTTTAACGAGACTAAAAGAAAGTATCGTGACATTATATTCTTCTTTGCTCATTAGGATTAGTAGTGTTTGTCGAATAGGATGAAAAGATTTTTCTTTTCATTATGGGCCCCAGACATTATAATTGAAAATGGGTATCTAACATAGGGTGCTTACCGACATGAATTATAAGCCATTACTCTAGAATAATTAGAATCTCTAATACTTAACATAACCAAAAAGTCCCTTCTAGATAGAAATGCCCAAAAACACACCTTAGTCAAAACTAATCTCTCCCTCAGGTGCGTTTATATGCCAAACTCTTAGATTGTTGAAGCTTGATCGATCTAGCAACCTTTGTTGTTTGAAACACTTCGTAATGTCAAGTATTTCCAACGATTCTGGACTCCCTTGAATCTCTGACAAATTAGTACAATCATTTAGATCAATTTTCTTGAGCTTCTTCAAGTTAGTTAGATTAACCAACTCCACCAATGATGGAAGTGTCAAGAGCTTTAATGTTCTCATGTTCTCCAAACCTTCAAGGCCTTGAATCTCTACTAGCTCATCACAATCAAGAATTTCCAAATCTGAAAATGCTTTCAAATTCGAAAGATCATTCGTTGTTTTTATTCTCTTGCAAAATTTGATACCTAAAAATGACAAATTTGTCAGGAACCTTGGTAGGCATTTCAAATTACGGCAACGAAGCTGGAATTGCTTTAGCTGAGAAAGGAGAATGAGATCAGAAGATAGGCTAGTGATACGAGAAGTATATAAATCCAAGAACTTGAGCATGCGTAATCTTCCAATCCACCATTGACTTGGAGACTCTTCAAGTTTAGAAGGACCACTACACAAAAAACTTGCAACTGCAAAGTTCTCAAATAGGTTCGAGAAGTTGGGCATCATCTCCATTAAGAATGTATAAAAGTGTAGAGTGACTTTCTCAAAATTGAGGTACTACTGAAATTCCAGTGCCTTTCAATACCAGGATTCTTAAAAATCGTAACTTCCCAAAATTACTAGGAATTTCTCCTCCAAAACATGGACCCCCTACCTCAAATTCGCCGAGCTTCTCTAACATTTCGATGGCACTAGGTAGTTTTTTAATAGAGCTGTTGCCCATCTTGAGTACTTTCAAATTCTTCATGTTCCCAATTGAATTAGGTAACTCCTCAATTCTGGACCACGTTAGATCCAACTTAATCAGTGAATTGACACTAACTTGGGCAGTTGAGTAAAACAGATCTCTACTAATGAAAGTCTTGCTACTGATGCTGTGCAACCAACCAAGCTGAATCTATTCAGTGATGTGCATTTGTCAAAGCTAAGAATTTCCAATTTCTTCATTCTTCTCCATTCAGGAATCTCTTCTATTGATGTACAGTCAAGAAGAAGTTCCATTAAAGATTCTAGTGCCCCCCATCTCCTCTGGTAGCTTTTGAAGACCATGACAATACTTCAAGTTTGAGAAGACTAACTTCTTAAGGTGACTGATGGATGGATCAATTTGAACCAAACTCTCACATCCTTCGAGAGTCAGTCACTCTAAATTCTCATGAAAACAAAAATCTGGAGTTTTATGTAATTTCTAGCATCTGGTCAGATTTAGAACCTTCAAAATCTTAGCCAACTGAAAAGAAGACAACACATTGCTCTTCAAATAAAATATCAATAACCTACAACAAAAGAACTCACATTGATTTTATCTAAAATCGTACCTTGACGTGGCTCGATCCATTCCATTTTTCTATGATTTTACTCATTGAGAGATCAAGGATTACTAGCTTCCTCAGGGAGATATCTGTCAGCTTAAAAACCATAGGAAAGTAATTCCATGAAAGCCATCTCAACTCTGGAAGGATAAGTGGGCCATATGTGTTTTGAACAAAATTCGAGCACTAGTAACATAGGAAACAACCCACTTGAGTAAGGCGAGACTTTGTCTTTCCATTGAAGTCTTTGCTATCCACTTGAAGGAACCTTAAATTTAAAAGCCTTGCAAGGCCTTCTTTAATCAAGGAGTATTTAGATAGTTCATCAAGCTTGAGACATATTGCATCTATACTATCAATTCCACGAACATCACCTCCTATCTGGCAAAATGACATAAAAAGAAAACGACAGTTAGAAAAAACCATGATTTACCTAGTTGATCTTCTTCAAGGGGAAAACAATTGTATCTTATCACCTAATGTTGAAAACCATTGATAAACCACATATGGAAGTGCATTTTAGAGACCAATCTCCTTAAAATGGAATGAAGCTTTACAATTTACCTACATTTTCTCCGTAATCTCTGATGCTTACGCATGAGTCAAGTGAGGAGGACAAATGTCAAGATCTCCATTCTCACCCAAATCATTGAATTAAGCATGCAAATGATGACTCAGCTGTCATTTGTCAACAAATTTCAGCTTCATATAATCTAATGAAATGCCCAGTACATATGTAGCTTTAGCAATTTGAAAGCTCAAAACACATGAAGTACTAGTGGAAATAAACATTGTAATAAACATTACTTACAGGTACCTAGTATCTTTTACAATAGCTTGTATTTGCAAGCTCATACAGTTCTCTGACCGTTCTTGCTCCATCAAGAGGATCAGCCTCTGCTCAGCTTCTTCAGAGTTGGAGAGCATGGAGAACCCATCTAATATGCGTGTCACCATCTTTTGTCCTTACCCACTTCAATGGGACCACCTAACATAAAATAAATAATTGAAAACTGATCAGACAAAAAATAGCATGAGTGAATTGTAAAACAGACTATGCAAGTTCTGCTATGACCATAGATTTTACAAGTCTTTTTAATCGTCATACAGACGAAACATCTACATTCCAAGGGACAAGCGAATGACGCATAAAGATGATATATTTAAGTTTGGCAGTGAAAAGAGATCTAAATCTTGAGAAATCATATGTTGAAGGTATTGCAACAAAACAACCAGATTCTGAGACACTGTAATATGATGACCAAGCCATTCTTATGCTGAAAGGTGAAATGAAGCTAAGGGCCTTTTCATGCTTAGACTAAAACAGCAAATCACGTGGAAGGTGAACTGGATGAAACTTGTCCTAAGTGGTACCCTATTTTGCAAAAAATTTTATATCTAAGAAGATTTGTCAAAGAAAAAATTCACATTTAGAACAGTGCCACTGCAACTATAAATGCGTGTTTGTTCTTCCAAATTCTAGAAGAAAAAGCTGGAAAAAAATAAAAAAGAAAATAAAAACCAGTACTCCGATTGAAATACTTAACTTTGTTGTCTAGCCATGACATGATTGAGTTCCTTTTTCAACAATAATTCAAAAACAGAGAGCTGCATTTGCAAGGAAGATCTATCTCAGGGATAAAATAATACTACCTAGCACGAATTCTCAAACACCCACCCTTATGTCATTTGAAACTTCTTACACAAGTAGCACACACATAGTCCAGAACCATGAACTGAAGGGTCCAAAATTGGCCATGGAGATAAAGCTAATTCAATATGAAAGTGATGCTTCCATACAAATACTATCATCGAGAAATCACATCATTGAAACATCACATCTTTTCTGACAATGGAACAGGGGTCTAATCTGTTACTGAGAGAATCCAGCTTCCTAGAGGTCTACTTTTTAAACTTCCTTTGAATTTTTTGCCTTCCTAGTTATCGTTAACACAAGAAAGTAATTTCCTTTGCATCTCTTTCATGTGACAGATAGCTTTCTTTGTTCCTAAAGGAGTTACCCCTAATTGCCTTCTTTCGTTTGATGAAGAGGTTCATTTACAAACGAGTATCATATTATGGCATGATAATTTTAGTACTTAAAGTATGAATCATTCTGACAATCCCTCCTATAGGTAAATGTCCAAGTTTACAACCCAAAATATCTACAGCTGTTTGATCTTCCAAGGAACTTGTGAGAGTCAAATTTATTTTAACAGGGTTGCCCTCAAGCCCCAAAACTGCCTGTCAAAATAGAAAAATAAATCTGTCCAGAAATAATTCAATGTCACTTGTGCATAAGATCATTCGCTTCTTAGCAGAAGTTGATAAAATAGGTTGTCCCTTAGAACTCTTACATAATTTAAAATCATTCACAAATTAAAGTCTTCTCAGCATTACTAATATAGCTGTCTATTAAATTCAACCAAGTTGCTTTTCATCTCATTGATTTCCACATTATCACTCAGTCATAGATCACAGTCCCATAAAAGTTAAGAGCAGCAGAGAGGAGAACTCGGTTCAACATGTCAGTTACTAGTCTACAATAAAATGTTGTCCACAGCAAACAAGAGGGATGTGCTACCGCTCTGATCAGAATAACTAAAAAGCATACAAATTGCTTTTCCAAATATAGAGGCCGATAATTTACAGTGATGGAGAAGTACCACTTCATAAGGCACCTGCTGCTTTGCAGCCCTGCACTTGTAAGAACCAATGTTTGTTTGTTTGGTTTTTTTTTTTTTTTTTTTTTTTTTTTTTTTTTTTTTTTTTTTTTTTTTATGGTGAAAAGTAAGCATCAATGTTTATACTGTCATGCATCCATTAGTTAGCTCCTTTGCTTTGGGCTTGCAGTGAGGAGGATAAAGATCAAAGTCTCCATTATCAGCCAAACTAAGGAGCTTAGAATTAAGCATGCAAAAGTCATGGAGCTCTCATTTTCAAACAATTGCAGCTTTTTTATCCAATAAAACCTGCCATAATCTGCAGAACATATGTAGCACTATAACTTGCAAGCTTAAAACACATAAAATATTAGCAGAAACGAAAACTTCAATAAATGTTACTCACATGTACAGGATTATTTTCCACAGTAGTTTGTACTTGCAAGCTCATACAGTTCTCTGATACTTTTGCCTCCGTAAGTAGAATCAGGCTCTGCTTCAGGTTCTTTGGAATTGTGGGAGAATCCATCCGATACATGTGTATCTAAGATAATTTAACTCAAAAATGATCAAATAAAAATAGCATGAGCGAACTCAGAAACTGACTATGCAAGTACCAGTATGCCCAGGGATTCTGTCAAGTCCTCTACTCTTCATGTGTGTGAGACACATGCATGCCCAAGGACAAGCAAATGACACGTAAAGATAATATCTTCCAGATTCAGCAGGGAAAGGAGAATCTAAATCTTGAGAAACCAATTTGAAAGAAGCTGAACGTACTGAAAGAAAAGAACTAGATCCTGAGACAATGTCAATTGATGAACATGCCCTTCCAATGGTGAAAGATGAACTGGAAGAAAGTTATGCTAAGTGCCATATCATGCTTAGATTTAAACAGCATATCAAGTGAAAGGCAAACTCGAAAAAACTTATCCAAAGTGCTATCATATCGTGAAACAATTTCTATATTGAAAAAGATTGATCTGTAATCAGCGGATTAGAATAGTCACACTGCCTCTTTTCTGACCTAAACACGGAGGTCTAATCTGTTACTGAAATAATAGGCATATAAGAAAATCCAGCTTCCCAGAGGTCTAATTTTCAAATTTTCTTTGAATTATTTTCAATAAAATCAGACTTAGATCATATTCGAATTGATAACCAAATCTATACAACATCAAATATAAAATGTACAAAAATCTCAGTATTCTCAGCAGGCCATCTCTGCACTTTCTGTTGATCTGCTTTAGCAATTATTTTGATCCATCAACTAAGTTGAGAGTGGCAGCATTTCCTTCACGGATCCTTTTGGTTAGATCTGAAAGTAGAGCATATTTGTTGCTTTCGTAACAAGCAGTCATAAATGCAGCTAATGTTACACGATGCACTCTGGTTTCCTTGTCAGTTAATTTATGGAAGAACAGTGCCGCCATTCCCACTTTTTTCTCACTGCAAAGCTTCCTCACTAATGTATTCACAGTTCGGATCCAAAGTTTACTTTCTAATCTCTCCAAAATTAGCAATGCATTAGCAGATTCGTTTTTTTGCAGTATTCATAGGCCAACGTCAGTCGAGTAACCTCACATGGGGTAAGTCCCTTGTCTAGCATCGAGTCGTATAGTCGACGAGCCTCCTTCAACCTGGACTCTCTGCAAAGTTCGCTGATCAAAGCACAGTAAGTGATACTGTCAGGAAGACATCCATGGTCACTCATCCTGTGGAAAAATTTTATTGCCAAGTTGGCATTGCCATCCCGATAGAATCCACCAATCATGGACGTGTAGGTTTTTTTGGTAGGAACTAACCCAAGGCTGATTGCTTCTTCAAAAATCTTTTCGCTTTCTTTCATTCTCTTTTGCTTACATAAGGCAGAAATCATTATGGTGTGCGTGTGTGTATCAGGTTGCACAGCAAGTTTAATCATCCTGCTCAGAAGTGCTAGGGCTTGCTCAATGCTGGCGCTCTTGCACTGCTCGTTTATGAGTATACTATATGTGAACAGATCAGCTTCCAGTCCACTTCGGAAACATTTTTTCAGCATTTTACAAGCCTCTTCAAACCTACCCCTCTTACAAAGACCATCGATAAGCACATTGTACGTACAGATGTTAGGACTGAAGCCCGCATCTGTCATTATGCCCATCAACTCATATGCTCTTTCAAAATTCCCACCTTTACAATGGCCATCAATGAGAGTCGTGTATGTATTGGTGTTAGGAATCAATCCTTGTTCTTGCATTCTGCCGAATAACATCTCTGCACGGTTCATCTTGTTTCCTCTGCAATAGCCACTAACCATGGCAGTGTACGTAAGCACATTCGGTTTGTAATTTTCACTCCGGACTAGCTTAAGGAAGAATCTAAATGCCTTATCACTCCAACCCTTCTTGTAGAGACCATCAATTAATGCCGTATGAGTGTACACATTTGGCTTCCAACATTTTCTAACCATTTCCTCCAGAAGCTCAAATCCTAGCTTGATGCTACCTTTCTTGCATAACCCATTGATCAGTGAGGTATAATTTAACACATTCAGTGCCAAACCCATATCAGCCATCTTCCGAAAATACCAGATAGCTCGAGTCACAAACCCCCTCTCACAAAACGAGTTGGTGATCAAGGTAAGAGTAGCATTATCAATAACGAAATCTCTATCAATCAGTTTTCTCAACCAAGCGTCTGCCTCCAGAATACTCCCCATTCGACAGTAAGCAACAACCATCAGCTTGTAACTATGAGGATCAGGACAAACCCCTCTCTCAGACAAATAATCAAACACCTTCTCTGCATATTCACAAAAACCCCTTCCAATGGCGACCTCCATGACGAAATTCATCAAACGGGTAGTGGGCACCAGACCCTGATTCTGCATTTCAAGCGCCATATCAATCGCCTCCTTCAACCTCCCAATCTCAGCAAAGCTTTTGACCATACACTGCATCACCTCATTGGCCCTCTCCGAGTTACCATTCCCGATCAACGACGCGGCACAGATTATATAAAGCCGCATAAAGTGCCGAAATTTATCGGACCCAATAGCCCAGTAGAAGAAACTCAACGCCACCATCGAACCAGCCTCATTGGCCAGGGAGGCGACGACGGTTATGGCCTGTTCATGAGTCAAAGTTTCACAATTTACGTTCAGACTGAGGCGCGGAGGCGATGCTCTCACGTGGGCACGCTTGTAGTAAGCATCGCGCACCATCGAGCAGATCGATGCGACGACGGAATGAGGCTGGCAGGACAGTGAAGAGTGGGGTTGCTGCGAAGGGCAGTCGCCGGCGGAGTGACAGAGTGCTCGGAGAGTGAATTGCGGGTGAAAGAGAGAGCAGGCGTTTGAAGTCGCCGCCAGTGTTTGCGAGAGTCGCCGGGGTCGGAGAAAGCGAAGGGAAACCATGAAAAGATTTGACGACAGTCTACAGATGACAGAGGACTTGACGATGGCGGTCTTGAGTTGCAGAAGAAGACCGAGATGAAAAGAATCGGTTCGAGTTAAAATGAATAAAGGTTATGATGAACTTACGATGTTTGCTTCTCAAATGTTTTTTAGTTCTAGTACCGTAGCCTATTGTCATGTTACTCTAAATTCGGGAAAATTCTTGGGAAAAAGTTATAAATTTATTGTACGATGATCAATTTAATCTTAAAGCAATTTTGCCAATTTGTCAATGTAGTGATTTTCACCAATTTTGGTTGAAAGGACTATATTGATAAATCATTAAAATTTTTTGAATGAAACTGGTAAAGTGAAATTGTTTAAGATTGGATAGGCCGCCATATAATAAATTTAGAACCTTTTTCAATGATTTTCTTCTCTAAATTCTCTAGTGCATGTCACTTTAAATTGGTTATATAGGGTAACGGGCAAAGCTTATTGCGAAGGATGGGAGGGCAAAAGGTTCTGAACTCAAAACGATTTTAGTTTTGGGTTGAAGGCTTGATCATGTATTCTAATAATTGATAAAATCAATATGTTTTTTTTTTTTTTATATTAGATGACATACTAAAGACGTTTTAGCAGAAAATTCAAAGTCAAATTAACCATTTATTATCTAGTAATGATTTTAGTTCATCTTTGTTACTTGAATCCCTCCATGCCATTTTAAATCTATACGGGCTCAAGTGATTCATTAAAGAGCATAAAATTACATGATGAATACACTTAAGAGGAACTGCAAGAGTCTTCCATCCCTTGTTAATGATTTGAATAATATTGTGACCTTAAATCTAGATTTCGTCATGGCAATCTATTGCAAACATTTTAACTTCTAATACGCTAACAATTTTTGTAAAATTTAGTAATCAACGCTTCGAAAATGGTACATATCATTGAATGACATTAGTGTTTAGTTGAATAAAAAACACATTTAAATCAAAACTTTTCTTCATAAAGGAATATATATATAAAGCGTCGCCACTGGATCCAATTGCATAAGAAAACATTAGTCAAAAAATCAATAAAGCATTTAAATTATTTTCCAATAAGAATGAAAATCACAAATCTGGAGTACCAACTGTCGACCACCTGCCGTTTAACTGTCTTTCAAATTCCACCGCCATTTTCTCACTATATAAGCACTCCTTGCCCGACTTTCTTCACATCCCTCTCTCACTCCATCTCAATCGATTCTCTCCTCCCCCAACACTTTCTCACGCTCTCGTCTCACTCTTTCGGTCTGTTGGAAGATATGATTTACAAGATCGGTACAGATTGTAAATTGATATGGCTTGTGTCTATCTTAGGATTAGAAAGATTACAGAATATTTAGGAAATATACACTTTCTATTTATTGTTACTTCTTTTGTATTATATACACCATTGTACACATATTACAATTAATGAATGGAGGCATACATTTTTTCTCTCCAAATTCTTCCCCACGCTCCTCCTTCTTTTTTACCTAGTCTTGTGACATGGTATCAGAGCCTTCCTTGAGGTTCTGACTTAACTGTTGCTTCCGCTTCGATTGCCTCATGTGGAACTGGAATCTACAAAAGAGAGTTGCCATAGGAATCGTTATTTCTGAAAGGGAAGAAATTCTTCACCATGCCTAAAGCACAAGATCTGACCTCGACTTCAGACAACCAGCCTGCAGGAGAAGCTACGCCACAAACATTAGGCATCCAGGACTCGTCTGCTGTGATATTTGCCTCCGAACAACAAATCAGCTAGGCCTAGGCACAAGTGCAGGCCCAACACATGCAATGGGAATCATTCCAAGCTCAGTTCAATTTGGGGCAGCCCTTCTTGGGCCATCATTACTAGTTAGGGGTGAGCGGGTCTAGGGTGGGTAGGGTCTAGACCTGGACCCTGTTCCCTACCCTGTTATAACCGGTTCTCCTTTTCTGGACCCTGTTCCCTACCCTGTTTTCATTGGACCCTGTTCCCGGCCCACCCTGTTTTTCCGGTCCGGGAACAGGGTTGACCCTGTTTATATTAGAACCTGTTTTGCATAAAAATTAACCTTAGAAAAGCAAGTTTAGATTAGTTATTTTCTCCGTGTAGTGTACACATTTACAGATCCTTCTACATGCACAGCCGATTCGCAGTTCCTGCATAAACTCAAAGTGCCGTCGGTTAAACTCATTTGCTTCGAAAGAACCCAGGTGTGCTTCGAGCATTTGTTCTCTGCTCAGGGCTTTCCATAAGAAGGCAAGCGAGTCCTCTGTTGTGCTCTTGGCTGGTTGAACACCAGTCCAGGCTTACACGTTCTTGTATCCCTTGAACCAACATCAAATGAGCTCACAAATTCGAGGGATGAAAATTTACCAAGACTTCACAGCAACAAACTGAACCTCAACAAGTAACAGAGAAGCCCTGATGCAGGCAACCATGCCCGGTGAATCACCAACTGCTGAAAGTGGCAAAGATGCTAGCACTGCCTTGACCCAGTTCATGCTCAAAAGGGAACCCGACTTTTATGGTCAAGAATCAAAACCACTCGACCATACACTTCGGGTACAAGCCTGCCTCAGTGGTCACAGTGGAAAGGCCTCGTAGCTCTTTCTGAACTTTACGCCTCTCGTAAAACACTGGACAAGCGAGAGAAGTGCACTTCACTCCACTTTCTAAAATCCAGTCCCCGCCACCACAAATGCATAAGAGCAGGAGCAAACAAAAACCATACATTGAGTCACAGTAGACTAAAAGAAGAATTCCAATGCATTTGCTTTCATTCTACCTTGAAACTTGTTAAGGCCGTTCTAACACGTCGAAGAGCAATTTAAACGCATCTGCTCTCATCCTAGCGCTAGTAACTGAATCGACATTCCTCCTCAACTGATTAACTAGATAAAGACAATCAAATTGCAGAAGAAGGAGTAACAAAGACATTCTGCTAAACCAAAAAAAAAAAAAAAAAGAAAGAGAAAAGAAAGAAAGAAAGAAGCAGGGGTGGTCGGGGGAGCTCACCAGGATGTAGACGTCGGCAACGGGGCTCGGGCGGAGCAGCGAGGCAGCGGCAACTTCCCGAACGCACCGGACGGCGAGAAGACAACTCGTGGGACGCCGCGGTCGCGGGCGAAGTGGTGGGTCCACCCGAGGAAGAAGTCGAAGACGACCGCGCAGGGCGGGGAGGGGTGGGACTCGAACCACCGGGAGAGGATCGGGAGGTGGAGGTCGCGGAGGGTGCGGAATTTGGCGACGAAGTGCACCCGCAGTGGGTGTGGCGCGGCAAGACGAGAGGCTGGAGCGAGGAGGAGGAGGCGAGGAAGGGGTTGAGCAAGTGGAGGTGGTCGGGGGTGACGACGACAGTGACGGTGACAGCCGGGGCGGCAGGGCAGGGGAGGAGGAGGAGCTTGGCAGCGGTGGTGCGAGCGCGAGGGAACCGAGAGAGGAGCGCAAGAGGAAGGGGTCGAGCACTGGTTCTCTACGTCTGGGCGTTTGCAAGGTAAAGAAAGAAACAAAATTAGGGTTTTGCCAACCGATTCCCAACCGGTTCTCCAACCGGTTCCCAAACCGGTCCGGTCGAACCGGTTCCCGGGTGGGTAATCCATCGGAACCGGTTCCCGGACCGGTTTAAACAGGGTCTGCGTTTTGGGAACCGGTTCCCGGCCCGGTTTTAACCGGAACCGGTTCCCGACCCTGTTTTCCGGGTGGGCCGGACCGGGAACCGGGTAAACCCGGTCCGGTTGCACACCCCTATTACTAGTGGATACCATATCCATGGTTCCATGGGCCAAGCCTAAATACATCACTGCCAGGAGGCTACCAGAGCAATGTTGGGATCGATGGAGGCCCACCAACCGGTGAAGGGGCAAGTCCAACCATCGGCCTAAAGCAGATGGGCAGGTCAACTGGATCGGGTATGGGAACGAATCCCTACCCGGCTTTTCTCAATGCAGGTCATGCGGGTTAGGGAACTGGATCGAGTGATTTGGGCATGGGAGGAAATCCCTACCCGAATCTCGAACCTGGAATTTTTCCGTACCAAATCTTTGATGCAGGTGACCAGTTGGAGCTCGGCGACTCACTTCACACAACAAACGCCGATGGGCTGGAACTAAAGCTCATTAGCCAATAGTTGACCGATGCCGACAGCTACTCAAGTTGATTGCGGAGTTCCGACATGTGCTGGTAACAAAATATAAAGAGGGTTTTTTTTTGACGGAATGATTTCGATTCCGTCCGACGAGAGAATGGCACGGCTTTGGAAGAAATGCAACCAACTGGTCAAAACCTGGATAGGGAATTGCATTGCATTCGAAGTCGCAACCGGACTTCCCCCGACGGAGGATTCAAAACAAATGTGGGAAAATATTAAGGAGATGTATGGAAAACTCAATCAAGTCAAAATCTTTTCATTAACATAGCAAATCTCGGAGCTTAAACAGGGGATTATGACCATCATAGCAGTCTACAACAAACTTTCGGCTCTGTGGAACGAGCTAGAAGCAGCTGAAGAGAAATTCGATTAGCCCAACCCTATTTTATAGTAGTACAAAAGCATGCGGGAAAGGGAAAAGGTAACGAGGTTTCCACTTATCCTCAAGGAGTCTTACCTCTCATTTCACTCCTCCAAGGCTCGGCCGTATCTACCAACTTGCCATTCGAGAAAAGAATCAACAAAGGTCGGCGGACTACAGCAAAGGCGAAGATGGAATGGTTTTGGCAACAAGAAGCCATGTCCACCCTTAACCGAGAAATGCAGGAGATAGAGGATAGAGAGGGGCACAATTAGGGTTCCCTGAAGAAAACCCTAGAGGCTTCAATTTTGTTGGGCGATCATACGGTCCACTATCACCCCTAGCAGCAAGTGGATCCGACAACTCACACGAGAACAACTTGACTGGATCGGATGGGTCGCGAGGAAACAGCTTGTATGGGCCGGATGGCTCGAGCGGATTTCTGGCCAGTGGATCAGATAGACCACATGGGCCAACTTTGGCCCAAGTCTTGCAGCCCACAAATAGGCCCTCCTCAGCCGTGAGAAACATTGCTTCCAAAGGAAAAGGTAAAATGTATTGTTATTATAAACGTCCGCATCATACAATAGAAAACTACTGGAAGCTGCATGGGAAACCTAGAGAAAAGGAAAAAGGGAAATTTTCAACAATTTCTCAGGTATCAGGGCAACCAACAGACAAGACAATTACCCATGATCAATATCGGGAGTTGATGGAAGCCTTAAGGAAATTGGATGCCTCTGATAAAACTAGAAGTTTCATAGGTACATCTTATTGTTTGATGAATCCAATTTCGAAGAATGCATAGATTATTGATTCAGGTGCTAATAACTACATTATTTGTGATAAGCGTTTCTTTTCCAATATCAAAATATTATATTTTCCCATATCAGTACAACTCCCAAATGGAAACACCATCCAAGTTGAAATGACTGGCACTGTGAACCTTAGTTCCCTAATTACACTTCGAAATGTGCTTTATGTCCCTGATTTCCACTTCAATCTCATGTCAGTATCTCGAGCTTGTGAAGAAAATTCCTGTCGTATCTTATTCAATCCTGATAAATGTTTATTCCAGGCTCTTTCGACTGGGAAACTAATGGGCTTGGGTAGAGTTTTTCAAATGCTATATTTTTGGATGGATTTTTCGAACAGTCTTCAATTGTCTTCTATTGAATCCAATAAATCATCGTGTAATACTACTATCAATGATAAGAACTCCCTTAATCATCAAAGATTGAGCCATACTGCTTTGTTTCCCTGTCCTCAATGTCCTATCTGCCCATTAGCAAAGCAAACACGTGCTCTTTTCCAAAATAGCACTTCTTGAGTTGATGGAATTTTTTCATTAATTCATGCTGATGTTTGGGGGCCTTATCACACTTTAAATCATGACGGGTCTCAATTTTTCCTCACAATCGTAGATGATTTCTCACGTGCGACATGGATATTCCTAATGCAATAAAAAAAATCAAGTTCTTTCTCACCTAAGGACTTTCTTTACCCTATCAAAAAATCAATTTTAAAAATCCATTCAATGCATTCGCACTAATAATGGTAGAGAATTCTTTAATGGTGAAAGTGCTTCCTTTCTTTCCTTGAATGAAATTTTGCATGAGAGCTCTTGCACATACACACCACAGCAAAATGGAGTTGTTGAGCAAAAACACCGTCACCTCTTGAAAGTAGCACGTGCCCTTAAGTTTCAGGCATTTATTCCTGAAAATTTTTGGGAAGATTGTGTGGTCACAACAACATATCTGATCAATCACATGCCATCACGCATTCTAAAAGGAAAACTCCCTTTGAGGTATTGTATGGAAGGAAATCAGATCTGAGTCATCTCAGAGTCTTTGGGTGTCTATGCTATGCGACTACAGTAGGTACAGGGATAAAATGGGACCCTATGCACGTCAATGTGTATTCATGGGGTATCCAATTATGCAAAAAGGATATCGGGTTTATGAACCATCCACAGAGGAATTTTTTGTGAGTAGGGATGTCGTTTTTCATGAAGACATTTTCCCGTTCCGAGATGTGAATCATTTACCTCAAGATGAGAGGACATCTAATAAGTAGTTTCTATCGGAAGAAGATCTATCTTCTGGAGGATCCTATATTATTCTTCCTCCTCCAAGACATTAGAAATCATCTGCTGCATCACCTCAAATGTCTACTGAGCCATCTACGGATCATTCACTTGAAGAACCTTCAATAGAAGAGATTCTCAAATGATGGCTCCTCAAGAATCAAGAACTACTAAAGAATCATCTTTGATGCAACATGAAGAACCTCGACGATCTGGTCAAGTTAGTTGTCCACCAATTTGGACAAAGGATTATGTATGTGCTTCCTCGGGATCATCAAGTACTCGTTACCCTATCTCGTCTTATATTTCATTCGATAGGCTATCATCAGAACATTTATGTTGCATGAGTTATATCTCTGAGGAAAAAGAGCCATCTAGTTATAATGAAGCAATGTATGATCCATGTTGGCAAAGGGTTATGGAGGTAGAATTACAAGCCCTAATAGACAATCATACTTGAGATGTTGTGCCATTACCTACTCATCGCAAACCAATTGGATGCAAGTGGGTATATAAGATTAAATATAGAGTAGATGGTTCTGTAGAGAGGTATAAGGCCCGGTTGGTGGCCAAAGGCTTTACACAGCGAGAAGATTTTGATTACCCAAAAACTTTTTCCCCAGTAGCCAAAGATGTCGCAGTTCATTCTTTTTTGTTGGTTGTTGCCTTTCGTGACTGGACATTACATCAAATGGATGTCCATAATGCTTTCATGCATGGTGATCTGGATGAAGAAATCTACATGGATATTCCACCAAGATTACGGAGACAGGGGAGTCTAAGGTATTTCGTCTCTGCAAATCTCTTTATGGACTGAAACACGCCTCTTGACAATGGTATGCCAAATTTACTAATGCTCTTACGGCTGCTCGATTCAAACAATCCAAATATGACTATGCTTTATTCACTTGGATGAAAGGTATGTTGTCTATTTACTTGATGATTTATGTTGATGGCATACTTATCATGGGAAATGATGATTTTGTTGTGAAAAAACTAAAAGAGCATCTATATTCCACTTTTCATATCAAAGATTTAGGCTCGCCTAAATATTTTCTTGGAATTGAGATAGCTCATTCAAATCAGGGAATCTCACTCAGTCAGCGGAAATTCGTAATGGAGATTATATCAGAAGCTACTGTCAGGTTGCAAACCAGCCATTATTCCTATTGAGCATAATGCCAAGTTGACTTCTGTCAACTATGATACTGGCATATCTTCTTATCCTGATGATCCATTATTAGAAGATCCGTTGAGATATCAGAGATTCGTAGGGAAACTTATATATCTTACTATGACTAGGTCAGACATCTGCTATGTAGGACAGACCCTTAGCCAATTTATGCACAGTCCAAAACAATCTCACATAAATGCAGCTTTGAAGATTGTGAGATATTTGAAGACATGTCCAAGCTTAGGGATACTCCTTTCTTAGAAATGTAACATGGAAATGACGGCCTATTACAATGTGGATTATGTTACATGTCCTATGAGCAGGAGATCTATTACTGGCTTCTATATCAAATTTGGGGAATCATTACTTTCATGGAAGACAAATAAGTAGTCTACAATATCCTTATCTTTAGCTGAAGCCGAATATCAATCTATGGCCAAAACTGTTTGTGAAATAGTTTGGTTAAGGGGTTTACTTCTAGATCTCGGGTTACAAGTTAAGGGGCTGACTACACTCTTTTGTGACAATGATTCAGCACTCAAACTTGCAACAAATCCTATAGTCCATGAGAGGACAAAACACATAGAGGTCAATTGCCACTTTACTCGAGAGAAGATTCAAGAATGAGTTATCGAGACAAGAGGGATCAGAACCACGGAGCAACCTATTGATATATTCACTAAGCCTCTCTGTCAAAGACAACATGCATATCTTTTGAGCAAGCTAGGTGTCTTGGACATATACAATCCACCAGCTTGAGGGGGAGTGTTGGAAAATATGATTTACAAGATCGATACAAATTGTAAATTGATATGGATTGTGTCTATCTTAGGATTAGAAAGATTACATAATATTTAGGAAATATACACTTTCTATTTATTGTTACTTCTTTTGTATTATATACACCATTGTACACAGATTACAATTAATGAATTGAGGCATACATTTTTTCTCTCCAAATTCTTCCTTACGCTCCTTCTTCTTTTTACCTAGTCTTGTGACATGGTCCTTTCTTGCCGTCAGGGAGAATTACCAAAAAAGTCCTAAACCTATTGCAATTGTGTCAATTTAGTCCTAAACTTTTTTTTTGGTCAATTTAGTCATAAACCTTCTATGATTGTGTCAATTCAGTCCATCCGGCCAAAATTGGCTGGCTGGCGCTGACGTGGATGTCGACGGGGGGACAGCCGGCGGGCGAGGCAATTTTTTAATATTTTTTTTTCGAAATTTTTAATATTTTTAAAAAATTTTAAATCTTTTTTTTTTTTTCACCTTCTTCTTCCTCTGGTTGGCTGGCGCCGGCCAGAGGCGAGGGCCAACGAGGCTCGCCCCCGCCAACCAAAGGCAAGGGCTAGTGAGGGTGAGGCCCCACTAGATCTGGCGACGTCAGCCTTGCTGGCCACTGGTGAGGGCGAGGCCCTGCCAGATTCGGCGAGTCGGCCCTCGCCAAGGTTGGGCGAGGCTGAGCCTCGCCAGATCCGGCGAGCTCGGCCCTTGCCAAGGCTGGGCGAGGCTACCATCGCCAAGGGCTGCAGCGGAGGCGGGGAGGGAGAGGATGAGGAGGAGGAGGAGGAGGAGGAGGAGGAGGCGGCGGAGAGCCGGCGGAGATGGGGGCGTTGCTCCAACGCCGAAGAAACCCAACATCCCTATCGTTGTCGTCACCGTCTCTGTCATCCCCGCACTCGTACACAGATCTCCGCCCCCACCTTGCTCTCCTCGCCGCCGCCGCCGCAGCTGCAACGCCCCTCTTTGCCTCTCCACAGCCGCTTCGTCGCCTCCTCCTCCTCATCCTCTCCCTCCCCACCTCCGCCACAGCCCTTGGCGATGGAAGCCTCGCCCAGCCTTGGCGAAGGCCGAGCTCGCCAGATTTGGTGAGGGTCGAGTCGCCAAATCTGGCAGGGCCTTGCCCTCGCCAGTGGTCGGCGAGGTCAGCCTTGCCGGCCCTTGCCTCTGGCCGGCGCCGGCTAGAGGAAGAAGAAGGTGAAAAAAAAAAAGAATTAAAAAATATTAAAAAATATTTAAAAATTCGAAAAAAGTATTAAAAAATTACCTCGCCGGCCGATTGTCCCCCGCCGGCGTCCACGTCAGCACCGGCCGGCCAATTTTGGCTAGATGGACTGAATTGGCACAATTATAAAAGGTTTAGGACTAAATTGGCAAAAAAAAAAAAGTTTAGGACTGAATTTGCACAATTGCAATAGGTTTAGGACTTTTTTTGGTAATTCTCCTCTTGCCGTCATCCTGAAGCAAGACTACCCGAGTAAGTCTTGACTCTCTCGTTTCAGATTGGTGTTGGTGGTGTGGCTTTATCCTTTTCCTTGTAATTCTCTTTCACTCCGGTAACGTTCTGACCCTTCCGATTTTTTCATAAACATTTTCTTTTTCTGGGTATTCATCGTCAATTCCTTGGCTATTGTTGATTGGCACCAAAAGAATAGAGTTCCGGTTCATGTTAAGCGTGGTCATCTGGCAACGAGGCCAAGATCATGATGTGGCCATGCTTTATGAAGTCAGCCGTTTCCTTTTGTATCGTATTTTCTCTCTTGTTCAATGAACTCGGAAATATTGTGTGGACATGGCATTTCTCACTGAATATTTCTTGTCGATATCTTCTCGGTCCAGACTTTGTTCAAGTGAACATCTTTTATAGGAGATTCTTGGCAATGCCACTTTCTTGATGCTGGTAAGGAAACATCGTGACATTTTTCTTTTTCCTTCACCTGCTCAAATTTTCGTCTCCTTACGCCTCAAATAAATTTTTGCGTGTTAATCTGATTCTTATAGGTAAAATCGAAAAGTTTGTGGAATGGTACATTTGTCTGTTGGTGACTGCATCGGCAGAGCCTTCTTGTATGTTCTTGCTGCTGGGCATGCATTGACGATGCCATTAAAAATGCGTAAGGCCTTAACCTTCTCCTCGTAATTCTCTTCCACTCCAGTAATTTTGAAATCCTACTGATCACTTCGTAGTTTTTATTTTCTTTTTTGGGTATTAATCGTCAATTGAATGGCTGTTGATAATTGGGGCCATAAGAACCAAGTTCCGGTATGTGTTCATCATCGTCATCTAGCAATGAGCACAAGATCATGACGAGGTCATGTTTTATGTAATCATCTGTTTCCTTTTCTGTATTTTCAGTCTAGTTCAACGAACTCTGAGATATCGTGTGAACGTGGCATTTTGCTTTATGTAACCAGCTGTATCTTTTTATATTGTATTTTCAATCTTGCTCATTCAACTCTGAGATATTTTATGAACATGTACTTTTTACTGAATATTTCTCGTTCGTTCTTTTCGGTCCAGATGTTGTTCAAGGGAACATCTCTTATTAGAGATTCTTGGCAACGCACTTTCTTGATGCTGGTTGAGGAAACGTCGGGACACTTTACTTTTCCTTCATCTGCTCAAATTTTCATCGTTTTTCGCCTCAAGTTTTCGCATGTTTATCTGATTCATATAGGTGGAATCAGTACGTTTGTGAAAGTGGTCAACATTCTGTATCAAGAGGGCCCTAATGTTCTTGCTGCTGTGCAAGCATTGACGTTTCTGTTAGATAAGTATAAGGTCTTAACCTTCTACTTCTAATTCTCTGTGACTCCAGTATTGTTGAAATCCCCACCAATCGCTTTAGAGTTCTTTTTTTTTTCTTTGGATGGCTGTTGATAATTGGGGCCAAAAGAATCAAGTTCCGGTTTGTGGTTATCATTGTCATCTAGCAACAAGCCCGAGATCATTGATAAGGCCATGCTTTCTGTAATCATCTTTTTCCCTTGGAATTATATTTTCAGTCTTGTTAAATGAACTCCGAAATATTTTTGTGAACATGGCAACTTTCACAAAATATTTCTTGTTCATATCTTTTTGGTTCAGACTTTGTTCAAGCGATCTTTCATGGGAGAATCTTGGCAATGCCACTTTCTTGATGCTGGCAAGCGAACACTGTGATACTTTTCTTTTCCTTGAACTTCTCAAATTTTCATCCCCTTTCGCCTCAAGTCAGTTTTTGTGTGTTCATCTGATTCCTGTAGGTAGAATCAGAAAGTTTGTGGAAGTGGTCAACAGTTTTTTGTTGATGACTGTATCAAGGGGGCCTTATTCTATGTTCTTGCTGCTGGGATTCACTGACTATGCTGTTAAAATTGTCTTCCGTGACATCACAGATGTAAGCAAATGATACGCCTCGTTCTCGGTAATTCTTGTACTCTCATAGGAGAATTCTTTTTTTTTTTTTTTTTGGATCGGAGGGAGAACTTATTTTAAGTGCTGGATTCCCTTGCTCATTATCGATTTCTCCGGATCTCAGCATACTAGGCTTGGGATATGTGCAAATGGAGCAATTCCAGAACAGTAAGTACTGGAGGAAGATCGGCAGTTATAAATCATAATAGTGTTTCATCTCCTCGTGCCTTTTGAGTCAAGACTTGCTTGGTGATTTATCCCAGAATCAAGTCCAGTGCTCTCTGCAAGTAGAATCTTCTTTTACGTTTTCTTCTTTATGGAGGACCATTATTACGTCTTGCATATTGCACCAAAACTTGTTGACTTGCACATAAAAATGAATTAATTTGTCAAAGCTGCCCGCATCAGCATGTAGATAAATGTTTGGAGTGAACCCTGGTGTTGGGATTCCCGAACAGTAGTTGTCAAATCATGTGGGACAAGCACATTGCTGTTTCAGACTGCTTATAGGATCAAATAAGCGTTATTCGAAATTATTGTGACTTCTACCAGAAGTCAAGGTAGCTTGATCTATTTCTACGTATGATGCTTTTCAAGGTGTTTCCATTCCTGAAGACATAGTGAGCAACTAAACCAGATACACAGTTGGTCTGATACCCGGTACCTGACTCATTCAAAGTATATGACAGCTACACAAGCAGCGAAGAGGTGGTTCAAGATAGTAACTCTGTTGTGAAGGACTGAAGAAAGAAGTGAAACGAGTTGAGATGAAGTAAATCATGGATTTATGAAGAAGATCAGATCAAGTCATGACTGGAAGGCTTGTCATTTTGGAGTCGTCTCTGGACCTAACAAACGGAGCATGTCCCTCGGGCCAATTGACTGACCTGGTTTCAAGTGAACTGATTTTGAAGCTTCAATAGCAAGCTTTTGTTTAGTTTATTTCCCAACAAAGTGAGGTCTATCTTGAGTATCTTTAAGCGGGCAGAACACTTGTATTCCGTTGGAGATTGCTGAAACATCTGTGAAAATGGCTTGCTATTGTCTATTGAAAGACGATTACTTGTACGGGTTATGAATTCAAGATGTACTGGAGTATCTGGCTCCTCATCAACCAAACTGTAAAATTTGTTTGAGATAATAGTGGATTTAAACTCCCAACAAGTCTCAGGGAGAGGATGTAGGCACCAAGTTTGGGCTGAACCACTATAAATCAATTGAGCAAATTCTCTATTCCTTACTCCTATAATTTGATTTACTTCACCCGTTTATATACTTGTGCTCAGTCTTGCATATCATTTCAACGTATTTACTTTAGTGTTTCCTTGTATAGTTTGGGAGAGAAGTCCTGAGTTTTTGCTAGAAGGAAAATACCGATGTCAGCTTAGCTATTCAATAATTCAATTGCTTCTTGTTTTCTTTTCACCGTTATTAGACAAGCCGGTAGCTTGTCTCCCAGTTTTAACATCAAAGAGCAGAAGTTTAAATAGAATTCTGAGAACAGCGGATGCCTGCTCTTTTTGAAGTAGGTGGTAAACATAGGACAAACTCCAAATCAAGAACTTGGGAAATGCTCTAAGGATTTCTTCTACCGACCTACTTTTTTCCTTTATACGTAAGTTATCTTAGTTTGTTCAACATATTTTTGTCATACTAATCCAGCTTTGTGCTTCTGGATCGATTCATCTTTATTTTACTTTGCCACGTAGATCCATTGTGGACCAAGAAGATCTTTCTCCTTCCGAGATGATCAATTGATAATGGTCGCTTTAGCCAAGGAAGATATACTTCTGTCTGTACAATAAGGGCGTGAGAGAATAAGAAATGCAACCCAACGGTTCTGGGATTCTGCTTGTGCCACGCCTCATAAGGAGCTCTAGGGCTGCTTTGGGGTGATGAAATCTACAGCGAAGATACACTAATGAACTTCTATTTTTATTAATACCCTGCTTCTGTCATGCTTATGAATTCCTGCCATGATCAACTTCTGTTTTCTTCATTTCTGCATCAGACTACATGCCTAGTTTTTCTCCGACGAATGTGGTAGTCCAATCTTAAACACAGGAGACTTCCTTCAAAATAAAAGAACGAGCTCATTCAATGCTAAAAATGGGATGAGGACGATAGAACCTAAATGTAATTAATCCAAGCACAGTTTCATCCCTCTTCTAATTTCTAAAATTGGCATGAATCCAGTTATAAAAATGATGACATTAATAAGCCGGCTGAACAACCTTATATAACGATCTTTGTACAAAGGAAAATCACAATGCAGACACCAGCAAGACCTTCACCCAATACCAGCATGGCCAAATAGCAAATAGCGGACCGATGATCTCACATGATTTTTAACTCAGAGAGTCCTCTACTTAATTCATCCTAATCAAAGTCCAGTGCCTGTGAATACTAGTTGCTTGAAAATTTTTGCCAAAAACCGTCGACCCTCCTGGAGTTTATCTTGTTCAAACATTCTGAGCCCAGCAGTGATGAACTTGCACGTTAGCAAGAAAGATGATCTCCTTGCCATCAATGACAGATTTGCTGAATGAATTCACTGGACTATCAGGATCTCCATCTGCCAGTATTTGGCTCAGACAGGTAGGGAAAAACTCTGCAGATGAACCATACCTTTTCACAACAAAAAACCAAATGGTCAGAGGAGAGGGTAAAAAAGTCCATTTCATGTTTATCCTGTGAAAGCAGCTAAAGCAAACGTAGTTTTGAGCTCTTTACGATTTACTTAACAAACATGGACAGGAACGTAGTTTTGAGCTCCTTAAGATTAACTTATCCAATCAGCAAAACAAGAGAAATCTCGATGCTCACAATTTCAACTTCACTGCAAGGTCAAAGGTTTCTTCGATTTAACTGCCATGCAAATTGATCAGCAGCCATTACAGCACCTGATGCCGCTCCAATTGAACCATCATACCTGTCACAGATGAGGGAAATGCATGCTGAAGCATTATCTGCAATATCTGATTGCTTAAAACTGCATGGTATGCTTTCATTATAATCCTAAACCAATTCTATCTGTCAACATCTATGCTCACAGTGCCACCAAGATGAAAGCCGTCGTCTGCATGACAATGGCCCCTTCACTAGCAGAATTTGATGCGCTCATGCATCTTGCGCAGAATCAATTCTCATGGATTGACGTGACAAGGTCTGCCATCAAAATCACATACACCACACATTAACCAATATATGTACAGCAAGCCACATCAAAGTGAACGTCAAAGTCTAGCTTGCGCATTTGATGCTTACAAGAAAATGCGAAATTTGGATTAAAAAGATAACTGCAATCTTTTATCTCTTTTCTTCCTCCTTCAATGTGAGATATTTTGGGGTGTGGATGGGGGGGTACACAACCTCATGCGCACTTCGATTCACATAAGGCACACACTCAAGCGGAGAATTGACAAAAAAAAGAGCAAGAACAATGACTTATAAAATACTGTAACGTTTAAAATCATATTATAATGAACGAGCTTCTCTATTCTAGCTTCAAAGGAACTCATGGCCCAACCCTTTAAAAGCCTAAAAAAGTAATTACACTCCCTTAAAACAAAGAACCAGAGGTACAACGCTTGAAGTTTAGAAATGAGAAGGTGAGAGAGATGACAGAAAGAGATGTACGTTTATTGGCTGCGACCAGCGAGCGGCTGGATCGTCGCGGGACGGAACGGCGACGTCCATGGGCGCAGGCAACGTCTGGAGGCAGCACGGCAGCCAGGCAACGTCTGGAGGCAGCACGGCAGCGGTCTCACGTGGCGGGGGGTCTCCGCAAGTTGTAGGGAAGGAAGGAAATCTCTTTGATCCCCCTTCTTCTTTCTCTACCCCTCTCTCTCTCTCGGGCCTTTCCAAATGTCTCTCCGGAGGGGTCCTCTGAGCTTGCATCTCCAGAGGAGGAGGAGGCCGGCCGACGGAGGCTTCGGCCGCCGGTCCTTGGCGCGCCGACCGTCCTCCTCCCGTTCGAATCGGCACCCATCAGTCATTACTTCCCTGCTCTGCTCTGTCTTTTCCATGTTGCACCATGTCCTTGTCGCACGCCGAGCCCCCTTATTTTAATTGTTTCTACACAATTACCGGAAAATAGGGTAAAATAAAGGAAAATAAAATAAAAATAAATCTTAGTAGAAGCAAATAATATTAATGCCTAGGTGATATCAAAATCATTTTTGTTAGGGCCAAATTGATCCCTAATTTTTTATGCAACAAATATCTAAATATTTAGTCAAAATTTAGATTTCAACATATATTAATAAATTCTCCTTCAATTCTCCTTCATTTTGCTAGTAAGCAGGATATATTTATTTTTTCGGTAACGAAAATCACATTACAATGCCAGAGAGACCACACTTATTAAGGACCTTAATTCATATATAATCCGAAATATTCAAAAGATAAACGTGAACATCACCGGAAAAAAAAAAAAAAAAGATAGTAAATTGCAATCAACTCCGTTCCCTTTTACCTTAAAGTGGAACTTTCAGATTCTTCAATCTTGATGGATCAGGCGTCTTTTGTACTTTAGGACAGTAGTCAATGTAAAGTGTCTCCAACGATTCTGGACAATCTGGAACCTCTACTAGCTCAGAACAATGATGCACCTGAATTACCTTAAGCTTCTTCAAGCTAGTTAGATCAGGCAACTTCGCCAATGATAAAGCCCTAAGCACTAGTGTTCTTAGATTCTCCAAGCCTTCAAGGCCTTCAATCTCTGTTAACGCCTCACACCAACTAATATCCAAATGTGATAACGCTTTCAGATTGGAAAAATCATTTGTTGCTTTTAGTTTATAGCAATTCGAGATACATAAGTATGACAAATTTGTCGAAAGCCTTGGTAGGCATTGCAAATTGCAGCACTGGATATGGAGTTCCTTTAGCTTAGAAAAAGCAGAACAAGATCAAAAGATAAGGTGCCAATATCACGGCAATAGAAGCACCGGATATGGAGTTCCTTTAGCTTAGAAAGGAGAACAAGATCAAAAGATAAGGTGCAAATATCACGACAATACAAGTCCAAGACCTCAAGCATGCGTAATCTTCCAATCCCCCAAGAACTTGGATCTACTTCAAGTTTTGAAGGATGCTCAAAACCTACATGCAACTTCAAATTTCTGAAATTCAATAGGTTTGAGAGGTCTGGCATTCTCTTCATTGAGTATAAATCAATGGTTAGAGTGATTAGACTTTCTGGAAGTCGAGGCATCGTTGGAATTTCATGGCCTGCTACCACCAATTTTCTCAAAATTGGTAGCTTCCCAATATCACTAGGAATCTCTGTCAATTCTCCACCTACCTCTAGCTGTTCGAGCTTCTCCAACATTCCAACGTCATTGGGTAGTTTTCTTATGGGGCAACCACATAGCTTTAGCACTTTCAATTTCTTCATATACTCAATTGAATTTGGTAACTCCCTAATATCAGTGTTCAATAGATCTAACTCAATTAGTGAGTTGAAATGATTATCCACTAATGAGGGCTTCACCGCTGATGCTGAGCAACCAAAGAAACTGAATTTATTCAATGATCTACATTCAGCCAAGCTGAGAATTTTTAGATTCTTCATCCTTCTCCATTCAGGGATCTCTTTTATAGACGTAGAATCAAGAAGAAGTTCCATCAAAGACTCCAGTGCCCCTATCTCGTTTGGTAGCTTTTGAAGACTTCTACAATCCTTCAAGTTTAAGAAGACTAAGTTCTTAAGGTGACCAATGGACGAATCAATTTCAACCAAATCCTCACATCCTTCGAGATTCAGTTGCTATAATTTCTTATGAGAAGACAAATCTGGAGTTTCAATAAGATTGCATCTAGACAGATTTAGGACCTTCAAATTCTTTGCCAACTGAAAAGAGAACATATTGCTCTTCAGATTAAATTAAGATAACCTATCACAAAAGAACATGCATTTACTTTATGTGAAAAATCATACCTTGATGTGGCTCCAGCCATGCCATGTTGCCTCGATTATACTTCTTGAGAAATCAAGGATTACTAGCTTCCTCATGGAAATATGAGACAATTTGATAAGATTAGGGATGTTATTCCATGATAACCATCTCAATTCCAGAAGGATAAATCTCGACTCTAGAAGGATAAGTAAGTGGGCCTCAGTTACGATAAAATTCAACGTCTTCAGGAAAATTTGACCTCCAAATATTTTTTATAGGATCATTCGTTGGACCCCACGGAGACCATAATGAGATTGGATATGAGAATGGATCTTTGAACTTAGAGTCCATTCGAAGGAACCTTAGATTTGAAAGACTTTCTAAGAATTCTTCCATCAAGGAGTATCTAGATAGTTCGCAAAGCTCAAGACATAATGCTTCATTCCTTCCAATTCCATGAACACCACCTCCACTCTACCAAAATAAAAACATAAAACGGAAGTTAGAAAAAACCATGATTTATTGTGGTGATATCATTCAAGGGAAAACAATTAAATCTTCTCCTAACATTGAAAACGATTGATAAACTTCATTGGTAAGTGCTATGGAATAATAAATCAACGCTATAGGAACGAAAACCAAATAGAATATATTGATGACCAATCTTCTTTTAAAGGAATGAAGCTGTACAATTTACTTGTACTTTTTCTAACACATCCAATGCTTGCTCATGAGTCCACACCCATTGCTGGTTCTCTGGTTTCTTACCACTTCCTTCTTCTATAAAAGTTCTTCCAATATCTCTTAACCAATCATGCATCCATAGTTGGTTATCATCTCTGATCTTTATCAAAGATCTTTGCTGGAGGATTCCAAGAGATTGATGAGGAAGAAACTTACAACTTTCCCAAAAGTGAATCACAATTCTTTTATCATACCCAATGAAAAAACAAGCAACATCAAGAAATATTTTTCTTTGGTTTTCATTTAAGGCCTCAATGCTGATCATTAACTTCTTTCTAACATTCTCTTGAGGAGATTTTTCTAGCTCCTTTAATGTGACATCCCACTCCTCTTCGCTTTTTCTAGATAAAAGAGAACCTATTACCTCAAGAGCTAAAGGAAGACTGTTACACATATCTACTACCCTTTCAGAGTGAGATATGTATTGCCCTAAGGGATAATCTCTTCTAAATGCATGTTTGCTAAAAAGTTTAAGAGAATGATCAAAATCCATGCCAGTAAGTTCGTAAGTCTCATCAACATTGAGAATTCCTCGATCTCTAGTTGTAATGATAATCTTGCTTCCCTTGCCAAACCACTCGTGCTTCTGCACGAGTGTATCAAGTTGACTTGCATCGTCAGCATCATCAAGTAGAAGAAGCACTTTTTTAGCACATAACCTTTCTTTTATCTCCTTTTTCCCTTCCATGACATTGTTGATATCAGGCCATTTCTTTTTAAGGATGTCTTATAAGAGCTAATTCTGCAAGCATGTAATCTCTGTTTTTCAAATGTCACAAAGGAAGCAATAATTAACAAAATCATTAGAAAGTTGATTGTACACTATTTTGGCAAGAGTCGTCTTTCCCACACCACCCATACCCTGGATTCCAACAATCTTTGTTTCACAACTGTGTGCACCTATCATCCTCATGATTTCATCCACATGATTGTCTATTTTGACAAAGCAATTGGATAATTCCAAGTAAGCAGTTTTCAACTCAGTCAAAACATCATTGACAACTTCTTTCACAAATTCACCTTTGCCTCTGATAGTATTGGAGGAAACATCATCAAGACATGAGGTTTAGCTAAGCAAAATAATGCATGTGGAACAAACAGTTCATTGTGATATAATTGAATACTTGTTTAGCATGCTATGGAGATCCCATCCCTTTAGTTCTCCAACCTCTTTAAGAGCAGCCTTCCAGTTGTTGATAGTCTCATCATCAAACCGCTTCTTGTTTAAATGAGAAACAATGGTGTTGTCGTAGTGCTCATTCTGGTATTTGACCTCAGACGGCGTGACATTGTAGAAAATGGGCATGATCTTATGTCCCCCTGTGTTCTTGCTCTCCACCATCTTGACCAACTCCTTGAGGCACCATGGACTATCAGCATATCCTTTAGAAAAGATTGGTATTGAGATCTTCGAGTGCTGAATAGCTTGGAGAAGCTGGCCGCCGATGTCTTCCCCGGTACAGAGCTCTTCATTGTCCCTATATGCCTGAATTCCGGCATCAATCATGCTGATGTAAAGGTAATTAGTAATGTCCAAACGAGTGTCTAGTCCTCTAAAGCTCAAAAATACTTAGTAATCAGGATGACTTCTCCATTTCCTGATTATCAGAAGACGTGTTCCACATATTTATTTGTTCTTTGTAAACACTCGCCTTATAAGGCTCCATTTATTACAAAAGACAAAAAGTGGTGGCAACTGCTGTCACGGCGAAGTTCAACCACAAAGGTTCGTGCAAATTCTTGGTGCAACAACGATTTCAAATACTGCTCGAAAATAATGACCACGTGCAGGTTGATGAGGCTAGCTTCTACTAGAATTAAATATGGAGATAAGTTTGAAGCCATTGTAACAACATATCGTGAGGCTAATTTTATCAAAAACTTGTTGCTAAAATAAAATAAATAAAGCACCTATCAAGGAAATAGTATTTTGGCTCTTTTGCTCAAGTCAAGAAATTTTTCCATGTCCAGCCAAGCCCACCTTCAATAATGCAGCATCTCCATGTTGAACTAACAATGATGCTGGTAATTAATACATAAACAACACTTACTGATAGAAATTACTAGAACATGAATAATTTGCTTAATGCAATCACTACCTAACGGTTAAACAGAATCTGCTGTTGCTGCCAAAATGCGGAAAGTAAATATAGCAAATGTCAAACAGACAGAAAGTAGACTTCTCCTTCGGGCATAGAATAGATAACCAATATTTTGACCTCACGGGAAAAATATGTTAAATCGTCTAACGATACAGCTAGTTTCATCCAGCTTCTAATTAAAAAGTACCAAAAAACATCAAAGAAATGTAAAATGAGGAGCAACTTGAATCGCCCGACTTATTTTGAGTAAACATGTAGAGGAGGAGGTGGGGTCCTCACTTCCACTCATCCACTTCAAAACAGAACATTGACTATAGAATGCACGTAGAGCTTACGGGGGTTTCTGGTAGGGAATGGAGCGAGGGAGCTGAGCGATCGTCGTCCTCCTACACGCGGAAGCAAGAGAAGAAGCAACGCATCCCCTATGGAAATCGATCGTGGAGAATTCAGAAAGCTTCGAGGACCACGCCAAATCTGCTCGGAAACCTTAACCTCAAATTGTTTTAGCAGGTATAAGGAAAAATCTTTTGTCCTTTCCCCCTTCACGAAGTGCCTATTGTTGTAGTTGAGGCAGGGCTCACCTAGACATAGGAAAATGTCTCGATTTGAGCAAAGGGTTAATACCCTAAAAAACCCCAAACTGGTACACCTGTGACAAATTTACCCCAAACCATTTTTTGACCACCAAAAACCCCAAAGTGGTACATATGTGACAGATCTACCCTCCGTTAGTTTCCATTCGATTTTTCCGTTAATTTTGCTAACGTGGTTGCTGACGTGGCAAGCCATGTGAAAATTCATAAGTTTAATACCATTAAAAACCCCAAACTGGTATATTTACGACAAATTTACTCTATTTAATTTTTTCGATCATAAAAAACCTAAATTGATACACGTGCGGCACATTTACCATCTTTCAATTTTCCCAAATTTGACTAAGTTGTGATGTCCAATCAATTTTATTTTCCGGATTACTCTAACATTGCCTCCATATCATTAATACTTAATTTTTTTTCTTTTTATTGGAATCATTATTAGAAAATATTCAAAGACTACCAAATGTGCACTTCATTCTTGTGCCGAGATGATGCCCATTAACTAAAAGATGGACAGATCGCTTGCGCACATATACAAAAGAAATGCACATATTGTGATTGCTTCACTCGTTTTTGGTTTGTGACAAACTTGGCTTTATGTTTATATGTCTTAGCCCCACATGGTTTACTACTTGTCCGCAATCTGTTTTTACTATTACATATTACTCTTACTTTGCTGGTCCTTATTAGCGTTACGTAGTCTTTCCTACCTTGAATTGTAAGTGTCAAAATTTTAACATGGAACTTGCATGTGAATGGTATGAGTGACTCGTACATCACATGCTCGTTGAAATGCCGGAACCAAAATCACTTATGTCTGTCGCTAATTTTAGGTGTGCTTTGAGTGTGATTCTTTTGTATATGTGCGCAAGCGACTATCCATCTTTTAGTTAATGGGCATCTTCCCGGCACAAGAATGAAGTGCACATTTAGTAGCCTTTAAATAGTTTTCTAATAATGATTCCAATAAAAAAAAATCAAGTATTAATGATATGAAGGCAATGTTAGAGTAATCCGGAAAATAAAATTGATTGGACATCACAACTCAGTCAAATTTGGGAAAATTGAAAGATGGTAAATGTGCTGCACGTGTACCAATTTAGGCTTTTTATGATCGAAAAAATTAATTTAGAGTAAATTTGTCGTAAATATATCAACTTGGGGTAAATTTGTCATAAATATACCAGTTTGGGGTTTTTAATGGTATTAAACTTATGAATTTCCACATGGCTTGCCACGTCAGCAATCACGTTAGCAAAATTAACGGAAAAATCGAACGGAAGCTAACAGAGGGTAGATCTGTCACATATGTACCAGTTTGGGGTTTTTGATAGTCAAAAAAATAGTTTGAGGTAAATTTGTCACAGGTGTACCAGTTTGGGGTTTTTTAAGGTATTAACCCTTGAGCAAAAGGCCCATAATACTATTCCCTCGAATAGGTGCTATTGTTTTTCATCCTATATGATTCAAGAGACTCACTAATGGAAATTAGCCTGTTCACAAACAGATTCTCTTTGATGGCCAATTTTTAGACCCTGTAGTAGCGAAAGTTAGATCTGTCTAAAATCTACGGGAAGGAAATTGAAAAGAATGCCCAAGTATAAGTTGCGGTTCACAAATAACTTTTTCTGTGTTTTTGCTTTGGCATATCCATGTGGAAATTTTCATGGGATATAATGAGGGTCAATCAAACTATGTAGAGTTCTCAATTCCCGGTTAATGATTAGGTCAATTGTCTTTTGCATAGAGATGCTTATTTCACATGCAAAAATACTCTCTTGCGGCTATTCTACAGTTATAGGCTTGCTGTTCCAGCGTTTCCAACTCGTGTGGCCTTACAAATTACAATCTTGAGTCAGCCTTGACTCACATTGACACAAGAAGTCTAGAGAAGGCAAACATCATTCAAAGAAGGATTCCACTTCTTCAATCTGTCTCGAGTTAGCAGCATATTCAAAATAATAAACTGTGTTTTCAAATGTTTGAAGTGAACCAGACCAGCTTATGCCTAGGCACTTTAACAGGTGATGACCGAACTTTACACCCGCATATCAACAGTAAATTTTCCGGTATGAGGAAGGTATCCAAACAATACTATGATACTGCTCAACATTTGGCTTCATTCCACATGATGCATTTTGAATAAAAAGTAGGTCCTCATACCTAGCAGAAGGCCAATTACATTACATTCTTTTGCAGTACAGTAGACTATCTGGATATAATCTATTACGAATACATTACATAATTAACAACTTCACAAAAAAAATAATAATAATAATATATAGCATGTTCTTCTCATCAGATGTGGCTTATAGCTAGAAAATCATTTTAAGACCAGTGAAATATTTTTAAAACAGAGCATGTTTGTCTGAAGCAGAGGATTCTAAAGTGTTCAAGACAATGGTCTGACCATAACCATTTATGACCTATTTCTTCCAAGAAATGAGGTGAAAATCACTCCAGTCGCTAGCAATATATTCAACTTTGAATAAAAGAAACTGGAACAGATCAACGTAAGCACAAAATCTTGTATCCAGATGAGAGAGCAGGAATGTAACCACTAAGATATTTAAAAAATAAATAAATCATATTACGTATCCAGCAAGAAAGAGAAAACCAATCTGGAATAGAAAGGAAGGGTCATTCTGAAATCATCAAGAATACAAGTAAAAATGTTCATCATGATTATCCTGTGCAAATCAAGGGGAAAAGGACAAGAGAAATGAGCAGAGGAGCAACGGAGCCCATTGCAGACTCCGTCTCACCTCTCTCAACCTAAAGAAGACGAACTCCCAGTTCCAACAATTTGAAGGACTAGATCTTAAGTAGCAAAGGAGCTCAGGGGTTGCGGACCAATCATAGAATCCCATCGCAGCATCCAAGAACCACGGATCATCTACATCAAAATAGATTAGCCAGAGAATGACATATCTAGTCCTCCATCGCAAGCTATCTTGTGCCGAGGTTTTATTGACCACCATATATATATGTGTGTGTGTGTGTATCTTTTCCAAAGTAAACACAAAAAATAATGGAATTTAACCTGAGGTGTCATATAATGGGGTGCACGAATATTAGCAAATCCAAGTATGGATCGGCTAAGGATCTTCGACTCACTCGAATCAACGTGGTTCGTGAAGCCGCAGACTTCCCGAAGATCGTTCCTTTGCCGCTATGATGAGTGAACAAGAGAGCTAAGGAGCTAAGGAGAAGGAGAAGGAGATGATAAGGAGATGATAAGGTTTCGCAAAATGTCAACCAAAGTTTTACTTTTTCATATGTCAACTCTCTCTCTCTCTCTCTCTCTCTCTCTCTCTCTCTCTCTCTCTCTCTCTCTCTCTCATTCATAAATTCTCAATTGTTTTTGTTTCTCTTGGGTGTGTTGGGGAAATCGCCCTGTGAAACAGAATCACGAGACACGAGAAGGGCAAAGGAAAAAGCATGCTTGGGACTTTTATTTTTTGCAATTAGTCTATCAATTTTGACTAATATGCAATGTCATTTTTAAACTTTTAATTTGTTTAATGTGATCTTTAAATTTGAATCTAATATACAATGTGGTCCATGAATTTTCAATTTACTCAATGTAATTCTTGAACTTTTGATATATGTTCAATTTAGTCTCTGTATTATATGAAAATTTCAATGTTGTCCTTGATATTAAATTAATGAATGAACTACTTTGAACGTTTTGGTATAGTTTAAGGACTACATTAGACATGTACCAAAAGTTCATGGGCTACATTAAACAAATTAAGAATTCAGAAATCACATTGAGCACTTGGATAAAGTTTATGAATTACATTGAACAAATTGAAAATTCACGAAACATAAAGCTCAGATTGTGGCATATCCCTTTATTATTTGCCTTGTCGCAACATTTTTGTGGTCAAAGATAGGTACACACTAAACTACACTACATTGCACATGGGATATTTTTATGAGATCACCATCTAATTTAATATTAAATTATTTAATCACTCCCCCTCACACTTAGTCTCGTCTTTTTGTTTAGTACTAAGCGTGGCTGTATCTATATCCAACTCAAGTTGATATGTTACAATTCAACTTGGGTTTGAAAAGCAATCCGAATAATGCCACAAAATCTTCAATTAAAATAAGCTCAACGGATCTAAGACAAGGTGACGTGTGATACCTCAATCTTTGTTGATAAGAAGATTTCACTATATTGTTCGTCTGATGATTGCGAGTTTGGTGATGGTGTTGGCTTCTCAAAATGAGAAGTTAAAAGTTGAGAATCGGAGGAATTGATGCCAAGCAACGTGTGTCCTTTGCAGTCAACTTTGCTGTCAGGACAATAATTTAAACTCGGTTGATATGGCAGGCATGGCTATAACAAATTACTTTGCTGAGGGAAAAGTTACTGCATGAAGAGGCATCTTCACAATGTCAAAAAGTATCTCCTTAGAAAAGAAAAACTAGGATTGGCGACGTGTTAAAGACGCCATAACATAATCACTGTGGTGCTTACTCAGATAGGAATGCTGCACTTGGGTGAACATTGTCGAGCGGCATTAATGGATTTATTTGCTTGGATGCACGGGTGCAAAGCAAGAAAAAAAATAAAATTGGGAAATTTCTTGGATGCATCAAGTGCAGTAAGATGCCTCGGGAAAAGAGGCTTTGGTACCACGTTGAATATAAGGTAGAAAAGAGAATTGAAGAATTTTTTATATGATTCGATATATAGATTAGAGTACAAGGAGAGCATATTTATTAGCGTAGATAGAAAAAAATCAAAGAATATCAAATTAGATATGCATAATCAAAACATATATTGAAATAAGAGGAAATATCTTGAATATGTCTAAGAGATATCTAAATATCATAGTATTATTGAAAAATGTTAGAATACTTAAATAATAAACCACATCTTCATCTAATAACTTATTAGCAGTGGTCTCACAAAATTCTCACATAGTATCAAAACTTGAGATTCTGAGTTTGAATATTTTCAAACCCCATTTGCCTCCTTAATTCAATATTTCTACATTTAGTTTTATGCAAAAAGGCCAAACTAAGTGTCACGGCCTGATCCTCCGAGCGCATGCCCATCACTCGGTGGTCGATTAAATTGCGACGTCTTAGGATGCGTCGCCGACCCTTTCATTTTAATGCGCATGCAAAAGCGAATAAATAAATCCCCAAACAACACAAAGATGGGATAGAAAAGCAAGGCCACAAATTTTGAAAACCACAACACACTTTTATACATATCAGACTAGGTCATATACAAAACTAGTCTATTCACAAGTCTACCAAAAAGGGTAGAGGGCTATATATCCTCTAAGCATTCGAACCCTCAACAGAAGACTCCAGGGTCTCTGGCTCCGGGGGACTTGGGTCTACCACTGCACCACTAGGAGGGTCAGCCGTACCCTTACCAAAAGCAACCTCTAGCACTGACATAGGGACCTCAGATCCTAGTAGGGGACTTCTTTAGGTCCATCGCACTCGCGACGATACCATGATCTGTATTGATGGGGTACCATCCGAGATAGCCCCTCATCAACCCAGACAATGGATCTCACGAGTTCATAGACCCATCCCCTTTGGTCCCCATGAAGAATATAAGAGACCTGTTTGGTGACCTTCTTTGGCTGGCCAAAATGTTCGAGAGGAATTTCCATTTAAGGACTTGAAAATGTTAGCCCATGACGGGGTGAGACAATGTCTCAACAAATCCACCCCTAAACTCCGACTAGAAAGGAAATACACTTAAAGGTTGTCTATGCACACACAAGACAGAGGATTTACTTTTGCCTCAGATCCTTCCTGCAAATCAGTACGATTCATATGTTCCATAAATCACTTCAATTCCAATCAATCATCGATCCATTGATCCATTCGATTCCATACCATCAATACCATCCATAAAATTCGACAAATACAAACACTACTCACCCTAGCTGAGAATAGATGGTATAGCTCACCAAAGCTTATAGATATATAATAATGCTCACCAAAGCTGCTATATATATATATTGCTCACCGAAGCTAATATGTAGTAGATGCTCACCGAAGCTGATAGATATCTATAATTGCTCATCGAAGCTGCTAGATAATATAGCTCACCGAAGCTGCTAGATATCTATAATTGTTCACCGAAACTGCTAGATATCTATAATTGTTCACTGAAGCTGCTAAAGTATACTGCTCACCAAAGGTGACATATCAAGGCCCGCAAGTTGATATAGTATATTGTTTTCACCAACTAACAAGTCACCATTTTTATCATATTTAATAAAAATAATTGTGTGTGGGTACACGGTCGGTTTTAACCAAAATACAATATTTTTCCTTTTAAAAAATCTCACTATTTAATATAGTCCGCAAAGATATTTTGGGCGTTATAAACTGACGCCCGATATTTCTCGATTAAATACTGAAATTACTTAATTTTGAGATAAATTCCCAAAATTACAAATATCACTCAAATAGCACAAATTAGCATCCAATTAAATAAACCAAGCACACCATTGCAATCAGCATGAAATTCTGGTCATCGGCCATCTCGGTATAATTTTTGAAAAATAATAAAATAATTAAATATTTGCCAAAATTAATTAAATAAATACATTTAAATACCATAAATGCAAACTTAGGCCGGAAAAGCCTAATTAAATACCGAAACGGGCCCAAAAAAATTCCAAACCTATTTAGATGAATAGTGCAGCCTATCTAGTTGCTAATTAAGCCGATCTAACCACCTAACATGTAATAACGAGTAATTAAATCACTAATCCGTTCTAACTAACCACCTAAACCATACTTAGCTTAAACTAATCAATCCTTAAGCATTATTAACTCCCTAAGTGGAGTTTAGTAAGTAAACTCATCGGTTTTGAAATCCGATGAGTCCATGGTGACGGCAACGCGAAGACGGGCAACAAACTCCGAAGCAGCGACACACTACGAGGACCGGAAGCAGTCCAAAGTGGGCCTTGAAGCCCATAGTGGCTTGCTGGTCTTCGGTTTTGCTAGGTGGGCTGAGAGGTTGGAATAGAGACTGGTTGGGCTGGAAATGGCAAAGGTGGCTGGCCAACGGCTGCAGCGGAGCATTGTGGGGTTGGATGGCAACGGGACGACGACAACGGGGCTCCGGCTGAGCTCAACGGGCTCAAGGACGGCCTGGGGTCGTGGTTGGAGTGGAATGGACGACAGACTGGTGCGAGACAGGCGTGGCTTACGTAGGGCTCGCGGGCGACGTGACGGCGAGTGGTGGCGATCCAGGTGGCCCGACGATGGTAAGGGGGCTTGGGGCTCGGTTTTTTGCAACTTTTGGGAGCTCAAGGTGGCTGGAAATGACGAAAGTGAAGCTTGTTGAAGAAGAAGAAGAAGAAGAAAGGCTGAAGGCTTAGAGGGGGCCACCTTGTCCTCCAAAGTCCTCCCTTGATCATTGCTTTGGCCCCCACTTGGTTTCAACTTTATCCTCAGCCATTTGCAAACCATCTAGCTTCACTTAGAAGCCAAGGAAGTGATCCAAAGGTTGAGGACCAAGGGGGCTACGAATTTTGGGACATTTTCCCTCAAATTGAATCCAATTCTTCTCCAAATTAATTCCATTGAAGTCCTAAAAATCAACCAATGCGTCCTCGACCAAATTGACATTTTTCCTCACCAATAGAACTAATTTGCATCCCAAAAACCCGATAAAAAACAGCCCTATTTTGAATTTCTGCCAAAAATCTCGGTTTGCAGAAAAATCTTTAGAAAATGAGTCAACATTCCTAAAATGAATCGTGACATAACAAAACTTTCAATTTCTAAAATCGGATTCAAATTCGCGATGAATTTCAATTTGGCAGGATTTTAGCGTGACCTAACCTACCAAGTAGCTTTTGGAAATTTTTGGTGCAATTGACCCATGGTCGATTTATTTTGAGCTACAATGTACATCTTTTACACATTGGCGACTCTTGGTGGTCGTGAAAATCTTGATATTTCAAATATAGGCATAGGGTACCAAAACGACAAAAAAATCGGTCTAATGCCGATCAACGAGAATCTTGCAATCTAGTAGAATCACCCACACTTTGATCACCTATGTCAGTCAAACCGACCTATCTCTGATCTCTAATCGATTTTTAACTGTGCCATAATGATTTCTACAGATGAACACAGTCGAGTAGTCGATTCCTAATCGAACTCTTAAGTCTGTTGTGTTAAAATCCCTTAATGGCTTTCCAAAATGAACTAGTTATCTCATGAGTGATCAGCTCAGAGAATAGCACTATAGGCGCGTCAATAAAATGCCTGATTCATTTAATTGAAAACAAAACTGAAATTTCAGGATGTCACACTAAGCATGGAGAGTGTTGGAATACTTAAATAGTAAATTATGTTTTTATCTAATAACTTAAACTTTTAGACCAATTGGCAGTAGTCCCACAAAATTCTCACATCTAAAAAAAAAGGATGTTAGAGATATCTAAATATCATAGTATTATTAACCCAAGGTGCATTGAATATGTCAACTTAAGTTTGAATACAAGTCTTGATAGTGTCCAATGGCTGAGGTGTGGTGGATGAGGTGGGTCATAGTTGTTCATGGCAAAATTTCCAAATGTAGCTAGTTTGAGAGTAGCGAGTCTAATGGTGATGTTGCTTCTTGAAACGACATGCGAAACGTCGAGAATTAGAGGGAAAGTAGCTAGAGGCCAATGCAGTTGGCTTGCGAAATAGTAACTAAGCGACGTGGCTTATACAATTGGCATCGTAGCATCAAGCGACTTATCTAGCTGGCTTGGGAAAATAGTTGATGATCGATGCAACCTATATGTTAACATTGAAAGAAACGCAGCCTCCATGAAAGGGTCGACTAGGTGATGCAGCCGTTGAAATTAGCATTGAAACATGACCATCATGCAATAGACTTGACTAAGTGCTTCCTCATATGAGAGCGCTCTACCGATTATGCGACAAAAGTATGTTGCCTACTAGACGAGATGAATATTGTCGTAAACAACTTGACTAGAGGATATTAGGACTTATTGGAAAAGAGATTATAAGAAAAAAATATTAGCTTTAGAAACGCACTTGGATGTGCATTGGTTGCAAGTGCACCCGGTGCACTTTAAGGTCAACCAGTTCAAAAGGTGAGGCTTTCTTTCACACTTATAAATCTACCTCTAGTTTCTTCCACAATTGATGTAGAATAATCTCAACAATCTCCCTCATACACATCGGGCCTGAGTCAGATTTGAACTTAGAATTTCCAATTCTGATACCTTATAATATTTTTGTGGGATCACCTCCGATTATTCTAAAAGTTTAAGTTATTGGATGAATATGCGATTTAATATTTAATTATTTTATCATCACAATTTGCAAGTTCTTTTTTTCTTCTTTTTTATCTTATTCATTAGGTTGTCTCCTAGTGGAACACCATGACAATGCCCCAGAGGAGAATAAGAGGATTTGGTTGTCTTCTTGAATTTCATGCGATTCAATGACAAAAAGGAAAAAAAACACATCATTGAGGGATTTTTGAGCGCTTTTGAAACACTCTGTAAGCAAGAATTGGGTGGGCTTGGATCATGCGAGCCTAACTCCCATCCACCGAAATTTTTCGAGTCTCACCTAGGCCCATTTCATCTAGTAGCGCATGTAAATGAGCTCACATGTATTGTACTAGCTACATTTTTTTATTTGTTTCTTTTCGCTCAAGTCAACTACTATGTACTTCGACCAAAAAAAAAAAAAAACTACTATGTACAAAATTATCATCATTCTAGCAAGAGAAAAAAAAAATCGTACCATTTAAGATAAGGTAATTCATTTGTGTGGACAGAGATTCATGTCTGAAGAACACCGAGTTGTTGATAGTTTAGGGAGAAATTTATTATATAGTTGAAAACGTAGCGCTATTACGATAATGTGTGTGCATATATATCGTTACATATTTTTTCTCATGCTCCCATTTGGTTTTTAGTAGTATCTGATCAAAGTTGTTATGTGAAATCATCACAACTGGGCAGATATGGAATCACTCCTTTTCAAGTTGATAAGCAATTTCTATTATTTTAGGTGTCATTTTTGAATTGATCATTTCTTAAATGTATCATATTTTGGAGAAATAAACTAGAAAACGGTTTCTCCTCTGTGCATGCATTATTGATATGGATTTGCGTCCGTCTCATTACAAATAAATCATTTGATAAAACTATGTAAATTAACAAAGCCAAATACACAAAAATCATGGGATTTTTTAGTGTACGTGCTTCTGAATGTAATTGAAAATAATTCACGAAAAGAACTCAATTAGATTTTTTCTGTCAGATAAGCCAAATAGGAGTTTAGTTTGAAAAAGAAACATGAATCCCAAAGTTAGAGCAAAGATCGGGGCTTGCAAGTGAGGAGGATAGAGGCCAAGATCGGCATTCTCTGCTAAACCATGGAACTCAGAATTAAGCATGCGAATGATCTCTGAGCTCTCGTTGTTGGTGATCGTCTACAGCTTCTTATCCCATAGAACCTAGCCTAATTTGCGCAGTTCACGGGGTGTTCTCTCCGTCTTTGTAATGTGATTTTGGTTTCTGAAAAATAAATCTGTGATGCTCACCAGCAAAATGAATGAGAATAATTTTATTGATACAAATTAATATGGAAAAAATCGTGCTTTAACAAGATTAAAAAGAAGGTGTTGTGACATAACTCTATATTCTTCTTTGCTCATTAGGATTAGTAAATCTTTGTGGAACGGGATGAAAAGATTTTTCTTTTCATTATGGCCCCAGACGTCATGAATTGAAAATGGGTATCTAACATAGGGTGCATACGACATGAATTATAAGCCATTTCTCCAGAATAATTAGAATCTCTAATACATAACAAACCAAAAAGTCCCTTCCAGACAGAAATGCCCAAAAACACACACCAGATGGCAACATTAGTCAAAACCAATCTCTCCTTCGGGGGGTGCATTTATATACCAAACTCTTAGATTCTTGAAGCTTGATCTATCTGGCAACTTTTGTAGTTTAAAACATTTCGTAATGTCAAGTATCTCCAACGATGTTGGATTCCCTTGAATCTCTGACAGATTAGTACAATCATTTAGATCAATTCTCTTGAGCTTCTTCAAGTTGGTCAGATCAGGCAACCCTGCTAATGATGGAAGTGTTGAGAGCTTTAATGTTCTTCGGTTCTCCAAATCTTCAAGACCTTGAATCTCTGTTAACTCGGCACAATCAAGAATTTCCAGATTTGATAATGCTTTCAAATTTGAAAGATCATTTGTCGTTTTCATTCTCCTGCAAAACTTGATACCTAAGTAGGACAAATTTTTCGGGAGCCTAGGTAGGCATTGCAAATTGTGGCATCAGAGCAAAAGTTGCTTCAGCTAAGAAAGGAGAATGAGATCAGAAGATAGGGTGGCAATATGAGAAGTATACAAATCCAAGAACTTGAGCATGCGCAATCTTCCAATCCACCAAAGATTTGGGGATTCTTCAAGTTTAGAAGAACCCATACAAGAAACTTGCAACTGCAAAGTTCTCAAATTTATTAGGTTTGAGAAGTTGGGTAATGTCTTCATTGAGAATGTATAAAAGTATAGAGTGACCAAACTTTCTGGAAGCTGAGGAACTACTGAAATTCCGAAGCCTTTCAATACCAAGATTCTTAGAAATCGTAACTTCCCAATATTACTGGGAATTCCCCCTTCAAAAAAGGGATCCCCTACCTTGAGTTCTTCAAGCTTCTCTAACATTTCAATGGCACTAGGTAATTTTTTAATAGAGCTGTTGCCCATCTTGAGTACTTTCAAGTTCTTCATGTTCCCAATTGAATTAGGTAACTCCTCAAGTTTGGACCGCGATAGATCCAACTTAGTCAGTGAATTGAAACTTTCAATCGACTTGGGCAGTTGAGCAAGACAGATCTCCACTAAAGAAAGCTTTGTTGTTGATGCTGTGCAACCAACCAAGCTGAATCTATTCAGTGATGTGCATTGGTCCAAGCTAAGAATTTCCAATTTCTTCATTCTTCTCCATTCAGGAATCTCTTCTATTGATGTATAGTCAAGAAGAAGTTCCATTAAAGATTCTAGTGCCCCCATCTCGTCTGGTAGCTTTCGAAGACTATGACAATACTTCAAGTTTAAGAAGACTAACTTCTTAAGGTGACTGATGGATGGATCAATTTGAACCAAACTCTCACATCCTTCAAGAATTAGTTGCTCTAAATTCTCATGAAAACAAAAATCTGGAGTTTTATGTAATCTCTGGCATTCAGTCAGATTTAGGACCTTCAAATTCTTAGCCAACTGAAAAGAAGACAACGCATAGCTCTTTAGATAAAATATAAATAACTACAACAAAAGAACTCACATTGATTTATCTAAAATTTTACCTTGATATGGCTCCATCCATTCCATTTTTCTGTGATTTTACTCATTGAGAGATCAAGGATTACTAGTTTCCTCAAAGAGATATTTGTTAGCTTAAAAACCATAGGAAAGTAATTCCATGAAAGCCATCTCAACTCTGGAAGGATAAATGGGCCAAATGTGTTTTGAACAAAATTCGAGCACTGGTAGCATAGGAAACGACCCACTTGAGTAAGGCGAGACTTTGCCTTTCCGTTGAAGTCTTTGCTATCCACTTGAAGGAACCTTAAATTTAAAAGCCTTACAAGGCATTCTTTAATCAAGGAGTATTTAGATAGTTCATCAAGCTTGAGACATATTGCTTCTATATTATCAATTCCACGAATATCACCTCCTATCTGGCAAAATAGTAAAAAAAGAAAGCAACAATTAGAAAAAATCATGATTTACCTGGTTGATATTCTTCAAGGGGAAAACAATTGTATCTTTTCTCCTAATGTTGAAAACCATTGATAAACCACATATGGAAGTGAATAAGAAGTAAATGAACTCTTCTAGAGAATGGAAACCAAAATGAATATGTTAGAGACCAATCTCCTTAAAATGAAGCTTTACCATTTACCTGCATATTCTCCATAACCTCCGATGCTTGCTCATGATTCCACACCAATTGCTGCTTTTCTGGTTTCTTACCACTTCCCTGTTGTACAGAATATCTTCCAATATCTCTTAACCAATCATGCATCCAGAGTTGATTATCTTCTTTAATCTTGATTAAAGATCTTTGCTGGGGGATTCCAAGGGATTGATGAGGAAGAAATTCACAGCTTTCCCACATGTGAATCACAATTCTTTTATCAAACCCAATGAAAAGACAAGCAACATCAAGAAATATTTTCTTTTGGTCATCATTTAATGCCTCGATACTTATCATCAACTTCTTTTGAACATCTTCCTGTGGAAATTTTTCTAGCTCCTTTAATATGGCATCCCACTCCTTTACTTTTTTTCCCGACAAAAGAGAACCTATAATCTCAAGAGCTAAAGGAAGGCCGCCACAAATATATACTGCTCTTTCAGAGTGAGAGGTGTATTGCTCTAGGGGATAATCTCTTCTAAAGGCATGTTTGCTAAAAAGTTGAAGAGAATGATCGAATTCCATGCAAGTAAGTTCATAAGTCCCATCAACAAGTGTAGGCACATTAAGAATTCCCTGGTCTCTAGTGGTAATGATAATCTTGCTTCCCTTACCAAACCACTCACGCTTTTGCACGAGTGCGTCAAGTTGAAATGCTTTATCAACATCATCTAGTAGAAGAAGAACTTTTTTAGAGCATAACCTTTCCTTGATCACCCTTTTCCCTTCCATGATATCACACTGATGTGTGGTCCTTTCTTTTTAAGGATGTTAGATATAAGCTGATTCTGCAAATGCTTAATCTCCGTTTCTCGGACGTTGGAAAGGAAGCAATAATCGACAAAATCATTAGAAAGTTTATTGTACACTATTTTGGCGAGAGTGGTCTTTCCCACGCCACCCATACCATGAATTCCAACAATATTTGTTTCATCGTTGTGTGTACCTATCATCCTCATGATTTCATCCACATGATTGTCTACTTTGACCAAGCAATCAGATACTTCCAAGTAGGCGGCTTTCAACTCAGTCAAAACATTATTGACAACTTCTTTTGCAAATTCACCTTTGCCTCTAATATTTTTGGAGGAAAAAGCATCGAGATATTAGGTTAAGCTAACCAAAATAATGCATTTGGAATAACTATGATATAATTAAATACCTGTTTGGCATGTTTTGGAGGTCCCATCCCTTTAGTGCTCCAACCTCATTGAGAGCAGCCTTCCACTTGTTGATAGTCTCATCATTGAACCGCTTCTTGTTTGCATGAGAATCAAATGCATTGCCATAGTGCTCAGTTTGGTATTTTACCTCAGATGGTGCGACATCATAAAAAATGGGCATGATCTTATGTCTCCTTGTGCTCCTGCTCTCCACCATCTTGACCAACTCCCTAAGGCACCACGTACTATCAGCATATCCTTTAGAAAAGATTGGTATGGAAATCTTTGACCACTCAATCGCATGGAGAAGCTGACCGCCAATCTCTTCCCCAATGTGGAGCTCTTCATCATCTTTATATGCCCGAATTCCAGCATCAATCATGCTAGTGTAAAGGTAATCAGTAAAGTCGTTACGAGTATCCGGTCCTCTGAAGCTTAAGAATACTTCGTATTCATATGCTGACGACATCTCCATTTCCTGATTATATTAGGAGCAGAGTTCAAAATATTTATCTGTTATGTGTTCACGCTATCCTTGTAAGGCTCCATTTAGTACAAAAGACAAAAAATAGTAGCAACTACTGTCAATGTGAAATGCAACCACAAAGGTTGGTGCAATTTCCCTGTGCAGCAAGGACTTGAAATGCCACCTAAAAATGATAAACAGGTGAGGATGATGAGGCTAATTTCTACATGGAGAAAATGCAAAACTAAATTTTAAGTCATTGTAACAAGGTTTGATGAGGCTAATTTCTATCAGAGATCTGCTTTAAGTAAGTATACTGAAACCCTATCCACAAATGCACATGCTCTCTCATGGTAAATTTTTAAGCCCCGTAAAAGCGAAAGTTGGATTGATCTAAAATCTATTGGAAGGAAAAATGCTCAATTATAGGTTGTGGTTCACAAATCACTTTTTTCGGTTGCTTGCTTTAGTAAATCAATATGGACATATTCTAGGGAGATCATGAGTCAACTTATCCATGCAGAGTTTACCCGTTATTGATTAACAATTGTCTTCAATTCTAGATCAACTGTCTATTTGCATAGAGATGCTTCTAATTCTTTGCTTGTTGCTTGATCCAATAGCTTTTTATGCCGTTTGAGATTGTCTTTCGCAAAACTATTCCTGGCTATCCTAGCCTCTCCTCCTTAGTTTCATCGATGTATATTTGACAAATTTAAAAAATTTACCATAGGAAAAAATGTAAAATTTTCCCAATCAAAGGTGTTATTTTTCGATGAATTTTTTAGCCATTATTTGCAGAGTGAAATTTACCGTTGGCCACTGACAAACTTTAAAAGGAAAATCATATGCATTGATGAGTGAAATCAAATATCTACCCACAGCAACACCCTTTTTTTCTCCAACAGCACCTAAACTTCAAGAATTAAATCTGACCTAGACATCCTCTTCCAAAGAAGAGACGTCCCTGCGCCGATTGCCTCTCTAGCAATACTAGAATTTTATAGACTCATGACGCAAAAGCATACAGATTCAGCAGCTTGGATGGACATCAAATTAGCTCACTGAATATCAGAGAAGATTTGACAGCGTCGTTGAAGCTATGAAAGAGTTGAAGGAATTAAAGCAAGCGAAAGCGTGCAAAATAGACGGCATAAGTAAGTGGATCCATTATTTTTTTCTTTTCTTTTCTCTAGTGTTTAGCAAAAGCTCTTCCTTTCATTACCTTTACAAAAAAAAAAAAAAAAAGCTCTTCCTTTCTTTCCAAAGCATCCCGTTCAAAAATTAAAAAAAAAAAAAAAAAAAAAAACACTGTGAAAGTTATCATGAAGTTGTGAATGTTGATATGTGACGAATATAAAAACTGCAGCCGGCGTACAAAAGACTGTGTGAATCAAAATCAAATGTTGTTCTCTTCTCTCTTACATCTCTCACTAATGTTTAAGACCGCACTTCTCGTCTCTTTACTTTTGCTCTTATAATTCCTTCTTGAATTGCCTCAATCGAGCAAAATAAAATAAATTAATTCCACTTATAAGTAGATTGAGATTTAATGAGTTAAACTAAATGGCGAATAGAAAGAATGAATCAGCGACTACAGTAAATCTCTAATCTTACAGTTTATAAAACAATAAACCAATACATTCATGCGAATATAACTTAGAGCAAAATTACCAGAAGTACCAGTGATATTGAAAGACAGAATGGAAAATGGCAAGCTTGAAGAAGATCTAGGCAACAAGATAAGAAACAATGACGAAACGGTTGTAGAGTCCTGCCAGCATTTATCCTCATCGCACATCAAATGGAAAAAGAAAAGAACATTCCTTTCTTATGGGGTTGAGAGATTCGGCAATTCGTTTTCTAGCCTAACCGTATGGAAGAGTGTTTTAATGGAAATGGTTGATGAAAGGCGGGGAGGGATCAATTGATGACATCTGAGTTGGGGTCAAGAATTCTTCTACCAAACCTGATTCTCCCGCATCACTTTCTTATGTCGACACAATAGGGAAACATGAGAAATGATCCCTTTCTTGGTTCCTAGTCTGGATAGGACAATTCAGTAAAGGTGTTATTTGCCTTCTACCGTTATCGTTAACACAAGAAAGGAATTTCTTTGCACTCTTTCTTGCTTCTCATGGAACAAAATGGGTTACCCCTAGGTATCTTTACACATCTTCAGAAGCATGTCATAGAGAATGACGTGACATGAAGAACTTTCCTCTGCTTGAGGACAAGATAAACCTTCTGATTCACATCAATGAAGTCCAATAATCAAAATGTGCTTTTCAAAAGATATGCAAAAAAGGCGTCGATAAGATTGTCTTCTTTATAGCATAACAAAAACATCTATCAAATATTAAAGACAATTATCTTCATCACTAATAAAAGGACAACAGGCGACCGGCAAAACCGTCGCTAAAAGCCCAAAAACTCACCCATAATGATAATGAGCGAGGACTAGGTGCCCGTCAGCCGTCATTGTCTATTCGTTCCCTGCAAAAGAGAAGTGGCAACCACTATGTGAAGCCCATCGCCGAAGCCTTTTGAGGACAGTGGTCGTCCCTAAAGATTTGGATTAGCGACCGCTTTCCTTTCCTAATAGCTCATTTAAAATTCTGTGCCTTGTATACTAGTTTCTGTAGGACAGGGCAGATATAGGCAATCCGCAAAAGTGTCAAGAATCGGTTGTCTAGGTCCTGTTCTTTTTTACTTGTTGGATAGTCCCACAATGACCCATAGTTAATAAGCCTAGATAGCAAACTTTAAAAAGAAATTCAAGAAAATCATTCAACTTGAATTCAAGCTAACAACTGCATAAAAAATTCAAATTCCTACAAAAATAAATTGGGATTAAACATGATAATTAAGTACAATATTTCCAAAATCCTGAAGAAAATTCTGTCTCCGAACTTCATGTACTCCACAAATTTTCCCGCAGGCATGACGCTGAGTTTTCAAACTCCAACAAGCCAACCTGCATCTGACAAAAGAAAATTACAAAGTTAAACAGAGTCTGACAAAGAATTTATAAAGAAATTAATTAATATTAATGGAAGTGCCCACTTAATCCTGAAGGCAGATCTACAGAGGCAGCTGCTATTCCAATAGCATTAGCAAACTACAAGAGAACTACATGATTAAAAGCACTTGATTGGTAAATGGTCTATCTGTTGTTGTCAACAAAAACTAAGTGGTGAAATTAGTTACATATTTTCAAAGGAAAAAAGCAAAGAAAATTAAAAGAACCTAATGGTAAGGGTGATAGCTAGGACGCCATCACATCTAAGGAAATTGCAGTTACCAAACAAACTACAGACACCTTAAGGACATGAAAGGATGCACAGCACTGCTTAGGCCTACAAGTTAGAGGAACAACCACCACCAAGAAATGCGGTACCTAGCACCTAATTAGAATGCAGGGCCACAAACACATTCCTTATAATAAAATTAGAAATCGTTTTGAGAAGAACAACCAACTTGAAGAAAACAATATAATCTGTATGCTTCTACGCTGGGATGAAAAAGGAACAATTTGATAGATGGTGCAATCCAAAGCAAGCATTTGTAGAATCTATCATTAAAACCATGCTTCCATGTTCAGCTAGTTCATAATATGTTTCTTAGCTGGTTCTTACAAAGCATTCTAATGCTTATCAAGCAAGAAAAAAGAGAAAACAAACACAAAACGAAATCCAGACTGAGAAAATGTTCAGGTGCTAAGACATTAGAATCACTTACATTGTACAGCGCAATATCCTTGGTCATTCGCTTCCAAAAAAAATTTCACCCCTTTTTGTCTCCTTTCTTGCTAGTGCAGCTCATTGATTCCCACATTATCATCCTGTCATAGACCACATTCCAATAAACATTATCAGCAGAGGAGAGGAGGGGAACTATGTTCAACAAGTCTGTTACTAGTCTACAATCTACATGCCGTTTACAGTAAACAAGAGGGATGTGCTACCACTCTGATGAGAATAATTGAAAAGTATACAAGGCGTTATTTGAAATGTAGAGTCAGTGACAATTCACAGTAATGGAGAAAGTACTGCTTCATAATGCGCCTGCTGCTTCTGAACCTGCATTTGTAAAACCCATTGTTTATATCGTCATACATCCATTCATTAGCTTGCAAGTGAGGAGGACAAATCATCAAGATCTCCATTCTCACCTGTGAAAGAGATAATTATTTTCTATTATTAAAAAGTGAAAAGGGTTACAAATATATATGCTCATATGTGCTTAACCCTACTCATAACTAAGTTACTATTTTACCCTTATTACTCACAATATTTCTCAACACTCCCCCTCAAGTTGGGATATAGATATCAAATAAACCCAATTTGTTACATAAGATGCTCACTCTATCCCCCCGTAGAGATTTCGTAAAAATGTCCGCGAGTTGATCCTTCGACTTTGTGTGTTGCAGAATAACCTCGCCTTTCTGAACTTTTTCTTGCACAAAATGACAATCAACGTCAATGTGCTTAGTTCGCTTATGGAAGACTGGATTAGATGCGACATGAATAGCGGATTGATTATCACAATATAACACTGACGGATTTGACGGTGACATTCCAACTCTGATAGTAACATTCTCAATCATAGTAATTCACTTGTCACATATGCCATAGCACGATATTTAGCTTCAGCTCTTGATCGGGAAACTACATGCCGTTTCTTGCTTTTCCATGCAACTAAATTATCCCCAAGAAACACACAATAGCCTAAAGTAGATCTCCTATCCACAGGACATCCAGCCCAGTTGGCATCAGAAAAACCTACAGTGTTTAGATGGCCATAATTCTTGAATTGTAGTCCTTTACCTGATGCTCCTTTCAAATATTTGACGATCCAAAGTACAGCATCCCAATGAGTGGTACGAGGAGAACTCATGAATTGACTTACGACACTAACCACGAAGGATATATTAGGTCTCGTGATAATAAGATAGTTTAACTTACCAACTAACCTTCGATACTTTGCTGGATCATGTAGTAATTCTCCATGTTCTGCATCAAGTTTCATATTGGGATCCATAGGGGTATCGACTGGCTTTCCTCCAAGAAATCCAACCTCACCAAGGATGTCCAGTACATACTTTCGTTGCGATAAATTGATACCAGCATGTGAATACGATACTTCAATACCAAAAAAGTATCGAAAATGTCCCAAATCTTTAGTACTGAATGTTTTATGCAAAAATTGCTTAAGTTTTTTAATACCACTTGAATAACTATCAATAATGATGATATCATCCACATATACAACTAGAAGAATATAGCCAGTTGAAGACACGGAGTTGAAAACTGAATGATTTAACTGAAACCACTTTAATCAAATTTGACAACTGTATTGCTAAATCTACCAAACCAAGCACGAGGAGATTATTTAAGTCCATACAAAGCTTTGTGTAAACGACATACCATATCCTTCCCCTGAGCAATAAACCTAGGTGGTTGCTCCATGTAGACCTCCTCAGCCAAATCACCATGTAAAAAGGCATTTTTTACATCCAATTGATGAAGGATCTAGCCAAATTGCACAGCCAATGAAATAAAGACACGGACAGAGGGAATTTTGGCCACAGGAGAGAAGGTGTCATTATAGTCGACACCATAAGTTTGAGTATATCCATTCGCAACTAACCGTGCCTTCAATCAATCAAGAGTACCATTCGGGTGAACTTTAACAGTGAAAACCCAACGACAACCAACAGGTTGCTTATCAGTAAGTAATGAAGTAAGCTCCCAAGTTTTGTTTTGAATTAGTGCCTCCATTTCATCTTCCATGGCACGACACCAACCCGGATGAGCAAGAGCTTCACCAACACTGCTAGGCACAGAAATAGAAGACAACGATGAGACAAAGGCAGAGAAGGTAGGAAATAAACGATCATATGACAAAAACTTTGAAATAGGATGACGCGTACAAGCATAATCAGAAAGACCATAATAGGGAGAATAACGATCAATAGGACAACCAACACAAGAATGTGTACCTTTTCAAGATGCAATGAGCGGATCAGGATTAGAGGCTGACACTGCAACTGATGGGGGAACAGATGAATCAAGTGCTGATGAAGGCTATATTGTCATAGTTGGAATGGTACTTCATCGATGATAGGTGCAGTTGACAAACTGAAATTTGTTGGAAGTAGCTAGAGAGATAGAAGGCAGTGGAACCATTGGTAGGACACAATCATCACTATCATCATATGTCTGTGGAACATTCTGAGAAGGAAAATACGACTGATATTCAAAGAACGTCACATCTGTAGACACGAACATACGACGACGACTAGGATAATAACATTTGTATCCCTTTTGAGTTTGAGAGTATCGTACAAACACACATTCACGAGAATCCAATTTATCAAGACTTGGAGTAAGATTATGTATAAAACAAACAAACCCAAAAACCTGAAGAGGTAAGGAAAAGAGAGGACGATTTGGATGTAAAAGTGAGAATGATGTCTTCCCTTGAAGAATTGAAGTGGGAAGCCTATTAATTAAATAACATGCTGTAAGAATAGCATGACCCCAAAAGTGTTTAGGTAGATGCATATGAAACATGAGGCAACGGGCGACATCAAGAAGATGACAATTTTTACGTTTAGCTATACCATTTTGTTGTGGAGTGTATGAGCAGGATGTTTGATGAATAATACCATGAGATTCCAGAAAGGGCTGGAAACTAGAAGTTGTAGCAAGGTATTCTCTAGCATTATCTAACCGTAAATGTTTGACAAAGATATTATATTGATTCAACACTTCAAAATAGAACAATTGAAAGCAACGAAAAATCTCTGCACGATCTTTTATTAAGAATAACTAAGTCATTAAGGAAAAATCATCCACGAATGTAACAAAATATTTGAATCCAAAGACAGCAAACACACGACATGAATCTCATATATCTGAGTGAACCAACTCAAATGGACTAGACACACGACTCTGCATACGAGAAGAAAAAGAAGCTCTATGATGTTTACCAAACTGACAAGCTTCACACTGAAAGGAACTCACAGACTTAGACTCAGGAAATAGACGTCGAAGTAGGTTTGGTGGTGGATGACCAACACGACAATGCATCCGATATACATTAGTGGATGTCTGTTTCACAGCTACGGCAGCTAACACCTTATCAAGATAGTACAGGCTATTTGATTCATGTCCCCCATCAATCATCTGTCTAGTCCTCAGATCCTGAAAAACACAATGAAAAGATGAAAATGTCACAAACAATTTAGTTCTTTGGTCAATGAGCTAACAGAAATCAAATTATAAAGAGATTTTGATAGGTGAAGGACGGATGATAAAGAAAGAGAGGGACTTAAATGAGCAACTCCCATACCAGTAATCTGAGACTGTGAACCATTTGCTAATATAACTGAATTTGATAATAAAGGAGATGTATAGTGAAAAGAAGACAGTAGGTTAGAGTTACTAGTCATGTGATTGGCAGCTCCAAAGTCTATAACCCAAGAATCAAGCGATGTAAACAACAAACATGATGAACTACCTTTAGAGGTTTGTGCCAGAGTTGCAATAGGAGTTGAAGATCCTGTCACTTGTTGGGAGCGAATCAATGTATCATATTCAGCACAAGTTAATGTAACTAGGTCACCTATCTTAAGAACTTGAGTTGAACTTGGTGGAACCATTGAGGAAGGACTAAGAGAATCCTCAACCTCTGCATAAGCAACAAGAGGTGGTTTGAACTCTGGATGAAGTGTATAGAAATAAGCTTCTATATGTCCGACTCTTTAACAATGATGACAATAGCGGGAACCACGATTATTCCCAGAATTGATCATACCACGAGTCCTAACTCCCCCTTCAGGGCCTCCACGACTTCCACCATGAACAACACCACGTCCACGACCTTGATAACCACGACCTCGACCTCCACGTCCACTAGAACCACGAGAAAGCATAGCACCAATCTCCATCACCGGCATGGAAGAACTCTTCTCAGGAATTGTAGAACGTAGAGCCTGGGAGAAGACTTCATCTACTGTGGGAAGAGAACTCTGAGACATAATATGTTGATAGAGATGAATACACAGGCCCCAATGACTTGAGATATAATATTACCCTCAAATCCTCTTGGTGTTTAGCCAGAACATCTGCATCGTTTGAGGCAAGAAGATAAGTATCCAATCGTTGGCAGAGTGGTGAATCGAGCATAATCATCAGACAAGGATTGATCTCCACGCTGAATATCAAATAACTTTTCCCATGTGTCACATACTTTAATCATATTATTTTGCCCCCGAATAGAGTAATGTGCACTTATCCCAAACTGCTTTAATGGGGTCGCATTGAATAAAGTGAGGACTAACCTTAGGGTCCATGCTATTCCATAATAGAGTTCGAATCATCGCATTTCCTGCAATCCAATCGGTAGCCTTACTCGTGTTAAACGGTATTGTAGACGTGAGATAGTCCAGTTGTCTAATGGTAGTAGGATAGACTTCGACCACTTTAGACCAGGATGGATAATTAGTTCTATCTAACTTGACAAATGTCAATTGCAAATGACCAAAAGGAGATCCAGAAGTCAATCCAGAGGTCATCATTAGTGAATGAAGAATGATTGAGCCCAAGAAATGAACTTCACGGTTGCCAATACTAATTCCAATAATTCAATCAAATACTCAAAAAAAATTCCGAAAATAAAAGCTTCAATCGAATCACCATACGAATCACCAAAGAACCAGTATACTTATTCTCAATATCCCCATTGATTCAATGCAACGTCACTTTAAAGTGCGAAAAACAGCAACTCTATCCTCTATAATAACTATCAAATCTATATTCCACAATGACCACTTCTAATATTTTGTGCAGTACAAATAATAAAGTGGGTTACCATTCAATCGCCAGAAAATAACCCATCATTTGCCGTTTCTAAAAGCCTTTCCGTACTCCACAGCCAGCACAAAATTTTAAAAGTAATAATTAAGATAAGATAAAGAATCCCATCATTCACTGTGCGCATCTAAACCTCAGGAAGAGGCGGTGCACCAATCTCTTTTGCTTTTCTCCTCATCCTTATTGCCTCCCGACAAACGCACCAACTTCCAACAGCAGCTTCAAATTCAACCCTTCCAGCTTCCAACAGCATCGATTTCCAAAAAAGAGAAAAAAAAAAAAGAAAGTGAATTTACTTGATGTGGCTACTGATTGGCAATTCCAGGGTCAGCAAATCGAAGAACCCTCCTGCGCCATCAACCGCACAAACCAGCTCCCGAAGATGGGTCTCGAGTTTACAGTGGCATTGGCGCTAGGGTTTCATAGAATCGAGGTTCAAGCTTCACAATTTCAGAAGTTAAGCCAAGTATTCGTGAGCAACGTGAATGAGCCGCGAGCGCGAGCAAGCCGCGCGAGTAGCACGCAAGAGTCGTGCAAGCAATGCGAGCCACGAGCGTGATCAAGCCGTGTGAGCCACGAGCGTGATCAAGCAACGCAAGCAGTGCGTGCGAGCCACGCGAGCAACGCACGCGAACCACGCGAACCATGCGAGCAAGCTGCACAAAGAAGCGAGAGAAAGGAAGAGGGACGCTCGAGTGGCAGGAGGTTTCGACGGTGAGCGGCGGCGACAGCCAACTATTCTGACGAGTCGACGGCGGCGAGTGGTTGCTCCATTATCTAGGGTTCCGGCCTACCTACGCTCTGATACCATGTAAAAGAGATAATTATTTTCTATTATTAAAAAGTGAAAAGGGTTACAAATATATATGCTCATATGTGCTTAACCCTACTCATAATTAAGTTACTATTTTACCCTTATTACTCACCATATTTCTCAACATCACCCAAACCATTGAATTAAGCATCCGAATGATGACTAAGCTCTCATTTGTCAACATATTTCAGCTTCATATAATCTAATAAAATGCCTAGTACATATGTAGCTTTGGCAATTTGAAAGCTTAAAACACATGAAGTACTAGTGGAAATAAACATAGCAATAAACGTACCTACAGGTACCCAGTATCTTTTACAATAGTTTGTATTTGCAAGCCATACAGTTCACTGACTGTTCTTGCTCCATCAAGAGGATCAGCCTCTGCTCAGGTTCTTCAGAGTTAGAAAGAAGGGAGAACCCATCTAATATGCGCATCACCACCTTTTGTTCTTTCCCACTTCAATGGGATCACCTAACGTAAAATAAATAACTGAAAACTGATCAAACAAAAAATAGCATGAGTGATGATATCTTTAAGTTTGGCAGCGAAAAGAGATCTAAATCTTGAGAAATCATATGTTGAAGGTATTGCAACAAAACAACCAGATTTTGACACTGTCATACGATGACCAAACCATTCTTATGACAAAAGGTGAAATGAAGCTAAGGGCCCTTTCACGCTTAGACTAAAACAGCAAATCACATGGAAGGTGAACTGGATGAAACTTATCCTAAGTGGCATCCTATTTTGCAAAATTTCTATATCTAAGAAGATTTATCAAAAAAAATTTGCATTTAGAACGGTGCCACTGCAACTATAAATGCATGTTTTTTTTTTTTTTTGGGTGAACGGTAATTGTATTAAGCTAAGCCAATATGTACAAGCAACGGCACCGGCTTACACTCAATACGAACAAAGCATAATGAGTGGAAGGGTGCCGAATAAAAGAAAAGCCAACAAGGCAAAAGCTAGAAGGCACAAACAGCACAAAGACAACCACCTCCTAACGAACCAAAACAGAAGAAGGCGACCAGCCAGCTAACCAATGGCAACCCAAGCCCAAAACCCAACACAAAAAACGTTAGAGCCCAAAACGGCAACCAAGAACAAGGCAGTATGCAGCTAGAGGAAGAGAAGAATCCCATATAGCAAACACTCCGCAATAGGACTCATAAGGAACCACCGAGGATAAATGAAAGATGCAAGGGTCAATCTCCCAGCTACGTTGAATTTTCTGTTTCTTGGATTGTCCTCCACATTTGTAAAAGTAAAGGCCTTATCCTTGATCACCTTAATGAGGTGATTCTTCAAGACTAGGACCGTGAATGTAAGGTTCCTAAAAAGGATCTCATTCCTGTATTTCCAAATAATATGGCACAACGCTCCAAAGGAAAATCGGGCAATGGAGTGATAGAAGTCCTTTCCGGGTAAAAATTTCAAAGCCCAACGAAGGCTGTCGGCCCAACTACTATTACGCCAAGGAAGGTTGCATCGAGCTACCCAAAGAAATGCACAACTGGCTGTAATGCTACAATCGAAAAACAGATGATCAATCGAATTTGGCGTCAATTTGCAAAAAGCACAAATCACATCACCAATCCTGCCATAAGATAAAAGAAGGGTCTGGATGGGGAGCCGATTCTTGGTGATAAGCTAGAGATTGAACTGATATCTTGAGGTAATAGCATTATTCCATATCAAAGAAGCCCACTTGACCCGAGGTTTCATCGTCCTAATTAGATGCCATGCCGACGCCACCGAAAATAAACCGGAAGTACTTCCTACCCAAGTAAAGTGATCCAGTAGTTGTGATAAAAAAGGAAAAGGCTGCTCCCAAGACTTTAGTACTGCTCGAATGGACTGACCAGCTGGCGATGGCGAGAAAAGATCCTCCATCGTAGCGAGCCTGGGTAAACCAGAACTATAGATCAATGAGTTCAAAATAAAAGGTTGAGGGAGCCTCTCGGTTGCCAATTGTCGAACCAGAAGGACACAGAACGGCCATCCCCTATGCTCCAGCGAAAAGAACACCGAAACTTTGTCCTAAGATGGAGGATTCTCTTCCACGCGCAAGAGCAAGTGGTGGGTTGTTTAACCATCCAGAAACTCTTCCTTTTCAGAAATATCGAATGGATCCACCTACACCACAAAGATTCTTTGTCCGTAAATAGGATCCAAATGTGTTTTAACATAACCGCTTTATTATAATCCCTCAGCCGATGAATCCCTAAACCACCTTCCTCCTTCGGAAGGCAAACATCATCCCAAGAGACCTTGGCACCACCCCTCCCTCGTCTAGGGCCCTTCCAAAGGAACTGTCTCAAGATTTGCTCAATGCGATCCAACACAGCAATAGGGATAGTAAAAACACTCGCCCAATAGGCTTGGATTGCATGCAGAACTGACCTGATAAGCTGAAGACGACCAGCAAAGGAGAGGAAACGCCGAGTCCATGATTGAACCTTGTTGGTTATACGATCAACCGGGTAGACAATCCGCATTTCCGAGCCGGGAGGAGATAATAAGAACTCCTAAGTATTGCACTGGCAGAGCCCCCTCAATGAAGCCAACAGCAAGGATGATCTCTCTACGCAGATCTTCCGTTCCTCCAGCAAGAAAGACCTCACTCTTATTTGAATTGGGCCTGAGACTGCTTCATACAGAGAAGGTATCCAAACCATCCTTCAAGAGAGATATGGAAGGCAAGTCGGCACTGTAAAATAGGAAACATCATCCGCAAAGAAGAGGTGGGAGAGACCCAAAGTCTTGCATCTCCAGAAGAATTTGAACCCTGGTTCCGTTGCCCGCACACTTAGGATCCCAGAAAATACTTCCATAACCAAGGTGAATAGGTAGGGGGATATCGGATCCCCTTGGCGAAGGCCCCTGTCACTAGAAAAGAACCCATGAAGTTCTCCATTTAAGGAGATTGAAAACTTGGGAGTACGAACATAGACCATGATAATTCGAATAAAATGATCCGGGAAACCAAAAGCATGAAGGACCAACTCAAGAAAGTTCCAGTCTACCGTGTCATAAGCTTTCTGAAAGTCCACCTTCACCGTACACTTGGGCTCGTATGGATCAAGATGGAAGCTAGCAAATAACTCTTGAGCAAGAAGTATATTATTTCTAATAGACCTACCTTTAACGAAAGCATTTTGATACGAACTAATAATATCATTAAGGACTGCAGCAATCCGGTTAGCTAAAACTTTGGTAATGCAATTGTATAAGGTGTTGCAACAGACAATAGGCCTGTAATTATTGACTGACGTCGCATTCGGAACTTTCGGGATCAACACCAGAATAGTATTATTAATTTCTCTAAGAAGTCTCCCCGTGGTGAGAAAATCCTTGACTGCTTCGGTGACCAAAGATCCTACCAACTCCCAATTATGCTTAAAGAACTCGACACCAAAACCATCCAGCCCTGGAGCCTTCCCGTGAGGCAGGGAAAACAAGGTGTCATGAATCTCCACATCAGTAAACATACGGGAGAGAAAGTTGATCTGATCATCCTTAAGAGGGCATCGTATGACCTCCCGAATATCCAACAAGGAGGGGCTGGAAGACAAGGGTTCCGGTCCTAAGAGCTCCTGAAAATGAGAGACAAAAGTCTGCTGCACTAAACTCGGCTCAGAGATAATATTCCCAGAATTGTCCATAACAGAAAGAATTCTATTTTTCAATTGTCTCCTATTAACGGAATAGTGAAAGAATTTGGTATTTCGATCACCTTCCCTAAGCCACCTGATCCTGAACTTCTGCCAAAAGAAAAACTCTTCCTGGCTCCTCAACTCCAAAAAAGTCCTCCGATGAGTCTTCTCCAAATCAGCAAAAGGTTCACTAGATGGATCATGCTGTAGGCCAATCTGGGCTAGCCTAAGAGGACTTCTTGCTGCTGTAACCCTCTCAGAGATATTAGAAAAAGACTCTGTTGAGCTGTTTCAAACGGTCCTTAAGAATCTTCATTTTACTCACTAGCCTAAACATAGGGACACCAACACACGAGGTCTCACAACTTGTGAGACAATGCTGTGGTAAGACAGGTGTTTGGTCCAGAAGTCAAAAAACTTAAAAGGTCTTCTAGAAAACATCGGCCGCATCACTCTAAATACTATAGGCGTGTGATCAGAAATACCTGGCTCAAGGAAAGAAGCTTCCGAATAAGAGAAATCTTGGCTCCATTTGGCATTTACAAGCACTGGATCGATTTTCCTAGCCTTGCGGTTAACCCCGGAGGAAGTAGACCAAGTAAAGCAAAAACCAATATACCGAAGATCTTCTAGCTCAGATTGAAACAAACATTCATTGAAGTCATCAAAACTAGGAATCCAGGTGTCAGAACCCCCAATCCGATTAGAAGGATCTTTGATAGCATTGAAATCTCCCGCCACTAGCCAAGCGGATCCCTAGAACACAGAACTCCACTATACTAGGTTTGCCCATAGAGGCCTACAAGCTACAAAAGTATGCTCAGCATATACCACAAAGACACAGCAACAAATGTCAATTGTAAAAAATCTCACCCTGCCATATATTACCTGACTATTGGAAGAAATCACTTCAAAGTTCACCAAATAAGGGTTCCAATCAATCCAAATTCTACTCCTATGAGATAATTCGTAATTGGCCACCCAATTCCAACCAGAGACCAGTCTACCAGAAATGGAACCAAAGAGAGTATCGGGAACTTTGATTTCCAACAAACCAGCCAGAAAAAGCTTTTTAGTAGATATAAGGTTTCTAATTTCAGCTTGCCTAAGAGGATCCATAAGACCCCTCACATTCCAAAAACCGAAAAACATAAATAAAATATATAAAATATATAATTAGATATAAAGAAGCAGCCGAGTTGAAAGAGGAGCGGAGGCCTACCTTCGCTTATGCGGCTTCTTCCGCCGGTTGGCCACCGGAACCGCCGAAGCTTTAGATGAAGGGGGAGCTGGATCAAGGGCAGCAAGCTTCTCCTGGATAGTCTCCACCTTCCTTGAAGAGGGAGGGGCTCTTGGGGAAGGCGGAAGCGAGAGCAACTCATCCTCGGAGTAGTTATCCGAGACTTCCAATTTTCTAGCAGCCCCAAGCAAACCAAAGTTAGAGGCCTCGGCTTGATCCAACACCTCCTCAGGAGGAGTGAGAGTCTCTAGAACTGAGTTGAGGTCCTCCTCAATAGGGTTAGGAGGATGGGATACCAACTTCGACCCCCCAACACTCCTCAACGCCTTGCGTGCTGTGGTAGGGGGCATATCCTTCTCTGAGGTGGACTCCTTGAGGGGAGGCGGGCTTCCCCTTTCGGAGGAGGAGGGCAAACCGGAAGAGGAGCCTTCCTTCAGTGCCTTTTTCTTCTTCCCCTTCACCTCATACCAGCAAAGTTGCGGCTCCTCAGGGTTGCCCTCAACAACCGCAGCAGGTTCGGTGGAGGGCTGGAGGGCAAGTTCAAACGCTTGCATAGAGGCAGTAGGTTCGGTGGAGGGCCGAGGCGGTCTCCCCGCTTCTTCTTTGATCGCCACAACAGCTAGAGCTATGCCCGAATGTACCACAGGAGGGGCATTCAGTAGGTTTCCATTCAAAATCAATTGCAATCGAGCATGTAACCCCATTCAAAACAACATCCACGAAGGAACACCTTGGTTGATTTGCATAGATCTCAACACAAACCCTCGAAAAGAGAGCATCTTCCCTAGCTCCATGCGTTGGTCAACATAGAGAGGTTTACCAACGGCACTAGCAATTCCCCCAATAGCCGGAGCCGACCATAGATCAAGCGGAAGATTTTTCAACCTAATCCACACCGGAACGGCGGTTTGCTTATCCTTCTTCAAGTCCAAGAGGGGTTGCCATTGCTGCAAAATGAGGGAAACCCTCGCAACCGTGAGAGGTCCATCTTCAAGGATCTTTTTTCGGAACTCTGGGTTCGAGATGTGGAAGAAAAATACGCCTTGATTATCCGCCATAACCTCCACTAGCTTCGAGCCCCATGTTCGCATCAAGGCTTATTAAGTGAGTTTGAAGAGGAGGGAGAGTAGGTAAGGTCGTAAACTTTGGAAGCGAGCTTTGCCACATTTGCCCAAGTGCAAGTAGGGGATACCTTCTGGTTCCCAAGATCACGAACAGGTCCATTCGGTTTCCAGGAAATGGACCGAGCGCAGCTTCGCCCTCTAGAACAACCAGCACGGGGAGGGGCCATAGCGGGCCCTTGGCGCTTGCCCATTTGATCTGCTTGGTCAACCTTGGAAGGGTCGGACAGAGCAGGGACAGAGGGGTTCCGGCCCTGAGATGTTGCCGCAGAAGGCTGAGCCTCACGGGACATACCAACCACGCCAACCGTGGTTGAGGCCATTTCACAAATACCTTGAATGCAGTCCACGATCACAACAAAAAGCCATACAGAGCAGAATGGAGTACCTAAGAGACTTCGGCGGCACCAAGGAGAGAGAGAAGCTGGTTGCTCCTGATCTGAGAAGCCCAACAGACCACCGAGCAGGCTGCACCAACTAGCTCAACTCGCAAGAAGAACAGCAGAAGCCCATCCGTGGAAAGCCGAGAAATGAGATCAAACAGGGGAGGGAAGGAGTAAAGCTCCGAGAGAGGTAGAAAATAGACCAGGCCTACCAATCTTCAAAGCCTCTACCCCCCAAGAAGCCCACGGTCGAATCAGCAGACGGCGAGATAACTCAGTCCGAGAGCCCCTGAGCCCCGAACCTAGGATTGCGGGCTGAGGGAGGAGGAATGGCTTGGAGGAACCGTGAAGGTGCTGTAGGCGACTCTACCCTCCAATGCACGGGCCCAGGAACCAGCCGAGAGCCCCGCTCCACGCAGCAAGCAAACCAGACGAGCTGCTCGCACACGCCACCTAGGGATTGCGATATCTAGAGCTGTAGGCGAAACTAGACAAATCCGTTCAGTGGAGATGAGGAGGCAGGTGAGAGGAGCCTACCCTCCAAATTTCAGCCAAACCGGACGGCTAGATCTCCGGGAATGAGCTGCACACCAGCCGGATGAACAGTACCCGCGAGAATCCCGTAGAGAGGAACCGCGTGAACAGTACCCGCGAGAGGACGAAATTGGCTTTTTACTATAAATGCATGTTTGTCTCTACCAAATTCTAGAAGAAGAAGCTGGGAAAAAAAAAAAAAAAAACAGTACTCCGATTGAAATACTAAACTTTGTTGTCTGGCCACAACACGATTGAGTTCCTTTTTCAACAATAATTCAAAAAGAGAGCAGCACTTGCAAAGAAGATCTGTCACAGGGATAAAATCATACTACCTAGCATGAACATCCACCCTCATGTCATTTGAAACTTCTTACACAAGTAGCACACACATAAGTCCAGAACCATGAACTGAAGGGTCCAAATTTGGCCATGGAGATAAAGCTAATTCAATATGAAAATGATACTTCCATACAAATACTATCATCGAGAAATCACATCATTGAAACATCGCATCTTTTCTGACAATGGAACAGGGGTCTAATCTGTTACTGAGAGAATCCAGCTTCCCAGAGATCTACTTTCTAAACTTCCTTTGAATTTTTTACCTTCTTAGTTATCGTTAACACAAGAAAGGAATTTCCTCACATTTCCTTCGCATCTCTTTCATGTGACAGATAGCTTTCTTTGTTCCTAAAGAAATTACCACTAATTCCCTTCTCTTGTTTGATAAAGAGGTTCATTTATATACAATTATCATATTATGGCATGATAATTTTAGTACTTAGTATGAATCATTCTAGCGATCTCTCCTATAGGAAAATATCCAAGTTTACAACCCAAAATATCAACAGCTGTTTGATCTTCCAAGGACCTTGTGAGAGTCAAATTTATTTTAACAGGGTTGACTTCAAGCCCCAAAACAGCCTGTCAAAACAGAAAAATAAATCTGCCCAGAAATAATTCAATGTCACTTGTGCATAAGATCATTTGCTTCTTAGCAGAAGTTGATAAAATAGGTTGTCCTATAGAACTCTTACATAATTTGAAACCATTCACAAATTAAAATCTTCTCAGCATCACTAATATAGCTGTCTATTAAATTCAACCAAGTTGCTTTTCATCTCATTGATTTCCAACATTATCACTCAGTCATAGATCACAGTCCTGTAAAAGTTAAGAGCAGAAGAGAGGAGGAGAACTTGGCTCAACATGTCAGTTACTAGTCTACAATCAACACGTTGTCCACAGCAAACAAGAGGGATGTGCTACCACTCTGATCAGAATAACTAAAAAGCATACAAATTGCTATTCCAAGTATAGAGGCCGATAATTTACAGCAATGGAGAAGTACCACTTCATAAGGCACCTTCTGCTTTGCAACCCTGCACTTGTAAGCACCAATGTTTATAATGTCATGCATCCATTAGTTAGCTCCTCCACTTTGGGCTTGCAGTGAGGAGGATAAAGATCAAAGTCTCCATTATCAGCCAAATTAAGGAGCTTAGAATTAAGCATGCAAAAGTCATGGAGATCTCATTTTCAAACAAAAAACCTGCCATAATCTGCGGAACATATGTAGCACTATAACTTGCAAGCTTAAAACACATTAGGTATTAGCGGAAACGAATACTTCAATAAATGTTACTCACATGTACAGGATTATTTTCCACAGTAGTTTGTACTTGCAAGCTCATACAGTTCTCTGATACTTTTGCCTCCATAAGTGGAATCAGGCTCAGCTTCAGGTTCTTTGGAATTGTGGGAGAATCCATCCAATACATGTGTATCTAAGATAATTTAACTCAAAACTGATCAAATAAAAATAGCATGAGCGAACTCAGAAACTGACCATGCAAGTACCAGTATAACCAGGGATTTTGTCAAGTCCTCTACTCTTCATGTATGAGACACATGCATGCCCAAGGACAAGCAAATGACACATAAAGATAATATCTTCCAGATTCAGCAGGGAAAGGAGAATCTAAATCTTGAAAAATCAATTTGAAAGAAGCTGAACGTCTGAAAGAAAAGAACTAGATCCTGAGACACTGTCAATTGATGAACATGCCGTTCTAATGGTGAAAGGTGAACTGGAAAAAAGTTATGCTAAGTGCCATTTCATGCTTAGATTTAAACAGCATATCAAGTGAAAGGCAAACTCGAAAAAACTTATCCAAAGTGCTATCATATCGTGAAACAATTTCTATGTCAAAAAAGAATTAATCAATAATCGCTGGATTAGAATAGTCACACTGCCTCCTTTCTGACCTAAACACGGAGATCTAATCTGTTACTGAAATAATAGGCATATAAGAAAATCCAGCTTCCCAGAGGTCTAATTTTCAAATTTGCTTTGAATTATTTTCAATAAAATTAGACTTAGATCATATTCGAATTCATAACCAAATCTATACGACATCAAATAATAAAATGTACAAAAATCTCAAAATTCTCACTAGGCCATCTCTGCACTTTCTGTTGATCTGCTTTAGCAATTATGTTGATCCATCAACTAAGTTGGGAGTGACAGCATTTCCTTCACGGATCCTTTTGGTCAGATCTGAAAGAAGAGCATATTTGTTGCTTTCATAACAAGCAGTCATAAATGCAGCTAATGTTACACGATCCACTCTGGTTTCCTTGTCAGTTAATTTATGGAAGAACAGTGCTGCCATTCCCACTTTTTTCTCAGTGCAAAGCTTCCTCACTAATGTATTCACAGTTCGGATCCAGAGTTTATTTTCTAATCTCTCCAAAATTAGGAATGCATTAGCAGATTCATTTTTTTTGCAGTACTCATAGGCCAACGTCAGTCGAGTAACCTCGCATGGGGTAAGTCCCTTGTCTAGCATCAAGTCGTATAGTCGACGAGCCTCCTTCAACCTGGACTCTCTGCAAAGTCCGCTGATCAAAGCACAGTAAGTGATACTGTCAGGAAGACATCCATGGTCACTCATCCTGTGGAAAAATTTTATTGCTAAGTTGGCATTCCCATCCCGACAGAATCCACCAATCATGGATGTGTAGGTTTTTTTGGTAGGAACTAACCCGAGCCTGATTGCTTCTTTAAAAATCTTTTCGCTTTCTTTCATTCTCTTTTGCTTACATAAGGCAGAAATCATTATGGTGTATGTGTGTATATCAGGTTGCACAGCAAGTTTAATCATCCTGCTCAGAAGTGCTAGGGCTTGCTCAATGCTGGCCCTCTTGCACTGCTCGTTTATGAGTATGCTATATGTGAACAGATCAGCTTCCAGTCCACTTCGGAAACATTTTTTCAGCATTTTACAAGCCTCTTCAAACCTACCCCTCTTACAAAGACCATCAATAAGCGCATTGTACATACAGATGTTAGGACTGAAGCCCGCATCTGTCATTATGCCCATTAACTCATATGCTCTTTCAAAATTCCCACCTTTACAATGGCCATCAATGAGAGTCGTGTATGTATTGGTGTTAGGAATCAATCCTTGTTCTTGCATTCTGCCGAATAACATCTCTGCACGGTTCATCTTGTTTTCTCTGCAATAGCCACTAATCATGGCAGTGTACGTAAGCACGTTCGGTTTGTAATTTTCACTCCGGACTAGCTTAAGGAAGAGTCTAAAGGCCTTATCACTCCAACCCTTCTTGCAGAGACCATCAATTAATGCCGTATGAGTATACACATTTGGCTTCCAACCTTTTCTAACCATTTCTTCCTCCAGGTGCTCAAATCCTTGCCTGATGCTGCCTTTCTTGCATAAGCCACTAATCAGCGAGGTAATATTTAACACATTCGGTGTCAAACCCATATCAGCCATCTTCCGGAAATATCAGATAGCTCGAGTCACAAACCCCTTCTCACAAAACGAGTTGGTGATCAAGGTAAGAATAGCACTATCAATAACGAAATCTCTATCAATCAGTTTACTCAACCAAGCGTCTGCCTCAAGAATACTCCCCATTCGACAGTAAGCAAGGACCATCAGCTTGTGACTGTTAGGGTCAGGACGAACCCCTCTCTCAGACAAATAATCAAACACTTTCTCTACATAGTCAAGAAAACCCCTTCCAATGGCGACTTCCATGACGAAATCCATCAAGCGGGTAGTGGGCACCAGACCCACAATTTACGTTCAGACTGAGGCGCGGAGGCGATGCTCTCACGTGGGCGTGCTTGTAGTAAGCATCGCGCACCATCGAGCAAGATCGATGCGACGACAGAATGAGGCTGGCAGGACGGTAAAGAGCCGGGTTGCGGCGAAGGGCAGTCGCCGGCGGAGTGACAGAGTGCCCGGAGAGTGAATTGCGGGTGAAAGAGAGAGCAGGCGAGTGAAGTCGCCGACAGTGTTTGCGAGAGTCGCCGAGGTCGGAGAAAGTGAGGGGAAACCATGAAAAGATTTGACGACAGATGAGAGAGGACCTGACGATGGTGGTCTTGAGTTGCAGAAGGAGATAAAGATGAAAAGAAATTGGTTCGAGTTAAGCATGAAATTTTTTCCCCCGGAATATTTTCTGGTCCGAAATTACCTCCGCACAATTTAGGAAAAAAATGAATGCTCGACCAAAAATTTATAAAAATAAATTAGAAAAATGAATGGGAGAATGTTCATTCTATCCTCTGAATATGTCTTATTTTTTATTACATTTGATTATATTCATGCTTTTCATCAATCACTTCAAAATCTAAATCTCGAAAAATCTAACCTATGAATGTACATTTAAGTTACCAAATGTCCCACTCATGGGTGGTTAAGAAAATGATTTTAACTCACCAAGAAATAAATGACCAAAAATAAGGAATCATGAAAGATGTTAGAATGGAAAAAGAAAGAAGAAGAAAACGATTCAATGGAAAAGGTTAGGTGATCGATGCATCGTAAGGGCAAATGGGGATAGCAATGATATGGTATGCGGATTGGGCCACATATTAAGCCTGATATCAAAGTTGTTTATCGGCTGATCAATATTTTTTCGTTTTCATTAGCTTCTCCATTTGATAATGAAAATGATGTGGTTACCTCCACGCAAGGTACCTAGGCTACTTTTAGTCGTCTAGATTTCTAAATGGGATGGGACTAGATATGATAAGATAAAAAATCCATGAATTTCTTCATATCCCATCAACTGTTGGTGAACTACGGACTTAAAGTCAGATATCCTCATATTCTATTCAATCTACTATTTGGTGAATTACGGATTTAAAGTCGGATATGTCTAGGTAAATAATCGATTCATTCTCCCACTAAAGCAAATATCATCGACACTCAACATAGACACTGGTGACAGAATAATGCGCTATAGATTGACCTCAAAACAGTAGATGCAAAGCACAAGACCATTCGCCCACTCACGCAACAATCCAATCCATAGTTAGAAACTACAAGGCTCACCATATTGTTAGTAGCTCGCGTAGACTGCATTGTTCACCATGCCATACTGATCCAATTCATAGTCACGGACCTTGAGCTCCACATCAATGAACCCACTCATTCTGCGAAGAACGACAAAAGATTGCGAATCAATCATCATCACAAACCCAATTGGCGCAAGTAAAAGACTCATCATCGCAATGCCCAGACGGATGCATTTGACAAGAGCGGCGAACCTCATCAGTCATAATCACAAAAAAAAAAAAAAAAAAAAAAACTGAAAAGCTTCAATTTTCCCAAGCAATTAGCCACGTTCTCCTCAATCAATCCCACCCCCACAACCGCAAGCAAACAAAAAAAAAAGGGACACCACACTACCAATCCCATAAAAAAAAGAAGTCAAAAACACAACAACGAAAAAATTCACGTACTTCCCCCGCATCCCCACCGTGCCAAAATGGGCCGCGACTGCCCGAACCTGGCGACGCGATAGGGACGATTGGGGCGCCAGCGGCCTCGGTGGCTAGGGCACAATCGAAGTGGGGAAAACATCGCTATGGGGGGAATCGATCGGGAGGGCAACCGACGGGCGATTGCCGGCGGACAGGGGGTCTTACCTTGGCTAGGAAGAAGGCTTTCGTAAAATTTCGATGAGAATCGGAGAGCTATTGAGGAGAAGACTTCAACGTCAATACTTTGGAAATAAAGAGTCATATGTGGGTGAACGACGGAGAAAAAAAAAGCGTAGGGTTTTATGTTTCGGATAAAAGAAATCCTATCTGACCTTATCCCACCCTTTTTTTTATCCAATTTATATCCCTTCTATATCCGACCTTATCATATTCTAGACAATTACCAAACACAGGATAGGATAAAACATATCCCATCTTGGTTTTTATTCGGTCGACCAAATGCAGCCAGTGTTTCGGGGTTCCTTGGATATACATCGTGGCACTTATTTTTCGCAAAAAAAAATAATAATAATAATAATTTTCAAATGCTTTATGTTGTTTTCTGCTTTACCCAGTACCTGTTCTCGCTGCTGAAGAAGAACAATGGGAGCATCAAGCGCCTGGTCATGGATATTCTTACTAGGAGGAAGGCTTGATAAGTTATGACCTGATCTGGTTATTTCATCATTCTCGATTTCCCTATATATCTTTACATAAATAAAGGTCATGATGAACTTATGATGTTTGGCTCAAGAATGTTTTTTAGTTTCAGTACCTTAGTAAGTCGGAACCAGTTTCAATGTCTCCATATATAAATATACTGTGGTAGTTATGCTTATTGCTACCTTATTCTGAATTTGGGGAAATTGTCAAAAAGATTATAACCTTATAATATGGTGGCCAATTCAATTCTTAAAGCAACTTTGTCAATTTACCATTGGAGTCCTTCTCACTGATTTTCATAAAAGGATTTTGGACTAAATTGATAAAAATAAGTTTAAGTTTGAATGGACCACTGTACAATAAGTTTATTTTTTGACAATTATCCTCTCTTAATTCTCTAGCACATATCACATGTAAACCGGTGATATACGGTAACCGGCAAAATTGCGAAGGATGGGTTGGGGGAGGGGGGGTGTCAAGGGTTCAAAACTTGGAAGGATTTTAGTTTTGGGCTAAAGCTTGATCAGATCTCTTGATAATCGATGAATGACAAGCAATATATATATTTGTTATCTAATAACTTTGTTATCTAATAACAGTTCTAATTCATCTCTGTTTACCGAGTCAATCCCCTCTGAGTCAAATCTATCTGAACTCAAGTGATTCATCAAAAGAGACCTTGAAATTACATTATGGATACAATTGGATGAACCCCTAGAGTCTTCTATCCCTTGTCAACAATATGAATAGTGCCATGACCTTAAATCTGGATTTCGTTGTGCAATCTACTGTAGACATTTTATGACTTCTAAAGTGTTAACAATTTTTGTAAATTTGGTAATCAACACTATAAAAAATGTTACATATCATTAAATGACATTGATGTTTAGCGGAAAAAAAACTAAATTTTAAATCAAAAATTTTTCTTTATAAAGTGTGACATATAAAAAGTGTCGCCCCGGATTAGATTGCATAAATAAAACATTGGTCAGAAAATCAATAGAACACTAATTATTTTCAAATAAAAATGAAAACCATAATTTTGGAGCACCAACTGTCAACCGCCCGCCGTTTAACCGTCTTTGAAATTCCACCGCCATTTTCTCACTATTTGAACACTGCTTGCTCACTGACCAAAAAAAAAAAAAAAACACACTGCTTGCTCGACTCTTCACATTCCTCTCTCACTCAATTTCAATCGATCGGTCTCTCTCCTCCCCCCAACACTCTCCGACGCTCTCGTGTTACTCTCTCGGTCTTCTCTCGCCGTCATTCCGAAGCAAGACTCCCCCTTAAGCCTTCTCCTTCTAATTCTCTTCGACTCCCGTGACGTTCCGATCCCTACTGATTGCTTAATAAACATTTTCTTTTGTGAGTATTCATCATCAATTCCATGGCTGTTGATGATTGGGGCCAGAAGAATCAAGTTCCCGTCCGTGTTTATTATCGTCATTTGGCAACGAGGACAAGATCAAGACGTGGCCATGCTTTTTGTAATCATCCGTTTCCTTTCGTGTGGTCTTTTCAGTCTTGTTCAATGAACTTTGAAATATTGTGTGAACATGGCATTTCTCACAGAATATTTTTTGTTTGTCTCTTCTCAGTCCAGACTTCGTGTTGGGAAAATATGGCTTCAAATTTGGTAGAACAATGAAGACGGATCTTTAGAGTACTCAAGTTAGACTTTGAGGCGTGATATCAGTTATTTGTCCCACAAAGTTGCTAATGGTTACTAGCAAATATCTTTCAGGATACAACAAAGTCTCAAATGAGAATACTAAATAGCATTTTTAGTATTTCTCTAAGGTCTCTCTAGGAAACAATTGAAAAGATGGCTATAGTTTTTTTTTTTTAGAAAGAAGGCTCAAAAATTAAAATGATCAAACTCACGTTCTTCTAAAAATGACATGTATATATATATATATATATAACAGTCTTAACAACATAGGCAACTCTTCGTGAAAGGTTGCAAAGTGAACAAATGTATCATTTCGAAAATTATCCAAATGAACAAAGGTGTCCATTCGTAAGAAGTTGAAAGAACGAACAATTGCAATCCTTCGGGAAAAATTGCAAACTGAACAAGTATCTTTTCCAAATGTTGTCTTGAAAAGACACAAACTAAAATTCTGCATAATAATTTATTTTTATTTTTTTAAAATAAATAAATTTTCGAATTTTAATTTTTTAATAATTTCTGAAAATTCTCAAAACCAAAAAACAACCTTTGAATTGATTAAAGTTAATAAGATAACCGTAAAAAGAAAAAAATAAAAAATGGGTTAGTGCTAATTAAATTGCGGGTGTGCTGAGTGCCAAGTGCACCAAAATCGTGCAATTATTCGCGTACCCATACGTAGGTATGGTGAGATCTAGCCCACACCCAATCATTCCTTTAGGTACACAAAGAAAACCCCACATTTATTAATTGGACTCACTTTCTCTCACTTTTCCTATGTAGGACAAGGAAACATGCACTTGGTTTGTTTTTACAAACAAACTTCCAGCAATCCCTCACTTTGTTTGTAAACCAAAGATTTCAATTAAAATTTTAAAATTGTATAGCCTAAATTTCAGCAAGATTAATATACATACATAAATGTCTCTTTCAAGTTAAACCTTTACTTAGTGCAAATATATCAAAACTCTATCAAAGTGACAAATAACTTGGTTTTAAACTTGTACTTTTATGTAATAGAACCGAACATACTGCACATACACTAGCCTTTTGTTTCGGCAAAAAGTTTTATATTACTCCGCACTATTATGACATTGTGCTTGATCTTGTTTCATGAGCTCTCTAGAAAACAACCCTCACTTTTGTAAAAAACGGCACCACTTCTAAGCTCATATAAGTGAAATGTCTACCATGTGTTTCTGTTACTATCAACACATTACAAGTTTGTACTATGCTTTATTAAGAATTCAATTCAACCTACAAAACGTAACAGATGATACTGACTTCTCATATCAGGGCTACGTCAGTATCAAACAATCACATTCAATAACTTGTTCTTACCCATTAAACCTTGTAACTAGTCATATCCTAGAAAAATGTCGGGTTACTCTTATTGGTGATTTCAATTGAATGGTTTCAGCCACATTTCTTGTGAGGTCATTATTACAATGTGTCTTGGTAAAGTCTTCATCAATAGATCGGCAAGATTATTACTTGACCTCACGTATACAATTGTTATGGTACCATCTTTAACCAATTGTCTAACATATTCATGTCTTAGATTAATATGTCTAGACTCACCATTATATGTGCTATTATAGGCTTTTGCCAAAGTAGTGATAGTGGATAGAAATAAGAGGCATAGAATTAGACCATAATTTGATATCCAACAATAAATTCATAGTCCATTCGGCCTCTTTCCTAGCTGCCGGTAAAACAATAAATTCATATTCCAATGTTAAGTGAGTTGTACATGTCTGTTTATTACTTGCCTAAGATACAACACCTCCAGCTAGTGTGAAAATCCATCCAGAAGTGGAACGCTCATCTCCCACACTTGTAATTCAACTAGCATTGGTGTATCCTTTTAATACAGTCGGATAATTATTATAGAACAATCCTAAATTTTTAGTTCTCTTAAGATAGCCAAAAATTCTGGTAATAGCTTTCCAATGTTCTGTACTTAGATTACTAGTATAACTACTCAACTTGCATATAAAATAAGCAATATCAAGTCTAGTACAATGCATTACATATATTAAAGACCCTATAGCACTCGCATATTCTAATTGTGTCACCGCTCTACCGGTATTATGATTTAATTTAATATTGGAATCAAATGAAGTACTTATTTCCTTAAAACCAAGATGTTAAAATTTATTTAATGAATTTTCAACATAACTATATTGGCTTAAAGAATAACCCCCACTATGCTTCTTAACTTTAATATCTAAGATAATATCTACTTCACCTAAATCTTTCATTTTAAACATGGAAGTTATATACTTCTTAGTCTCAATAATTTCAGCCATATTTGTTTCAAATGTAAGCATATCATCAATATATAAACACACTAAGACACCATAGTCTTTAGTGAATTTAGAGTATATACACTTATCACCACTACTGTTGATGAAACCATTTGATAATATGACCGAATTAAACTTTTCATGCCACTGCTTAGGAGCTTGCTTAAGCTCATAAAGAGACTTAATCAATTTACATACTTTTCTTTCATTTCTAGGAAGAACGAAATACTCTAGTTGTTCCATGTAAATCTCATCATTTAAGTCTCCATTTAAGAAAGTAGTCTTAACACCCACTTGATGAACACAAATATCATAAATGGAAGCTAGAGCACAAAGAACTCGAATAGGAGTTATACGTACAATAGGAGCATACGTATCAAAATAATCTATTCATTCTTTTTGTCTATATCCCTTGCCCACAAATCTAGCCTTAAAAGCTTGAATAGAACCGTTAGAATGATATTTTCTTCTAAAAACCCATTTACACCGAATAGGTTTTGATTCTTTCGGTAAATCTACTAATACCCAAGTATTATTGGACATAATTGAGTTTATTTCATCATTCACAGCTTCTTTCCAAAAAGAAGCATCTCTAGAAGACATAGCATTATCAAAGCTTTTAGGATCATCTTCTAAATTTAATACTAAAGGATATTTATTTATCACATTATTATCTCCATCTCCTTCAACAAGAAAAACATGAGTAATAAAATCAGGATCTAAGTTCTTTAGTTTCCAAGCTCTAGTACTTCTCCGTGGTTCAATCATGTTTTTAAAATCATTTGTTTCTTTCTCTTGAGAATCTCTTTAAGTTTCCATAGATTTTGAATTATTTTCAATAATTTCAGAACTTGTAAAATATCTATTTTCAAAGAATTCAACGTCTCTCGATTCTACAATGACATTAGAATCTAAATCAAGAAGTCTATAAGCTTTACTATTTTTAGCATACCCAACGAAAACACTTTTGATAGCTCTAGGATTGAGTTTTGTTCTCTTAGGATTTGGTACTTGATAGTATGCCAAACACCCCCACACTTTAAGATATGAAAAATTTGATTTTCTACATTTCCATACTTTATAAGGGGTTATGTCATTTTTCTTGGAATGTATTATGTTATGAATATATCATGCAATAAGTAATGCTTCTCCCCAAAGATTAATTGGTAGCTTTGAATTTAAAAGCACACAATTATCCATTTTTCCAAGAGATCGATTTTTTCTTTCAGCCAAATTATTTTGTTATGGAGTATATGGAGCCGAAACTTGATGAATAATACAATGTTCTTCACAAAATGAAGAGAATTCATTTAAGAAATATTCTCCACCTCTATTTGATTGTAAAACTTTGATTTTTTTTTTCTAATTGATTTTCTAATTCAGCCTTATATTTCTTAAACATGGTGAATGCTTCATCATTCGATCTCATGAGATAAACATATAAAAACCTACTGCAATCATCCACAAAAGTAATAAAATACCTTTTACCTCCACGTGTTAGCATACCATTGAATTCACATAAATTACTATGAACCAAATCCAATAAATTCGAATTTCTTTTAACACTAGGAAATGGTTTCTTAGTAAGTTTGGACTTAACTCATACTTCACATTTATCAAATTCGCCATTGAAATTTATCAAGTCTAACTTCTTCATATTCTTCAAATAACAAATATTTATATGTGCCAACCTACTATGTCATAAAAATGCAGACTCAACAATATAAGCAGAACTAGTAATATTATTATTGATACTCAGTTGATACATGCCATCATTGGCATAACCCTTTCCAACAAACAGCCTATTCTTCGATAGGATAACCTTGTCGGATTCAAACAAAACTTGAAACCCCTTCTTACAAAGTAAATCAATTGAAACTAGGTTCTTCCTAATTTCGGGTATAAATAACACATTAAGAAGAGTAATTTTCTTTTCGGAAGTGAAGTCTATCTCCATGCCTTTTTTAGCAACATTTGCAAGAGTATTATTCGCCATCAGGACCTCTTGAATATTTGAGTTAACAATCTCCTCAAATTGCTTAAACATGTATTTGTCCTTGCACAAATGGACTGTTGCTCCAGAATCTAACTACCAACTGAATTGGATAGTGGTAGAATTAATTTTAGAAACCATAGCCATCATATCATTAAATTCAGAAATTTTCATGTTCGAAAACATGGTTGAAATCATGGTCACATAATTTTCTTCAACTAGATTTGTATCTGCCTTCACCATCGGAATATTCTTGTCCTTTGAAATGTTCTTGCGGTGAATGCATTCCTTGGCTAGTGTCCATGTTTGCCATAGACAAAATAGCAACCATTTTTCTTCTTTTGTGTTCTCTTAAATTTATGCCCACTTTTTACTTTGAAGTTCTGACCGATTTTCCGTTTTCTTTCCACAGCATTCACTTTGGAATTGTATAAAACAGAATTATCACATAAAAGTGAGTCTTCCTCAATGCAAAGATGTTTCCATATTTGCTTCAAAGTAAAGTCCTCTGATTTGTGCATCAGCCTTTTTCCGTAGTTTTTCCAATTTGGAGGCAATTTCACAATAATTGCTCCAACTTGAAAAGCTTCTGGTCCTTTCGTACGTAGACTAGACTTCGTATATCTCCTATCCCTAAAGAGGTCCTCTTTTGCATGATTCGGCGGATTCGATTACAGCATATATATATCAATCTTAAAAACGTACGCAACTCTTCGTGAAAGGTTGCAAAGTGAACAAATGTATCCTTTCGAAAATTATCCAGATGAACAAAGGCGTCCATTCAGAAGAAGTTGAAAGAACGAACAATTGCAACCCTTCGGGAAAAGTTGCAAACTGAACAAGTATCTTTTCCAAAAGTTGTCATGAAAAGACACAAACAAAAATTCTGAATAATAATTTTTTTTTATTTTTTTTTTATTTTTTTTAAATAAATAAAATTTCGAATTTTTATTTTTTAATAATTTTCGAAAATTCTCAAAACCAAAAAACAACCTTTGAATTGATTAAAGTTAATAATATAACCGTACTAAAGAAAAAATAAAATTAAAAAATAAAGTGCTAAGTGCACCAAAATCGCGTACCCGCACACGGGTATGGTGGGGTCTAGTCCACACTCAATCATTCCTTTTAAGTACGTAAAGAAAACCCCACACTTATTAATTAACCAACTTCCTCTCACTTTTCCTATGTGGGACAAGGAAAATGCACTTAGTTTGTTTTTACAAACAAACTTCCAACACTTCGTTCAAGTGAACATCTTTTATGGCAGATTTGTGGCAACGCTACTTTCTTGAAGCTGGTGAGGAACATCGTGATGGTTTTCTTTTCTTTCATCTGCTCAAATTTTCATCTCCTTTCACCTCAAGTCATTTTTCAAGTGTTGATCTTATTATATTGGTAGAATCGAAAAGTTTCGTCAAAGTGATCAGCATGTATTTGTTGATGACCGTATCAAGAGGACCTTATTGTATGTTAGCTGCTGGGCATGCACTGACGATAGTTTTTCCCCACTTTGATGGCTGTTGTTTATTGGGGCCAAAAGAATCAAGTTCCAGTTCGTGTTTATCATCGTCATGTGGCAACAAGGACCAGATCACGATAGGGCCATGCTTTATGTAATCATCAGTTTCCCTTTGCATTGAATTTTCAGTCTTGTCCAATGAACTCAGAAATATTTTGTGTACATGGCATTTTTCACCTCATATTTCTTGTTCATATCTTTTCGGTCCAGACGTTGTTCAAGTGAACATCTTTTATGGGATATTCTTGGCAATGCCACTTTCTCGATCCTGGGTGAGGAAACATCGTGATGCTTTTCTTTTCAATCGTCTGCTCAAATTTTCTTCTTCTTTTGCCTCAAGTCAACTTTCGCGTGTTGATCTGATTCTTGTAGGTATAATGGAATAGTTTGTGGAAGTGGTCAACAGTTGTTTCTTGACTACTGTATCAAGAGGACCTTCTTTTAGGTTCTTGCTGGTGGGCATCCGCTGACCTGTTAAAATTGTCTTCAGCGACGATACAGATGTAGGTAAATGATATGCCTTGTTCTTGGTAATTCTCGTACTCTCCTAGGAAAACTTACTTTTTTCTTTTTCTTTTTTGGATTGGAGGTAAAACTCACAGAATTCTTTTGTTCATTATGGATTTCTCTGGATCTCAGCGTATTAGGCTTGGGATGAGTGCAAATTGGACAATTCCAAGAACAGTAACTATCGGTGGAAGATCACCATCTATAAATTATCAAAATGTTTCATCTTCTCATGCCTTTTGAGTCCTGGAAGTCTCACTTGGTGAGATATCCCAGGATCAGGTACAATGCTCTCTGCAGTTAGAATCTTCTTTTACATATTCTTCTTTATGGATGACTGTTATCATATCTTGCATCAGCACCAAAACTTGCTGACTTGCTCATAAAAATGAATTAATTTGTCACAAGCTGCCCGTATTAGCAAGTGGATGAATGTTTGGAGCGAACACTGGCGTTGGGATTCCCAAACAGTTGTTATCTAATCATGTGGTACAAGTGCATTACTCGAAATCATTATGTAAGTTCTACCAGAAGTCAAGGCGGCCTGAACTATGTTTGCATATAACGCTTTTCAAGGTGTTTCCATTCCCAAAGGCATAGGGAGCCACTAAACCAGATACACAGCTGGTGTTGTACCTGGTACTGGACTCAATCAATGAATATGGCAGCTACACAGGCAGCCAGGAGGTGGTTCAGCATAATGACTCTGTTGTGAAGGACTGAGGAATAAGAACTGAACAACTTGAGCTGAAGTCAATCTTGGATTTATGAAGGAGATCAGATCAAGTCATGACTGGAAGGCTTGTCATTTTGCGGTGGTCTCTGGACCTCGCAGGCTGTGGAAAGAATTTACTTGGTCACCATTGCCCACGGGCCAGTCGACTGACCCCGTTTCAAGTGAACTGACTTTGAAGCTTCAATGGCTAGCTTTTGTTTAGTTTGTTTCTGAAGATAGTGAGGTATATATTGAGTATCTTTAAGGGGTCAGAACACTTGTATTCTGTTGGAGATTGCTGAAACATTTGTGAAAATGGTTTGCTATTGTCCATTGAGAGACAATTATTTGTGCGGGTTATGAATTCAATATGTAATGGAGTGTTTGGCTCCTCATCAACCAAACTGTAAAATTTATTTGAGATAGTGGATTTAAACTCACGCAAGGCTCAAGGAGTGGACATAGGCATCGAGTTTGGGTCGAACCACTATAAATCAATTGAGCAATCCCTTACTCCTACAATTTGATTTACTTCACTTGTTTATATCCTTGTGCTTGGTCTTGCATATCATTTCAGCTAGGGGTGATCGGGTCCAAGGTGGATAGGGTCTAGACCTGGACCCTGTACCCTATGCTGTTATAACCGGTTCCCCTTATCTGGACCTTATATCCGACCCTATTTGTATTGGATCTTGTACCTGACCTACCCTGTTTTTCTAATTCGGTTCCAGGGTCAACCCTGTTTCCATTGAACATGTTTTGCAATCTTGCGATATCCTATACGACTTTAAATTTTATATTAATACGTGAGAAAATAACGTAATCCTTCTAATTTGTATTGAAACATTAAGCACTTATAATAAATAAATACACGAACTTTTTGACTAAACGAAAAATTAAGGATCCATAGGGCTAATTATAATAAATAAAATTATAAGGCAAAGAATTAGCTACAAAAATGGGTCTAATATTAATCTTATTCCCACAACTATTACATGAAGCTATTCATTTATGCAAGCATAGCTCCTCCTACAAAAGAGAAATTAGGTGAGCCAATCCATGTGATACATAAGAATTTGGTAGCGACGAACATCGTCCGTTCGTTAGACGGTGCGAGAGGGAGCCGATGAGGGAGGGAAGCAAGTGAGGAAGATGAATGACAAAGGAGTAGTGCCGTGCTTGTTTGAGAGAGCCAAGACGAAAAACGTCGTATGATTGCAAGAGTAAGAATAGAAATCGGGAGAAAAAAAAGGTTTTGGATCTCTACTTACAAAACCGATTCGAGAACTAGTTCCAAAACCGGTCCAAGAACCGATTCCAAAATTAATCCAAGAACCGGTTTCCAGGTGGGTAATCACTCGAAACTTGTTCCTGGACCGGTTTAAACCGGTTCCGAATTTTGGGAATCGGTTCCCGGACCGGTTTCAATGGCAACCGGTTCCCGACCCTATTTTCCGAGTGGGCCGGTCCGGGAACCGAGTATACCCGGTTCGGTTGCACACCCCTAATTTTAGCATATTTACTTTAGTTTTTCCTTGTATAGTTTGGGAGAGAAGTCATGAGTTTTTGCTAGAAGGAAAATACGGATGTTGGCTTAGCTATTCAATAATTCAGTTGCTTCTTGTTTTCTTTAATGGAATAGAGAAAGGTTATTCTTAGGGTTTATAAAAATGAATGATGTCTGTTGAATGAGGAAAACTAATGACAAAATTACCAAAGACCCATTTAAATCCCCTTGATCTAACATACTGCTTTTAATCTATATTATTGGATCTCATTAAAAGTCACGTGACTGGTACATGCGTGTTTTTTAACCTAATAACATATGCAAATATTCAATAAAGAACAAAACACTCAAAGTACAATGAGTTGAATTATGCTTCTACATCATTCTCCTTGGGCTGGAAAGAGTCAAGCTTAGTGTTGAAAACTTTGCCGAAGTAAGCATGTCTATGAATCAACCTTCTTCATATTCTCTACCAAAATCCATGTAGAAAACATTTTAAGTTTTAGTTTTGTTTTAATGAAATTGAAAAATAATAATAAAAAATTTTAAAACTTAAAAAGACGAAATATCCCTTATCAGCCAGGTTTTTCTTTGAGACTGATATATCAACCTCAAATCCTTATTTGAAATAAGGTTCACTTTAGGCCTTTATTTGAGAAAATGAATGCACTTTGGGCTTTTATTTAAAGCAACGTCCACTTTAAACTTTTATTTGAGAAAATGATAACACTTGATATCATTATATGGAATTTTTCCCTTTAAAGTTTTATCAAACTATGGTGAATTTTTTACTCAATTAAATCTCTTTGGCTACATTTGTTGATCAGTATAAAATTAAGGATAGGTTTATCTTATCCTATGTTTAGTACATACTTAAAATATGATAAAGTTGAATATAAAAGAGATGTAGAACGGATAAACTTATTCCATAAGGGAGGTGGAATAAATATAGATATAATTTCTAATATCCATAATGAGAAAGTTTTTTCTCAAACGAAAAACTTCTTAAATTAACAAATTTAAAATTATATTTCAATATAAATAATATTTGAATTCTAATACAAGAAATTCAAAATATAAAAATATAAAAATTTATATTTTTAATTTAATATTATTTTTATTTATATATTTGAGTTTAATTCTATCTTATAATATAAATTACATATATAAATATATATTTATTACATATTTTAGGTGTTTCAGTATTTTAGGTATATTTTCTATTTAATAAAATTTTATTGGAGAATGATGAAGGGGCAAAAAGAAATAAAAAGAAATTAATTAAAAACGAGAGGAAAATAAAATGATAAAAAAAATGTCACAGGAGATTTTTGCCATTTCCATATGTAAAATTTGTAATATTTTTCGATTCACTTATTTTCCCCGAAACAAACTCTCCCTAAGTAACCCTATGTTACTTATTAGATTCCTGCTTGATAACTCAACAAGCACTAAAAAATTGATACATTTTGCATCGTGTTTGACAATCATAACTAGTTTTGACTTACATGATTTGATTAAGTCAACAAAAATCACTTAATTTGTTATGTAAGGTTGGGGTCAATTTCTGTGATTGGTAATAATGTTATATAATTCAATACTTGATATAATTTTTGCTGACACGACATTATAATTTTATTTTGGGCAACACTATTTTCACTCCTTATATAACTAAATCCACCCTCATTTTAACTAAAAATGTAATATTATCTTGACTTCCAATTGCAATCTAAAGAGGTGTTCCAAATTTATTTACTTCCTTCTTTTTTTAGGTTTTCTGTTTATGTATAGGATTCAATGTAAGAAGAGTAATACCTTGAAAAACTCAAACTGGTACATGTGTGAGAAATTTACCGCAAATTAATTTTTTTACTATGAAAAATCTCAAACTGGTACATCTATGACAAATTTACCCCAATTGACCATAAAAAATCATAAACTAGTATACTTATGATAAATTTACTCCAAACTAATTTATTTGACTGCCAAAAACCCTAAACTGGTACATTTATGATCGATAGACACTCCGTTAAATTAGATTAATACCACAAAAAATTACAAAAATTATATAACTGTGATAAACGGAGAGTAAAATTACAAACTAGTACACTAATAATTTGACGGAGGGTTTTTGGTAGTCGAATAAATTAGTAAAATGTGTACCAGTTTGGGATTTTTCGTGGTTAAACTAGTTTAAGGTAAATTTGTCACAAACGTACCAGTTTAGGGTTTTCATGGTATTAACCCAATTAAGAATGTTCCATGCTTGTTTTTGTTTATGGTTTTGTTAAATTTGAACTTATTGCCATTTAGAAAATAAAAAATAGCCTCTTTTGCATCATTGTTCTTATTAGAGGTGAACAGTTTCAAATTCCATACAGGTTCCTTATTTTTTGAAAGTAGGAACATATTATGCAAACCTTAGAACCTATAATCTACTCTATCACAAGTTCCAGAATTGGTTTCAGGTTCTATCTAAGTTCAACTTGTAGTTTGTTTCCGCAACTAATTTTTTCTCAGAAACGATTTTTTTTATTATGCTCCCAAAAACAATTTTTGAGCATTTGAAGGCGTTTGGGAACTATCCAAAATTTTTATTCCTAAAATATAAATGCATTTAGTAGGAGTATTAAATTTGTTTTTGTTTCTTTTAGTTTTTTAATACTTTTATTATATTTTTCTTATTTTTCTATTTTTATCTTTTATTTCCTTGTCTCTTCTTTTTCCTCCTTCTTTGGACCAATTGCCGACTGTTGACACCTAATTTTGGAAAAATAAAATTGCATTTTGAAAAGAAAAAATAAAAATGGGGAAAATTGATTTGATTGAATTATGCAAGGAAATATGGAATTCTGATGGATGTCCAGATTTTGTTAAATGCAGAAACAATTTAAAAATCAAGTGAATAAGGGGCAAGAATTTTATAAAACGGAATAAATCGGAGCAAAATCGAGTTGATTGCGAAATCTCGCTTTGATTTACAGCTTTGATTTAATGCGACAGAAGATGGAAACTCGAAAAATACCATTCAAGGTGGCCGATCAGAATTAGTATAAAAGAGAGTTTCATTTTTCGTAACCGGGGGTGCGAAAAAATTGAGAGAGAATCCGCTAAAAAATTCATGCAAGAGAGGGAGCAATTCAAACAAAAATTCGAGAGAAAAATTCATGCGAGGAAAAATCCTTCGTCCGTCTTGGTCAAAGGAGAAGCCATTTCTCTTTTCTTCCTCTGACAAGAAAAGGGAAAAGTCAGGAAGAGGTACAGAGAGGACGTGAGGGAGACGTGAGGAGAGAGAGAAAGAAATAAAATAAAATAAAATAAAAAGAGAGAGAGAAGAACATTGTTCTTCTTCATGCGGGTGTTCTCCCCACCGCCGGCCTCCGTCCTTGACTACCTGCGCAGCTCGCCATCACCCGCGAGCACCAGCAGCAGCTTGCTCGTCGCTGCTGATCGCCCAGCCGCGCCCCGACGACCGCGCTCCCACCCTCGCCAACGCCGCGCCGCTGCAGCACCCCCCGACCGTCGATCTCCGAGCTCCGCCGCGCCTCCGCACCGCCACCTCGCTGGTTCGCTCATCTCCGCCGCCGCACCTCAGCCCGTGCCCCGTCGCTGCGACCTTCCTCTGCCCCGACGTCCAGCGGATCCGCTGCTCGACGCCGCCGCCCGACGACCCGCAAACCAGCTCCGATCTCCGCTGCCCCGAGCTCGAGCCCACCTCCGTCCATCGTCGATTTACCCCCCCGTAGGTAGTTTTTGTTCTTTTTATTTTATTTTGTTTTACTTTTATAGTTTAGCTTATTTTATTCGTTATGTTATTTTTGCTCATTTCATTTGATAGCATTTTTAGTTTAGCTATTTAATTTGTAATGGTGGATGTTAATATTTGTGAATTTAGTATGCATTATCCATAGGGATTTTGTCCGAAATTAATGTAATTATTAATTTGACCCGAGAGACATCGGATCATTTTTCTAATTATTTTTTAATTTATGGGCTTTTTGATAGAATCTCAATCATAATAATTACTTAATTTGGTCCGTAAGACTTCGGACCAGATTTTTTAATTATTTTAAGTTGTTGTGATGATTAGGGTTAAAATAATTGTTAATTTAACCTGTGAGACGACAGGTTATTTTTTCAATTATTTTGATCCTTTATTTAGTGATTATATTAATTGTTTAGATTTAACCCTTGTTTAACAATTATTCAACTTTAAAAAAAAAGCTAAAAAAAATAAAAAAAATCAAAAATCAAAACATTCAAAAAGATTTGCATGAGCATATAGGACATTAAGGTTTAATATGATAGACACGTAGGTTTAATTAATCAAATTTTAGGATTATATTTTTAGGACTGCATTTTTAGATATTTTAAAAGAAATAATTTAGGATTAGACTTAAATAGCCTTTTTAGAGTTTTAGATATAATTGGCACATTTTCATCCTCTTTTTAAAATAAAAAAATAAAAATAGTCTTCTAAGACAGAATAGGGTTTAAGTCAAATTAATCCCAAAAATGGATTAGAAGATTATTTTTAGATAGATTAATTAAGGTTTTCATAAATTCTGAATTTCAAATAAAAAAAATGCAAAAATACTAGATGCATGTTAACCAGTTTGCATAATAGAATCATTTAATCAGAATTTGTTAATTAGTGAAATTAGGTCATGAGGTGCATGTTAATTAGTTTGCATAATAGGCCCATTTAATTAGAATTTGCATATTAATAGGATTAAGTCATTTAGTTTAAAAATGCATTTTTATAAAATAACTCCAAGAAAATAAAAAAATGGTTGCTGGCTTTGTGTAATGCAATTTATTTATTTGAATGTTTTAAATAATGGATGAGCACCCGTGTGGTCACCACATTTGCATGTTAATAATTTAGGTTAAAATAAATTAGCTGCTTGCAAAAACATTTTGAAAAATTTAAAAAAAAAAGAAATGGTATCGAAAGGGCATTAGAAAATTCTAGTGTAACCAAGTCCCCGTACCCTTAGTCTCTGGTTCGTAGGAGTAAAATAAATCTCCATTTATTTTACTTAGGTGTCTAATCGACCTACCGTAAACTGATTAGTGGCGACTCCTAGTTAATAATCTTGCATATTAAAAATTTGGATTTAAGTCGCGAATTGGTATGGGCTTGGGAGAGCCCGAGCTAAGTTTAAAAGCTTAGCAGTCCATTAACCTAGTTTTAGGTAGTGCACCCGAAAATTAGGTCGCGACAGCTTGGCGACTCCGCTGGGGACTTGTGTTAAAACACTTAGTGGACTTAGGCCAATTTTTCTTTTTCTTTTAAAATGTTTTTGTTTGGCAGCGAGGATCCCAGGTACGTCCCTAACATTTCTAAGGTGTTAAATGTTCTTGCAGATGGGAGGTATAAGGGGAGTAGTTTATGCTAACCTTTGTCTTGTAGGTTGGAGTGTGGGATTAATGATTTATTTTTCCACGATTAGAAGTGTTGTTTGCATTTAAACTGTTGTGCATGTCTTATTGTTTTTAGCACTACACTATTGCACACACAACCTGTGGTCGGACCTGGGCTGCGATAGGATTTCTAGGAGGGTGTTGAGAAGGATACTTCCTCCAAAGCGAGACTGTTATGTAGAGGTTGACCTTCTCTTCTCCGAAAGTCTTTTCATGGTGTCGAATATGTTTGTCCATATCCGCGAGACTGCGTGACTATTGGACATTCCATTCTACTGAGCCGGAGTTATGGGGACCTGACACGTTAATGCGAGACTGCAACGGTCAAATCATCCTCTTAGCTCCACTTTGTTAAGCCATTTAGATAGAAATCGAGCCTCACATCTCATGTGCATGTCTATGTGATTGCCGTTAATTTTCCTTGGTGAAGTAAGTCCTCTATCCTTATATCATGCAATTTATTTTTTGAGTCAGTCCATGGCAATATAGGTCAATCATTGAATTTAATTCTTTTGTTAGTTAGAAATGAAATGAGGGAAATGCCATGTAATGAATCATTTAAAAAATAACAAAAACTTTGGAGAATTTGTTTTCAATTCATGTCTTTATTGTTCTCATTATGGAGTTTCAAATCTTGGCCATTCCTAATTTGTGTTTAGGAAATTTGGTTCTTGCTAGGGTGTCCTATTTTATTTTCCTAGTTATTTTTAGGAAATTCCCTTCTTGCACAGACTTTTCATGAATAAATATAAAAATAAAAAAAATAAAAATAAAATCGATTAGATCATTGTCATGGATTGACTCTCCATTTACACCTCATGCTTACATGTTCCCATTTATTTCCTTCAGGTGATTATGAAGCGATCTCGCTCACCCATCCGTACATGGTCGAGAGCTAAAATGGCAGATCGAAACGAGGCGCTGGACCGTATCATTGACAATATGAACAAGCAAATTGCACACCACCAAAATCAAGTCAATGAATTGTCTGCTACTGTGACTTTTCTCATCAAGCAAAAAGGCTGCGATGACATAGGTACTCCATCTTCAATAAGAATCTGCGACTCGAAGAAGAGAGCCAAAAGAACTTTTGAATCGTTTCATTTTCCCGAGGTAGCTGAATTTGATGCCACCATGAAAAGACTAGTAACATATCTAGAAGGAAGGATCTCTGACTTGAAGGGTTCGCATCACACGAGTAAGGAGGGTGAAGAACTCAAGCATACATGATTCATGGTCCTAGTTAGTTCACCTTCCTTGTTTAATTAAGGGGATGCTCGGTTGCACTTCCCCTGCGTGGGAATTCTTATTGCTTTTTAGGAATTGTTTTCGATTTCTAGGAATCATTTTCGATGTTTTCTCTTTTTAGGGGTTAGGAATCACAATTTTCATTCCAATAATGTAATTCATTTGATTCGATTCAATGAAATTACAATTTTATTTCAAATTTTGAGGACATGACGGGGTACTCCAAACCAGTCCAATGACGATATCCAACCATGAAAAAATATCATCCACGGAGAAATCCTGAGGGCTGGACTTTCTCATGCTTCCTTTCAAAAACTTTTTTGAAAACAACAGCGTTTCATTGCTAAAAAAAAAGGGAACAAATTTTTTTTTAAAGCTTGTAGTAGATTAAACCTGTTTGTTTGTCTGACTCATTTGCTTCTTGTCTCAGTGTATAATTCTATAACTTGTTATAACAAGGGACATCTGAAAACAGCGTATCAAGTTTCAACGATCATAAACTTGGCTTGTGATCAACAGTCTTAGAGCGCATTTACAGTGAAAAAAAAAAAAACAGATTTGGGGCAAGTAAAAGAGGACCATTTATTCCCTGGTGGAAAAGTTAACAAATTGGGGGGATGACAGGTTTTGATAATGACTCGACTGGGATAAAGTCTCAACTCGAGCCAAAATGGATGTGCAATTTGAATTTACATTGATGTTGCATAGTATCATACTAATGCATGTTCTCTTGTGCAGGGGCAAAAATGGATTTTCAGTCTTGAATGATAGGGACAATCTAAAGACATCAACTGTTGAGGCAATTCCCATTGTAGAGGAATCCTTGAATGAATGCTTAAAAACCATTTTGCAGTATAGAAAACTGTTTGAAGTTGACATGCTTAAAGCTGTTGAGTTTTTTTATAAAAAAAAAGGGTTTTGCATGATGACTCTTACATGTTCCACTAAAGAACATCAAGATGGACTAATTTAATGAATGATGTGGAATTGATTGAGCATACTAAATGAGACGAGTCGGGATGATGAAAGGCAAACCCTATCCTATACACAGTCCGATATTCATACACTTGTGAGATGAGTGCAAGAAGGTTCATATCCATAAGGTAAAGAGTTCTCTCGCAAAAGGTACGGCAACCGAAATGATGAAAGGCAATTCATTTCTCTTTCTCAAACACTACAGGTGATCAATTGCTTAACCCTTTTGAGCTCATACACTTATGGATATTCTTTTCAAATCACCCCTGTCAAGAATCACCCCACATCGGGGCAACTAAGAGATCAAATGGCATCATGAGGTGAGGAAAATGAATTGAAATTTTCTTGCTCTCACTTGCATCAATCTTCAAGTCATGCTATTACATTGAATTCATGTGTTAATTTAAGTGCCTTAGGATGACGAAGAGCATTTCTTTCTCTATCCTATATACTTATATCCTTTGCATAGCCCACTTGAGCCTACAATTTCATTTTTTTTAAACCCAGTTGATGATCATCCCCCACACTGGGGCAAGGCAAAAGGCAGATGAAGACTCTTGAAAAGTTCGAGTGTCATTCAAAGTGTAATTGCTTGACGCATGCATTGTGCGCAATAATTGAATTCAAAATAGAATTAAGGGGCATGAAAAAGCAATGTGCCTGGTAAAAGTAAGGCCGATGCCCATGAAAAGAAGTGAAGAAAAAATGCATGAGAACTAGGGGCCTAAAAAAGCGGTGTGCCTGGTAAAAGTAAGGCCAATGCCTATAGATGAAAAAAAAGAGAGTCAAGATAGGTGACTGTCAATTACAAGAATTGAATCCCAATGGAGCAATAGTCAAAGAACTCAAATGTGGAGTTTCTACAATCAATGGGGGACTTCATGAAGACAATCCCCCGATGGTCAAAAAGAAAACTGGTGGCAATGCCTAGATGATCATCAACTCACACCTTTTACACACATTTTGAGCCTAATGATCCTTTCATTTCTCAACCCATGAACCCAACTTACGTTACGTCCCTTACAAAGTCTCTTTAGATTAGGGCATTTGAATTAACGTATGAGTTCATATGTTTATAAGCATTGCTCGAAGAAGTGCGAGCAAGATTATTTCTTTGTCATTTTGCAGGATTCTTGACTTGTAAACCCGAAGATGATTACAAGACTATTCATTTAATAGCCTTGACTCAAAGAGTCCCTTTGTTAAGCCGTTGACCAAGCCCACATTATGGTCCCTATTAAAGACCTCTCAGATTGGTAAGATCGTACCACTTGCGAGAATACTCAGACCCACGTCGATATGACAAAATTGAGTGATTCGCATAAAATAGACATTTTAAATGAGAGCGAGTGAAAGTCCTTTCTAACCGAAAGTCTCTCATTTAGTATTCTTAAGAAATCCATGTCATGAGTGAAGATTGTCTTGAATGATAATTCTCTCCAGTGGAAATTTGGGTGATGCAAAAGTCATTATGCATAAACCCCGATTGAGTTGATGAAAACCTCACTAAATTTTGAAATGTGCATTCTAGAGTAGCTTAGATTGCTTATCTCTTTGATGAATACATATCAATTTTTGCTCTAAATCATGTCTGATAGGTAATTCAAGTTCCTTTCAGAATGTTTCATGATATTAGAATATGAGAAACCTCCACCATGAGGTGAAAGACTTCCACAAGATATCTAAATTCCAAAAGGCATATACCGAAGAATTAGAGATATCACCAGGTAAGTATCTCTACCATACTTTAAAATACTTGTCATTGTGCAGGTATTCTCCCTCGAGTGCATCGACACTTGACTTGGTCAAGTTGTCCCTTTATATTGACATGGCGTGCTTTCGTAGCCCAGAGTTCCTCTTTATTGACCTGGCGTGCTTTCGTAGCCCAGTGTCCTTTTATCGACTCGGCGTGCTTTTGTAGCCCGATGTCCCTTTATATTGACCTGGCGTGCTTTCGTAGCCCAGAGTCCCTCTTTATCGACTCGGCGTGCTTTTGTAGCCCGATGTCCCTTTATGTTGACCTGGCGTGCTTTTGTAGCCCGGAGTCCCTCTTTATAGACTCGGCGTGCTTTTTGTAGCCTGACGTCCATTTATATTGACCTGGCGTGCTTTCGTAGCCCAGAGTCCCTTTTAATCGACACTCGATGGAGTTGTCCCCCAAAGATTTTTCTCCAAATTCAATCTGATTAAGGCGACCGAAGAATGGTTCGGGTCCTGGTCAGATGATTTCTGTCGCAAGGCTGGGCGACCGAAGAATGGTTCGGGTCCTAGCCAAGCAAAACCTCAGTCTAGGCGACCGTAGAATGGTACAGGTCCTAGACAACATTTATTGCTCTAAGAGGCGACCGTAGAATGGTACGGGTCTTGGAAAGACAATTACCTTAATTCAGGCGACCGTAGAATGGTACGGGTCCTGAAAAATCAATTTTTCGTCAAGGCGACCGTAAAATGGTACGGGTCCTAGAAAACCTCAGTTCAGGAGACCGTAGAATGGTACGGGTCCTGGAAAATCTTTTTTCCGTTTAGGCGACCGTAGAATGGTACGGGTCCTAGACAACCTCAGTTCAGGCGACCGTAGAATGGTACAGGTCCTAGACAACCTCAGTTCGGGCGACTGTAGAATGGTATGGGTCCTGAAAAATCATTTTTTTCGTTTAGCCAACCGTAGAATGGTACAGGTCCTAGACACAACCAAACAATGCCACATTAGGCGACCGTGGAATGGTACAAGTCCTGGAAAAGCAGTCACTTTGTGAAGTCATGTTACTATTCTGGGCGACTGTAGAATGGTACGGGTCCTGGACGCGTAACACCAATTTATCTTGAGTTATTCTACCATCCCCGAAGGTAAGTAATTCTAGGTAAGTTCATTTATCATTTGCATTTCCATGCATCATATAAATTTCATTTCAAAATGGGACTCATCTTCCAAAAAAAAAAAAAAGTCACGTAGTACATGTGCATGATTAACATTTAGGTCTCAACTTATCTTTGAAGGCAACCTCTACGAGCTCACTTTCAAAAGAGGGGCAGCTGTTGACATCTAATTTTGGAAAAATAAAATTGCATTTTGAAAAGAAAAAATAAAAACGGGGAAAATTGATTTGATTGAATTATGCAAGGAAATATGGAATTCTGATGGATGTCCGAATTTTGTTAAATGCAGAAACAATTTAAAAATCAAGTGAATAAGGGGCAAGAATTTTATAAAACGGAATAAATCGGAGCAAAATTGAGTTGATTGCGAAATCACGCTTTGATTTACAGCTTTGATTTAATGCGACAGAAGATGGAAACTCGAAAAATAACATTCAAGGTGGCCGTTCGGAATTAGTATAAAAGAGAGTTTCATTTTTCGTTTACCGGGGGTACGAAAAAAAAAATTGAGAGAGAATCCGCTAAAAAAATTCATGCAAGAGGGGGGGCAATTCGAAAAAAATTCGAGAGAAAAATTCGTGCGAGGAAAAATCCTTCGTCCGTCTTGGTCAAAGGAGAAGCCATTTCTCTATTCTTTCTCTGACAAGAAAAGGGAAAAGTCAGGAAGAGGTACAGAGAGGACGTGAGGGAGACGTGAGGAGAGAGAGAAAGAAATTAAAAAAAAAAAAAGGGAGAGAAGAACACTGTTCTTCTTCGTGCGGGTGTTATCCCCACCGCCGGCCTCCGTTCGCAACTACCTGCGCAGCTCGCCATCACCCGCGAACACCAGCAGCAGCCTGCTCGTCGCTGCTGATCGCCCAGCCGCGCCCCGACGACCGCGCTCCCACCCTCGCCAACGCTGCGCCGCTGCAGCACCCCCCAACCGTCGATCTCCGAGCTCCGCCGCGCCTCCGCACCGCCACCTCACTGGTTTGCTCGTCTCCGCCGCCGCGCCTCAGCCCGCGCCCCGTCGCCGCGACCTTCCTCTGCCCCGACGTCCAACGGATCCGCTGCCCGACGCCGCCGCCCAACGACCCGCGAACCAGCTTCGATCTCCGCTGCCCCGAGCTCGAGCCCGCCACCGTCCATCGTCGATTTACCCCCCCTAGGTAGTTTTTGTTCTTTTTATTTTATTTTGTTTTACTTTTATAGTTTAGCTTATTTTATTCGTTATGTTATTTTTGCTCATTTCATTTGATAGCATTTTTAGTTTAGCTATTTAATTTGTAATGGTGGATGTTAATATTTGTGAATTTAGTATGCATTATCCATAGGGATTTTGTCCGAAATTAATGTAATTATTAATTTGACCCGAGAGACATCGGATCATTTTTCTAATTATTTTTTAATTTATGGGTTTTTTTGATAGAATCTCAATCATAATAATTACTTAATTTGGTCCGTAAGACTTCGGACCAGATTTTTTAATTATTTTAAGTTGTTGTGATGATTAGGGTTAAAATAATTGTTAATTTAACCTGTGAGACGACAGGTTATTTTTTCAATTATTTTGATCCTTTATTTAGTGATTATATTAATTGTTTAGATTTAACCCTTGTTTAACAATTATTCAACTTAAAAAAAATAAAAGCTAAAAAAAATAAAAAAAATCAAAAATCAAAACATTCAAAAAGATTTGCATGAGCATATAGGACATTAAGGTTTAATATGATAGACACGTAGGTTTAATTAATCAAATTTTAGGATTATATTTCTAGGATTGCATTTTTAGATAATATTTTTAGGACTGCATTTTTAGATATTTTAAAAGAAATAAGTTAGGATTAGACTTAAATAGCCTTTTTAGAGTTTTAGATATAATTGGCACATTTTCATCCTCTTTTTAAAATAAAAAAAATAAAAATAGTCTTCTAAGACAGAATAGGGTTTAAGTCAAATTAATCCCAAAAATGGATTAGAAGATTATTTTTAGATAGATTAATTAAGGTTTTCATAAATTCTGAATTTCAAATAAAAAAAATGCAAAAATACTAGATGCATGTTAACCAGTTTGCATAATAGAATCATTTAATCAGAATTTGTTAATTAGTGAAATTAGGTCATGAGGTGCATGTTAATTAGTTTGCATAATAGGCCCATTTAATTAGAATTTGCATATTAATAGGATTAAGTCATTTAGTTTAAAAATGCATTTTTATAAAATAACTCCAAGAAAATAAAAAAAATGGTTGCTTGCTTTGTGTAATGCAATTTATTTATTTGAATGTTTTAAATAATGGATGAGCACCCGTGTGGTCACCACATTTGCATGTTAATAATTTAGGTTAAAATAAATTAGCTGCTTGCAAAAACATTTTGAAAATTTTAAAAAAAAAGAAATGGTACCGAAAGGGCATTAAAAAATTCTAGTGTAACCAAGTCCCCGTACCCTTAGTCTCTGGTTCGTAGGAGTAAAATAAATCTCCATTTATTTTACTTAGGTGTCTAATCGACCTACCGTAAACTGATTAGTGGTGACTCCTAGTTAATAATCTTGCATATTCAAAATTTGGATTTAAGTCGCAAATTGGTATGGGCTTGGGAGAGCCCGAGCTAAGTTTAAAAGCTTAGCAGTCCATTAACCTAGTTTTAGGTAGTGCACCCGAAAATTAGGTCGCGACACCGACCACAACAATGGCCGACAATTGGCTGTGTGAGGTCTGATGAGCTTGCCGGAGGCTCACTTAGTCACTAGCAAGGCTTGGCTTCACCTAGATTTGCAAGGCTGAGGCTCATGGTGACCGAGTGAGCCTCTAGTGAGCTCGCCCAAGCTCACCTTGGCCTGGCAAGCTTTCGATTAGCTCACCGAACCTCACTTAGTCGATTGCCGGTGGTGGCGATGGTGGCCGACAGTGGCCGATGATCGACTAGGAGGAAGAAGAAGAGAGAAGGAGAAAAGAAGAAAGGAAACAAGAAAAAAAGAAAAATAGGTTAAGCTTGATTCTTGAATTGTTCCCAAGAATAAAAAAGTAACCTCTTTTTTTTTTTTTTCTTAATTCTCTTCTAAATTTATTTTAGAGAACAAAAAATTGACCAAATAGATTTTTTTTTTTTTGTTCATGAGAACCAAACAAAATAAAATTAGTTAACAAACAAACTCTTAATCTATTATAAGAATAACAACATGTTTTGGGTCACAAAAAATAAATAGCAAATAATCAAAAATCATAATTGGGTCCACTCCTTAAAAAATTTATAATTCACAATATACATGCTATTATTCTAACAATAGCCCAAAAAATAATTAATTAATTAATTATTTATTTATTATGAATTTTGGGCAAAAGTTGTGGCAACCAAGTCAGGCCTGAATTTTGACATCGTGTACAGGATGTGGGGTAGCGTAGGACTCTGTGTTTTCGATTCTAGATGGACTTTCTTTGGTAATTGATTCGTCTAGGAGATATAACATGCCAGTATAGAACAAGTTAATAGCTCGAACCCAATTCTTTTCATCTTATTCATGTTGAATACAAATAAACATCTGTATAAAAAAAAAATTCATATTTCTTAGACCAATGTATCAGGATTTAATATTATGATGACATTTACAGTCAAAAAAAGATGTTTCCAAAATCCTCAACCAATTTTTGTGACCAACCATCATGGACTCCACATGCTCATTCAAACCGAAGAAAATCTAACACGGAAAGGCCCGTAATTCATACATTAAAACTATAAATACTAGTACGAGCACTTAGAGGAGGGTGAATAGGTGTAAAAACAAATTCTGCAAAATGTAGTAAAAACCTTTACTTTTAACCTGAGTCTGAATAACAACAGACTTTTGAAACTAAGTCTGAAGAGCAGTGGACTTTGAGTGAGATCAGACTTTAGTAGTTAAATAGAAGTACGAACAAAATAAAGAAGTTCAGAAAAGAGAATAAGAATACAAGGTTTATAGTGATTCGGCTTAATCCAAGCTACGTCCACTCTCCTAAGTTAACAGTCTTCTAGTTGGATTCCACTATACAATCAACAAGAGATTACAAATTTGAGTGCAAATACTTAGTAGATCACACTATCTTACTAAGTCACTATTTTGGTATTTCTCTCACGATTACAAACGTTTACGCTTACCAAAGATAAGTGTATGATTGAATGTCACTTAGACTTTGGAATTATAAATTCTACGCTCCGTCTTTTACTTGCTCATTGGTCATTCATCTCCTTAAATACTCCTCTACTTTCAAATTAGTCGTTGGAGAATATCTTGAGGATCGTCTTCCAATCTACCCGTTAGACAGATCTGTATCTAGAAGATTTGGTAGCTGTTGAGTGATAAAAGTAGAATCCCAACAATACAAATAAAATCTTGGTTTCCATAAGTAGAGCTTCTTTGTATAGAAAGTTATTATATTTAAGATCCAGTTGTCAATCAATTAGATTGAGTCAATCAAATCAATCTTGACGATGGGGGCTTGTGTTACGTTCTATCGAATCTGGATGTAAACTTTGAGTGCAATAGACTTTACAATCTGGGTCTGAACATATTCTGCTTCTGAACAGATTTAGCTTTAAGGCCTAAACATAGTATGAATAAGTTTAGCTTCAGCATAGAGTTTGTTTTTTAGTTTAACTTCAGCATATAGTCTGTTTTCTAGTTCAGCTTCAGTATAAAGTCTGTCTTCTAATTCTTCATTCTCGTTTAGTCTGGAATTTGTCAAATTGAGCAGACTTTTGATGTAGAACAGACTTTGACACTAAAGTCTGGCAGTCTTCAAAATTTGACATAGAAGTCTGGAAATCTTCATAATATACTTTGGACATGTGTTACGTTCAGTCTTCCGGTTCTTCCAAGTATAGATTTTGATAATATCATTTACATGTTCTATCATCTACATAGTCTATTACTCAACCATCAAACACGTTAGTAGCCTTTGATTTACATATTCAAAACATAATAAGATATTTCTCTAACAATCTCCCACTTTTTAATGATGATAAAACAATCTCTGAATATGTAGATTTGTAAACACGCTTTTAAAAATATTAATTTAAATCAAAGAATATCAGAAGATAGCAAATAAATTGAGCATAACAATATATAAAAAAAAAATTGCAGCTCGATATTATGCAATAAATAATATCAACCAATCAACACATATGCATATTCATATCTTCTCCCCCCTTTTTGTCATAATCAAAAAACGATAATAATAGAAAAAGTATTACATAGAAAATGATAACAAATATCTTGCATGAATCACAATTTCCAAAAATCAGCTTTTATAAAGTAAATCAAATATTAAAGATATGCAATATAGCTCACTTCCATCATATATATCAGCAACTATCCAATAAAAATCATGGATGCATCATAAATGCACATACCCTTTTTGTCATAATAAAATGATAATATCAATAAGAAATTTGTTAATGACAAAATGTAACAAGAGATGCACTAACCGGATTTTGTAGAACTTAAATTCTGATACATTTACCTTTTCCTTCTTTTCATAACAAGATCACGATCAATCCAAAAAGATTTTTCCATAATTGATCAAAGCTCCCCCTCAATTTGTTGCATTTTTTAGGTGATCACGATTCTTCATTTCTTTTAGATTCACGTTCTCCTCCTATGATCATGACAATATTTGCGAATAGAAACAATTGTTACTTGTGCACGTTGAACATAATATTTTTCCAGTATTTCATTTGTAGCAACAACATCCGCAACGATCACTTGCATTTTGAAATTCAAGGCAAAATTTTATTTTCTTCAATCAAGCTCTTCTCGAATTCAACTTGCATAAATTTAACGAACTTTGTGCACAAATAAGTTGTAATAATATCCACGTAATATATAATGCTCTTTCTTCAAATAAATAAATTGAGTAACATATATAAGATTTAAATTCAGAGCTACTCAACATTTCCTACGACACATTAGGGATTTCCTTAACAATTTGCAAAAACTTTGCACAAGGAATAGAACTTTTGAACCTTCAGAAGATAGTATAGAATCTCCAAAATTTTCTAATCAAGCTTTACATATGAAAGATTCTATTGCCACCTGCAAAATCTTCTATAATAGATAATCATCTTTGCAAAAAAAAAAAAAAATCACGTAATATCTTCATTTGATTTGCAGATCAAACTTGCTAGTTATAAGATATCTTCTAAGAATAAAGCAAGAATATCCATAAATATGCAATAATATCTTTCAATATCAAACGGATTTCCTTAAGCATAAATCTCAGATATATATTATTGATGCACATCGCAAAAATAAAGCTGATATTTCTATCACGTGCCAAATCAAGCAATAAAATACAATGCCTTATATTTATGAGAAGAAATATTTGCAATATAAATGATAAGCATTCGTCTAAAATCAGCATAAATGCATGTAGAATTTTGCAAGGCCGAATGATAAAATATATATATATATTCTCTTACCCATGGTATATGTTTCAAATATACCATTGATAAAAAAAAAAAAATCATTACCAATCTTTGCATGAGATACATTTTTGATTGCATCATGATTTGCATAGATTTGCAATCATTCTTCCCTTAAAGAATTTCCTGCAATTAACTCATTTCCTTTTTGGTATCCATCAATTTGGATCATTCCATTTTGTTAGAGTAAAATAGAAAATCTTCACAGATAAACAAATATTCTTTCTTAGTTCATCATTACAAAGTATTCAAAAAAAGAATATTATGCACAATGATATTTTGAAAAATAAATGCTCACTTAGTCATAGTATGATAAAAACAAAGAGAATAAAATCCTTGAGTATTTAATAATATCTTAAAAAATAAATTAATATCACATAAAACCAATTTTCGCTTTGCAAAGTATGATTAAATCTGATAGTATAAAATTATTCCAAATAAATTCATTTGTTTCTAAGTAGTATATCAAAAATAATCACACGTATCAAAACAAATCACATGATTCTTTCTTCAATAAATATGCTCATTATAAAATCTAAATCAACCAAGGATATATTGAATATGAAGTATAAGGAGAAATTTTAAATTGTGTAATCAAACCAAATTGGGAATAAATATATATATATATATATATATTCCTTACCAAACTCTCCTTCTTCTCTTCCTTTATTTCCTACATAAATAACTCATTTTTTCTTTGGTACCCATTTTTTCTTGGGTCCATGAGAGTTAATATAGTATGCTATTTTTACCCAATCTTTCTTAATAGATCTCCAGATTTTAGGACATTCTTTCGAAAAGTGTTTAGAATCTCCACAATTTGAACACTTGATGGCATTTCCACCAACAAGTTTTATAAACACTTTTTGAAAATGATTTTTGTAAAACGCCTTTGAATGTCTTTGTCTAAGTCTCTCATTGACTTTAGGAAAATCTATTAGAGAATCATTTTCCTTATTGAAACCAAATCCCGACTTATTATAGTAAGGAACTTGTATAGAAAGGATATGCTCTAATGTTTTTAAACCATTTGAAAATCTTGTCGAAATATTTAAAAATTCTTTTTTCAAAGAATCATTTTCTTTGATAAGTAAATCTCAACTTTCTTTTGTTTGTAGAAAATCTTTTTGCAAAATTTCAAACTTTTCTTTTCGAGAAAGATCCTGTTGCTTAAGCCGGGAATTCTCATTTTTAAGTTTGGAGAGTTTTTTAAGAGAAGATTTGAGATTTAAGTAGAGCTCATTTATATACTTTGAAACTTTGATGGAAATTTTTGAATGGCTTACCTCGATTTCTTCATCGGATTCTGAGTCTGTGTCTAAGTCAGACTCTGATTCTAAGTCTGTATTTGAGTCAGACTCATATTCTAAATGTGCTATCATCCATATATTTCCTTGCTCATCATCTTCTTTCATTGTTTTTTTCTACCCATTCTGCTTGTATTTGTCTTCTTCCATCGAATCTCCTTCCTTTTCTACTTAGCTTTTTGAATTTCTTGATCATAAAAGCAAGTTTTTAGTCGTAGTCATTTTCTGAGTCTGTTTCATCAAAAACAGTGTTAGATACTAAAGCAATGGGCTTCTTACCTTCGAGATCTTCATTGTTGATTTGTTCCACTTTATAGGATTGAAGAGTGCCAATCAATTCATCAACGGAGAGTGGCATAATCCTCTAAGTCTCTCAGATTGAGGTCTTGACATGGTTCCAATCTTTTGAGAGACTTCGCAAGAGTTTGTTGACCTTCATTGGAGAAGAAATTGGCTGACCATGATATGCTAAACCATTTACAATTTCTGTAAAACGGCTGAACATATCTCCAATTGACTCTATTTGCTTCATCTTAAAGGATTCATATTGGCCGAGCATGACGTTTACTTTTGTCTCTTTTACATGATTAGTCCCTTCATATGTAACATGAAGTTTATCCCAAACTTTTTTTGATGTTTCACATGAAGAGATTCTATTATATTCAGCGGGAGATAAAGCGCTATATAAAGAATAAATAACTTTTGTATCAAGCGCTTCTCTTTTGGACATCTCCATCTGAGACATAGGAGTGGGGGATTTGCTTTCTTTGTTTTTGCCATTCTTATTTGATGTAGACGCAACAGTGTGATTGATTCATTTTTCCACAATATCCCATTGCAAGGGATCTCTGGATTTTAGAAATGCTTTCATTTTGTTCTTCCACATGTATTCATTTCCATCAAAATATGGTGGTCTTGTGTTGCTTTGCCCTTCCATAAGTTCTGGTGTCAAGATACTAGCCATAGAAGATCTTTAGCTCAAAAGTAAAAGCACTTTTATAAACCGAGCACTTGGCTCTGATACCAATTGTAAATGCTAGTACGAGCACCTAGAGGGAGTGAATATGTGTAAAAATAGATTATGCAAAATGCAGTAAAAACCTTTACTTTTAACCTGAGTCTGAATAACAATAGACTTTTGAAACTGAGTCTGAAGAGCAGCGGACTTTGAGCGAGATCAGACTTTAGCAGTTAAATAGAAGTACAAACAAAATAAAAGAGTTCAAAAAAGAGAATAAGAACACAAGATTTATAGTGGTTTGACTTAATCCAAGCCTACGTCCACTTTCCCACATTAACAACCTTCTAGCTGGATTTCACTATACAATCAACAAGAGATTACAATTTTAAAGGGATGAAGCAGTACGATTTACCTGCGTTTTCTCTAGAACATCCAATGCTTGCTCATAAGTCCACACCCATTGTTGCTTCTCCGATTTCATGTCACTCTCTCTTCGTATAAAATTTCTTCCAATGTCTATTAACCAATCATGCATCCATAATTGGTTATCATCTCTAATCTTTATCAAAGATCTTTGCTGGAGGATTGAAAGAGATTGATGAGGACAAAAGTCACAGCTTTCCCACATGTGGATCACAATTCTTTTATCACACCCAATGAAGAAACAAGCCACATCCAAAAATATATTTTTTTGGCTTTCATTTAATGCCTTAATGCTGATCATCAATTTCGTTTCAACATCCTCCTGTGGAAATTTTTCTAGCTGCTTTAATATGGCATCCCACTCCTCTATGCTTTTTTCCAGATAAAAGAGAACCAATGACCCCTAGAGCTAAAGGAAGGCCGCCACAAATCTTTATTGCTCTTCTAGAGTGAGAGATGTATTGTTGTATGGGATAATCTCTTCTGAAGGCATGCTTGCTAAAAAGTTCCAAAGAATGATTAAAATTCATGCCATTAAGTTCGTAAGCCCCATCAACAAGTGTAGGCACTTTGAGAATTCCCCGATCTCGAGTGGTAATAATAATCTTGCTTCCCTTACCAAACCACTCACGTTTCTGCATGAGCGCATCAAGTTGACTTGCATCATTAACATCATCAAGTAGAAGAAGCACTCTTTTAGAGCATAACCTTCTCTTGATCACCTCTTTCCCTTCCATGACATTGTTGATATCAAGCGATTTCATCTTAAGGATTTTTTATATGAGCTGTTTCTGCAAGTCTGTAATGTTTCATGTTCGCATGTCATAAAGGATGCAACAATTATCAACAAAATATTCATAAAGTTGATTGTACACAAATATGGCAAGAGTCGTCTTTCCCACGCCGCCAATACCGTGAATTCCAACAATCTATGTTTCATTGTTCTGTGAACCGATCATCCTTATGATTTCATCCACATCATTGTCTACTTTGACAAAGCAATCAGATACTTCCACGTAGGCAGTTCTCAACTTAGTCAGAATTTCATTGACAACTTCTTTCACAAATTCACCTTTGCCTCTAATAGTATTGGAGGAAAAAGCATCAAGACATTAGGTTTAGCTTAGCGAAATAATGCATCTAGATCAAACAATTTGTATGTGACATAATTAAATACCTGTTTGGCTTGTCATGGAGGTTCCATCCCATTAGTTCTCCAACCTCTTTAAGAGCAGCCTTCCAGTTGTTGATAGTCTCATCATTGAACCGCTTCTTGTGAGAGACAATGGCACTACTGTAGTGATCTTTCTGGTATTTGACCTCGGACGGTGCAACATCATAGAAAAGGGGCATGATCTTTTGTCCCCTTGTTTTCTTGCACTCCACCATCTTGACCAACTCCCTGAGGCACTATGCACTATCAGCATATCCTTTAGAAAAGATTGGTATTGAGATCTTTGATTGCTCAAATGCTTGGAGAAGCTGGTCATCGATTTTTTCCCCAGTACGGAGCTCTTCAGCATCCCTATATGCTCGAATTCCAGCATCAACCATGTTGACATAAAGGTAATCAGCAATGTCCGTACGAGTATCTGGTCCTCTAAAGCTCAAAAATACTTCGTAATCACATCCTGATGACTCTGTTGGAGAAATCTTTCCAGAATATTTTGAAACTGACAAAACGTTTCTATCAGTCTAGTCTGGATATTTGCAGACCGCCTGTTTAAAGTCTGAAGACTTTCTGATCACCAGACTCAGCACTCAAGACTCAAGACTTTTCTCATTGACAGTCTTTATGATCCAGTGACGAAGGAAATCCAGAGCCGAAGTTTATGGTTAAGGATTTAATCCTATTCTCTGGAGAAGATCTCTTGGTTGGATAAATATATCGGATTCTTTTATTTGTATCTAGATCAATTGAAGATCCGGTGGTTGACGAAATATTCTTGGAACGTTCTATTCTTGGAAACCAAGATCCTGATTGTATGGGCGAACAGGATTGATGGGCTATCGTCAGGTTCCTTTAATAGCTCGAATAATCTTTTTTGATTGATTCCGTCCAACGGGTAGATTGGAGGAATTCATTTGGTAAGTGCCAACGGTATGATGGCATAAAGGAGTATAAAAAGGAAGACGTTCTAGTTGTGTTGGTAACGTGATCGATAGAGAAATTCCAGAGTCTGAAACACCTTGATTATTAGTCGATACAGTTTGAGCGAAATTGTGTACACAGAGAGTGTCTATACTTGGTGATACCTTGAGTGAGTGTGGTAGATCATCTACACCTAGAAATCAAGGAAGATCAACGCTGTAACATCTCTTTGTTCATAGTGGAATCCAGCCAATTGGCTGTCAGTGCAGAAGAGTGGACGTATGCTTAAATCAAGCCGAACCACTATAAACCGCGTGTTCAATTCTCTCTTTCCTTTACTCAGTCTTACGTTGATTATTATTTGTTGCAAATCCTTCAACTGTCTAAGTATTGTGCAATCATCACGAAAAATCTTTTATATACCTATTCACCCCCCTCTAGGTATTCGTACTAGCTATATCAGACTCCTTCATTTCCTGATTATCAAAAGAGGCATTCCACATATTTATTTGTTCTCTGTACATGCTCCCCTAATAAGGCTCCATTTGTTACATAAGACATAAAATAGTAAGAACTGCTGTCAAAGCGGAGTTCAACCACAAAGGGTCGTGCAAATTCTCTATGCAACAACGAAGGCAAGCTTCTACTAAAAGCAAATGTGGAAATTAGTTTGAAGTCATTGTAAAAAGATATCGTGAGGCTAATATCTATCAAAAGCTTGATGCTAAAATAAAATAACTAAAGCACCTATCAAGGAAATAGAATTTTGGGTCTTTTGCTCAAGTCAATAAATTTTTCCATGTCCAGCTTAGCCCAGCTCCTATAATGCAGCATCTCCATGTTGAACTAACAATGATGCTAGTAATTGGTACATAAAACTTATTGATAGAAATTATTTGGAACATGAGTAGTTTACTTTTAATGCAATCGCTTGGAGACAGTTACCTAACAATTAATTCTATGAACTGATCCAATCATAACGTAATATCGAGATAATTCCTCTTGTCAGTGGAAGTCGAAGAAAACACTATAATTAGTTTCAAATAGTTTTTAACTTTCCCTTCTCTCTCATTTCATGAATTTGTATTAAAGATAACTAATTACATTGCTCCACGCCCGTACAATGCATAATAGCAATATTCTTAAATTAATAACAATAAGTTAAATGTCTTAATTTACCAACATGTTCATGGGTTGAAATTATTCTCAGTTTTTAATGTAGGGTTGGTAAAAAGCCAATCAGAGGCCTAAGCTAATTTCGTTGCCAACCCCGCCAATTATGTTACTCATAAAATTGGACGGCTATTATTTTTAAACCAGACATGCTTTTTATGTGTTAGTTCAACATGGAGAATGCTGCTTCAGATTCTTTTAGCAGGTACAAGGAACAATCGTTTGTCCTCTCCCCTTCACGAAGTACCTTGAGTTGAAGTTGAAGCAGGGCTTGGCTGGTCATTGAAAAACGTCTTTACCTGAGCAAAAGACCCATAATTCTATTCCCTCGAATAGGTGCTAATTTTTTTTTTTATTCCATCCAATTCAAGTGACCCATTGATGGAAATTAGCCTATTCACAAACACATTCTCTGTCATGGCCAATCTTTAGACCCTGTAGTAGAGAAAGATCAATCTAAAATCTATAAGAAGGGAACTCAAAAGAATGCTCAATTATAAGTTAGGGTTCACGAACCGCTTTTCCTATATTTTTGCTTTGGCAGATCTATGTTGAAATTTCATGAGATAATGAGGGTCGGTCATATCTGTGTAGAGTTCTCAATTCCTGGTTAATGTTTAGGTCAATTGTCTTTCGCATAGAGATGCTTATCTGTCATTCAAAAATACTCTTTCACGGCTGTCCTAGTCTTTCGAGCTTGTTGTTCCAGCATTCCCTACTCGTGCGGCCTTAGAAATTACAATCATGAGTCAGCTTTTACTCACATTGGCACAAGAAGTCTAGAGAAGGAAAATATCATTCAAAGAAGGATTCCACCTCTTCAATCTATCTTGAGTTGGCAGCTTATTCAGAATACAAAATTGTGTTTAGGTATGTTCGAAGTGAACCGGATCAGCTTATGCCTGGGCACTTCAGCAGATGAATATCAAACTTTAACCTACATATCAATAAAAAATTTTCCCGGTAGGAGAAGGCATCCAAACCATATTATGATACTGCTAAACATTTTGCTGCATTCCACATAATGCAGATTGAATAAGAAGTAGGTTCTCATACCTAGCAGTAGGCCACTTATGTCACGTACTTTTGCAGTACGAAGACTATCTGGATAAAATATATTACGAATATATTACATAATTCACCATTTGACAAAAAAAAGAAAGAATATATAGCAAAGGCTGCAGACTACACGAAGATCGTTCCTTTGCCGCTATGATGAGTGAACAAGAGAGCTAAGCAGCTAAGAAGAAGAAGGAGATGATGGGGTTTCGCAAAAAGTCAACCAAAGTTTTACATTTTCATGTCAAGCGGAACACGGCACCCTCTCTCTCTCTCTCTCTCTCTCTCTCTCATGAATTGTAAATTGTTTTTGTCACTCTTGGGGGTGTAGTGGGATATCGCCCTGTAAAACAGAATCACGAGACACGACAAGGGCAAAAGAAAAAGCATGCTTGGGACTTTTATTTTTTTGCAAATAATCTATAAATTTTAACTTAAAATACAATATGATTCATAAACTTTTAATTTAGTTAATGCGATCTTTAAATTTTTACCCAATATATAATATGGTCTCTTAATTTTTAATTTGCTTAATATTCCTTAAACTTTTAATATATGTTTAATTTAATTTTTGGATTATATGAAAATTTCAATGCTATCATTGATCTTAAATTAATGAAATAGCTACTTTGAACATTTTGGTGTAGTTAGAGAACTGTATTAGATATGTACGAAAAGTCTATGAACTATATTGAACAAATTAAAAGTTCAGAAATCATATTGAATATTAAAGTAAAGTTTAGAAACCGCATTAAATAAATTAAAAATTCACGAATCATAAAGTTCAGATTGTGGCATTATCCCTCTACTATTTGCCTTGTCGCAGCATTTTCATGGTCCAAGATAGGTACACGCTAAACTAAACCACATTCCACAATTCACAAGTTCTCTCTTTTTTTCTTTTTTATCTTATTCGTTAGAGTGTCTCCTACTAAAACACGATGACAACGCCCCAAAGGAGACAAGAGGATTTGGTTCTCTTCTTGAAATTCATGCGATTCAATGAAAAAAAAAAGATAAAAAAAAATACTAAGGAATCTTAAGTGCTTTTGAAACACTCTATAAGCAAGAATTGGGTGGGCTCGAATCTTGTGAGCCTAGCTCGCATCTATTGAGATCATGTGAGTTTCATGCGAGACATACTTCATCTAGTAGTGGATGTAAATTGAGCTCACATGCACTGTGCTAGCTACAATTTTTCATTTGTTTCTATTCGCTCAAGTCATATGCTATGTATTAAATTATCATTATTCTAGCAAGAGAAGGAAAAAAAAAAGTCATACTGTTTAACATAAGGTGCTTCATTTGAGTGGATAAGAGATTCATATACAAAGAACATTGAGTTGTTGATAGTTTAGGGAAAAATTCATCATATTTTTGCAGCATAGTGTTGTTATGATAATATGTGTGCATATATATCGTTAGATATTTTTGTCATATTCACGTTTGGTTATAATTATATGATCAAAGTTGATATGTGCAATCATCACATTTGAGGATATATAAAATCTATCCTTTTCCAAGTTAATAAATAATTTCTATAATTTTAGGCGCCATTGTTGAATTGATCTTTCCTTAAATTCATTCTATTTTGGAGAAATGAACTAGGAAACAGTTTCTCCTCTGTGCATGCACTATTAATATGGACTCATATGATAAAACTATGTAAATTAGCAAAGCTAGATACACAAAAATCATGTGATTTTTAGTGTATGTGCTTCTCAATGTAATTGAAAATGATTCGCGAAAAGAACTCAATTAAATTCTTTCTGTTAGATAAGTCAAATAGAAATTTAGTTTGACAGAGAAACATGAATCCCAAAGTTAGAGCAAAGATCGAGGCTTGCAAGTGAGGAGGACAGAGGTCAAGATCGGCATTCTCTGCTAAACCATTGAACTCGAAATTAAGCATGCGAATGATCTTTGAGCTCTCGTTGTTGACGGTTGTCTACAGCTTTTTATCCCATGTAGCCCATCATACCATGTGCAATTCAAATGTTGCGTAATTTCAAATCACTGACATATAGCGGCCACTACGCTTTCATTCTACTGATCTACCCCGAAATTGTTGCAGGTTTCAAATCACTGACTTGTTCAAGAATGAAAGAGTGGTGGACACTACGTGAGGGGCAATGAAATGTGATGTTGTTGCAACTAGAATTGATTAGCGGGAGACGCTGTTTAGGAGGTGTTCTCTCGGGCTTTGTAATGTGATTTTGGTTCCTGAAAAATGAATTTGTGATGCCCACGAACAAAATGAATAGGAATCTTTTTATCAATATAAATCAATATGGAAAAAACCGTGTTTTAACGAGATTAAAAGAAGTTATTTGACATTATCTTCTTCTTTGCTCATTAGGATTAGTAGTGTTTGTCGAACGGGATGAAAAGACTGTTCTTTTCATTATGAGCCCCAGACATTATGAATTGAAAATGGGTATCTAACATAGGGTGCTTACCGACATGAATTATAAGCCATTTCTCCAGAATAATTAGAATCTCTAATACTTAACATAACCAAAAAGTCCCTTCCAGATAGAAATGCCCAAAAACACACCAGATGGCAACATTAGTCAAAACCAATCTCTCCCTCAGGTGCGTTTATATGCCAAACTCTTAGATTCTTGAAGCTTGATCGATTTGGCAATTTTTGTAGTTTGAAACACTTCATAATGTCAAGTATTTCCAAGGATTCTGGACTGCCTTGAATCTCTGACAAATTAGTACAATTATTTAGATCAATTTTCTTGAGCTTCTTCAAGTTAGCCAGATCAACCAACTCCGCCAATGATGGAAGTGTCGAGAGCTTTAATGTTCTCAAGTTCTCCAAACCTTCAAGGCCTTGAATCTCTATTAACTCATCACAATCAAGAATTTCCAAATCTGAAAATGCTTTCGAATTCGAAAGATCATTTGTCATTTTTATTCTCTTGCAAAATTTGATACCTAAGTATGACAAATTTGTCGGGAACCTTGGTAGGCATTGCAAATTAGGGCACCGAAGCTGGAGTTGCTTTAGCTGAGAAAGGAGAACGAGATCAGAAGATAGGCTAGTGATACGAGAAGTATACAAATCCAAGAACTTGAGCATGCGTAATCTTCCAATCCACCATTGACTTGGAGACTCTTCAAGTTTAGAAGGACCACTACAAAAAACTTGCAACTGCAAAGTTCTCAAATTTAGTAGGTTGGAGAGGTTGGGCATCATCTCCATTGAGAATGCATAAAAGTGTAGAGTGATAAGACTTTCTCGAAGTTGAGGCACTACTGAAATTCTAGTGCCTTTCAATACCAAGATTCTTAGGAATCGTAACTTCCCAATATTACCAGGAATTTCTCCTCCAAAACATGGACCCCCTACCTCAAGTTCTTCAAGCTTCTCTAACATTTTGATGGCACTAGGTAGTTTATTTAATAGAGCTGTTGCCCATCTTGAGTACTTTCAAATTCTTCATGTTCCCAATTGAATTAGGTAACTCCTCAATTCTGGACCACGATAGATCCAACTCAATCAGTGAATTGAAACTTTCAATCGACTTGGGCAGTTGAGTAAGACAGATCTCTACTAATGAAAGCTTTGCTACTGATTCTGTGCAACCAACCAAGCTGAATCTATTCAGTGATGTGTATTTGTCCAAGCTACGAATTTCCAATTTCTTCATTCTTCTCCATTCAGAAATCTCTTCTATTGATGCACAGTCAAGAAGAAGTTCTATTAAAGATTCTAGTGCCCCCTTCTCCTCCAGTAGCTTTTGAAGACTATGACAATACTTCAAGTTTGAGAAGATTAACTTCTTAAGGTGACTGATGGATGGATCAATTTGAACCAAACTCTCACATCCTTTGAGATTCAGTCGCTCTAAATTCTCATGAAAACAAAAATCTGAAGTTTGATGTAATTTCTGGCATTCAGTCAGATTTAGGACCTTCAAATTCTTAGCCAACTGAAAAAAAGATAACACATTGCTCTTCAGATAAAATATCGATAACCTACAACAAAATAACTCACATTGATTTGATCTAAAATCATACCTTGATGTGGCTTCATCCATTCCATTTTTCTATAATTTTACTCATTAAGAGATCAAGGATTACTAGCTTCCTCTGGGAGATATTTGTTAGCTTAAAAACCAAAGGAAAGTAATTCCATGAAAGCCATCTCAACTCTGGAAGGATAAGTGGGCCAAATGTGTTTTGAACAAAATTCGAGCACTAGTAACATAGGAAACAATCCACTTGAGTAAGGCGAGACTTTGTCTTTCCATTGAAGTCTTTGCTATCCACTTGAAGGAACCTTAAATTTAAAAGCCTTGCAAGGCCTTCTTTAATCAAGGAGTATTTAGATAGTTCATCAAGCTTGAGACATATTGCATCTATACTATCGATTCCATGAACATCACCCCCTATATGGCAAAATGACAAAAAAGAAAATGATAGCTAGAAAAAAACATGATTTACCTAGTTGATCTTCTTCAAGGGGAAAACAATTGTATCTATCTCCTAATGTTGAAAACCATTGATAAACCACTTATGGAAGTGCATTTTAGAGATCAATCTCCTTAAAATGGAATGAAGCTTTACAATTGACCCACAATTTCTCCATAATCTCTGATGCTTGCGCATGAGTCAAGCGAGGAGGACCAATGTCAAGATCTCCATTCTCACCCAAACCATTGAATTAAGCATGCGAATGATGACTCAGCTCTCATTTGTCAACAAATTTCAGCTTCATATAATCTAATAAAATGCCAGTACATATGTAGCTTTGGCAATTTGAAAGCTTAAAACACATGGAGTACTAGTGGAAATAAACATCACAATAAACGGTACCTACAGGTACCCAGTATCTTTTACAATAGTTTGTATTTGCAAGCTCATACAGTTCTCTGACCGTTCTTGCTCCATCAAGAGGATCAGCCTCTGCTCATGTTCTTCAGAGTTAGAAAGCAGGGAGAACCCATCTAATATGCGCGTCACCATCTTTTGTTCTTTCCCACTACAATGGGACCACCTAACGTAAAATAAATAACTGAAAACTGATCAAACAAAAAATAGCATGAGTGAATTGTAAAACAGACTATGCAGGTTCTGCTATGACCATAGATTTTCAAGTCTTTTAATCACCATACGTATGAAACATCTACATGTCAAGGGACAAGCGAATGACATATAAAGATGATATCTTTAAGTTTGGCAGCGAAAAGAGATCTAAATCTTGAGAAATCATATGTTGAAGGTACTGCAACAAAACAACCAGATTCTGAGACACTGTAATATGATGACCAAACCATTCTTATGACGAGAGGTGAAATGAAGCTAAGGGCCCTTTCACGCTTAGACTAAAACAGCAAATCACATGGAAGGTGAACTTGATGAAACTTATCCTAAGTGGTACCCTATTTTGCAAAAATTTCTATATCTAAGAAGATTTATCAAAAAAATTTGCATTTAGAATGGTGCCACTGCAACTATAAATGCATGTTTGTCTCTTCCAAATTCTAGAAGAAGAAGCTGGAGAGAAAAAAAAGTACTCCGATTGAAATACTAAACTTTATTGTCTAGCCACGACATGATTGAGTTCCTTTTTCAACAATAATTCAAAAAGAGAGCTGCATTTGCAAGGAAGATCTGTCACAGGGATAAAATCATACTACCTAGCAAGAACATCCGCCCTTATGTCATTTGAAACTTCTTACACAAGTAGCACACACATAAGTCCAGAACCATGAACTGAAGGGTCCAAATTTGGCCATGGAGATAAACCTAATTCAATATGAAAATGATACTTCCATACAAATAATATCATCGAGAAATCACATCATTGAAACATCGCATCTTTTCTGACAATGGAACAGGGGTCTAATCTGTTACTGAGAGAATCCAGCTTCCCAGAGGTCTACTTTTTAAACTTCCTTTGAATTTTTTACCTCCTTAGTTATCGTTCACACAAGAAAAATATTTCCTTTGCATCTCTTTCATATGACAGATAGCTTTCTTTGTTCCTAAAGAAATTACCACTAATTCCCTTCCTTTGTTTGATGAAGAGGTTCATTTATATACAATTATCATATTATGGCATGATAATTTTAGTACTTAGAGTATGAATCATTCCAGCGATCCCTCATATAGGAAAATATCCAAGTTTACAACCCAAATATATCAACAGCTGTTTGATCTTCCAAGGAACTTGTGAGAGTCAAATTTATTTTAACAGGGTTGACTTCAAGCCCCAAAACTGCCTGTCAAAACAGAAAAATAAATCTGTCCAGAAATAATTCAATGTCACTTGTGCATAAGATCATTTGCTTCTTAGCAGAAGTTGATAAAATAGATTGTCCCATAGAACTCTTACATAATTTAAAACCATTCACAAATTAAAGTCTTCTCAGTATTACTAATATAGCTGTCTATTAAATTCAACCAAGTTGCTTTTCATCTCATTGATTTCCACATTATCACTCAGTCATAGATCACAGTCCTGTAAAAGTTAAGAGCAGAAGGGAGGAGGAGAACTCGGTTCAACATGTCAGTTACTAGTCTACAATCAACATGTTGCCCTCAGCAAACAAGAGGGATGTGCTACCATTCTGATCAGAATAACTAAAAAGCATACAAATTGCTATTCCAAATATAGAGGCCGATAATTTACAGTGATGGAGAAGTACCACTTCATAAGGCACCTGCTGCTTTGCAACCCTGCACTTGTAAGCACCAATGTTTATACTGTCATGCATCCATTAGTTAGCTCCTTCGCTTTGGGCTTGCAGTGAGGAGGATAAAGATCAAAGTCTCCATTATCAGCCAAACTAAGGAGCTTAGAATTAAGCATGCAAAATTCATGGAGCTCTCATTTTCAAACAATTGAGCTTTTTATCCAATAAAACCTGCCATAATCTGCAGAACATATGTAGCACTATAACTTGCAAACTTAAAACACATTAGGTCTTAGCGGAAACGAACACTTCAATAAATGTTGCTCACATGTACAGGAGTACTTTCCACAGTAGTTTGTACTTGCAAGCTCATACAGTTCTATGATACTTTTGCCTCCATAAGTAGAATCAGGCTCTGCTTCTGGTTCTTTGGAATTGTGGGAGAATCCATCCGATACATGTGTATCTAAGATAATTTAACTCAAAACTGATCAAATAAAAATAGCATGAGTGAACTCAGAAACTGACTATGCAAGCACCAGTATGCCCAGGGATTTTGTCAAGTCCTCTACTCTTCATGTGTGAGACACATGCATGCCCAAGGACAAGCAAATGACAAAAAAAGATAATATCTTCCAGATTCAGCAGGGAAAGGAGAATCTAAATCTTGAGAAATCAATTTGAAAGAAGCTGAACGTACTGAAAGAAAAGAAAGATCCTGAGACACTGTCAATTGATGAACATGCCATTCTAATGGTGAAAGGTGAACTGGCAGAAAGTTATGCTAAGTGCCATTTCATGCTTAGATTTAAACAGCATATCAAGTGAAAGGCAAACTCGAAAAAACTTATCCAAAGTGCTATCATATCATGAAACAATTTCTATATCAAAAAAGATTGATCAGTAATCACTGCATTAGAATAGTCACACGGCCTCTTTTCTGACCTAAACACGGAGGTCTAATCTGTTACTGAAATAATAGGCGTATAAGAAAATCTAGCTTTCCAGAGGTCTAATTTTCAAATTTTCTTTGAATTATTTTCAATAAAATCAGACTTAGATCATATTCGAATTCATAACCAAATCTATACAACATCAAATAATAAAATGTACAAAAATCTCAACATTCTCACCAGGCCATCTCCGCACTTTCTGTTCATCTGCTTTAGCAATTATGTTGATCCATCAACTAAGTTGGGAGTGGCAGCATTTCCTTCACGGATCCTTTTGGTCAGATCTGAAAGAAGAGCATATTTGTTGCTTTCGTAACAAGCAGTCATAAATGCAGCTAATGTTACACGATCCACTCTGGTTTCCTTGTCAGTTAATTTATGGAAGAACAGTGCCGCCATTCCCACTTTTTTCTCACTGCAAAGCTTCCTCACTAATGTATTCACAGTTCGGATCCAGAGTTTATTTTCTAATCTCTCCAAAATTAGCAATGCATTAGCAGATTCATTTTTTTTGCAGTATTCATAGGCCAACGTCAGTCGAGTAACCTCACATGGGGTAAGTCCCTTGTCTAGCATCGAGTCGTATAGTCGACGAGCCTCCTTCAACCTGGACTCTTTGCAAAGTCCGCTGATCAAAGCACAGTAAGTGATACTGTCAGGAAGACATCCATGGTCACTCATCCTGTGGAAAAATTTTATTGCCAAGTTGGCATTCCCATCCCGACAGAATCCACCAATCATGGATGTGTAGGTTTTTTTGGTAGGCACTAACCCAAGCCTGATTGCTTCTTCAAAAATCTTTTCGCTTTCTTTCATTCTCTTTTGCTTACGTAAGGCAGAAATCATTATGGCGTATATGTGTATATCAGGTTGCACAGCAAGTTTAATCATCCTGCTCAGAAGTGCTAGGGCTTGCTCAACGCTGGCCCTCTTGCACTGCTCGTTTATGAGTATACTATATGTGAACAGATCAGCTTCCAGTCCACTTCGGAAACATTTTTTCAGCATTTTACAAGCCTCTTCAAACCTACCCCTCTTACAAAGACCATCAATAAGCGCATTGTACGTACAGATGTTAGGACTGAAGCCCGCATCTGTCATTATGCCCATCAACTCATATGCTCTTTCAAAATTCCCACCTTTACAATGGCCATCAATGAGAGTCGTGTATGTATTGGTGTTAGGAATCAATCCTTGTTCTTGCATTCTGCTGAATAACATCTCTGCACGGTTCATCTTGTTTTCTCTGCAATAGCCACTAATCATGGCAGTGTACGTAAGCACGTTCGGTTTGTAATTTTCACTCCGGACTAGCTTAAGGAAGAGTCTAAATGCCTTATCACTCCAACCCTTCTTGCAGAGACCATCAATTAATGCCGTATGAGTATACACATTTGGCTTCCAACCCTTTCTAACCATTTCCTCCAGGAGCTCAAATCCTTGCTTGATGCTGCCTTTCTTGCATAACCCATTGATCAGTGAGGTATAATTTAACACATTCGGTGCCAAACCCATATCAGCCATCTTCCGAAAATACCAGATAGCTTGAGTCATGAACCCCCTCTCACAAAACGAGTTGGTGATCAAGGTAAGAGTAGCATTATCAATAACGAAATCTCTATCAATCAGTTTTCTCAACCAAGCGTCTGCCTCCAGAATACTCCCCATTCGACAGTAAGCAACGACCATCAGCTTGTAACTATTAGGATCGGGACAAACCCCTCTCTCAGACAAATAATCAAACACGTTCTGTGCATAGTCAAGAAAACCCCTTCCAATGGCGACCTCCATGACGAAATTCATCAACCGGGTAGTGGGCACCAGACCCTGATTCTGCATTTCAAGCGCTATATCAATAGCCTCCTTCAACCTCCCAATCTCAGCAAAGCTTTTGACCATACACTGCATCACCTCATTGGCCCTCTCCGAGTTACCATTCCCGATCAACGACGCGGCACAGACTATATAAAGCCGCATAAAGTGCCGAAACTTATCATACCCAATAGCCCAGTAGAAGAAACTCAACGCCACCATCGAACCAGCCTCATTGGCCAGGGAGGCGACGACGGTAATGGCCTGTTCATGAGTCAAAGTCTCACAAGTTACGTTCAGACTGAGGCGCGGAGGCGATGCTCTCACGTGGGCACGCTTGTAGTAAGCATCGCGCACCATCGAGCAGATCGATGCGACGATGGAATGAGGCTGGCAGGAAGGTGAAGAGTCGGGTTGCGGGGAAGGGTAGTTACCGGAGGAGGAGTGACAGAGTGGTCGGAGAGTGGGTCGGGGGTGAAGGAGGGAGTAGGCGCTCGAAGTCGGCGAGAGTGTCTGGGAGAGTCGACGGGGTCGGAGAAAGTTGAGGGAAACCATGAAAGATTCGACGACAGATGACGGAGGATTTGACGATGGCGGTCTTGAGTTGCAGAAGAAGAAGATGAAAAGAATCGATTCGAGTTAATAAAGGTCTGATGAACTTATGATGACGCTTTGCCTCTGAATTTTTTTAAGTTCTAACGATGGTGCCAATTTGCTCAATGTAATAATGTCAGTTATAATTTTATACCGAATCAATTTAATTATATTTTGCAATGTAGTTTTTTAAATTTTGGTTATAATATTATTCAATGTTAAAATATTCAAGATTGCCAATTATAATAAATTTAGGATTTCTCAATAATTCACTTCTCTGAATTCTCTAGTGCATATCAACAAAGCTTATTGTGAAGGATGAGAGAGCAAAAGGTTCTAAACTCGAAACAACTTTAGCCTTGGACCGAAGGCTTGATCATATATTCTAATAATTGATAAAAATCAATATACTTTTTCATAATAGATAATATACTAAAGATGTTTTAGTAGAAAATTCAAAGTCAGATTAACCCTTTGTTATCTAACAATGGTTTTAATTCATCTCTATTTACCAAGTCCCATTGTAAATCTATTTGGACTCAAGTGGTTCGTCGAAGAGATTTTAAAATTACATGATGAATACGCTTGGAGGAACCACAAGAGTCTTCCATCCCTTGTCAATAATTTGAATAGTATTGTGAGTTGTGACCTTAAATCTAGATTTTGTTGTGGCATTCTATTGCAAATATTATAACTTCTAATGCGTTAACAAGTTTTGTAATTTCGGTAATCAATGCTTTCAAAATATTACATATCATTAAATGACATTGATGTTTAGTGAAACAAAAAACACAAATTTAAATCAAAACTTTTCTGCATGAAGTATAACATAAAAAGGATCGCCATTGGGTCAAATCGCATGAAAAAGCTTTAGGCAGAAAATCAATAGGGCCCTAAAATTATTTTCCAATAAAAATGAAAATCACAAATCTAGAGTACCAACTGTCAACCACCGGCCGTTTAACCGTCTTTCAAATTCCACCGCCATTTTCTCACTATATAAGCACTCCTTGCCCGACTTTCTTCACATCCCTCTCTCACTCCATCTCAATCGATCGCTCTCTCCTCCCCCAACACTTTCTCACGCTCTCGTCTCGCTCTTTCGGTCCTCTCTTGCCGTCATCCCGAAGCAAGACTTCCCCCGTAAGTCTTGACTCTCTCGTTTCAGATTGGTGTTGGAATTGGTGTGGCTTCATCCTTCTCCTTGTAATTCTCTTTGACTCCGGTAACGTTCTGATCCCTTCCTATTGCTTCATAAACATTTTCTTTTTCTGGGTATTCATCAGTCAATTCCTCGGCTGTTGTTGATTGGGGCCAAAAGAATCGAGTTCCGGTTCATGTTTATCGTCGCCATCTCACAACGAGGCCAAGATCATGACGTGGCCATGCTTTATGAAATCAGCCGTTTCCTTTTGAATCGTATTTTCTCTCTTGTTCAATGAACTCCGAAATATTGTGGGGACATGGCATTTCTCACTGAATATTTCTTGTTGATATCTTCTCGGTCCAGACTTTGTTCAAGTGAACATCTTTTATGGGAGATTCTTGGCAATGCCACTCTCTTGATGCTGGTGGGGAAACATCGTGATTCTTTTCTTTTTCCTTCACCTGCTCACATTTTAGTCTCCTTTCGCCTCAAGTAAATTTTTGCATGTTAATCTGATTCTCATAGGCAAAATCGGAAAGTTTGTGGAATGGTACATTTATCTGTTGATGACTGCATCAAGAGGGCCTTATTGTATGTTCTTGCTGCTGAGCATTCACTGACGATGCTATTGAAAATGCGTAAGGCCTTGACCTTCTCTTCTTAATTCTCTTCCACTCCAGTAATGTTGAAATCCCTACCGATGGCTTCGTAGTTTTTATTTTCTTTTATGGGTATTAATAGTCAATTCGACGGCTGTTGATAATTGGGGGCATAAGAACCAAGTTCCGGTATGTGTTCATCATTGTCATCTAGCAATGAGCACAAGATCATGACAAGGCCATGTTTTATGTAATCATCTGTTTCCTTTTGTGTATTTTCAATCTAGTTCAATGAACCCTGAGATATTATGTGAACATGGCATTTTGCTTAGAAATCATCAATCTTTTGTATATCAATCTTAGGTCATTAAACTCTGAGATATTGTATGAAGATGGAACTTTTTAGAAGATGAATAGATAAACTATCTTTTCGGTCCAGATTGTTCAAGTGGCAACATCTCTTATAAAAATCTTGGCAATGCGCTTTCTTGATGCTAGGTGAGGAAACATTGGGATGCTTTTAAATTCCTTCATCTGCTCATTCATTTTTTTGCCTCAAGTCACCATGAAAGTGGTCAACATTCTGTTCAAGTACCTCCATCAAACTATTTTGTTCAACTAATGTTAAAAAATTTTCCCCATGTTCTATATCCTTCAATTATCAATGTTGAAATCCCTCCAACCTCTTCAAAGTTTTTTTTTTCTATGGCTGTTGATAACTGAAACCAAAAATCTATCATCATTCATTTTTATCATCGTCACTGGCAAAAAAAGATCATTGATAAGGCCATGCTTTCTATAATCATCCTTTTCCCTTAGCATTGTATTTTCAGTCATGTTAAATGAACTCTGAAATATTTTATGAACATGGCATTTTTCAGAAAATATTTCTTGTTCATATCTTTCGGGTCCAGACTTCATTCAAGTGATCTTTAATGGGAGATTCTCGGCAATGCCACTTTCTTGATGCTGGCGAGGAAACACTCTGATACTTTTCTCGTTTCATCCCCTTTTGCCTTGAGTCAGTTTTTGCGTGTTGATCTGATTCTCGTAGGTAGAATTGTAAAGTTTGTGGACGAGGTCAACAGTTTTTCGTTGATGACTGTATCAAGAGGGCCTTATTTCATGTTCTTGCTGCTGGGCATTCACTGACTATGCTGTTAAAATTGTCGTCAGTGAATTCACAGACATAGGCAAATGATATGCCTTGTTCTTGGTAATTCTCTTACTCTGATAGAAAGAAGAATTTTTTTTTTTTTTTTGGATTGGAGGGAGAACTTATTTTAACTGCTGAATTCCCTTGCTCATTATGGATTTTCTCCGGGCCTTGGCATATTAGGCTTGAAATGTGTGCAAATGGAACGATTCCGAGAACAGCAACTATTGGGGGAAGATCGCCAGTTATAAACCATAAAAATGGTTCATCTCCTCATGTCTTTTGAGTCCTGCAAGTCTCGCTTGGTGAAATATCCCAGAAACAGGTACAATGCTCTCTGCAGGCAGAATCTTCTTTTACATCTTATTTTTTATGGACGGCTATTCTTATGTCTTGCATATAGCACCAAAACTTGTTGACTTGCTCGTAAAAATTAATTAATTTGTCACAAGCTGCCCGCATCTGCATGAAGATGAATGTTTGGAGTGAACCCCGGTGTTTGGGATTCCCGAACAGTTGTTATCTAATAATGTGGGACAAGCACATTTTATTGCTATTTCAAACTGCTGATAGGATCAAATAAGCATTACTGGAAATTATATATGTAATATCTAATAGAAGTCAAGGTGGCTTGAACTTCTTTTTTTTCATATGACTCTTTTTAAGGTGTTTCCATTCCCAAATGCATAGTGAGCCATTAAACCAGATACACAACTGGCGTTGTACCCGGTACCTGACTCATTCCGTGTATATGGCAACTACACGGGCGGGCAAGAGGTGGCTCAGCATAATAACTTTGTTGTGGAGGACTGAGGAAGAAGTGAAACAACTTGAGCAGAAGTGAATATTGGATTTACGAAGGAGATCAGATCAAGTCATGACCAGAAGGCTTGTCATTTTGGAGTGGTCTCGAAACCTGGCAGGCCGTGGAAAGACTTTACCGGTCACCCTGTGTCTCGGACCATTCGACTGCCTGTCTCAAGTGAATTGATTTTGAAGCTTCAATGGCTAGCTTTGTTTAGTTTAGTTGGGCAGAAAACTTGTATTCTTTTGGAGATTGCCGAAATATTTGTGAAATTGGCTTGCTATTGTCTATTGAGAGACAATCACTTGTCCGGGTTATGAATTCAAATTTGTATGGAGTATTTGGCTCCTTATCAACCAAACTGTAAATTTATTTTTGAGATAGTGGATTTAAACTCCTGGCAAGGCTTGGGGAGTGGACGTAGGCACCGAGTTTGGGCCGAACCACTATAAATCAATTGAGCAAATTCTCTATCTTGCTCCCATATTTGATTTACTTCACTTGTTTATATACTTGTGCATAGTCTTGCATATCAATTCAACATATTTGCTTTAGTGTTTCCTTGTATAGTTTGGGAGAGAAGTTTTTGCTAGGAGGACAAGACTGGTGTTGGCTTAGCTATCCAATAATTCAGTTGCTTCTTGTTTTCTTCACACCATTTTAAGACAAGTCAGTAACTGGTTTCCCAGTTTCAATATCTAGAGCAGACAGGTCAATAGAATTCTGAGAGCAGAGGATGCCTGCTCCTTTGCTGAAGGTGGTGGTGGTAAACATAGGACAAACTCCAAATCAAGAATTTTGGAAATGCTCTAAGGATTTTCTTCTGATCTGACTTGTTTCGTTTATACATAAGTTATCATAGTTTGTTCAACATATTTTTGTCTTACTAATCTGGCCTTGTGATCTTGGATTGATTCGTCTTTAATTCGTTGGCGCATATCACTTGTAAACCGATGACATACAATAACCGGTAAAGCTTGTTGTGAAGGCCTGATCATATCTCTTGATAATTAGTAAATGACAATCAGTATAGTCTTTTTAGTAATAGATAAGATACCAAAGACATTTTTTTGTGGAAAATTCTAAGTTAGATTAACTCCTTGTTATCGAATATCGGTTTTAATTCATCTCTATCGAAGCAAATCTCTTCATGTCGTCGTAAATTTATCCAAGCTCAAAAGATTATTTGAAAAGACCTTGAAATTATGTGATAACTGCTTGGATGAACCACTAAAGTCTTCCATCCCTTGTCAACAAATTGAATAGTGTCGTGACAAAATGGCCATCTACTGCAAACATTATATTTCTAACGCATAACAATTTTTGCAAATTCAGTAATCAACACTCCTAAAAATGTTACCTATCATTGAATGAAATTGACGTATAGCAAGATAAAAAAAAACACAATTTCAAATCAAAGCTTTTCTTTATAAAGTACATTATATAAAATGTGTTATTATGAAAAATCATTTGTCAGAAAATCAATAGAATACTTAAATTATTTTCCAATAATAACGAAACTCATAACCGTATTTCAAATTCCACCGCCATTTTCTCATTATATAAGCACTCCTCGCTCGACTCTTCATGTCCCTCTCTCACTCCATTTCAATCGATCGCTCTCTCCTCCTCCAACACTCTCTCAAGCTTTCGTGTCGCTCTCTTGGTCCTCTCTCGCCGTCATCACGACTGTAAGTCTTGACTCTCTCTTTTCAGATGGTGTTGGAGTTGATATGGCTTTAGCCTTATCCTTCTAATTTTCTTCGACTCTGGTAATATTCGAATCCCTTCAGATTGCTTCATAAATATTTTCTTTTTCATGGCTGTTGCTGACTGGGGCCAAAAGAATCAAGTTCCCGTTCGTGTTTATCGTCCTCATCTAGTAACGAGGAAAAGATCAGGATGCGGCCATGCTTTATGTAATCGCCTGTTTCCTTTTGTATTTTATTTTCAGTCTTGTTCAATGAACTCTGAAATATAATGTGAACATGGCGATTTTTTTTGCAGAATGTTTCTTGTTCTTATCTTCTCGGTCCAGACTTCATCAGTGAACATCTTTTTTGGGAGATTCTTGGCAATGCCATTCTTGATGGTGGTGTGGAAACATCGTGATGCGTTTCTTTTGCCTTCATCTGCTCAAATTTTCATCTCCTTTCGCCTCAAGTAAATTTTTGCGCCTTAATCTAATTCTTATAGGGAAAATCGAAAAGTTTGTGGATTGGTACATTTATCTGTTGATGACTGCATCAAGAGGGTCTTATTGTATGTTCTTGCTGCTGGGTATGCACTGACAATGCGTAAGGCCTTAACCTTCTCCTTGTAATTCTCTTCCACTCCGGTAATGTTGAAATCCCCACTTATCACTTCGTAGTTTTTATTTTATTTTATGGGTATTAATCGTCAATTCAATGGCTGTTGATAATTGGGGTCATAAGAACCAAGTTCTGGTATGTGTTCATCATCGTCATCTAGCAATGAGCACAAGATCATGACAAGGCCATGTTTTATGTAATCATCTGTTTCCTTTTCTGTATTTTCAATCTAGTTCAGGGAACTCTGAGATATTGTGTGAACATGGCATTTTGCTTTATGTAATCATCTGTATCTTTTTGTATTGTGTTTTCAATCTTGCTCATTAAACTCTGAGATATTGTATGAACATGTACTTTTTACTGAATATTTCTTGTTCGTATCTTTTCGGTCCAGATGTTGTTCAAGTGAACATCTATCATTAGAGATTCTTGGCAATGCACTTTCTTGATGCTTGTTGAGGAAACATCGGGATGCTTTACTTTTCCTTCGTCTGCTCAAATTTTCATCGTTTTTGGCCTCAAGTTTTCACGTGTTTATCTGATTCTTAGAGGTGGAATCGGTTACGTTTGTGAAAGTGGTCAACATTCTGTATCAAGAGGGCCCTAATGTTCTTGCTGCTGTGCAAGCATTGACGTTTCTGTTAAAAAAGTATAAAGCCTTAACCTTCTACTCCTAATTCTCTTTGACTCCAGTAATGTTGAAATCCCCACCAATCGCTTTAGAGTTTTTTTTTCCCCTTGGATGGCTGTTGAAAATTGGGGCCAAAAGAATCGAGTTTCGGTTTGTGGTTATCATTGTCATCTAGCAACAAGCACAAGATACATTGATAAGGCCATGCTTTCTGTAATCATCTTTTTCCCTTGGTATTATATTTTCAGTCTTGTTAAATGAACCCCGAAATATTTTGTGAACATGGCAACTTTCACAAAATATTTCTTGTTCATATCTTTTCGGTAGATTTTGTTCATGCGATCTTTCATGGGAGAATCTTGGCAATGCCATTTCTTGAGGCTGGCGGGGCAACACCGTGATACTTTTCTTTTCCTTGATCTTCTCAAATTTTCATCCCCTTTTGCCTCGAGTCAGTTTTTGTGTGTTCATCTGATTCTTGTAGGTAGAATCGAAAAGTTTGTGAAAGTAGTCAAAACTTTTTTGTTGATGACTGTATCAGGGGGCACTTATTTTATGTTCTCGCTTGGGTCCGACGACTATGGTTGGTGGAGGGAAGGGGGAAAAGAAAAAAAATAAAAAAAATGATTAGAAAAAATTAGTTAAAAGGCGAAAATGCCCTTCGATCGAAAATGTTAGGCTCCTTTTTTGAAATTGATATGATCACTTAAGATCCTTATTTTGAACAAGTTCCGCTTAAAGCTTTTATTTGAGACGTTTTGGTTACTTTAAGCTTTTATTTGAAAAAAGGTTCATTTTAGACCCTTATTTGGAAAAACTAAAACACTTTCGACTCTTATTTAGAATTTTTTCTATTTTTTTTTTTTTGTTCAGGTTGGTCCTTCCATCAAAATTATGACCAAAAATATTACTGATAAATGCAGATGGATATCTTAAGTGGCATTTTAAAAATAAAAAATAAAAAGAATTCATAAATAAGAAAATGTTAAAAGCAAAATAAATATTAAAAATAAAATAAAATTGAAAAAAAGACAAACAGAGAGAAGGCCAGGGCAATAATGGAAGAAGGAGGCGACGCTCCAGGGGGTCGTGCAATCCGCGAGGCTACAAGCCAAGTGTTGCGTAATCCTTGGCTACGACCGGCAAGAGCTCCCTCCCACCCTTCAAATCGGTGCTTGGACAGGCCCCAACGTCCCCCTTTTATCTCTTTCTCTCGCCTCCGGATTGGTTTTATTTTTTTTATTTTTTATTTTTATAATATTTTATTCAATCACCACAAGAAAAATACACGTAGTCACTAATTTGTCCCAAATCCACTTTGACGTAGAGCTAATGTAAGAGTCCACATTAGTATTTCCATTTTCTTTTTAACCAAATTGATTGACTCAAATAAGAAGATATATAATTTAAGGACTTCAATTGATCCACAAAAATTCAAAAACCAAGTTGAACATTGTGTAATTATTCAGGGATCTCTATTATTTCTATCCCTTCTACCTACGACCACCATGAAAATAGATTTGAATCCATCATCTTTATTATTAATTGAAACGATATAAGATAAATTTATTGTTGATAGCAGTGTTTCGATTTGTCCTAAAATTACTAAAAAATATAATGAAGTTACTTGAAATGAAAAATATCATTGCTATTTATACCATGAAATATCAAAAAGCCTTTTATTTTTTAATTTCTCAATATCAATCCAAAGTCCAGACATTAGATCTCATATTAGGAAATTTTTTTCCTGACCAAATGTTTTACCTTGCTTTCACTTAAAAATTAACCAAAATTGATTTAGTGCTCCTTGAATGAATGAAAATTTCTTGATATATCTTAAATATCATTCAAATTTGCCTAAGACGAAGGATTAACTTCTTTCATTTTTCTTCCTTTTGTCAAATTTGCCTTCGATGGAGGATCAAGTTTCTTCCGTCATTTTTACCTTTCTCCCCTAATTGTACTATTAAATTAGTGCATTGCTCTTAATAATTAGGTTTTTCACTAATATATACAGGCTTTTCAATCTCTAATTTTGTGAAACTTGTAGAGTATAAAATCTAGTGTGATAGAAGCCCATAGTTTAGGATCCACATATCGTGATGTTCATTAAAAAAAAAGGTAAACATAAAATGAAGAAATGCAAATATTGCACCCACCAATCTCCAAGAGTTGTCCCACTAAGGTGGTCTGCCTAGTGATGAAGGAGGCACCTTCGTCCATCTAATCACTACTTTAATTCCTATAGGGAGCAAATCTCTAAAAGGCTTGTGCTTTATTGCCTAACTGCTGCATTCATGGTGTAGAGGGATTTTTTATTTAGACAATAGGCTCACCTATCTTGAACATCTAGGTCATCAATGGTGCGGGGTAATTATGACTCAAATTAAACATTCTATAACAAGAATGAGACTCTCAATGTAACATTGACCGAAGGTCGTTAGAAGCTGGTTGCCTCTCCGTCACTTTTTTCACTCAACATAAAAGGCTATCACTTGAATCTAAAATCCAACACCAAACTTCAATAGCCGATTGATGTCACATATTATTTCGAAATTTTGTGTTCAATTCTTTTTTCTGAAAAAAAAAAAAAGCCTAACCCAATAATTACTTGAATCTTTGACGTCAACAAGTGTAAGCGAAGAATACAAAATAACAACATCAAATTACGACAGAATGGAATTGATGATGATGAAAAAAATTTGAATGGGATTGGATTGCCGAATAAGAAGCAGAGTTATTAAGTCTTTGGTTAGTAAAATCAAACGCGCATTCATTCTCATTGTATTCACTTGATGATATATATTTATATCACTAAAATATTCTCCTTCATTTTGCTAGTAAGCATGATAGATTTGTATTTCAGAAACCAAAATCACATTACAAAGTCGGAGAAACCGCCCTTAGTAAGGGCCTTAATACATATATAATCCAAAATATTCAAAAGAAAAACGTGAACATTATGAGAAGATTGTAAATTGTAATCAAGTCCATCTCCATCTCCATCTCCTTCATTTAGAATTGAGAAAATTTCAGATTCTTGAAGCGTGATGGATCAGGCTACTTTTGTAGTTTAAAACAGAATTCAATCTCAAGTATCTCGAGCGATTCTGGACAGTCTGGAATCTCTACCAGCTCAGGACAAAACTTTAGATGAATTGCCTTAAGCTTCTTCAAGCTAGTTAGATCAGCAATTTCGCCAATGGTAATGAGTTGAGCTTTAATATTCTCAGATTCTCCAAACCTTCAAGACCTTCAATCTTTGTTAGCTCCTCACAAGCAAATATTTCCAAACGCGATAACGCTTTCAAATTGGAAATATCATTTGTTGCTTTTATTCTCTTGCAACCCCAGATACGTAAGTATGACAAATTTGTCGGAAGCCTAGGTAGGCATTGCAAATTAGGGCAATGGATATGGAGTTCCTTCAGCATAGAAAGGAAAAAAAGATCAAAAGATAAGGTGCCGATATCAGGACAAGACAAGTCCAAGACCTCAAGCATGGGTAATCTTCCAATCCCCCAAGAACTTGGATCTACTTCAAGTTTTAAAGGATGCTTGAATCTTACCACAACTTCAATATTCTCAAATTTAATAGGTTTGAGAGATCTGACCTTGTATCCATTGAGAATGTGTTAATGGTTAGAGTGATAAGACTTTCTAGAAGCTGAGGCATCGTTGGAATTTCACCGCCTGCTAACACCAATTTTCTCAAAATTGGTAGCTTCCCAATATTACTAGGAATTTCTTTCAACTTTGTTGGATATCTCCCTACTTCTAGCTGTTCGAGCTTGCCCAACATTTCAATGGCGCCGGGTAGTTTTCCTATGGGGCAATTGCACATCTTTAGCACTTTCAATTTCTTCATATACCCAATTGAATCTGGAAACACCCTAAAACTAGTTGTCGTTTGATCTAGCTCAACGAGCTTCTCCAACATTCCAATGGTGCTAGGTAGTTTTCTTATGGGGCTATTGTGCATCTTTAGCACTTTCAATTTCGTCATATACCCAACTGAATTTGGTAAAACCTTAACACCAATCGTCGATAGATCTAGCTCAATCAATGAGTTGAAATGGTTGTCCGCTAATGAGAGCTCTGCTGCTGATGTTGAGCAACCAACAAAACTAAATTTATTCAATGATGTACCTTGACCAAATTGAAAATTTTCAGATTCTTCATTCTTCTCCATTCCGGATCTCTTTTATAGATGTAGAGTCAAGAAGAAGTTCTATCAAAGATTCCAGTGCCTCCATCTCATCTAGTAGCTTTTTGAGACTTTTACAATCCTTCAAGTTTAAGAAGACCAAAGTTCTTAAGGTGACCAATGGACAAATCAATTTAAGCCAAATGCTCACATCCTTCCAGAATCAGTTGCTCTGACTTCTTATGAGAAGACAAATCTAAAGTTCTATGTGATATAGCTAGTACAAGTACCTAGAGGGGGTGAATAGGTATATAAAAGATTTTTCTCTTGATAATCGCGCAATACTTAGATAGTTGAAGGATTTGCAACAAATGATAATCAATGTAAGACTAAGTAAAGGAAATAGAGAATTAAACACGCGGTTTATAGTGGTTCGGCTTGATTCAAGCCTACGTCCACTCTTCTGCACTGACAGCTAATTTGGCTGGATTCCACTATGAACAAAGAGATGTTACAGTGTTGATCTTCCTTGATTTCTAGGTGTAGATGATCTACCACACTCGCTCAAGGTATCACCAAGTATAGACACTCTCTGTGTATACAATTTCGCTCAAACTGTATCGACTAATAATCAAGGTGCTTTAGACTCTGGAATTTCTCTATCGATCACGTACTCAAACAACTAGAACGTCTTCCTTTTTATACTCCTTTATGCCATCATACCCGTTGGCACTTTCCAAAGGAATTCCTCCAATCTACTTATTGGACGGAATCAATCAAGAAGATCATTCGAGCTATTAAAGGAACCTGACGATAGCCCATCAATCATGTTCGCCCATACAATCAGGATCTTGGTTTCTAAGAATAGAATATTCCAAGAATACTTCGTCGACCATCGGATCTTCAATTGATCTAGATACGAACAAAAGAATCCGTTATATTTATCCAACCAAAAGATCTTCTCCAGAGGATAGGATTAAATCCTCAACCATATACTTCGGCTCTGGATTTCCTTCGTCACTGGATCAGAAAGACTGTCAATGAGAATAGTCTTGAGTCTTGAGTCTTGAATCTTGAGTCTGGAGATCAGAGAGTCTTCAGACTTTAAACTAGACGATCTGTAGATATCCAGACTAGACTGATAGAAACGTTTTGTCAGCTTCAAAATATTCTGAAAAGATTTCTCCAACACTATGAAAATCACATCTAGTCAAATTTAGGACTTTCAAAATCTCAGCCAACTGAAAAGAAAACACATTGCTCTTCAGGTTAAATTAAGATAACCTACAACAAAAGAACAAGCATTTATTTTATCTGAAAAATCATACCTTGATGTGGCTCCATCCTTGCTTTGTTCGCCAGATTTTACTCCTTGAGAAATCAAGGATTACCAGCTTCCTCATGGAAATATGAGACAATTTAAATTCACTAGGGAAGTTATTCCATGAAAGCCATCTCAATTCTAGAAGGATAAGTCTCGACTTTGGAAGGATAAATGGGCCAGATAAGCCTTGAAAAAAACTTGGGTCTTTAAGAAAATTTGACCTCCAAATATTTTTCATATAATCATCCATTAGAGAAAACCTAACCAATGATGACGATTGAGGGCTTGACCTAAAGTCCATTCGAAGGAACCTTAGATTTGAAAGACTTTCTAAGAATTATTTCATCAAAGAGTATCCAGATAGTTCAATAAGCTTAAGACATATTGCTTCAATGCTTCCAATTCCATTATTACTACCTCCACTCTGCCAAAAAAAAAAAAAAAAAACATAAAACGGAAGTTAGAAAAAACCATGATTTACCGAATTGATATCCTTCAAGGGGAAACAATATTCTCCTAACATTGAAAACGATTGATAAACCGCATCGGTAAGTGCTATAAATAATAAATCAACTCTATAGAAATGAAAACCCAATGGAATATGTTGATGACCAATCTTCTTTGAAAGGAATGAAGCTGTATGATGTACCTGCATTTTCTTTAAAACATCCAATGCCTCTGCATGAGTCCACACCTATTGTTGCTTCTCTGGTTTCTTACCACTTCCTTGTCGTATAAAATTTCTTCCAATATCTATTAACAAATCATGCATCCACAATTGGTTATCCTCTCTAATCTTTATCAAAGATGTTTGCTAGAGGATTTTGGGGGATAGATGAGGATTGTGTTGGAGAAATCTTTCCAGAATATTTTGAAGCTGACAAAACATTTCTATCAGTCTAAAGTCTGGATGTTCGGAGACCGACAGTTTAAAGTCTGAAGACTTTGTATTCTCGAGACTCAAGACTCAAGACTCAAGACTCAAGACTCAAGACTCAAGACTTAAGTCTGTTCTCACTGACAGTCTTTCCAATCCAGTGACGAAGGAAATCCAAAGCCGAGGTCTATGGTTGAGGATTCGATCCAATCCTCTGGAAAAGATTCTTTGGTTGGATAATCATTTCGGATTCTTTAATTCTTAACTAAGATCGATTGAAGATCCGATAGTCGACGAAATATTCTTGGAATGTTCTATTCTTGGAAACCGAGATCCTGATTGTATGGGCGAACAGGATTGATGGGCTATCATCAGATTCCTTAAATAGCTCGGATGATCTTCTTGATTGATTCCGTCCAACGGGTAGATTGGAGGAATTCCTTTGGTAAGTGCCAACGGCTATGGTGGCGTGAAGGAGTATAAAAGGAAGTCGTTCTAGTTGTTTTAAGTGTGTGATTGATAGAAAAATTCCAGAGTCTGAAGACCCTTGATTATTAGTCGAGACTGTTCGAGCGAAATTGTATATAGAGAGTGTTTGTACTTGGCGAGACCTTGAGTGAGTGTGGTAGATCATCTACACCTAGAATTCAAGGAAGATCAACACTGTAACAGCTCTGTGATTATAGTGGAATCCAGCCAATCGGCTGTCAGTGCAGAAGAGTGGACGTAGGCTTGAATCAAGCCGAACCACTATAAACCGAGTGTTCAATTCTCTCTTTCCCTTACTCAGTCTCTCGATTGATATTTAATTATTGCAAATTCTTTAACTGTCTAAAGTATTGTGCAATCTTCAAGAAAATTTGTTGTATACCTATTCACCCCCCTCTAGGTACTCATACTAGCAATATCAATTGGTATCAGAGCCCGTGTTCTTACTTTGTTTGAAGTGTTTTACTTCAGAGTAAAAGATCCATGGCTAGTATGCTAGCACCGGGGCTGATGGAAGGGCAAAGCAATACCAGACCTCCCTACTTCGATGGAAAGGATTACAACATCTGGAAGAACAAGATGAAAGCTTTCCTTCGATCAAAGGATCCTCTGGAATGGGACGTTGTGGAAAGAGGAATCACTCCTGCTGCTGCATCAATCTCTGAAAGAGGGAAAGACACCATTGAAACCAGCGGAATGTCTCAGGAAGAAATAAACAAGAGACAAGCACTCGATGCAAAAACAATTTACTCCTTATATTGTGCTTTATCTCCAACTGAATATAATAGAATATCTTCTTGTGTTACAGCAAAAGAAGTATGGGATAGATTACACATCACCTATGAAGGGACAGATCGAGTAAAGGAGACCAGAATTAACATTCTCCTTGGTCAATATGAAGCCTTCAAAATGAAACCAGGAGAATCTATAACTGATATGTTTAGTCGTTTTACAGATATTGTCAATGGTCTTGAGAACCAAGGACAAAAAATTTCTGATCCCATGAAGGTGAACAAGCTTCTGCGAGGATTCTCCAAGGATTGGAATCATATAAAGACTTCAATAAGAGAGACGCAAAGAATCATGCCATTATCTGTAGACGAGCTGATTGGAACTCTTCAGTCTTACGAAGTGGAACGAATTAATGAAGACGAAGATCCAAGAGGTAAGAAATCTATTGCACTAAAATCGAATGATGATTCTGATGATGCAGATTCTGAAGATGATATGGATGATGAGGAGCTCGCCCTCATGATAAGAAGATTCAGAAAACTGAATAGAAAAGGCAGAAGGTTCATTCCAAGGAAACAAAGTTTTCAGAGACAGCAGACCAAGTCTGTTGATGATGAGGAACAAAACAAAGATGTAGTTTGCTTCGAATGTAAGAAGAAGGGACACATCAGACCCAACTGTCCTCTTCTGAAAAAGAAAAGAGGAAAAGCTGAGAAGTTTCGAAAGGCTCTCAAAGCCGAAACCTGGAGTGATACAGAATGTGAAGAGAGTGATAATGAATATGCCAACATATGCTTGATGGCACATTCAGACTCAGACTCAGATTCAGTTCGGACTCGACAGTGAATTGGAGGGAAGTGAATTTAAAATTCCTGTCAAAGTCTCTAAATATATTGATAAACTGTGTTTCAGTCTTAAGACTTCTCTCAAAAGAATTTTCGAACTTAAAAAGGAAAACTCAATTCTGAAACAAAAGGAAGTTATTTTAGAAGAAAAAGTTAAAAGTCTAGACCTAAATATTTCTGCTCTTAAAGAAAAAGAAGATGATCTTTTGAAAGAAAATGTTTTCTTAAAAACAGACTTATCAAATATTTCAAAGAAGTTTTCGATAGGATCCGAAAAGCTTGAAAAAGTGCTTTCAGTTCAAAGACCCTATTTCAATAAGTCTGGGTTAGGCATGACAGCGGAAACAATTCCCTTGATTGATTTTCCTAAAGTTAAAGAAAGAATTAAGAAAAGACCGTCAAGAGAAGCTTACAAAAATCATTTCAAGAAAGTTTTCGTAAAGTCTGTTGGTCGAAATGCTCTAAGGTGTTCAAAGTGTAACAGTCTAGATCATTTTGAAAAAGACTGTCCTATGATTTGGAAACCTGTTAAGAAAGCATGGCCCAATAATGCTTATACTACTAACTCCAAAGGACCCAAGAAAGTTTGGGTACCAAAGAAAGCTTGAGACTCTCACTTGAATGCAGGTCTCCGTCAAAAGAAAGATAAAATGGTATCTTGACAGCGGATGCTCAAGACACATGACAGGAGACTCAAAGTGCTTCATAAAGCTTGTTCAAGTAAACGGCGGAAATGTTTCATTTGGAGGAAACGGTAAAGGAAGCATCGTGGGGTTTGGAACTGTGAAAATTGGAAATCTCACAATAAGCAATGTTTCTCTAGTAGAAGGACTCAACTATAACCTTCTCAGCATTAGCCAATTGTGTGATACCGGTTTCAAGATCTCCTTTCAAGAAGGAATTTGTTATGGAATTAGTAGAGATTCTACTGAGTCTTTCATGGGTCGAAGACATGGAAACATCTACCTCTTAGACATGAAAGTGAATAAATCTCAATGTCTAATCTCAATCCAAGATGAAGCAAGCATATGGCACAGAAAGCTTGGCCATGTCAATATGAAGCAATTAGCCAAAATCTCATCAAAGCAGCTTGTTCGAGGACTACCCAAATTGCCATACCAAAAGTCTGACTCATGCACTCCATGCATTCTGGGAAAGCAGGTAAGAAATTCATTTAAGCAAACAAATCATGTATCTACTAATCATGTACTGCAGTTGCTTCATATGGATCTCTTCGGACCAACAAGAACCCAGAGCATTGGAGGTAAGAAGTATTGTCTAGTAATTGTAGACGATTACTCTCGCTTTACCTGGGTACATTTTCTTGCAAGTAAGTCAGAAACCTTTTCGTACTTTGAGAAATTTGCTAAAAAGGTTCAAAATGAAAAAGGATGTGCTATTTCAAGTATAAGAACAGATCATGGAGGTGAATTTGAAAATCAAGATTTCACAAAATTGTGTGATGAATCTGGTTTTAAACATGTATTCTCCTCTCCATACACTCCTCAGCAAAATGGAGTTGTGGAAAGAAAGAATAGATCTCTTCAAGAAATGGCTAGAACACTTTTAATTGAAAGCAAAATTTCTTCACGGTTTTGGGCTGAAGCTGTTTCAACAGCATGCTATATAATCAATAGAGTCTTCCTAAGACCTATTCTTGAGAAAACCCCTTATGAACTATTCAAAGGTAAGAAACCTATTGTTTCATACTTTCATGTGTTTGGTTGCAAATGCTTTATTTTGAAAAATGCAAGCGATCGAATTGGTAAGTTTGAAGAAAGATCAGATGAAGGCATCTTCCTTGGATATTCTACATCAAGCAAAGCCTACAGAGTCTATAACAAGAAAAGCCAGTCTGTGGAAGAATCAATGAATGTCAAATTCCAAGACTCAGTGCAAGATGAATACAGCCAGACTCAATATGAAGAGTCTGAACTCACTCTAGACCTTCCAAAGTCTTCAACTCAAGAAGTATCTGAGACTCTGGAAGTCCAACATCAAGAAGCTCATGAAGATTCAAATAAAGAAAGAGATCATCAACCAAGCAAATCAACCAGTAACTGGAAACACAAATCCAGTCATCCTAAAGATCTCATTATTGGCGAAATTAATGAAGGAATCCGCACCAGATCAAAAAGGTGTGAAGAGTCTAGTGCTGTTGCTCTCATTTCTGAAATTGAACCAAAAAGTATAGAAGAAGCTTTATCTGATAAAAGCTGGATCGAAGCTATGCAAGAAGAGCTCAGACAGTTCAATATTAATGATGTCTGGGAATTGACATCTAAACCGAAAGGTAAAACTGTTATTGGAGCCAAATGGGTGTTCAGAAACAAGATGAACGAAGAAGGAAAAGTCGTACGCAATAAAGCAAGACTCGTGGCCAAGGGATACACGCAAGAAGAAGGAATAGACTATGACGAGACTTACGCACCAGTTGCAAGGTTAGAAGCTATTCGTCTATTACTTGCGTTTGCTTGTTACAAAAATTTCAGGTTATTCCAAATGGACGCCAAAAGTGCTTTCCTGAATGGATTTATCCAAGAGGAAGTTTATGTGGAACAACCGCCTGGATTTGAAGACCCAAAGAAGCCAGACTCAGTCTTCAGACTGAAAAAGGCTCTGTATGGTCTAAAGCAAGCACCTCGAGCTTGGTATGACAGACTAAGTAAGTTCTTATTACAGAACGGATTTGTCAAAGGTAAAGTAGATACTACTCTGTTCATCAAAAAGGAAAACAAAAGTTTCTTACTCGTTCAAATATATGTTGATGACATTATTTTTGGATCATCTAATGAAAATCTTTGCAAGAAATTTTCTAAGTCTATGCAGGACGAATTTGAAATGAGTATGATGGGAGAATTAACATTCTTTCTCGGCCTTCAAATAAAGCAATTGAAGGAAGGAACTTTTATCTTCCAAGAAAAATATGCTAATGATCTTGTCAAAAGATTTGGATTAGAAAGGTGCAAAAAGACCGACATACCAATGTCATGTTCTCAGAAGATAGACAAGGATGAAGAAGGGAAGAAAGTAGATCAAAAGCTGTACAGGAGCATGATCGGTTCACTTCTTTATCTTACTGCTTCTAGACCTGATATTTTGTTGAGTGTTTGCATCTGTGCTAGGTTTCAATCAGACCCTAGAGAATCACATCTCATTGCCGTGAAACGTATTATCAAATACGTTGCCTCATCTTCAAGCATCGGTCTTTGGTATCCAAAGAGGGGAGTCTTTAATCTTCTAGGATACTCAGATGCAGATCTGGCCGGTTGCAGAATCGATAGAAAGAGCACTTCTGGAACTTGTCAACTGCTTGGAAACAGGACAGTGTCTTGGTTCTCAAGGAAGCAAAGCACTGTAGCTCTCTCAACGACAGAAGCAGAGTATGTAGCTCTTGGAAGCTGCTGTTCGCAAATTCTATGGATAAAACAACAGCTACAAGACTTTGGCATTGAAAACTCATGCACAGAAATCAGATGTGACAACACCAGCGCGATCAATCTCACCAAAAATCCAATTCTTCATTCAAGAGCAAAGCATATTGAGATTCGACATCACTTCATTAGAGATCATATTCAAAATGGAGAAATCTCGATTCAATTTGTTGATTCGAAGAGTCAACTAGCGGATATATTCACAAAGCCTTTGGAGAAAAATCAATTCGACTTTATCCGCTCAAGACTCAACATTTTGAAGCTTGAAGAAGTTAAAGTCTAGAGACTCACCATCTCTAAGACTCTGATCTCTTAGACTTTGAATCATGAGACTCAATCATTCATGGCTAAAGACTGTAAGTTGCTATTTTATCTCGAAAAGGTACGTTCTTTCATTCAGATATAATTTGTCTGAAATTTGAAAACTTGTCTTGTTTAAGGAATTAATTTTGGCAGTTATTGATTTTGAAAAGAAGTGTTCGTACACTTTCTTTGTACCGATTAAACTTCTCTTTTCAAATCCGAGGTATATATATAGATACAGTCTTTCTTCGCCCAATTTTCAAAACCCTAAAAGGCTCTCTTCTCCCGATACTGTTTCTATTTCTTGATCATCGTCGAGAAAGTGGTCATTTTTCTTGGGAAAAGCAAGTGAAGGAATCTTCCAATAGACAAAGAAAGATGTCGTCTTCGAGGAAATCATCAAGAATCGCAAGCAGGGGACCACAAAGAATGGAGAAGGGACCGACTCACTTCGATCTTACTGAAGAAGAAGACTTATCAAGTCAGCGACAAAGTCCGATTCGCTCTCCTCCACGTCATTCATCGTCTCCTGTCCCACAAGGTGGAAGTCAACATCTGGAAGAAGAGATAATCGAGGATGCCGACCTAGTAAGAGTCCAAAAACCCTCCGTTATCTATAAGCTTTATCGTGCGTTGAAAATCACCGGCACTTCGTTAAAGTATATAGATGACTTCCTTAAGGACAAAAATTATGGGAATGAATATCTTTTTCTGCGGAAAATGGAGGATTTGGGAATTGCTCCTAAAGGAAGGGCAGAGGAGGCTCTTGAGAACATTCCGAGTGATCCTCGTATGCCAGGACAAAATCTGATTGATGGGAACGATGATGACAAAATGTTCCTTGAATTTAAACCTAGAATGGGTGTGGCAGCAAAGGTGAAAGGAAATCGGATGGATTTGTTTAAATCCAAGGATCAAGAAAAAGCATATTTTAGGCTGTTGAAAAGAGGGGTGATAAACCCTAGAAGTGTCGATTTTGACTTCCTGGACACCATCAACGTGAACTTAAGAGAAAAGTTGAATTTGCTTCAACTTGAGACTTTTTGCTCTGACTCTACGGACGGGTATGCTCAACTGACTGCTTATTTCTATTCAAATCTTAGCTTTTTGGATGAGAATAGAATTTCATTCAGTGTTAGAGACCAAGTCTACGTGGTAGATGTGAATATGTTGGCGGACATAGTTGAAGTTGAACGAGGACGTTATCTTCCAATCAAAGTCTCACCTGCTCGTACTGCTCTGGATCTTGTCAAAGATAGGGACGTAGAGAAGAAAATTACCTATTCCAGGATGAATGCCATCAACATTGTGCTTCATAAGATTGTGATCAACTGTCTCAGACCGAAGTCTACATCAAAGACTTCTGTGTCTCTTTCTGAAGCAAAGTTGATGTATGCGATCAACTCAGGACGGAAGTTTTCTCTCCCGCACACTATTCTCTTCCATATGTACAGAGCAGTGTCAAAAGACAAAGGACAATTGCCTTATCCTGGTCTGGTGACCAAGATCTTCAGACATCTGAATATTGATCTGCCACATACATTTTGTGTTCGATCGTGTGATAAGATGGTGGTAGGATTGAAAATGTTAATGAAAATGCGTCTGCAAGAACTCTCCAAGGCAATGGAGAAATTCAAAGTGAAATCTCCAGTCCAGTCTGCTTCAAAAAGGAAAGGAAAGGAGGCCATGGGTGCCCCATCAAAGAAGAAGAAAAGAACTCTCATCCTTGAGGATGAAGATGAAGATGATGAAGATCCTTCTATCCAAGCGCTGACAAGAACAAGACGTTCTGTGTCTCATCCGACAGTACTTCAGCAGAACAGAGAAGAAGAAAAGCAGAACAGAGAAGAGGAAGAACAGAGAGAGAAGGAGAAAGAAGAAGAAGAAGAAGGAGAAAAAGAAAAGTCTGCTGACAAATCTGGAAAGAAGGGAAATGAAGAGCATGATCATCACTCTTCCCCTTTCGATGTCCTAGAGACAGGGGGAGTTAGCGAGCAAGAAAGGTCTACACCTCATGCTGCTGTCAGTGAAGATCTAAGACAATCTCCAGAAGATCCAGAAGAAGTTCAGGTCTCTAAATTGCCTGAAGAAGGTGATGCATCGATTCCAAATCTGCCAGACCATACTGAAGCGCCATCGTCTGAATACACACCATCTGAGAAAGCCAATGCCAGTACACAGACAGATGATTCTGCAGATTTTCGTAGCATCATGAATATTCTTCTGGAAATGCGTAGCCAGATATATGTTACGGATCGTGAAATCCAAGCTTTGAAGAATGCTGGACAAGCATCTTCAGTCTCTCTGGAGGATAAATTCAAAGACCTCGCTCTGCAACTTCAAGCCAATGCCAAGGGAGAAGAGGTAGCTCATCTGAGAGAAGACCTGAAGAAGCTCGAAGGAGTAGTCCAGTCCATTGGGGATTTCCAGATCGTGCGCATTCCCAAGCAGACATGACTCCTTTCTCACCCTTTTCAATGCTGACAAAAAGGGGGAGAACCAATTTGAACAAACATCTTTTAAAAACTTTTTAGTAGTTATGTTATTTTTGAGTATGACTTGAGAACTTGAACTTGGGTGTAAATTTGACTGAATTGACTGTGGATTGTGATGCTTGACTGGTTGCATTTATTCAAGTATTATTATATGGTGTTTCTCATGAAAGTCTAACCAATTTTCTGTGGATGCAGAGTCTGGTTGCTTTATTAATCTTTTTGAGTTAGCCATATTGCTTGAGAAATGTTTTTGCAGGTCAAAGTTGTTCAAATCTACAAAGAAAGTTTTGTCACCATCAAAAAGGGGGAGATTGTTGGAGAAATCTTTCCAGAATATTTTGAAGCTGACAAAACATTTCTATCAGTCTAAAGTCTGGATGTTCGGAGACCGACAGTTTAAAGTCTGAAGACTTTGTATTCTCGAGACTCAAGACTCAAGACTCAAGACTCAAGACTCAAGACTCAAGACTTAAGTCTGTTCTCACTGACAGTCTTTCCAATCCAGTGACGAAGGAAATCCAAAGCCGAGGTCTATGGTTGAGGATTCGATCCAATCCTCTGGAAAAGATTCTTTGGTTGGATAATCATTTCGGATTCTTTAATTCTTAACTAAGATCGATTGAAGATTCGATAGTCGACGAAGTATTCTTGGAATGTTCTATTCTTGGAAACCGAGATCCTGATTGTATGGGCGAACAGGATTGATGGGCTATCATCAGATTCCTTAAATAGCTCGGATGATCTTCTTGATTGATTCCGTCCAACGGGTAGATTGGAGGAATTCCTTTGGTAAGTGCCAACGGCTATGGTGGCATGAAGGAGTATAAAAGGAAGTCGTTCTAGTTGTTTTAAGTGTGTGATTGATAGAAAAATTCCAGAGTCTGAAGACCCTTGATTATTAGTCGAGACTGTTCGAGCGAAATTGTATACAGAGAGTGTTTGTACTTGGCGAGACCTTGAGTGAGTGTGGTAGATCATCTACACCTAGAATTCAAGGAAGATCAACACTGTAACAGCTCTGTGATTATAGTGGAATCCAGCCAATCGGCTGTCAGTGCAGAAGAGTGGACGTAGGCTTGAATCAAGCCGAACCACTATAAACCTAGTGTTCAATTCTCTCTTTCCCTTACTCAATCTCTCGATTGATATTTAATTATTGCAAATTCTTTAACTGTCTAAAGTATTGTGCAATCTTCAAGAAAATTTGTTGTATACCTATTCACCCCCCTCTAGGTACTCATACTAGCAATATCAGATTGTATTTACAGCTTTCCACATGTGAATCACAATTCTTTTATCATACCCAATGAAAAACAAGCAACATCATCAAGAAATATTATTCTTTGATTATCGTTTAATGCCACAATGCTAATGATCAAACTCTTTTCAACATCCTCTAGAGGAGATTCTTCTAGCTTCTTTAATGTGGATCCCACTTTTCTACTCTTTTTCCAAATAAAAGAGAACCTATTACCTCAAGAGCTAAAGGAAGACTGTGACAAATATTTACTGCTCTTTTAGAGTGAGAAATGTATTGCTCCATGAGATAATCTCTTCTAAAGGCATGTTTGCTAAAAAGTTTAAGAGAATGATCAAAATCCATGCTAGTAAGTTCGTAAGCCTCATCAACAAGTGTAGTTTTGTAAGTCTCATCATCAGGTGTGGGCACTTTGAGAATTACCTAGTCTCTAGTGGTTATGATGATTTTGCTTACCTTGCCAAACCACTCACGCTTCTGGACAAGCGCATCAAGTTGACTTGCTTTGTCGGCATCATCAAGTAGAAGAAGCACTTTTTTATCGTGTAATCTTTGTTTGATCACCTTTTTCCCTTCCATGATATTGTTGATATCGAAACATTGTCCTCTAAGTATGGTCGATATGAGCTGCTTTTGCAAGCACATAATCTCTACTTCTCGAATGTTTGAAAGGAAGCAACAATCAGAAAAATCTTTAGAAAGTCGATTGTACACTATTTTGGCAAGAGTCATTTTTCCCATGCCACTAATACCATGGACTTCAACAATCTTTGTTTCAAGGTTGTGTGCACCTATCATCCTCATAATTTCATCGACCTAATTGTCTACTTCAACAAAGCAATCATACATTGCAAGTAAGCAGTGTTCAACTTAGTCAAAACATCATTCACAACTTCTTTCACAAATTCACCTTTGCCTCTGATAGTATTGGAGGAAGAAGCATCAAGACATTAGGTTTAGCAAAGCAAAATAATGCATCTAGAACAAACAGCTTGTATGTGATATGATTAAATACCTGTTTAGCATGCTATGGAGATACCATCCCTTTAGTTCTCCAACCTCTTTAAGAGCAGCCTTCCAGTTGTTGATAGTCTCATTATCAAACCGCTTCTCATTTAAATGAGAAACAATGGCGTTGCCGTAGTGCTAATTTTGGTATTTGATCTTAGATGGTGCAACATTGTAGAAAATGGGCATGATCTTTTGTCCCCCTGTGTTCTTGCTCTTCACCATCTTGACCAACTCCATAAGGCACCATGGACTATCAGCATATCCTTCAGAAAAGATTGGCATTGAGATCTTTGAGTACTGAATTGCTTGGAGAAGCTAGTCGCTGATCTATTCCCTGATGCGCAACTCTTCATCGTCCCTATATGCCCGAATTCCAGCATCAATCATGCTAAGCTAAAGGTAATCAACAATGTCCATACGAGTATCTAGTCCTCTGATACTCAAAAACACTTCGTAATCATATCATGAGGACTCCTCCATTTCCTGATTATCCGAAGAGTCGTTCCACATATTTATTTGTTTTCCGCACACGCTCACTTTATAAGGCTCCATTTATTACAAAAGAGATAAAATAGTAGCAATTGTTGTCAAAGCAAAGTTCAACCACAAAGGTTCGTGCAAATTCTCCGTGCAAGAATGATTTAAGATGCTACCTGAAAATAATGACCATGTGCATGTTGATGGCTAGCTTCTATAGAAGCACATGTTGAAGATAAGTTTGAAGTCATTGTAACAAGATATCGTGAGGCTAAGATCTATCAAAAGCTTGATGTTAAAATAAAATAAACAAAGCACCTATCGAGGAAATAGTATTTTGGGTCTTTTGCTCAAGTCAAGAAATTTTTCCATGTCCAGCTAAGCCTAGCGCCAATAACGCAGCATCTCCTTGTTGAACTAACAATGTCACGCCCCAAACCTTGAGCGCGTGCCCATCTCTCGGTAGTCGATAAAATTTGTGACGTCCCAGAACGCGTCGCCGACCCATTCATTTTAATGTATATGCGAAAGCGAATAAATAATCCCCAGACAACACTCAATTGGGATAGAAAAGTAAGATTCATTTTCACAAAACACTTTTTATAAACACACAGGTTTATACACAAAAGTCTACAAAAAGAACGGCTCCCAAAAAGACGTTATCCTATGACCTACTAGTCGGACACCATCACCAATCCTTCGGACTCCACCTCCACAGGCTCCAGGGCTTCGGGTCCTCCACAACCCCATTTAAGGACCTAAAATGTTAAGTCCACGGCGGGGTGAGAAAATGTCTCAGCAAATTCATCTCCTAAACTCCGACTAGGAAGGAAATACGCCTAGAGGCCTAACCACACAAGTTAGAAGACTTACCTTGCCTCAGTTCCTTTTTGCATGTCAGTACAATTCATATTCAATCAATTCAATTCAATCAATTCGATACAATCGATATCATCTATCAGACGATACTATCTATCAATTCGATACCATCTATTGATCGATACTATCTATTAATTTAATACTATCCATCCATCGATACTATCTATCAATTCAATACTATCTATCCATTCAATACCATCTATTAATTCAATCAATATCAATACTGCTCACCAAAGCTGAAATAGATGGTATAGCTCACCAAACTGATAGATAGTATAGCTCACCAAAGCTGACGTATATTACTATTGCTCACCTAAGCTGACATTTCAATATTGCTCACCTAAGGTGATTAATGCTCACCAAAGCTGCTATGGTACTTTAAAAAAAAATCCACTTTTGGTGTCAAAACCCGACACCTGATATTTTCTTAGTTAAATACCAAAACTTCACAAACATCACTCAATTTCACAAAATAGCATTCAATTACAGAAACTAAACACACCATTGCGATCAGCATGAAATTCTAACGACTAGCCATCCCGGCATAATTTCTGGAATTATTAATTAATTAACTAATTAATTAAATTCTGAACATTAAATTAATTTAAATATAAACTAATATAATCAAATAATATTTTATTTAAAAAAATAAATAATTAAATAAAATAATTAATAAAAGTCTCATCATGCTTACATGAGTCTAATTGCATAATTAGACTAATTAATCCATCCACTAAACTAATCATTCATCTAATCTAATCAACATTTAACTAATCTAATCTAACAACCTAAATATGCTTAGCCTACTTTAAATATCCATTAAGCATAATTAACACCATAAGCAGAGTTTAGTGAGTAAACTCACCGGTTTAGCGTTCCGATGAGTTCACGGCGACGACAACGCTAAGGTGGGCGATAAACCTCCTAACAGTGACACCAACCAAGGTCTGGAAGAGACCTAAAACGGGCCTTGAAGTCCTAAACTCCTTGCTGTCTTCAGTTTCTGTTCTTGAGCCGAGCAGCTGGAATCGGCGGGGTTTGGTGCGGAAACGGTGAGGGAAGCATGTGGCTACGGGCAATGGTGGACCAGGCGGGGCAACGGTGGAGGCTGACGCATTAGGACCTTAACCATAAGGATCCAAGGCAGTCCCGGGGTTGAAACAATAGCCACAAACTCAGACTCTCTCTGCAACTCTAGAAAAACTAGATTGCTGGAGGAGAAATGGAGTGGAACGAGCTGATCGAAGCTCCGGCGAGCGGGTGGCTTGCAACTGGTGGCACCTGGGGGTCAAGAGAGACTTGCTAGTGGTTGGGATGGGTGGAGGAAGGGTCGAAATGAGAGGAAAAATGCAAAAAATGCGAAAATAGTGCACTTGGGCAAGTTGATCGACGGATTGGTGGGCGGCGGTTTCCGGCCGGCAGGTGGGTCAGCCGGCGGCTCCATTTGGTGAGTGGCGAGGTCCTCCCATACGGTTTGGATGTCCTGAAAATGATGGTGGGTGGCACGTGAGCTGATTCTCATGGGAATGCAACTTTTAACTCAGGTTTTTACAAGAAGGTTAACTGGAGCTGAAACTGGAAGAAAGGAAAACAAGGGAAAGAGAGGGTCCGGTGGCTTCGGTGGTAATCGACGGTGAAGGGGGAGGGAGTTGCTCAGTTTCTCTAGTTTTCTAAGCTTCCAAGGCACACCAACAATAGAGAAAGGAGGGGGAAAAGGAAGAAGAAGGCTGCTTTAGAGAATAGGACCCCAAAGGCTTCTCTAGCCTTCAACACTTATTCAATTCACTCAAGTGGCTGCCCCCCCACTTGCTCATCCATCCACAACAGCCTTGGCAGCCCCAAGCTTCCCCAACAAGCTTCTCCACATGGCTGAAATGTTGCACCCTCATAAGCCTATGAATTTTGTACACTTTCCCCTCCAATTCCATCAATTCTCCTTCAATTCACATCCAAATGAGCTCAATTTGTTAACCATAAATTCAACCAAGGTGCCATCATCGCAATTAACATTTTTCCTCTTCAATTAGTCCAACTTGAATCCCAAAAATGCGATTGAAAACGGGCCTATGAATTTCCTGATCCAAAATACCCTTACTTTGGATTTTTTTCGCCAAAAATCTCGGTTTGTAGAAAAATATTTTGAGAATGAGTCAACGTTCCTAAAATGACTTGTGACATGACAGAATTTTCAAATTTTGAAATTAGGTTCAATTTCGCGGTTGATTTCAATCTGGTGCGATTTTAGCACGTTCTTACCTATTGGGTAGGTTTTAGGAATTTTTCTTGCAATTGACCCGTGGTTGATTATTTTGAAGCCACAATATACATCTTTGACACATTGGCGAATCTCGGTTGTTGTGAAAATCTCGAGGTTTCAAATACAAATATAGGATACCAAAATGACAGAGAAATCGGTTTAGTGCCGATTGATAATAATTGTGCAATTAAATGGAATCACCCACACTTAATCACATGGCTTTGTCGAATCGACCTATCTCCGGTCTCCAGTCGGTCTGTACTGTAATGACCCTTGCAGATTAGCACGGTTAAGTAGTCGATTTCTAGTCAAATTCTCAAGTCTATTGTGTTTAGATTTCCTTAATGGTTTCACTTGGTAGATTAGTTATCTTGTAAGTGGCCAACTCAGAGAAAAGAATTATAGGTGCGTCGATGAAAAGCCCGATTCATTCAATTGAAAATAAAAGTGGAAAATCAGGATGTCATAATTCTTCCCCTCTTATAAAAATTTCGTTCTCGAAATTTAAACCTATTACAATTCTTAAACAAAAAGGTTGTGGTACAGTCGTCTCATCGACTCTTCACTTTCCCAATTTGCTCCTTCTGTTCCGTGGTGTTGCCATACCACTTTAACCAATGGGATGGTCTTGGTATGCAGAACCTATTCTTTTCGATCTACAATCTGAACCGGGCTTTCCACATATGACACTCTATCGTCCATGTCTAAATCCTCAAAATTTAGCATGTGGGTTGGGTCAAGCTCATACTTCTTCAACATCTACACGTAAAAGACGTCATGCACTTGCGCCAACCTCGGCGGTAATGCAAGACGATACGCTAGGACCTTGATTCTTTCCAGAATCTCAAAGGGACCTATGTACCTCAGACTCAACTTTCCCTTCTTGCCGAAGTGTAAAGTACCCCTCATTAATGACACCTTCAGAAAAAACGTGATCACCAACTTGGAATTCCAATGGTCTCCGACGCTTACCTGAATGCTCTGCTAGTAGCTATGAACATCAGGTCTCGATCTAATGTAATTGTTACCAGCACTTCATGCAGACGAACTATCTAACACACGTACTACTTTGCATGCCTCTCCAAATCAAGGTCTTTTCATACAACGATGCAGTGAGCAGACTTCGTCAGTTTGTTGACTATTACCCAAATAAAATCATTTCTCCTCTGACTTCTTGGTAAACCCGTAACAAAGTCCATTATGATGTGTCCCCATTTCCACTTGGGAATCTCGAGAGGTTTACAAAAGTCCTCCTGACTTACAATGTTGTGCCTTCACTTGCTGACACATCAGACAGTTGGCGACATACTTGGCGATGTCCACCTTCATACCAAACCACCAATAGTGTTAACACTGATTCTGATATATCTTCGTACTGTCAGGATGAATGCTGTAATTGCTATGATGAGTTTTTGACAAAATCTCTTCTTTAAGCACTACATCTTCAGGTACACATAATCGTCCTTGAAACCTTAGTGTTCCGTCTTCAGAAACCTGAAAGTCAGCATTCTTCTTTTTAGTGTTCTCTTGCAGAATCTTCTGAATCTTTGGGTCTGTCCATTGAAGCGTCTTGATTCTGATTTGCAATTCCTGCTCAATTCTGAGGGTGGCCATAAGAATCGAAAGGTGGCCTACTTCAAACTTGAAAACTGAATCTCTAGTTTTCTCAAGTAAAGTCCATTCCTTAACCATCATATATGCAACTGAAAACTTCTGACTCAGCGCATCTGCGACCTTATTCGCTTTTCCAGTGTGATACAAGATATCACAATCATAATCCTTAAGGAGTTCCATCTAGCGATGCAGTCTCATATTTAACTCATTATGAGAGAATAGATACTTGAGACTTTGATGGTCTGTGAAAATCTGGAATCTTTCTCCGCACAAATAGTGTCTCCAAATCTTCAGGGTGAAGATAATCGTTGCAAGTTCCAAGTCATGTGTCGGGTTGTTCAGCTCATGAGGTCTCAACTGACGGGACACATATGTAACAACCCTACCATGTTGCATCAGCATGCAACCTAGTCCTCTAAACGGCGCATCACTGTAGATCTCATATCCTCCAAGACCATATAGAATAGTTAGCACAGGTGTGGTAGTCAGTAGGGGTGTGCAACGGGAACCGCCCGAACCGAGAACCGACCGGACCGGACCGAACCGGTCGGTTTTGGGCGGTTCCCATGGTCGGCGGTCCGGTTCCCGGTTCCTAATCTTGGAACCGGTGGCCGGTTGGTCCGGTTCCCGGTTTCAAGGTGGGAACCGGACCGAACCGGACCGATCGGACCGAACCAAATTTAATTTATATACATAGAATTAATAAAATATATAAACATGATAACTTATTGCAACCAAAATTGCAATTTGAGGTAGCAACCTCTTATGTGGCCAAGAGACCATTAAAACCCCTTTTGTTACTCTTTTATTTATAGAAAAAATCTCCTTGTTAGTTTCGATGTGAGATTAAAACTTCAAGAGATCCCGTGAATCTCATGAATGAAGTTTGAATATTTTGCACGTGAAACACGTGTGGTTAGTTTTGTTGAATTGCTCGGGAATCGAATTGGATTGATCGGTCAAGAGCGTGGTCACTCTTTATTTCTTTAGTGCAAAATAGTAGATTCGATTTTTTTGGACCGGACCGGACCGGACCGGAACCGATGGTCGGTCCGGTTCCCGGTCCTAGGACCAAATGGTCCGGTCCACGGTTCGCAATTTTGGGAACCGGTGCTCCCGGTCCGGTTCCCGGTTTCAAGGTGGAACCGGACCGAACCGGGAACCGATCACCCTTAGTAGTCAGCTTTTGCTCAAGCTCTTGGAAACTATACTTGCACTGGTCTGTCCACACAAACTTATTTTCTTTCTTCAGTAATCGAGTCAACGGCAACGCTAAAGCTGAAAACCATTCCACGAACCTTCTGTAGTAACTCGCCAAACCCAAGAAACTTCTAATCTTTGTCACTATAGTCGGTCTTGGCCAGTTGATCACTGCTTCAATCTTAGACGGGTCCACGGAGATTCCTTCACCTGAAATTACGTGACCTAGGAATGCCACACAAGTAAACTAAAACTCGCACTTACTGGAGTTGCCGTATAGTTCACGATTCCTCAAAGTCTGGAGTACCATCTTCAAATGACTTTTGTGCTCCTCTGCATTTCTCGAATACACTAGAATATCATCGATGAATACGATCACGAACTTATCCAGATATTCTTTAAACACTCGGTTCATCAGATCCATAAATGCAACCGGAGCATTCGTCAACCCGAATGGCATTACAGTGAACTCATAATGGCCGTATCGAGTACGAAACGCCGACTTCAATATCTCCTCCTTTTTTATTCTCAGCTGATGACCCCGTCCTCAAGTCGATCTTGGAAAATATCAATGCTCTTTGCAACTGATCAAACAAGTTGTCTATCCTTGGTAGTGGATACTTGTTCTTGATTGTCACCTAATTAAGTTGGCGATAGTCGATGCATAGGGGCAACGAACCATCTTTCTTCTTCACGAATAGAACTGGTGCTCCCTAAGGCGATGCACTGGGACATATGAACCCCTTATCCAACAACTCTTGCATCTGTACCTTCAATTCCTTCTACTCAGATAACACCATTCGGTAAGGAGCCTTAGAGACTAGCTCTGTCCCGGGTGTTAACTCAATCACGAACTCTATTTCTCTTTCTGACAGCAGACCTGACAATTCTTCAGGAAACACCTCAGAAAACTTATGTACCACGGCTATGTTCTCCATATTCAGTTCCTCAACTATTGCATCCACTATAGTTGCCAAGTAAATTTGGCAACCCACATCCAAAAACTAGTTGCCTTAAGTGACGAAATAAAAGGGATCGAGGATCCTCCTCGACTCTCGATAATTCGAAACTTTGGCATGTTAACGGATCAAATTATGTTATATTACAGCCACAATTTATTACAACAAAAAGCTCCTTGAGCCAAACCTTTTCATAAATGACTTTCAAGTTATACATAAGCAAATCAGTCAAGTACAACTATAGTTAGTGATTCTTCTTTTTAATACTTTATTACAACAACAGAAAATTTACAACCTTCACTCAAAATTCTATTGCGTTACTCTGATAAAGTCACCTAAAAAACATTCTTCCTCTGATCAATGCATGGCTTGGTTCATTCCTATCCCTTTCGCCATGGCGTCTTGTTTTCAGTAGCGGTGCTTGTGCTCCCTTCGACCTACGTGGACAGTTTCTCACCTGATGGCCATGCTGGCCGCATCCATAGCACGCTCCCCTTAGGCTAGAACACTGGGTTGGTCCATGCTTCATTTTACAAACTTGGCACCTATCTAGTGAGTCCTCTACCTCCTATCGGGTGACAGCATGCACCCTTACTTGCAGTGAAGGCTTGTTCCAAGTACCCCACTAAATGTCTTGTAGCGCATTCCCTTTGTTCTGTTCTATCGGCAGCAGCGGCAAAAATTGTTGTGGTCCTATCTGTCTGTACGGACAATCCTTGGTCAGATGGCCGTATTGGCAACACTTGTAACATGTCTATTTCCCTTTTATAGCAAGGGGCGGATCCTTGTCTTTTCCAATAGACATGACACACGGCATTCGAGTTGGGCGTTGGCTTTCCAATCCTACTCTTCTGATTGGGTGGAATGGGATACCCTTCTTTTGACATCGGCCTCTTCCCCTATTGATTGTCATCTCTGTTGGAACCAAACTTCGACTCAGATGTGATAGCTTGCTCCCCGATCATAGCTCCAGGTTGGACCTCAACAGGTGCGGCAATAATAGTGGTTACAACACTAGCAGCGATAGAGACAGCGGCAACAGCGGCGGCTCGATCCAGTGCTTGCTGACCCAACAAGTTTCCAAGGGTCACTAGCTCCTGAACGATCCTGTCGAACCTAGGATCGCTCAGTGCTACTACACTAGTACCGGCCTGCGGCGGTACTCTCTCACTCGCGCTAGCTTGAGCCGGCGCTCTACCTCGACCACGACCTCCTCGGGCACCGAGCCTCGTCAGCGTTCTACCCCGAGTAACTGGTATTGTCACACCCCGATCCTCTGAGCGCGTGCCCATCCCTCGTCGGTCGATTTAATAGCGATGTCCTAGGATGCATCACTAACCCATTCGTTTTAATGCACATGCAGAAGCAAATAAATGATCCCCAGACGACAACAAGATGGGATAGAAAAGCAGAGCCACAATTTTTCAAGCTGAAAATCATAACACACTTATATACATATCCAACTATGTCATATACAATAACAGTCAATGCAGACAAGGTTTGCAAAAAGGGTGGAAAAGCTATAGATCCCCTAATTAGTCGAGTCCTCAATTGAGTACTCTGGCGTCCTTGGATTTGACAGGTCAGGGTCCACCACTGAACCACTTAGCGGGTCGGCCGTGCCTTTCCCAAAAACAACCTCTTGCATGTATAAGGGGACCTCAGACTCCGGTATAGGACCCTGCCTCTGTCCATTCTGCCCTTAATGATATCATGATCTATATTGATGGGGTACCTTATGGGGTAAGGCCCCAACAACCCAGACCACGGTCTTCACTAGCTCATAGATCCATCCTTTTGGGTTTGCATGCAGCGGAATAAAACACTTTTGCTCAATGACCTTCTTTGGCTGTCCAAAACGCTCAGGAGGAGCTACCATCTAAGGACCTGAAATTGTTATCCCACAACAGAGTGAGACGACATCTTAGCGAGTTCACTCCCTAAGACCAGACAAGGAAGAAAATACGCTCCAAGGCTGCCTAAGTACAAGCACAGGCCAGAGGACTTACCTTTGCCTTGGTTTCTTCCTGCAAGTTAGTACAATTCATAAATTCATCGCATCACATCAACAGATTAAATTGTCACAACAGATCGAACCATCGATCAATCAACCCAGTGAATTCCATGGTAATAAGACCATCTCATGGTCATTCCATTCAATACTATCTATCAAGTTCGATCCCATCAAGAACTGCTCGCTTTAAGCTGAAGATAGATAGTATAGCTCGCACTAAGCTGATAATTAATATAGCTCACACTAAGCTGATAAGGTATACTGCTCACGCTAAGTTGATATATCGAGGCCTTCAGGCTGATATAGTATACCAGTATACTGCTCACACTAAGTTGACATATGAAACTCGCAAGCTAATATATTATACCCCTAAAGCTCATTCTAAGTTAATAAAGTATACTACTTGCGCTAAGCTGACATATCAAAGCCCTCAGGCTGATATAATATACTATTCTCACCAACTGAGAATTTCACCATTTTTATCACATCCGATAAAAATAATAGCGTGTGGGTACACGGTTGGCCTTAGCCAAAATACAATATTTTCCCTTTTGAAAATCCCACTAATTCCAATAGTTCGAAAACACATTTTTGACGTTGTAAGCCAATGCTCGGTATTTTCTAATTAAAAACAGAAGATACTCAATTTTGGGATAATAACCCCAAAACTACAAATCACACTCAATTTGCATAAATTATTACTCAAATAAATAAACCAATCACACCACTACAATTAGCATGAAATTCCAGTCACCAACTATCTCGATCTAATTTCCGGAAAATTAAAATTAATTAAATAATTATGGAAAATAATTAATAAATACCATAAATAGCAAAAATGCACAATTAGGCCAGAAAAGCCTAATTAAATACCGAAATGGGCCTAGAAAAATTCCGAGACTCGTTAGATAAGTACTATGACTTATGTATTCGCTAATTGCACTAATCTAACCACCTAATATGCAATATCGAACGATTAAATTGCTAATATATTCTAACTATCTACCTAAACCATACTTAACTTAAACTAATCAACTCTTAAGCATAATTAACCACCTAAATAGAGGTTAGTGAGTAAACTCACTTGATTAACGATCCAACTGAACCACGATGATGGCAAGGAAGAGATGGGCCAAAAACTCCAAAACGAGACCACGAAGCGGGGCTGGGAAAGGGTCCAAAATGGGCCAAACAACGAGTTGTAGACCCAAAAATCTTGGTGCTGCTCAGTGGGCCGAAGGGGGCTGGACAGTGGCTGGTTGGGGCCGAAACGGGTAGGGGCAGTTGGTGGGGCTGCTATGGGTCCAAATAGCCAACGGCGGGCGACGGCAGCGACTTGAACGGCAACTACGATGGCAGGGTGAGCTCGAGGTTGCAGGGGACGACAGTCTAGACATGACACGACCGCGAAACGGCGGGACGAATGGCGAGGCTTGTGGGGCACAACGGGACGCAAGCGGCAAGCAACAGCGGTCCGATAGGCATGTGACTTTCTCAGATGGCTGCTAGCTGTTCTCCTTGGGATTTTTGAAGACTTCAGCTAGCTGGGAATGGGGGTGGTCAACCAGCTAAGGGAGAAAAAGGGGGGGGGGATAACCTTGGGCTTTAGGGGGCCACTTGGTCACTCTTTCTATCTCATTGTCCCCTTGGTTGACCCCACCTTGATAGCTGGCCTCCTTAGTAGATTTTCTAGCTCCAAATCTTCCTCTAAAAGCCTTAGAAGTAGTCCAAAAGTGATGTCCAAGGGGTAGCTACGAATTTTGAAGGCAATTCCCTCAATTTGGACTCAATTCCTTCTTGAATCGGTGCAATTCGGCCTTTATAAATTCCACCATTACATCCTTGATCAAATTGCCATTTTTCCTCGCCAATAGAACCTACTTGCATCCCAATTTCATGATTTTTCCAGTCGAAAATAACTATATATCGACTTTTTCCGCGAAAATCTTGGTTTGTAGAAACATCTTCGGAGATTGAGTTGACGTTTCTAAAATGACTTATGACATGACAGAACTTTCAATTTATGGAATTGGATTCAAATTCGCAGTTAATTTCACTCTAGTGCGATTTTAGCATGACCTAGCTTACCAGGTAACTTTCAAAAAAATTTAGTGCCAATGACCCATGGTCGATTTTCTTCGAGCCACAATGAACCTCTTCGACACATTGGCGACTCTTGATGGTCGTGAAAATCTCAAGGTTTCAAATACTGACACAAGGTACCAAAACGACAGAAAAATCAATCTAGTACTAGTCAACGAGAATTTTGTAATTTGGTGGAATCACTTACGTTTAGCCATGCATCTCTGTGGAACCAACCTATCTCTAATCTCTGATCGATTTTTAACTGTACCGTAATGACCTCTGCAGATGAGCACGGTCGAGTAGCCAATTCTTGGTTGAATTCTCAAGTCTATTGCGTTAAAATCCCTTAATGACTTCCCTAGATAGTCTAGTTATCCCAAGAGTGATTAGCTTTGAGAATAGCACTATAGGCGCGTTGTTGAAAGGCCCAATTTATCAAATTGAAAATAGAATTGAAAATTTCGAAATGTCACAAATATAAATGTTCTCTCTTCAGGAGTCCTCTGCTCCTGATCACTCATCTATAGGATCTTTATATATACCTATTTTCCAATTCCAATACCATATTAGAATTTGAGTGATCCACACCAAATAGTTTATCAATCAACTATCAATCACATGCACCAATATGAAATAAAGATCATTCCTACTAACTATCGCATGACTCATCGCACCTTATCACTCCATTCACAGACCCACTCTGATACCACTTAATGGAGATGTCACGCCTCGAACCTCAAGCATGCGCACATCCCTCGGTGGTCGAAAAAATTGCGACATCCCAGGATGCGTCACCGACCCATTCATTTTATTACATATGCGGAAACGAATAAATAATCCCTAGACAAAACTCAATTGGGATAGAAAAGCAGGACAATAGATTTCACAGAACACTTTTTATAAACACACAGGTTTATACACAAAAGTCTACAAAAAGACCAGCTCCCAAAAAGACGCTGTCCTACGACCTACTAGTCGAACACCATCATTGATCCTTCGGACTCCACCTTCACAGGCTCCGGGGCTTCGGGTCCTCCACAACCCCATCTAAGGACTTGAAAAATTAAGTCCATGATGGGGTAAGACAATGTCTCAGCAACTTCACCCCCTAAACTCCAACTAGGAAGGAAATACGCCTAGAGGCCTAACCACATAAGTCGGAAGACTTACCTTGCCTCAAATCAATCTTGCATGTCAGTACAATTCATATTCAATCGATTCAATTCAATCGATTTGATACGGTCAATATCATCTATCAGAAGATACTATCTATAAATTCAATACCATCTATCGATCGATACTATCTATCAATTCAATACTATCTATCCATCCATACTATCTATCAATTCAATACTATCGATCCATTCAATACCATCTATCAATTCAATCGATATCAATACTGCTCACTAAAGTTGAAATAGATGGTATAGCTCACCAAAGTTGATAGATAGTATAGCTCACCAAAGCTAACGTACGTTACTATTACTCACCTAAGCTAACGTATATTACTATTGCTCACCTAAGTTGATGTATATTATCATTGCTCACCTAAGCTGGCATTTCAATATTGCTCATCTAAGTTGATTGATGCTTACCAAAGTTGTTATGGTACTTAAAAACCACTTTCAATGTCAAAACTCGACACCCGGTAGTTTCTTAGTTAAATACCAAACTTCACAATCATCATTCAATTTCACCAAATAGTATTCAATTACAGAAACTAAATACACCATTGCGATTAGCATGAAATTCTAATGACCGGCCATCTCGGCATAATTTCTGGAATTATTAATTAATTAATTAATTCGGAAAATTAAATTAATTTAAATATAAACTAATATAATTCAATAATATTTAATTTAAATAATTTATTAAATACATAAAATAATTAATAAAAAGTCTAATCATGCTTACATTAATCTAATTGCATAATTAAACTAATTAAATCATCCACTAAACTAATCATTAATCTAATCTAATTAACATTTAACTAAGTTAATCTAACCACATAAACATGCTTAGTCTAATCTAAACACCCCTTAAGTATAATTAACTTTCTAAGCGGAGTTTAGTGAGTAAATTCACCGGTTTAATGTTCCGGTGAGTCCACGGCGGTGGCAACGCAAAGGCAGGCAATAAACCTCCTAGCGACGACACCAACCAAGGTCTGGAAGAGACCTAAAATAGGCAATGGCGGACCAAGCGGGGCTACGGCGAAGGTTAACGCATCGGGACCTCAACCACAGCGATCCAAGTCTGTCTCGGGGTTGAAACAACAGCCACAAACTCAGACTCCCTCTGCAACTCTGGAAAAATTGGACTGCCGGATGAGAAACGGAGTGGAATGGGCTGATCAGAGCTCCGTCGAGTGGGTGGCCGGCAACCGGCGGCACTTCGGGGTCAAGGGGGACTTGCTAGTGGTTAGGATGGCCGAAAGAAGGGTCGGAATGGGAGGAAAAATGTAGAAAACGCGAAACAGTGCACTCGAGCAGGCGAACCGATGGACTGGCGGGCAGTAGCTTCTAGCCGGCAGGCAGGTCGGTCGGCGGCTCCGTTCGGCAAGCGACGAGGTCTTCCCGTATGGTTTGGATGTCTTGAAGACGATGGTGGGTGCATGTGAGTTGATTCTCATGGGATGGCAACTTTTAATTCGGGTTTTCACAGGAAGGTCAACAGGGGAAAGAGAGGGTCCGGTGGCTTCGGCGGTGGTCGATGGTGAAGGGGGACGGGAATTGCTCGGTTTCTCTGATTTTCTAAGCTTCCAAGGCACACCAACAATGGAGAAAAGAGGGGGGAAAGGAAGAAGAAGGCAGCTGAAAAGAGAGGGCGACCCCAAAGGCTTCTCTAGCCTTCAACACTTGTCCAATTCACTCAAGTGGCTGCCCCCACCACTTGCTCAGCCATCCACATCAGCCTTGGCAGCCCCAAGCTTCCCCAACAAGCTTCTTCACATAGCTAAAATGTTGCACTCCCCTAGGCGTACGAATATGTACACTTTCCCCTCCAATTCCATCCATTCTCCTTCAATTCACATCCAAATGAGCTCAATTTGTTGACCATAAATCCAACCATGGTGCCATCATCCTAATCAACATTTTTCCTCATCAATTAGTCCAAATTGAATCCCAAAAAAGCGACCAAAAATGAGCCTACGAATTTCTCGATCCAAAATACCCTTACTTTAGATTTCGCCGAAAATCTTGGTTCGTAGAAAAATCTTTGGAGGGTGAGTCAATGTTTCTAAAATGACTCGTGACATGACAGAACTTCCAATTTTTGAAATCGAGTTCAATTTCGCGGTTAATTTCAATCTAGCGTGATTTTAGGGTGTCCTAACCTACCGAGTAGCTTTTAGGAATTTTTCGTGCAATTGACCCATGGTTGATTATTTTCAAGCCACCATGTACATCTTTGACACATTGGTAACTTTCGGTTGTCGTGAAAATCTCGAGATTTCAAATACGGACATAGGGTATCAAAACAATCGAGAAATCAATTTAGTGCTGATCGACAAGAATTGTGCAATTAGATGGAATCATCCACACTAAATCACATGGCTCTGTCGAATCAACCTATCTCCAGTTTCTAGTCGGTTTATGCCATAATGACCTTTGCAGATTAGTACGGTCAAGCAATCGATTCCTGGTTGAATCCTCAAGTTTATTGCAGTCATATTCCTTAACGGCTTCACTTAATAGACTAGTTACCTTGTGAGTGGCCAACTCAAAGAAAAGAACTATAGGCATATCGATGAAAAGCCTGACTCATTCAATTGAAAACAAAATTGGAAAATCAAGATGTCACAAACAATGATGCTGGTAAGTAATACATAAACAACACTTATTGATAGAAATTATTAGAACATGAATAATGTACTTAATGCAGTCACTACCTAACGGTTAAACAGGATCTGCTGTTGCTGCCAAATTGCGGAAAGTAAATATAACAAATGTCAAACACGCAGAGAGTTGACTATCCCCTTCTCAAATTGTGCATAGAATAGCTATCAAATATTATGACATCGCAGGAAAAATAAGTTGAATCAATTGAGCTAGTTTCATCCAGCTTCTAAATAAAAAGTACCAATAAAAATCAAAGAAACGAAAACTAAAGAGCAACTTGAATGGCCTGACTTATTTTGACAAAATTAAACATGTAGAGGAGAAGGCGGAGTTCTCACTTCCACTCATCCACTTCAAAACTGAACACTGACTATAGAATGCACTTGGAGCTTGCGGGGGCTTTCTAGTAGGGAATGGAGAGAGGGAGCTGAGCACGATCGTCGTCCTCCTACATAAGCTTACGAAGTGTCTTGAGTTGTAGTTGAAGCAGGGCTCACCTGGACATAGAAAAATGTCCTGATTTGAGCAAAAGACCCATAATACTATTCCCTCGAATAGGTGGTATTTTTTTTTATCCTATATGATTTAAGTGACTCAGTGTTGGAAACTAGCCTGCTCAAAGACACATTCTCCTTGATGGCCAATTTTTAGACCCTGTAGCAGCAAAAGTTAGATTCGTGTAAAATCTGTAGATAGGAAACTGAAAAGAATGCTCAATTATAAGTCGCGGTTCATGAATCACTTTTTCTGTGTTTTGCCTTGACAGATCCATCATAACCAAAATGTAGAGATCTGCTTTATGCAAATATAACGAAACCCAATACACAAATGCACCTGCTCAGAGCTCCATCACTTTCGATTCAGCCACTAATCCGATTTTCGTTTTTTTACTATCCAGTGATCAGAAAATGAAGGAGAATCGAAAGAAAAAGAACAAAAAATTTATAAATTTAAAAAAAAAAAAAAAAAAAAAAAAAAAGCAGGAAGAAGATTGAGAGAGAAAGGGCAACGGACCTCGAGGTTGGAGAGGTTGGAGCGAGAGCTGCAGAAAGAAGGAAGATGAGTTCGAGACCAAATGTGAGAGGGAGAGAGTCAAGGATGGAGGCGGACAAAGTAGGAGGAGAGTTTGTAAGGTTTTGCTGGCTTCTCGTCGGTTTAGGATGGATATTTTAGCAATTTTATTATTCTTTAATAGTGATAATACCTTTAAAAATCCTACATCTATGTTCACGTCAAATCCCAAACTGCTGATGAAAGGTCGATTTTCATTAAATTCTGATTTGAATTTTTTTTCTGAGACAAAATTAATTTGGGTCATAAGGTGTCAATTTGAGTAATTCAATTTAGTGTAAATGTGCCAAAAAGGTAAGACTTTAGGATTCTTAATGGCATTTAAATGATGTTCTTTGATCAAAACTCGGCAAATCTTTTTTTTTGTAATTCTATATCATCATGAAAAAACGATAACTCGACCTGGATTGTTTTTTTGGTTATGGTCTATGCGGATTGAGTCACAAAATATATACATCCTTCATGTCCAAGTCAGGTTGGTTATTAGACTATTAGTGGAGACTCAAATCGAACCAGTCTATTGACACTCCTAGTGGCTGCCATTTTATTGCTTTGTAGAAACATTGGTCGGATTTCGGTTGAAGCATATCAATTGCTAAAAAGGTTAAGAAAAGATTGTAGCACATTGATGAGTGAAATCAAATATTACTTTCATGCTAATTGTGTCACGCCCCGAACCTCAAGCATGCGCACATCCCACTACGGTCGATAGAAATGCGACTTCTCAGGACACGCCGCCGACCCATTCATTTAATTACACATGTGGAAGCGAAACAAATCCCCTGACAACATTTAAAATGGGATAGAAAAGCAGGCAATCAATCACAACCAAACAAGCTTTTTTTATAAACACATAGGTTTATATACAACACTGGATTGTCTACAAAATAGACCGGCTCAACAAAAAGGGAACTGTCCTAAGACCAACTAGTCAGACACGTTCGCCGATTCTTCGGTCTTCACCTCCACAAATGTCCATGGCTTCAAGTCCTCCATGACCGCCATCTAAGGACCTGAAAATGTTGAGCCCACGACGGGGTGAGACAATGTCTCAGCGAGTTCTACCCCTTAAGACTCGATTAGGAAGAAAATACACCTCAGGGCGCTCTAGCCACACAAATAGGACAGAGGACTTACCTCGCCTCAGTCTTTTCGTGCAAGTCAGTATATTTCATAATTCAACCAATCAAATTTGTCCCAATGATTCAATTCAATCATACTATCTTTCCATTACTATCTATTATCCCATACCGTCTATCAAACCGGTCGTTAATACGATATATGCTCTCCAAAGCTGCAATATATAGATGGTAGCTCGCTCAAGCTGTAGATAGATAGTAGCTCACTCAAGCTGTAACATATATAGATCGTACTCGCACAAGCTGATAAAACTATCTTAGCTCACACAAGCTGATAAGGTATACTGCTCTCACAAGCTGACGTATTGAAGCACATAGGCTGATACAATATACTGCTCTCACAAGCTGTAGCTCTAGTATATATAATAGCTCACCAAAGCTGTAGCTGTAGTATATATATGTATATAATATTTGCTCGCCAAAGCTGATCATTCAATAATAAGCCATAGAACTGGATATACAATCCAATAACATCCAACAATTCAAACTGGTCCTACAGACCAATTACGGTGCCAAAAGCCGATATTGGGTATTTTTAAGTTAAATACCAAAACTTCATTAATTCCACTCAATTCCACACTTTTGGAATAATCATTCATAATCATCAATCACTCAATTCCTTAAATTAAACAAAAAAACCTAGCACAAACTGTCTGCACTGCTACGATCAGCGCAAAATTCTAATGACCGACCATCCCGGCAAAATTTTCGAAATTATTAAATAATTAAATTTAATTCCGAAAATTAAATAATTAAATAATATAATTTAATAAAAGAATATTTATAAAATTAGAAATAATTAATTAATTGCAAATAATTAATTAGGGCTTAAACAAGATTACACAAATCTAAACATACAATTAGCCCTAATTAAACATCCACTAAACTAATCATATAACTAATCTAATTAACATTTAAATAATCTAATCTAACAACCTAAACATACTTAGACTAATCTAAGCACCCCTTAAGCGTCATTAACTCACTAAGCAAGGATTAGAGGTTAAACTCACCCGATTAACGGGCCGAACGGCTCAAAACGACGGGGTTGACGCGGGGATCAACTTTCCTTAACGCAGGCCAAGCTTTTGGGGTCAGGAAGCCAGCCAAAACGGGCCAACTAGCTACTACCATACCCATTTTTCCAGCTGCTATGCTGGTGCCGATGGAGGAGGAAATGGGTTGGCTTGGGACCGAAACAAGCGAGGAAGACCAGTGGGGCTTGGACAAGCTGGTGGGGAAGTCGAAGGCAGCTCACAGTGGCTAGGACGAGCTCCGGCAGCTCCTAAAACGTGCGGATTGAGATAGGCAGGGACGGCTGGGTGTTGGCCAAGTGCGGATGAGAGAGGAGCAGCGGCTGAGTGCGAGGCTTGGACGGTGAGTGACGGTCAATGGTTAAGGGCGGTGGCAACACGGCCGGTCCAGCGGCTCGTTGGCTGCCCCGGTATCTTCCCAGATCTGCTGGGATGTCGGGCAACACCAAGAAGGAGAAGAAGTTGACGGCAGTAGGAGGGAGAGAGGGAGGTGGAGCAGTGACAGTGGTTCTGGCTTCGGTGAGCGACGACGGCGGCGAGAGGCAGCGACGGCATCTCAGGCTTCACTGGTCTCGGCTTGCTGGCTTTCGAAGCAGCAAGGAGAGATGGAGGAGAGAGAGGAAGGAGAGAGGCGACGGAAGAGAAGGAGAAAAGGGGGGGGACCAGTTCTCTCTCTCTCTCTCTCTCTCTCTCTCTCTCTCTGGCCCCACAAACATGGTTCATCACGACCTCACATGAGGTCATCTTCCACTCACACCAAGCTTCCACAACAATCCTCCAATGGGTCCAATTGCTTCCTCCACCGTGGCATAGGAATTTGTTACATTTCACTCTTCAATCTCACTCAAAATCATCCAATTCTCAACCAAACCAATCCAATTGAAGCTCAAATAAATCCATCAAGGTGTCCTCATCCATCTCATGCCTTTTTCCTATCAAATGATCCAACTTGACGGCCAAAGATGCGATCATAAGCGGTCCTCTAACTATCTCGAACAAAAATGGCCTTACTTTGCTTTTTTGCCAAAAATCTCGGTTTATAGAAAAATCTTCTGGAGGTGAGTCGACATTCCTAAAATGAATTGTAACATGATAGAACTTTCAAAATCGAGTTCAATTTCTCGGTTAATTTCAATCTGGCACGACTTTAGCGGGTTTTAATCTACCGGGTAGCTTTTAGGAATTTTCAGTGCAATTGACCTGTGGTTGATTATTTTCAAGTCACAAATTGCATCTTCGACACATTGGCGACTCTCGGTTGTCGTAGAAATTTTAAGGTTTCAAATGCGGACACAAGGTACCAAAACGACAAAGAAATTGGTCTAGTGCCTATCGACAAGATTTGTGCAATCAGGTGGAATCACCCACACTTAATCACATGTCTTTGTCGAGTTGACCTATCTTCAGTCTCTAATCGATTTGTGCCGCAATGACCCTTGCAGATTAGCACGGTCAAGCAATCGATTCCTCATCGAATTCTCAAGTCTATTGCGTTTAGATTCCTTAACGGCTTCACTTGATAGACTAGTTATCCCATAAGTGATCAGCTCAGGGAAAAGAACTATAGACGCGAAGATGAAATGCCCAACTTATTCAATTGGAACCAGAATTGTAAAATCGGGATGTCACAACTCTTCCCCGCTTATAAAAATTTCGTCCTTGAAATTTAAACCATTAAAATTCTTCTTCAAAATGGTGGGGGTAATGTCACCTCATCAATTCTTCTTTTTCCCAATTTCTTCGTTCCGCCTCATAATGGTATCCAAGATTCTTGGTGCCAATGAAACACTTCCAACTTGACCAGACCAAATCTTGATTCCAAACGGTTAAGCACTTGTCAAATTTTATAGAAATGGAAGTTGCAATTTTTTTTTCTTTTCTTTTCTTGTTCTTTCCACTAAGCGGCTAACTGCAGTGTTGGGGATTTGGACCCCCGATTTCGGACCTGCGGCTTCATCCTGGGTACCACTTGGCTAACGGTGCTCCAAACTGCTTTCTTTTTCTATTTAAGGCCAACTTTCTTATTTGATCCCAAACTCGAAATACTCCACCGTTTAAACAGTTTAGGCTCTCCTTTCTTAACAATTTGAGATGTCCCTATCCTAGGTGACATCCAAGGAAGAACAGGATTCTCAACCTGAAAATTCAAAGGTTTTTGACGCTTAACTGCGAAATATTCCCAGCGGCTCTAAGCGGTCCTTAATCTGTCACTGGTATTTGCAACTGCGTCCATTGACTGCTGAACTGACTCTGGGCTATGACCTTTCATTTTCTGATCTCAACTCAACAACTGAAGCTCTGTACACTCTGATCTGCACTACCTCAAAAAGGAATTATCTGAATGATCTGCTAAAACTGGGAATTCTGGTTTAGATCTGATATAACTCAGTCATTATCACTCTAAGCAGATGAACTATTAGACACACATACAAGATCCTTCCGCAAAGCCACATGGTTGGTTGATTTCGTCCATCTGTCAATTACTACCCCAAAATGAAATTATTAACACACCGACTCCTCCATAGACCTGTCACAAAAATCCAATGTGACGTGATCCCACTTCCTCACGGGGATCTCAAGAGATTACAAAGGTCCTCTCGACTTGCAATACTTTGCTTACACTTGATAGCACATCCGACACTCGCAACCTGTCAGTGATATAGGTCTTTATACTGGTCTACCAATCCTGTTAATGCAAATTCTGACCCATTTTCGTACTGTTTGGACAAAGTTGAAGCTGCTACGACGAGCTTCCGATAAGATCTCTTCTTTAATCTCTGTATCATTAGGTACACCCAATTGTCCTCGGAATCTTAGCATTCCGTCCTCAGAAATCTGAAAATCAGTTCTCCTCTTCTTGGTATCCTCTTGCAGTATCTTCTGAATCTCTGGATCTATTAACTAAAGCGTCCTGATTCTGAACAGCACTTCCGGCTTAATTCAAAAGGTGGCCTACCTTAGATTTGAAAACCGAATTTCGAACTTTCTTAAGTAAGATCTATTCCTTGAGTATCAATTGTGCAACTGAGGACTCTCGACTCAGCGCATCTGCGACTTTGCTCGCCTTTCCATAGTGATACAAAATATCACAGTCGTAATCCTTAAGGAATTCCATCTAGCGCCGTTGTCTCATATTCAACTTCTTCCGAGAGAATGAATACTTGAGACTTTGATGATCAGTGAAGATCTAGAGTCTTTCTCCACACCGGTAATGCGTCCAAATCTTCAAAGCAAACATAATTACTACAAGTTCTCAGTCATGCGTCGGTAATTCCATTCACGAGGTCTCAACTAACGAGATGAGTATGCAACAACCCTGCCAAGCTGCATTAGCACGCAACCCAATCCTCTAAATGACGCATCACTATAGATCTCGTAATTTCCAAGACTAGACGGTATGGTCAGCATAGGTGTGGTAGTCAACCTCTTCTTAAGCTCTTGAAAACTACACTCGCACTTGTCTGTCCACACGAACTTCTCTTCTTTCTTTAGTAGTCGAGTCAACGGTGAAGCTAAGGCTGAAAACCTATCTACGAACCTTCCGTAATACTCTGCTAAACCCAAAAAACTTTTGATCTCTGTCACTATAGTTAATCTTGGCCAACTGTTCACTGCTTCAATCTTGGACGGGGTCCACGGAGATTCCTTCTTCTAAAATCACATGACCTAGGAACGCAACACGAGTCATCTAAAACTCGCACTTGCTAACTTAGCACACAACTAATGAATCCTCAGGACTTGAAGTACTAATCCAAGTACCCAATAGACACTCTGTTCATCAGACCCATACAGATAGCTAGAGTGTTCGTCAAACCAAGCGATAACATAGTGAACTCACAATTGCCGTATCAAGTGCAAAATGCTAACTTCAATATGTCTTCCTTCCTAATCCTCAACCGATGATACCCTGCCCTTAAGTCGATCTTGGAGAATATCAATGCACAAACACAACGAATCATCTTTCTTCTTCACTAACAAAACCGATGCTCTCTAAGGTGATGCACTAGGATGTATAAATTCCTTATCCAACAATTCTTGCATTTGCACCTTTAGTTCTTTCAACTCTGACAACGCCATCCGGTAAGGAGCCTTAGAGATTAGCTCAATTTTGGGTGCTAACTTAACCACAAACTCTATTTCTCTTTCTGACAGCAGACTTGGTAATTTTTCAGGAAACACCTCAGAATTTCTATACCACGGTAATGTTCTCCATATTCGGTTCCTCAACGGTCGCACCCACTACAATTGCCATAAAGATTTGGCAATCTACAACCAGATGCATGTTATCTTTAGTGACGAATAACAGGGATTGAAGGTCCTTTCCGACTTTCAGTAATTCAAAACTTTCGCACCCTAACTGATCAAGCTGTATTATATCACTACCACGATTCATAACAATAGAAAGCTCCTCGAATCAAACCTTTTTATAAATGACTTCCAAGTCATACTTAAGCAAATCTTTCAAGTACAACTATAGTCAGAAATTCATCTTCCTATTACTTTATTACAATAACGGAAACTCCACAACCTTCACTCAAAAATCCTGCTGTGCTACTCTGATAAAAACATCTCCCAAAAACATTCTTTCCTTGATTGATGCATGGTCAGTCCATTCATGCTTCTCTAGCCATTCTAATGGCATCCCATCTGCAGTAACGGTGATCACGCTCTCCTGGACCTACGCAGACAGTTCCTTGAACTGGTGGTCATGCTGGCCACATTCAAAGCATGATCCCGTTATCCTCTGACACTAGGCTAACTCATGCTTCCTTCCACAAACTTGGCACACCACAACGAGTCTTCTGCCTCCTGTCGAGTGACATCAAGCACCCTTCCTTGCACTGGGGGTATGTTCCAAGTACCCCACTAATGTCCTGAAGCATGTTTCCTCTGTTCTGTTCTATCGACGACGATGACAGAAACAACTGTGGTTCCATCAGTCTATACGGACAATCTTTGATTAGATGACCATACTTGCGACACTTGTAACAAGCCCTTTCCCTCTTACAGCATGGGGCAGATCCATGTCTTTTCTTACAGACATGACACACATCGATCGACTTGGGCGCTAACTTTCCAATTCTACTCTTCCGGTTGGTTGGAATGAGGCACCTTTCTTCTGACATCAACCTTTCCCCCAATTGATTTCCATCTCTGCCTAGACTGAACTTTGATTCAGATACGATGGCTTGATCCTTGATCACAACTCCAATTTGGGCCTCAACAGGCGCGGCAATAACAACGGTCACGGCACTAACGGCAGTAGATACAGCGGCAACAACGACGGCTCAGTCTTGAGCTTACTGGCTCAATGAGTTCCCAAGGAACACTAGCGCCTAAACGATCCCGTCAAACCTAGGATCGCTTGGTGCTGCTACATTAGTACCGACCTATAGCGGTACTCTTACACTCGCGCTGGTCTAAGCCAGTGCTCCACCACGACCACCTCGGGTACTGATCCATGTCGGCATTCCACCCCCAAGTAACTAGTCTAAAGGTTCTCTCTCTAGGAGTCATCTACTCCTAATCACTCATCTACAAGATCTTTACAGAAACCCGTTTCCCAATTCTAATCCCATATTAGAATTTGAGTGATCCACACCAAACAATTTATCAAACAACTATCAGTCACATGTGCCAGCGTGAATTTAAAGTCATTCCTACTAACTATCCTATTAACCATCGCAGCATATCACTCCATTCACAAACCCGCTCTAATACCACTTAAATGGGGATGTCACGCCTCGGACCTCGAGCACGCGCACATCCCACTGTGGTCGATAGAAATGCGACTTCCCAGGACACATCGTCGACCCATTCATTTAATTACACATGTGGAAGCGAAAGAAATCCCCTGACAACATTTAACTTGGGATAGAAAAGCAGGCAATCAATCACAACCAAACAAGCTTTCTTACAAACACATAGGTTTATATACAACACTGGATTGTCTATAAAATAGACAGGCTCAATAAAAAGGGAATTATCCTAAGACCAACTAGTCAGACACGTTCGCCAATTCTTCGATCTCCACCTCCACAAATGTCCATGGCTTCAAGTCCTCCACGATCGCCATCTAAGGACCTGAAAATGTTGAGCCCACGATAGGATGAGACAATGTCTCAGCAAGTTCTACCCCCTAAGACTCGATTAGGAAGAAAATACACCTCAGGGCGCTCTAGCCACACAAATAGGATAAAGGACTTACCTCGCCTCAGTCTCTTCGTGCAAGTCAGTATATTTCATAATTCAACCAATCAAATCTATCCTAATGATTCAATTCAATCATACTATCTATCTTTCTCTTACTATCTATCATTCAATACCGTCTATCAAACCATTCGTTAATACGACACATGCTCTCCAAAGCTGTAATATATAAACGATAGCTCACTCAAGTTGTAGATAGATAGTAGTTCACTCAAGCTATAACATATATAGATCGTGCTCGCAGAAGCTGATAAAACGATCTTAGCCCACACAAGTTGATAAGGTATACTGCTCTCACAAGCTGACATATCGAAGCACATAAGTTAATACAGTATACTGCTCTCACAAGCTGTAGCTCTAGTATATATAATAGCTCACCAAAGCTGTAGCTGTAGTATATATATGTATATAATATTTGCTCGCCCAAGCTGATACATATATATAAACCAATTGCTCGCCAAAGTTGATACATTATATATATAAACCAATTGCTCGCCAAAGCTGATCATTCAATAATAAGCCATAGAATTGGATATACAATCCAATAACATCCAACAATTCAAACTAATCCTACAAACCAATTAAGGTGCCAAAAGCCGACACTGGGTTTTTTCAAGTTAAATACAAAAACTTCATCAATTCCACTCAATTCCACCCTTTTGGAATAATCATTCATAATCATCAATCACTCAATTCCTCAAATTAAACAAACAATTAGCACAAACTAACCACATTACTGCGATCAGCGCAAAATTCTAACGATCAGCCATCCCGGCAAAATTTTCGAAATTATTAAATAATTAAATTTAATTCCGAAAATTAAATAATTAAATATTATAATATAATAATATAATTTAATAAAAGAATATATATAAAATTCGAAATATTTAATTAATTAAAAATAATTCATTAGGACTTAAACAAGATTACACTAATCTAAATGTACAATTAGCCCTAATTAAACATCCACTAAACTAATCATACAACTAATCTAATTAACATTTAAATAATCTAATCTAACAACCTAAACATACTTAGACTAATCTGAGCACCCCTTAAGCGTCATTACTCACTAAGCAAGGATTAGAAGTTAAACTCACTCGATTAACGAGCCGAACAACTCAAAACGAGAGGGTCGACACGGGGATCGACTTTCCTCAAGGCGGGCCAAGCACCCGAGGTCAGGAAGCCAGCTAAAATGGGCCAGCTAGCTGCTGCCATACCCAATTTTCCAACTACTGTGCTGGTGCCGACAGAGGAGGAAACGGGCCGGCTTGGGACCGAAACAAGAGGGTCGACGGGAGAGAGGAAGGAGAGAGGCGACAGAAGAGAAGGCAAAAATTGGAGGGACCGGTTCTCTCTCTCTCTCTTTGGCCCTACAAACATGGCCCACCATGAGCTCACATGAGGTCATCTTTCACTCACACCAAGCTTCCATAACAATCCTCCAATGGGTCCAATTGCTTCCTCCGCCATGGCATAGGAATTTGTTACATTTCACTCTTCAATCTCACTCAAAATCATTCAATTCTCAACCAAACCAATCCAATTGAAGCTCAAACAAATCCATCAAGGTGTCCTCGTCCATCTCATGCCTTTTTCCTATCAAATGATCAAACTTGACGGCCAAAGATGTGATCAAAAGTGGTCCTCTGACTATCTCAACCAAACCAATCCAATTGAAGCTCAAATAAATCCATCAAGGCGTCCTTGTCCATCTCATGCCTTTTTCCTGTCAAATGATCAAACTTGACGGCCAAAGATGTGATCAAAAGCGGTCCTCTGACTATCTCGAACAAAAACGGCCTTACTTTGCTTTTCTGCCAAAAATCTCGGTTTGTAGAAAAATCTTCTAAAGGTGAGTCGACGTTCCTAAAATGAATTGTGACATGATAGAACTTTCAATTTCTGTAATCGAGTTCAATTTCTCGGTTAATTTCAATTAGGCGTGACTTTAGCGAGTCATAATCTACTGGGTAGCTTTTAGGAATTTTCAATGCAATTGACTTGTGGTTGATTATTTTCAAGCCACAAAGTGCATCTTTAACACATTGGTGACTCTCAGTTGTCGTATAAATCTCAAGATTTCAAATACGGACATGGGGTACCAAAACGACAGAGAAATCAGTCTAGTGCCGATTGACAAGATTTGTGTAATCAGGTGGAATCACCCACAGTTAATCACATGCCTTTGTTGAGTCGACCTATCTTCGGTCTCTAATCGATTTGTGCCGCAATGACCCTTGTAGATTAGCACGGTCGAGCAGTCGATTCTTGGTTGAATTCTCAAGTCTATTGCGTTTAGATTCCTTAACGGTTTCACCTGATAGACTAGTTATCTCGTGAGTGGTCAACTCAGAGAAGAGAGTTATAGACGCAAAGATGAAATGCCCGACTTATTCAATTGAAACCAGAATTGTAAAATCGGGATGTCACAAATTTCAAAATGTTGCCAATTTTCAATAATCATGAAAGAAGTTTTCTTTTAAGAAAATCATCACAGAAGTTTACCCATATGTTTATTTCGATCGATGATGTATCTAGTTCACAAAGAAGTCAAGATTCAGAATTTTTTTTTTTTCGAAAAATGATTACTTGTATTTCTTTAAAAAAAAATGATTGAATAAAAAGTTTCATCATCCATGAAAATAGTAAGAAATAAATTATTATTGATATTGACATTATTTTTCTTTGACTAACTATTTAAATTAATGACCAATTATTTTTCGAAAGTATTTTTCAAATCATGAATTTTTCATGGATCAAATGCCCACTAAATAGGAGATTGGCCACATGGATTCCCCATGAAAACACCTTTTTTTCCTCTAGCACCTAAACTTCAAGATTTTGAATTCTTTATCCCCAAAGAAGAGACGTCACTAATTTGATTGCTTCTCTACCACCACTAGACTTTGAGGAGAAAATATTGGGTAGATCTCGAAAGCACATGGAAAGTACTCAACATATGACTACATCAAAAATCGGAAAAATATTTCAATTTTTTTTTTTTTGTTTTCCACATTCCTACTATTATGTTTCACATTCACTTGCTCTTTACTCTCTCTCTCTTCGCACTTTCTCTTATTCCACTTCCTCACCTTGACATTCCTAAATGTAAACTTCAAAAGGAAAATTCGTTAAAACGATGTAGCTAGTCACATCATGGTAGTAGCCGTTGCAATTTCACGGTTGTAGTCGGCACGATCGGTCACCACCGTTTGCTGGTCTCCTAGGTGGCAAAATAGAGCATGCCCATGTCTCGATTGCAATCATCGCCCCTCTTGTGTTGCCTTCCTAACTGTCAAGATTCGTTGTTTGCAATCCTTTTCCATCGCTATTAGTTGTTTGCTATCACAAAAATCACAATTGCAGGGCGAAACGCTTTTGGTGGGTTCCAAAACTGGCAGCATTTGCATTGGTTATTGCTATGACTATCCAAGGTTGTCTACTATCCATGATCTGCAAGAAAAATAAAATAATATATATATATATATATATTTGAAAAATGCTTATGCGACTATTCTTATGATGCATTTGATAACCATTCTATTTCCAGAAACAATTTTCGTTCAGAAATTATTCTTTTTTATTCAATATTAGAAAAACAATTTTTAAGCATTTGAAGGCGTTTGATAACTACCCAAAATTTTTATTCTCGAAATAGAAATGCGTTTGGTAGAACTATTAATTATTTTTTGTTTCTTTTGGTTTTTTAATACTTTTATTATATTTTTCTTTTTTCTCTTTTTTTTTCTTTTTTCATTTTCTTTTCTCTTCTTCTTCCTCATTCTTTGGGCTGGTTCCCGACCACGGTGATGGCCAATGTTGGCTATGCAAGGTCCGGTGAGTCTGTCGAAGGCTCGCCTCGCCATCAGTGAGGCTTGGCCTCGTCTAGATTTGTGAGGCTAAGGCTCACGGTGGCTAGGCGATCCTTTAGCGAGCTCATTGAACCTTGCCCTAGCCTAGCAAGCCTTCGACAAGCTCGTCAAACCTCGCCCAGCTGGTCATCGGCAATGATAGTGATGGCCGGCAGTGATCGATGACCGACTAGGAGTAAGAAGAAGAGAGAAGGAGAAAAGAAGAAAAGAAAAGAAAAGAGAAAAAAAATTGGGCTTGATTATGGAATTATTCTCTAGAATAAATATTTTTTTTTACTTATTGATTCTGTTTTAAATCTATTTTCGAAAAAAAAATTTGTTCTCGAGAACAAAAAAATTACCAAACGGATTTATTGTTCCTTTTTTGTTCTTGTGAACAGCAAAAATAGAATCAGTCACTATTGTGGAAGTTAACAAATATACTCTCAATCTATTACGAGGATAATAGCATGTTTTGGGCACAAAAAATAAATAACAAATAATCAGAAATCGTAGTGGGGCCTACTCATTTAAGAATGTGTACCTCACAACATAGATGCTATTATTTTAACAATAGCCCAAAAAGACCAAAAAATAAATTTATTTTTTTAATGAATTTTGGGCAAAAATTGTGGCAACCAAGTCAGGCCTGAATTTTGACATCGTGTGTAGGATGTGGGGTAGCGTCGGACTCTGTGTTTTCGATTCTAGATGGACTTTCTTTGGTAATTGACTCGTCTAGGAGACATAACATGCCAGTATAGAACAAGTTAATATCCCAAACCCAATTCTTTTCATCTCATTCATCTTGCATACAAACAAACGTTTGTATAAAAAAAAAAATCATATTTCTTAGAACAACGTATCAATACTTAATATTACGATGACATTCACAATTAAAAATAGATGTTTCGGTGGCTTGTCAAAAAACTAGGAATCGACTCCACCCTACCCATTTTTATTAAATAGCACATCATGCAAGTATTAATATTATTTGCATCGACTAAGTTTTATTTCATTTTCCTTTATTTTAGATAATTTTTTAAAAAATCATTATTAATTAATTTTTTTAAAAAGAAAAGTGCCAGAAGGGCTTGGGGCTGGGCTTTCCTTTTTCTCTTTCCGCCCAGGCCAGGCTAGGCCCATCCCTTCTGTGTCTTCCCCGGCCCAACTCGGCCTCCTTCCCCCCACCTTCTTCCTCCTCTCTCTCATGCAATTAGGGACGCCGGAGCAGAGGAGCAGAGAGCAAAGGGGGCAGGTGGGCGACACGATGGGAGCAGTTGGCTGGACGTCCAGTTGACAGTAGGCCCACCTTCCCCATGGTACGGGCAGAGGGGTTGTCTGACCTTATAAAAGAGAGGGGGACAGAGTGAGTCTGAGGGTGGAAAAAACTTGTGGGCATCATGAGCGGAGAGAGCCGAGTGAGAGACTAAGAGTGAGGGAGTGCTCTCCATCAACAAACATACTTAAAACCCGGCCGACGACCCACCAACGTTACCCCTCTTCCCGAGCCAAACCCATGGTAGGATATTGTTTGTTGTTCTTTCGGGTGCATCAAGTCCCCAAGGATTCTGGCTCGGAGGCATGCGAGGCGACCGGACGTAGTCTGATCCTCCAATTAGCTCTAACACAATGCTAATGCGTGAGACCATGTTGACGTTTCCATCTTCTTTTTTACGGAAGGAACAACTCGAGTAAAAAGTATAGAATTTAATTAGTCGATTGAACAAAAATAAATTGAAGAACTAGGTTATCTGCTAGGCAATAGCTTTAAATAATGAAAAGAATATGATAAATGCTTAGTTTTAAATTGTCATGCCTCGATCCTCCGAGCGCATGCCCGTCCCTCGGTGGTCAATTAAATTGCAACGTCCCAAGACAAGTCACTGACCCATTCATTTTAATGTACATGCGGAAACGAATAAATAAATCCTCAGACAACACAAAGATGGGATAGAAAAGTAGGGCCAAAATTTCGAAAGCCATAACATACCTTTATACACATTAGGCTAAGTCATATATAGCACTAGTCTATATATACAAGTCTACAAAAGGTAGAGGGGCTATAGATCATCTAAGCATTCGAACCCTCAACCGAAGACTCCGGGGACTTTGGCTCCGGGGAGCTCGGGTCTACCATTGCACCACCAGGAGGGTTAGCCGTGCCCTTACCAAAAGCGACCTCCAACATCAATATGGGGACCTCAGATTCCGGTAGGGGACCTTCTTTGGGTCCATTGCGCTTCCGACGATACCACGATCTATATTGATGGGGTACCATCCGTGATAGACCCGCATCAACCCAGACAATGGATCTCACGAATTTGTAGACCCATGCCCTTTGGCCCCCATGAAGAGGAATATAAGAGACCTGTTCGGTGACCTTCTTCAGCTGGCCAAAATGTTCGGGAGGAACCTCCATCTAAGGACCTGAAAATGTGAGCCCACGACGGGGTGAGACGATGTCTCAGCAAATTCACCCTCTAAACTCCGTTTAGGAAGGAAATACACCTAAAGGCTACCTAAGCACACACGAGATAGAGGATTTACATTTGCCTTAGTTTCTTCCTGCAAGTCAGTATAGATCAAATCTCAACCAATCAACTCACTTCAATTCAATTCAAACTGTCGATCCATTAGTCAATCAGCTCAATTCAATACCACAATACTATTTATCAATTCAATACCATATATTGATCCTTTGATACCACCATTACTCACAATAGTCGCAATATATGGTCATAGCTCGCTCAAGCTGATAAATATATAGATCGTGCTCACTCAAGCTGATAAAACAATCTTAGATGATATAAATACATACATACATACATACATACATACATACATACATACATACGTATATATATATATATATATATAATAGATTGTGCTCACTCAAGCTGATACAACGATCTTAACTCGCATAAGCTGACGTGCAAAGGGGCTCTCCCAAGCTGACAAGCAATATATGGTCTCCCAGACTGATAAAACCCCAAGTTAAAAGTACACAATAAAATAATCGTGCGTGGGTACACGGTCGGCCTGAGTCAAAACACCATATCTTCCTTTTATAAAATCCCACTAAATATAATAATCCACAAACACATTTTTGGAATAAATACCCAAAATTCCAATCACTACTTAATTTGCACAAATTAACATTCAATTAAATAACCAAGCATACCATTACAATCAGCACAAAAATCCGGTCACCGGCTATCCTAGTATCATTTCGGGAAAAAATAAATAATTAAATAAATATAAAAATAAATAAATAAATACATTGGCACCGTGAGGGCTACTTGGATGGCTGGCTTGGACCGAAACGGCGAGGACGGGAGGGCGAGGCCCATGGGGTCGGGGTCGCCACGAGATACCTCTCGACCACGACGGCTCGGGTGCTTTCTCTTAACTTGAGAATCCATTTCTTTGATACCATAGAAATTTAAAAATTCCATAAGTCGTGGGGGTTTATATTCTTTTCATAGGTCCCTGCGCAGTTTATATATATATATATATAGCGGAAGCATATCCAACGTCTCCCTATCTCATGTTCAAAAACAATGCACACCAACTACACATTTTATAAGTTAAAGCTGGACAATTTTATTTACATAACTTGATGGATATCACGAGTCGGTACATCAAAAGGCCAAGACTTTTCTAAACTTGGCTATGCTCAAAAGTACTCGACTCTACAACAACTGTACACATTGGTCCATCATTTGCTGACCATCACTCTCAGTCACACCCAGTCTAGTCCATCAGCTGGCGGCGGCGGCAACGACCCTAGCGTACTTCCATCACGGCGAACGAACACTGTCAAAAAATCCTAGAGCACTGGGTCAGTGAGAGAACCAATGTCAAACATCACCAGTATCCTCACCCGAACAAAAACCAGCCCGTGTATCTCAAGATGATGGTGCTCCGTACACTCACACTCAAGGTCGACAGGTATACCATAAAATGTGCCAGGGGTGACTGGTAGCAGAGGCATATCTTCTAGTCTGAAATGTTAGTCCTTAAACGGGGTGAGTACAACCACTCAGAAGTAAAAGATCCAGTAAACTATACTATGCAAGCCATCACGATTCAGTTTTATACAAGAGAGACAAGATAGGCAATCAATGAATGAGTATGCATCTAAACCATATAATTCTTCAGTGTAATGACCAGTGCAGTTCCAACAAATAAGATGCATCATGTCCAGTCACACCAATCCTGATCATAGGGCCAAACTATTATGACATGTCCCATTCCATGCCATGCAATTTAGTAGCATAACTAGACCACACTCACACTTGATATCATCATCAATTTTAATCATTCAAAAGGGTTTTATCCCCCCAGAGGACCAATGTTTGCATCCTTCTGGGATTTCGCACCCAATCCTGGCATCGTGAAAGCTTCCGGCATTCAGCCGCTAGGGCCAGCGTGCATCCAGAGCGTGTCTCACCACACCTCTAGGCATCACGAGAACCTCAGGGGCTCTCCATGAAAATGGTTACCCCGGCCCTCCGGATTTACGTACCGACAAGCATACAATCGGGCATCCCGATGCTCTCGGGGAAAAACCTCTGGACATGTATTCAAATTACAACCAGGCATCCACAACGCATCGACACATTAGATCCTTTGGGCATCCCGACTCTCGGGGTATCATTTACCTGGGAGTCCAATGGTAACAATTAACATCTTAATTTCCAAAAACACTTTTCAAAGCAATGACAAGATGTCCCATAAATCTTCATCAAATATCACTATTGAATGATATGCTAAATGCCATTATCATCATGTCGCATAACAACTCGAGATGCATTTACCTTTGGGACAAATAAGCAAATTCGGAACAAAAAGCTCAAACCTCACAATGCATAGTTTTAGAAACAATTTCGGAATAACCCCTAAATGAACTCAAAAAATTCTGAAATTTTGATATGTTATAAACAAGACCTAATGGAAGAAGTTTCATGAAGAACACTAAGTCATTTTATATCAAGAGAAGTAATTTCGATATTCTTTACTAAAATTCTGTAATAGCTTCCAGATTTAACATTTACAAAGAAAATCGTGTCACCAACCAAAACTTGTCCATTCATCCTTAGATTTTGATATATTATTCCTGAGGATGTTTCCTACAACTTTTATTAAAGATTCAGAGTCGAATTCTAACTAGATAATTGCAGAAAATTCACGGAATCGTCAAAGGTCAGGCTGTTTTCTATGAAACAGTTTACTAATTCTAAGAGAACTACTTCTACTCATTCAAAATTCAGCATCCAACATCCACAACTCAAACACCTTCAAGTCTATTGCACTCCACTAGACAACAACAACACTACAAGGTATAGGTTGATCCACTTTCACTTGCCTCAAACTCTTTAGTTCAATTCCCAGTGAAACGGGGCTCGGTTCGGCGATGCGGCTTAACGGCAGCGAAGACAGGCGGCGTTGATGGCAGCAACTTGAGCATGGACGGAAGGCGGTCCTTCTCTTCCTTCCTCATGGTTCACACTTACACGCCCGCTTCTGGCTCGAACTCTCTCTGCTCAAACCCTCTCTGCTAGCTCGAATTCTCTCTCTCTCACTCAATCAAAATTCCATTCGATTCTTCTTTCTCCTCCTCACTTGTCCGAACCCTTTTGTTCTTTGGTTTATTGACTTTAAGAGTCAAATGCATGCAAGTATTAGGTGACTTCCAAGGCTGAAGACAGCTGGGGAGTGGTGTGGCCTCCGCTCGGCTCCTCCTCCTCCTCCATGCGCTAGCCACCGGATGGGGAAGCAACGTGGCTGTTGCTGGGCTTCTCTTGGTCAACGAATTTCCTCCCTTGGTTGACTCAGGTATTGACCGAATGAAGAGGAAGCTCGGGCAGCTTGGGCCAACAATTCGTGGCCAAATGATCTTTAGTACATGGTCCAATCCCCAAAATTTGACTCTTAATTTCTTTGCTTATTTCATACATACAGTGTCGCAACAATGTACATGGGAGGTTCGGTCCAAGAGATAAAACAACGTGGCGGTAGTGGTGTTGTGTCATCGGAATAAATGTACACAAGTCAGTGAGGTCGAATTTAGTACCGGCGATGCTTCCGTCACTTAGTCATGGACCGTCATATATCTAAGAGTCATTACAAAATTCCGGATGCCACAATTCTCCCCTCCTTAGAGAATTTCGTCCTCAAAATTGGACATCACTCGAGTCTTTATAAACATATGAGGATATCTTTCCCTCATTTCTTTCTCACATTCCCATGTGGCCTCCTCCACATCGTGATGTCGCTATAATACCTTAACTAGTGGGATTTTCTTCATCCGAAGGACTTGTTCCTTTCGATCTAGTACTTGTATCGGCTCTTCCAGATACCTCATTTTCTCATCTACATTGATGGCTTCTTGATCGAGTATATGTCCAGGGTCAGGCTGATACCTTCTCAGCATCAATACATGGAAGACATTGTGCAAATTTCCCAACTTAGGAGGTAAGGCTAACTGATAAGCTGTGTCTCCTATTCTTTCAAGTATTTCAAAAGGTCCAACAAATTTGGGGCTCAACTTGCCTTTTATTCCAAACCGTGATATTCCCTTCATTGGAGATACTTTAAGGAATACATGGTCTCCTACATTAAATTCCAACGGTCTTCTACGTCTATCTGCGTAGTCTTTCTGTCGGCTTTGGGCTATTTTAAGTCTTTTCTTGATGATCTCTACAGTTTCTGTAGAAATTTGGACCAACTCAGGTCCTGTCAACTTCCTTTCGCCTACTTCATTCCAACAGACAGGGGACCTACATCTCCTTCCATACAATGCTTCATAGGGAGCCATGCCTATACCTTTTTGAAAACTATTGTTATAGGCGAATTTTATCAAGTTTAACTTTTCATCCCAACTTCCTTTAAAATCATGGACACAAGCTTTTAACATATCTTCCAGTGTTTGGATCACTCTTTTTGTCTGTCCATCCATCTGTGGGTGAAAAATAGTACTAAATTTGAGCTTAGTCCCTAATGCGGTTTGAAGACTTTGCCAAAAATTTGAAGTAAACCTTGAATCTCAATCAGAAATGATAGTCACAGGAATACCATATAAGCGTACTACCTGGCTTCTATATATTTCAGCATGTTTATCCATCAGATAGTCTATACAAAATGCTAGGAAATGAGCGGACTTAGTCAGGCGATCCACTATTACCCAAATAGAGTTGTGGCCACTTGGTGTCTTTGGTAATCCTTGCACAAAATCCATTGTCACATGATCCCACTTCCACTCTGGTATATCTAATGGTCTCAATAGTCCTGCGGGTTTGCGATGCTCCACTTTCACTTGCTGGCATGTTAAACATTGAGAGACATGCTTAGCTATATCTATTTTCATGCCATTCCACCAGTATTGCTAACGTAAATTCATGTACATCTTTGTACTACCCGGATGAATGCTATAGTTACTCTTATGTGCTTCTGACATGATTTCTCTTTTCACTTCCTCATTGTTAGGAACACAAAGTCATCACTGACATCTTACCACTCCATCTTCAGAGACTTGAAATTCTGGTCTTTTTCCTAAAGACACAGCATTTCGTACTTTCACTATTTCTGGGTCAGATTCTTGCAGAATCTTAATTTTCTGGATAATCTTCATTTCAATCCTAATTGTAGTAAGCATGCCGGTAAGGTGATCTTCTTCCAATTTAAACTCTGAGTCTGCTACTGAGTTTAACAGATTCCATTCGGTTATTCTCATATTGGCCATATCTATAGCCGACTTACGACTAAGAGTGTCTACCACCTTATTTGCCTTCATTGGATGGTACCGTATTTTACAATCATAATCCTTTAACAACTCCATCCACCTCCTCTGTCTCATGTTCAATTCTTTTTGCGAAAAAAACAAATATTTCAAACTCTTATGATCTGTATAGATTTCAAACTTCTCTCCATACATATAATGTCTTCATATTTTCAAAGCAAAAATTATGGCTACCAACTCTAAGTCATGGGTTGGGTAGTTCAATTCATGGGGTTTCAGCTGTCTCGATGCATAGGCTATGACCTTGCCATGCTGTATCAAAACGCATCCCAGTCCTCTGTGAGACGCATCACTATATACCATGAACCCATCAGATCCATATGGTATAGTTAAAATTGGAGCTGTAGTCAATTTCCTTTTAAGTTCCTAAAAGCTCCTTTCACATTCTCCATCCCATTCAAACCTTACATTTTTCCTAGTCAATTTCGTCAAAGGTCCTACAAGTCATGAGAATCCTTCAATAAACCTTTTGTAATAGCCTACCAATCCCAAGAAACTTCGTATTTGAGTCGGCATTATCGGTCTTGGCCAATTTATTACCATCTCAACTTTTGCTGGGTTTACTGCGATTCCTTCTCCTAACACCACGTGTCCCAAAAATATTATTTGGTCCAGCCAAAATTCACACTTACTAAATTTGGCGTACAAATTATGGTCTCTAAGGATTTGCAACACTATCTTCAGGTGTCGCTCGTTCTTTTCAAGTACTTTAGAATATATCAGGATATCATCAATGAAGACAATTACAAATTGATCCAGCTAATGCTGAAATATCCTATTCATCAGATTCATGAATGCAGCTGGAGCATTTGTCAATCCAAATGGCATAACAAGGAACTCATAATGTCCATAGCGAGTCCTAAATGCAGTCTTAGAAATGTCTTCCTTCTTAATCCTTAGCTGATGGTATCCTCACCTTAAGTCAATCTTTGAAAATACTGAACTTCCTTGCAGTTGGTCAAATAGGTCATCAATTCTAGGTAAGGGATACTTATTCTTAACGGTTACCTGATTCAGTTGCCTATAGTCAATACATAAATGCATTGACCCATCCTTCTTTTTCACAAATAATACCGGTGCACCCCAAGGAGAAGCACTTGGCCTAATAAATCCTTTATTGAGCAACTCTTGTACTTGCACCTTCAACTCTTTCAATTCCATTAAGGCCATCCTATACGAGGCTTTAGATATCGGTCTTGCTCCAGGCATTAGTTCAATCTCAAACTCAATTTCTCGTTCTGATGGTAACCCTGGTAGTTCCTCAGGAAATACATCTTGAAATTCCCTGACTACTCGAATTTCATCAAGCTTAGCCTCTTCCTTAATATAATCCTTTACTACTGCTAGGTATCCTTGACATCCTTCATCAAGTAGTGCATGAGCTTCTATCACTGAAATAAGTGTTACAAAGGGGTTTGTCTGACCTCCGAAAAATTCAAAACTAGATCGGTCAGGTAAAACAAACTGGATCACTTTCCTATATAGCAATCCATCTTAGCTTGACACTTATGGAGCCAGTTCATTCCGATGATAACATCAAAGTCATACATAGCCATCACGACTAGATTTATTTCCATATCCCGTCCCCCTATGGTTATCTTACATTTTTCACATACCAACGCAGACAATACCACATTCTTTAGTGGTATGGAAACACAAAGAGGAGTCTCAAGAGATGCAGCTTCTATCTTACTCAACTATCTATACCTTTCAGACATAAAAGAATGCGTAGCACCCGTATCAAACAACGCATATGCCCTTTTTCCATTTATAAAAATCGTACATGAGATGACATTTTGGGAAGCTTCCGCTTCCTCTTGGGTGACCGCATACACCCTTCCCTGTGCTGGTGGCCTTTGTGGATTCCTTGGTAGGTTTGGTCCAGCAGTACGTTGTTGCACCTGTCGCACTGAATTGACATTCTGCCGCGACCTCTCTTGTCCACAATCTCTTCTAAAATGTCCTTTTTGCGCACAACCATAACATATTGGTGGCCTATTACAAAATCCTGGCCCATGTTGTCCACCACACGTCTAGCAAATATTTCCCTGGTAGGGTACTCTCCCTAGAACCAAGCCACTTCTCGATTTTCCAAAATTCCCATAATTGCTCTTCTTCTTAGATTCCCAGGGCTGTCCTTGACTAGAATAAGGTCTCTTACCCCTTCAAACATCACCAAAGGTCATCTGCTTCTTAGATTATGATTGCTCTCTCACTAAGTCTTGCTCCACCAATTGTGCCCTTTCATAAATCTCATTATAATCTCTTATATTCAAAGGCACTAGTTGTTTCCTGATATCAGTCCTTAATCCTTTCAAGAATCTCTTAGCCTTTTCCTCTTGATCCTCAATCAACTTGGGAGCATACCTAGACAATTCAGAAAATTTCGCTTCATACTGGTCTACTGTCAGCTCCCTCTATTCCAACTGAAAAAACTCTATGATCTTACTATCCCTGGCACAATCAGAGAAATGCTTTCAATTGAAAGCTCTAACAAACTCATCCCACTTTATGTCAGTACCAGGTGGAAAGATTGTATCTCTTGAAGCTCTCCACCAAAATTTTGCATTTCCTTCCAATTGGTACTCTGCCAAGGTTATCTTTTCAGCAACGCTACAGTCTAACAACCGGAAAATCTGCTCCATTCCATCAATCCAATGTTTCGCCTCCTCAAGACTTCCCATTCCATTAAACTTAGGTGGTTTCAACTTCAGGAATTGTTCCACTAGTCCTTGAGTATGGCGTTCTACTCTGGTTGTTGCTAAGCTTGCCTTTCCATCAAATTTCCAATGTTGGCCAATGCCTGCAGGATATCTTCCATTCGGGGTTCAGCCCTTGAAGCAGAGGCTTCAGCCCTCAATGGATGAGAACTCCCAGTTCGTACCATATCTTCCTACAGTTTACCAAGCATTCGCCTCAGGAATAATTTGTGGCTTAATGTCATTGGTCAGATAACAAAATAAGGTTATTGCTAAAGTCACATAAGTAACATAGAATGTCACTGGCACGCAAAAGTAACTCACAACCGTTACTAGGGATCCATGAGTGAAAATCAATCACCCGTTATTCAAAATTAGTCAACTACTCTTGGTTAGTGTCCTATGGTGTGCATCATTCTATCCTCAATTCCATTTGAGGCACCTTATCACTCCAAGTAAAACCATTCTCTGATACCACCCGCTGTGGCACCCCCTGAACGGCCCCCGTTCCGTTGGGGTCGCCACAGATACCTCTTGCCTATGCTTTCTCTTAGCTTGAAAATCCATTACTCTGATACCATAGAAATTTAACAAATACATGGGTCCTGGGGGTTTATATTCTTTCTATAGGTCCCTGCGTAGTTTATATAGCGGAACCATATCCAATATCTCCCTATCACATATTCAAAAACAATGCACACCAACTAAACATATTATAAATTAAAGCTGGACACTTTTATTTACATAACTTGATGGACATCACGGGTCGGTACATCAAAATGCCAAGATCTTTCTAAAGCTATTTTCAAAAAGTACTCAACTCTACAACAACCGTGTACATAGGCCCATTAATCAGTGTCCGCGGTCCAAAAATGCTTCATCCACTGACCATCACTCTCGGTCATACCCAGTCCGGTCCATCAGCAAGCGACGACGGCAACGGCCCCAGCATACTCCCATCATGTCAGATGAACACTGTCAGGAACTCCTGGAGCACTAGGCTTGCGGGAGGACCAATGTCAAACATGATCAGTATCCTCACTTGAACAAAAACCAACCCTCGTATCTCAAGATGATGGTGCTCTGTACACTCACGCTCAAGGTCAACCGGTATACCATAGAATGTGTCAGGGGTGACTGGTAGCAGAGGCATGTCTTCTAGTCTAAAATGTTAGTCCCCAAACATGATGAGTACAACCACTCAGCTGTAAAAGATCCAGTAAACTATACTATGCAAGCCATCACGATCCAGTTTTATACAAGATAGACAAGATAGGCAATCAACGAATGAGTATGCATCTAAACCATATAATTCTTCAGTGTAATGGCCAGCGTAGTTACAACAAATAAGATGCATCATGTCCAGCCACACCAGTCCCGATCATAGGGCCAAACTATTATGACATGTCGATTAGTTCACGCTAAAAACGCGCCGGATTGAAAATAACCGCGAATTTGAACCCGATTTTAGAAATTGAAAGTTCTGCGGTGTCACGAGCTATTTTAGAAACGTTGACTCATCCTCCGAAGATTTTTCAGAGATTCCAGGACTTTTACGGAAAATTGATTTGGACGTCGCAAAAAATTAGCAGAAATTCAAATGGGCTAAGTCGATGGAAATTTGGACTTCCAAGCCAAGCCTTTAAGTGTTGGGGAATCATAGAAAATTGTTCGGGATTTTCTACATCGAAATCGGACCTCAATTTGGGAAATTGAGTAAAGAAATTGAAATTAAATTGGTGAAATTCGAATTTAAGAATGGGGTGGAAAATTTGGACTTCAATGTGGATATTGTTGTGAGATTTAAATTGTGGAAAGAATTAGGGAGACAATGCATTTAATTGAGAGGATGAAGCTTGGACTATTGGGGCATTTTAATCATTCCTTTGACCAATTGGCCTTATCTCTTCATTTCTTCAGCCATCTTCATTGGGTCCTGCCTGCTCTTCATTTTTCCTCCATCCGCGGCGTCCCAAGCGAAGACCAAAGCAGCCTCTGTCACTTGCTTATGTTCCCATCTTCCTCTGTATTTTAATCCACGAACCAAGTCCACAGAAGCCACTATTTCTTCATCCAGCTGCTCATTCACGACTGAACCTACTGCCTCTTGCCTACACGTCCATGCGCCTGCCATCTTCATTTCTCCCAACTGCCATCATCCATCGAAGCCTCACGCCTGCATCGCCAGTCCACATGCCCACGCTAGTCAACTCTCCCCCACCGAAGCCCCTCTTGGTTGACCGTGAAGTTCTCTCGCCCAACATTAATGAGTGAGCAGCTTCCCATGAATCGAAGCCATGCGTTGACGCCAGCTTCTTCAACATCTGCAAGCTGCCATTTGGTACAACGCCAGCAAACATCCCCGAAGCTGCTTCTCTCCCTCAGCTCAATTCAGTAGCCCATCTCACGGGCCCAGCGTCAACGAAACAAGCAGCCCTTGGTCACACGCTCGGGGTTCGGGGCGTGACACGTCCCATTCCAAGCCATACAATTTAGTCCCATAACCATACCACACTCACACTTAATATAATCATCAGTTTTAACAATCAAAAGGTTTTATCCCCCCAAAGGACCAATTTTTGCGTCTTTCTGGGATTTCGCACCCAACCTGGCATCATGAAAGCCTCCAGCATTTGGCCACTAGGGCCATCGAGCATCCAGAGCGTGTTACGTCACACCTCCGAGCATTGTGCACCCCACCTAGCGTCACAAGGAATCTTCGGGGCACGCCATGAAAATGGTTACCCCTACCCTCCGGAATTACGTATCGACATACCACCGGGCATCCCGATGCTCCCGGGGAAAACCTCTGAGCATGTATTCATAATACAACCAGGCATCTAAAGGGCATCAACTCATTCGAACCTCTGGGCATCCCGACTCCTGGGGCATCGTTGACCCGAGGTTCCAATGGCAACATTAACGTCTTAATATCCAAAACACTTTTAAATGCAATGATATGCTGAATGCCAATATCATCATGTCAAATAACAACTCAAGATGCATTCACCTTTGGGACGAATTGAGCAAATTCGGAATAAAACAGCTCAAACATCACAATGCACAGTTTTAGTAAAAAATTCGGTATAACCCCTAAATGAACTCGGAAAATTCTAAAATTTTGATATGTTAAAGGAAGAAGTTTCATGGAGACCACTAAGCCAAAATAGTTATGTATGAATTGCAACAGGTCGCATAACTCAGCCCAGAATTTATTCCAGCATTTATACTTCCACAGTAAAGTACCGAACATTGAAATAGACTTATACCACTATATATGAATTTCGAAAAATCTGACTAAAATATATGTTATAGTTTAAACAATTCCCTACAGCTTTCATGAAGAAATCAAGACCAAATTCATATTAGATATTTCTATAGAAAATCAACAAAATCACTAGGCTACACATGAGCAACTCTGGACCCCAGGGATTCAATGGAATCCGATGTCTATGCCTTGCTAATTTTACTTTCAAAAATCCATCCAAAACTATATTTCATAATGTCATTCAGAGGAATTTAAAAGCACCTATAAAAACCAAAGCGTTTCCTCAATTTCTCAATCCATTTCTACTCTACTCATCCAAAATCCAGCATCCAACATCCACAACCCAAACATTTCCAAGTCTGTTGCACTACACTAGACAACAACATCACAACATCATATAGATTAATGGACTTTCACTTGCCTCTAGCTCTTTAGCTCAATTGCAAGCAAAATAGGGGCTCGGGGTCTTGGGCTCGGCTCAATGACGGCGGAGACTAGTGGCTTCGACGGGGGCAACTTGAGCACGGCAGAAGGCAGTCCCTTCTTCCTCTTCGCCGTTCAACTGCTCGCTGCTCACTCACGAATTCTCTCCCTCGAACTCTCTCACTCTCAAGTTTCGCTCGGTGTTCCACTCTCTCACTCGCTGGTTTCGGTTCTTCTCTCTCCTCCCCTCAATTCCGAACCCTTTTGTTTCTTTGGTTTGTTGACTAACCAGTCAATTGCATGGGAGATGCGGTGGCGTCCAAGACCGAAGACAGCTGGTGGAGGGCGTGTCCCCTCTTCACGCACGATCGGTCTTCAGCGGTGGCCGTGTGGGTGGGTGACGTGGCTGCGGTTGGGCGTCCCTTGGTCAACAAATCTCCTTTGGTGGACCATCCCAACACGTACACATGGCCGAGGAATGAGGGTCTTCGAGCAGCATGGACCGAATGCTGATTAAAATTCTTTTCTTCACTCGTTGATTCGCACAATGAAGAGATGTGCATGGTCCTCATGCACGGTCCAGTTTCTCCCAAAATTTGACTCTTAATTTCTACATGTGCGTGGGTTGAATTACAGCTTACTTACATGGCCGCACGGTGTCGCAACAATGTACATGGGAGGTTCGGTCCAAGAGATAAAACAACGTGGCGGTTGGTGAGATTGTTCATATGGCCATTCAAAGAAGAATTTCTTTTTCTCCAAAAGTAAATGTTTCAGGACGTCAAGTGGTGATGTTCCTAGGCCAAATGTGGTACCGACGATACTTCTGTTGATTACTCATGGCCATTGCATATTTGAGGGTCATCGAAATTTCCGGATGCCACACGCGACTTGCGGGCATGCTCGGGTGCGCGATGGTGGTGAGCTGGCGGTCCAACGAGGCTGGCGATGGTAGGGGAGGGGCTGGCTGGTTTCTGCTGGTCCTCTCTGGTTCCCTTGGCTTTCAACACAGCAAGAAAGGAGAGAGGAAGGCTGAGCAAGAAGGAGGGGGACAGCCGAAGCTTGGAGGGGCCACTTGCTTCCATTATATCTCTTTGCCCCCTTGAAGAGGTCCCACCAGGTGGGCTGGCTTCCTCAGCGCTTGCAGCCACCAAGCTTTCTTAGGAAGCCAAGGGAGTGATCCTCAACCAAATTTCCCCAAATTGGATGCAATTTCTCTTCAAATGGACTTAAACTGGTTCCTATCAAATCCACCGAGGTATCCTCAACCAAATTGACATTTTTCCTTTGCCAATAGAACCAACTTACATCCCAAAAACGCGATAAAAAGGTCCCCTGAATTTTCCGGACAAAAATTGCCCTATTTTGAATTTCCGCCAAAAATCTCGGTTTGCAGAAAAATATTTGGAAGATGGGTCGACATTCCTAAAATAAACCGTGACATGACAAAACTTCAAATTTCTAAAATCGGATTCAAATTCGCGGTTAATTTCAATCTGACAAAATTTTAGCATGACCTAACCTACTGGGTAGCTTTTAGAAATTTTTTGTACAATTGACCCATAGTCGATTTATTTCAAGCCACAATGTACATCTTCGACACATTGGTGACTCTCGATTGTCATGAAAATCTCGAGGTTTCAAATACGGGCACAAGGTACCAAAACGACAGAAAAAATCGATCTAGTGCTGATCGACGAGAATTTTGCAACCCGGTGGAATCACCCACATTTCAATCACCTATCTCAGTCGGACCGACCTATCTCTGATCTCCGATTAGTTTTTAACTATGCCGTAATGACCCTTGCAAACTAGCATGGTCGAGTAGTCGATCCCTGGTTGAATTCTTAAGTCTATTGCATTAAAATTCCTTAATGGCTTCGCCCGATAATTTAGTTATCTCGTGAGTGATCAACTCAGAGAATAGCACTATAGGTGCGGTGATGAAAGGCCCAATTTATTTAATTAAAAAAGGAACTGGAATTTCAGGATATCACATAAATAATCATTTACCACCAAAAAAAAAAAAGAAGCTACAATAACCTATTTAAGTAAGCTATTATTTCACGCTTTTAGTGATCAAATCTTCTTCTTTTTTTCCCTAAAAGAAAATCAACCCGACAACCATTTAATTCTTTGACATTAGCAAGCGTAGTTGAATAATAGGAAATAGGGACAAAATCAAATGTCGGCAAGTCGAATCAGTGAAAGACAAAATAAATCAAATTTGAATAAGATTGGATTGCCAGATAAGAAAAACCAAACAGAAGTTATCTTATTCGTCAAAAGATTACTAGTCCTTATGAGCAAAGAAGGAAGCAGAGTTCCGGCCCAATACCTTCTTATAGTCTTCCGAAAAGACGATATTTTATCCATATCGATTTATATCAACAGAAGATTCTTGTTCATTTTGCTAGGAAGCATGACTGATTTATTTTTGAGTAACCAAAATCACACTATAAAGTCGGAGAGACGGCACTTATCAAGGTCCTTAATACATGCGTGATGCAAAATAGTGAAAAGAAAACGTCAACGATACAAAGGGCCACAGCGTGTGCAAACTGTATTCGGATGGCTACAGCGTGTGCAAAATTTAAACGGATCAAACTCCTTTTGTTGAAGTTGAAAACGTAGATGTTTGGAGCCCGATATAGCAAGCAGCATCTTCAAATGGAGGTTATTATCAACGAACTCCACTGAGTGACTACACCGAAACTTAAAAAGCTCAGGACAATCCTCTAGACGAATGTCCTCGAGCTTCTCCAAATTAGTTAGATGAGGCAACTTCGTCAATGATGGAAGTCTCTTGAGCTCTAATTCTCTCAAATTCTGCACACCTTCAAGGCCTCGAATCTCCGTTAGCCTGCGACAATCCCAAACTAACAACTTCTGTAATGATTTCAAATACGAGAGATCATTTGTAGTTTTCCACCTGTTACTCTCCCCTATCCATAAACATGACAGATTTGTTAAAAGCCTAGGTAGGCATTGCAAATTCTCGCAGTGGAGAATGAGTGTCTTCAGCTGAGAAAGAAAACTGATATCGGGTGATAGGGTGGTTATACTTGGAGAAGACACATTCAATATTCTCGAGTTTAATAGGTTCGAGAGTGGCAACATCTTTATTGAAGTCGAAATAAAACTTAGATCTATCAAACTTTCTAGAAGCTGCGGTGCCGCTGAAATCCCACAGATATTAATGCACAATCTTTTCAAAAATTGTAGCTTCCCATATTATTGGGAATCTCTCCTCTCAATTTTGCAAATGCCCCTACCTCTAACTCTTCGAGCTTCTCCAACATTCCAATGGCACTGGGTAGTTTTCTTATGGAGCTGTTGATCATCTTTAATACTCTTAAATTCTTCATGTTTCCAATTGAATCGGGCAACTCCTGAATTGCTGAACGCGTTAGATCCAACTCAGTTAGTGAATTGAAGTTTTCAATCGACTTAGGTAGTCGAGTGAAAAGGATTTCCACTCCCACTGATGATGTCGCACAACCAACGAATATTAACTTGTCTTAGTGATTTACATTCAACCAAGCTGAGAATTTTCAGTTTCTTCACCTTTCTCCATTCAGGGATCTCTTCTATAGATGTAGAGTCCAAAAGAAGTTGCTCTAAAGATTCTAGCTCCCCCATCTCATCAGGAAGCATGCGGAGATGATAACAATCCTTCAAGTTGAAGATGACTAACCTCTTAAGGTGACTAATGGATGGATGGATTCGAACCAAACTCCTACATCCTTCGAGAATCAGCTGCACTAAATTCATATTAAAAGACAAGTCTGGAGTTTCACACAATTCTTGGCATCCAGTTAGATTTAGGACCTTCAAATTTCTAGCCCGCTCCTGAAAAGAAGACAACATACTTCTCTTCAGGTAAAATTAAGATAACATACAACAAAACACACATTGATTTTATCCGAAAAATGATACCTTTATGTGGCTCCATCCATCCCATTCTTCTGTGATGTTACTCCTTGATAAATCAAGGATTACTAGCTTCCTCAAGGAGAAATTGGTCAACTCATAATCCATAGGAAAGTAATTCCATGAAAGCCATCTCAATTCTGAAAGGATATATCGGCTAGATGTGGTTTGAAGATAATTTGAAGCCTGGTAATATTGGAAAGGATCAGCTTGAGTAAGGATGGACATCGAGTCTCCATTGAAATCTTTACTATCCACTTGAAATATGGACTTTTTGTCTACTTGAAGGAACCTTAGATTTGAAAGGCCAGCTAAGGATTCTTCATTGAAGGGATATCGAGATTGTTCATCAAACTCAAGACATGTTGCTTTAGCACTTTCATTTCCATGAAAACCACCTCCATTCTGCCAAAATAAAAATAGAAAACATAAGTTAGAAAAAAACCATGATGTACAACGTTGATATCCTTCAAGGGAAAACAATTAAATCTTCTCCTAACGTTGAAAACGATTGATAAACCACATTTGTAAGTACACTAGAATAATAAATCGACTCTTTAGAAATGAAAACCAAAACAAATATATTGGTGACCAATCTCCTTTTCAAGGGATGAAGTAGTATGATTTACCAGCATTTTCTCCATAACATCCAATGCTTGCTCATAAGTCCACACCCATTGTTGCTTCTCCGGTTTCATGTCACTCTCTCTTTGTATAAAATTTCTTCCAATATCTCTTAACCAATCATGCATCCATAATTGGTTATCATCTGTAATCTTTATCAAAGATCTTTCCTGGAGGATTGAAAGAGATTGATGAGGACAAAAGTCACAGCTTTCCCACATGTGGATCACAATTCTTTTATCATACCCAATGAAGAAACAAGCCACATCAAAAAATATATTTTTTTGGCTTTCATTTAATGCCTCAATGCTGATTATCAACTTCTTTTCAACATCCTCCTGAGGAAATTTTTCTAGCTCCTTTAATATGGCATCCCACTCCTCTATGCTTTTTCCAGATAAAAGAGAACCAATGATCTCTAGAGCTAAAGGAAGGCCGCCACAAATCTTTGCTGCTCTTTTAGAGTGAGAGATGTATTGTTGTATGGGATAATCTCTTCTGAAGGCATGCTTGCTAAAAAGTTCCAAAGAATGATTAAAATTCATGCCATTAAGTTCGTAAGCCCCGTCAACAAGTGTAGGCACTTTGAGAATTCCCCGATCTTGAGTGGTAATAATAATCTTGCTTCCCTTACCAAACCACTCACGGCTCTGCATGAGCGCATCAAGTTGACTTGCATCATTAACATTATCAAGTAGAAGAAGCACTCTTTTAGAGCATAACCTTCTCTTGATCACCTCTTTCCCTTCCACGACATTGTTGATATCAGGCGATTTCATTTTAAGGATTTTTGATATGAGCTGTTTCTGCAAGTCTGTAATGTTTTGTGCTCGCATGTCATAAAGGATGCAACAATTATCAACAAAATCTTCAGAAAGTTGATTGTACACAAATATGGCAAGAGTCGTCTTTCCCACGCCACCAATACCATGAATTCCAACAATCTTTGTTTCATTGTTCTGTGAACCTATCATCCTTCTGATTTCATCCACATCATTGTCTACTTTGACAAAGCAATCGGTTACTTCCACGTAGGCAGTATTCAACTCGGTCAAAACTTCACGAACGACTTCTTTCACAAACTCACCTTTGCCTCTGATTGTATTGAAGGATAAAGCATCAAGACATTAGGTTTAGCTGAACAAAATAATGCTTCTGAAACAAATAGACCGTACATGATATAATTAGTTACCTGTTTGGCATGCTTTGAAGATCCCATCCCATCAATTCTCCAACCTCACGGAGAGCTGCCTTCCACTTGTAAATAGTCTCATCATTGAACCTCGTCTTTTTTGCATGAGAAACAATGGCTTTGCCGTAGTGTTCATTCTGGTATTTTACCTCAGATGGTGCAACATCATAGAAAATGGGCATGATTTTTTGATTTCTTGTGTTCTTGCTCTCCACCATCTTGACCAACTCCTGAAGGCACCAAGTACTATTAGCATATCCTGTAGAAAAGATTGGTATTGAGATCTTTGATTGCTCAATCACTTGGAGAAGCTGGTCGCTGATCTTTTCTCCAGTGCAGAGGTTTACGTCGTCCTTATATGCCCTAATTCCGGCTTCAGTCATGCTGGTGTAAAGGTAATCAACAATGCCCGTACTGATATCCGGTCCTCTGAAGCTCAAAAATACTTCGTAATCATATACTGATGACTTCTCCATTTCCTGATTAAAAGAAGAGGTGTTCAACATATTCATATGTTCTTTGAACAGGCTCGCCTTTTAAGGCTCATTCATAACAAAAGACAAAAAATAATAGCAACTTTTGTCGATGCAAAGTTCAACCGCAAATGTGGGTGCGAACTCCCTGTGCAATAAGGATATGAAATGCTACCTGAAAATAATGACCACCTGCAGGTTGATGAGGCTAAATTCTACTAGAAGCAAATGCAGAGATAAGTTTGATGTCACTGCGACAAGATATCGGGAGAAAGACACTAGAAATGTCAAAAGTTGTGTATGACACCCACTTTAGTGCCAAAAATTTCTTTTCAGATTACTTAAGTGCCACTTTTTTTAAAAAAACGATCACTTAAATGCCAATTCCGATCTGGGTAACCGGAAATTCGGTGTTGCTATATTTTATTAATTTCTCCAGTTTACTTGGCTCACTAGTGTGCCCAATCAGCATATAATCCCTAAACATCGTCTAAAAGTTGTAGATAGTGATCGTTTGAGTGTCAAATTTTGTTTAAAGCATCACTTCAGTGCCAGTCGTCGTTAAAAAAACAATCAATTCAGTACCAAGCATGCTATGTGGAAATGCCACGTGAACTGAAATTTTTTAGTAAAATGCCAAGTTATATAAAATTTTAATTATAAAAGCCATGTATTATTTTTTTGTCAGCATTTCTTGCCATTAGCATTTAAGTGATCATTTCTTCTTCAATTTAGCATTTAAGCGAGCAAAAACTTTTCGCACTAAAATGAGTCTCATACACAAATTTTGACACTTCTAGTGTTCTTCTGCTGCTAATATCTATCAAAAGCTTGATATTGAAATAAAATAAATAAAGCACCTATCGAGGAAATAGTATTTTGGGTCTTTTGCTCAAGTCGAGACATTTTTACATGTCCAGCCAAACCGAGCTTCAATAATGCAGCATCTCCATGTTGAACTAATAATTAATGCTGGCAATTGGTACATAAACAACACTTATTGATAGAAATTACTTGAACTTGAATAATTTATTTAATGCAATCACTACTGTCGATTCTATAAACTGATCCGGTCGTAACATAGTATCAAGACAACGCCACGATGAGCAAAAGAAGCTGTTTTTTTAGTCGGAAAACAAAAGAAGATAACAGTGAGCTTTAAATTAAACAGAATCTGCTGTTGCTGCCAAAATGCGGGGAGAAAATATAACAAAGGTGAAACACATAGAGAGTTGTATTTCCTTCTCAAATTGGGCATAGAATACATATCCAATATTATGACCTCACGGGGAAAAATATGTTAAATCGTCTAACGATGAAGCTAGTTTCATCCAGCTTCTGATTAAAAAATAACAGTAAACATCAAAGAAATGAAAAATAAGGAGCAACTTGAATCGCCGGACTCATTTTGAGAAAATTAAACATGTAGAGGAGGTGGAGTTCTCACTTCCACTCATCCACTTCAAAATTTTCTCATGACAGCATAGAATATGCTAATCCACGGTAAGATTCGTTGCTTCCGTCAAATAATCAATTCGAATCAATTTACTCACAAAGCAACACTCCTAGCACGAATAACGCCTCAAAAGAATTCTTCTTTATTGAATATAGAATGCACAAAGAGCTTACGGGGGGTTTCTGCTGGTGAATGGAGCGAGAGAGCTGAGCGCGATCCTCGTCCTCCTTCACGCGGAAGCAAGCCAAGAAGCAACCCATCCCCTATGGAGCAATCTTTTGTCTATTCCCCCTTCACAAAGTGCCTTGAGTTGTGGTCGAAGCAGAGCTTAGCTGGTGATGGAAAAATGTCTTGATTTGAGCAAAAGGCTCATAATACTATTCCCTCGAATAGGTGCTATTTTTTTTTTATCCTACATGATTCAAGCTACTCACTCAAAGAAATTAGCCTATTCACAAACACATTCTCTTCGATGCCAAGTTTTAGACCTTGTAGTAGTGAAAGTTAGATCCATCTAAAATTTATAGGAAAGAAATTGAAAAGAATGCTCAAGTATAAGTTGCGGTTCACAAATCACTTTGTGTTTTTGCTTCAGCAGATTCATGTGGAAATTCTCATGGGAGATAATGAGAGTCAATCATATCTCTGCAGAGTTCTCGATTCCCAGTTAATGATTAGGTCAATTGTCTTTCGCATAGAGAGGCTTATCTCACATGTAAAATTATTCTCACGGCTATTCCACAGTTACGGGCTCACTGTTCCAGTATTCCCAACTCATGTGGCCTTAGAAATTACAATCTTGCGTCAGCCTTTACTCACATTAAAACAAGAAGTCTAAAGAAGGCAAACATCATTCAAAGAAGGATTCCACTTCTTCAATCTATCTCGAGTTGGCAGCTTATTCAAAAAAATGGGTTTTGGTATGTTTGAAGTGAAACGGACCAGCTTATGCCTGGGCGCTTTGGCAGGTGAAGATCAAAGTTTACCCCACTTATCAATAGTAAATTTTCCAGTAGGAGAAAGGTATCCACACAATGCTATGATACTTCTCAACATATGGCTGCAGATTGAATAAGAAGTAGGTCCTCATACCTAGCAGAAGGCCAATTACATTACATACTTTGCAGTACATTAGACTATCCGGATATAATCTATTACGAATACATTAACAACTTCACAAAGAAAAAAAATCAATATATAGCATGTTCTTCCCATCAGATGTGGCTTATAGCTATAAAATCAATTTAAGTCCAGTGAAATATTTTCAAAACAGAACATGTTCGTCTGAAGCGGAGGATTCAAAAGTGTTTAACAAAGGATGAAAATGGTGTGACCATGGCCATTCATGCCCTATTTATTCCAAGAAATGAGGTGAAAATCACTCAAGTCACTAGCGATTTGTTCGACTTTGGATAAAAAAAGAGGAACAGATCAACGTTAGCACAAAATCTTGTATCCATATGAGAGAGCAGGAATGTAACCAGTCTGATATAAATAATTTTCATGTTACGTATCCAGCAAGGAAGAGAACACTAATCTGGAATAGAAAGGATGGGTCATTTTGAAATCATCATAAATACAAGTTAAAATGTTCATCATGATTATCCTGTGCAAATCAAGAGAAAAAGCAGAAGAAAAATGAGCAGAGGAGCAAAGAAGCTCATTGCAGACTTGTTCTCACCTCTCTCAACCCAAAGAAAACAAACTCGTAAAACCAACTTAGTAGTATAAGTAGTATGACCTTAGTCAACAATTTGAAGGACCAAATCTTCAGTAGCAAAGGAGCTCAGCGGTTGTGGACCGACTATAGAATCCCACCGCAGCATCCAAGAACCACGGATCAACTACGACAAGATAGATTAGCCAGAGAATGACATATCTAGTTGGAGAGAGAGTACAAACACCACATGGATGCAGACTAGGCTAATTAGCTGCGTGAAATCGGAGGAATCAAATGTGTAGAAGATGAGAAAAGGTATGATCATTCACCTTAGTGAATCCAACTAGAGATCGGCTAAGGAGCTTCGACTCAGTCGCTTCAACGTGGCTCGTGAATCTGCAGGGTGCACGAAGATCGTTCCTTTGCCGCTATGATGAGTGAACAAGAGAGCGAAGGAGCTGAGGAGAAGCAGAAGGAGACGACAGGGTTTCGGAAATTATCTAATTCAATGCTCTGTTTGTAATTTTTCTTCTTTCACATGTAAAGTGAAACCTTATCCACACTTCGCCCCATGACAACGGAACACGGTTTACTGTCTATCTCTGTCTCCGTCTCTCTCTCTCTCTCTCTCTCATCAATTATTTTTGTCTCCCATGGGGGTGTGTACCCACGAGAAAGAGGAAAAGGAAATGCATGCTTGGGACGCTCTGTTTGTCCGTTTGCCTTTTTCACATGTAAAGTGAAACCTCATCCACACTTCACCCCATGACAACTGAACACGGCGTACTGTCTGTATCTGTCTCTGTCTGTCTCCCTCTCTCATCAATTATTTTTCTCTCGTGGGGGTGTGTACCCACAAGAAAGAGGAAAAGGAAATGCATGATTGGGACTTTTATTTTTAAAAAATCACATAAATAATTTTTAAATTTTAATTTAATATATAACATAATTTATAAAATTTTAATTTATTTAATATAATTTTTAAAATTTTGATATAAGTTCAGTATAATTTCTGAATTAACGGAATAATCATTTAATATAATTTATAGATTACATTAAACATGTACCAAAAGTACATTGATTATATAGAATAAATTAAAAATATATTAAATATTTTTATACAGTTTAGGTTATCCGCTATGCAATAATTTTAAATAATGAAAAGAATAATGATAAATGCTTAGTTTTGTATAATCACTTATCAAAAATAAAAAAAAATAAAAAGAAAAGAAAAGCTGCAATAACCATTTAAAATTGGGTATTATTTCAAGCTTGAGTGTTTAAATCTTTTTTTTCCTAAAAGAAAATCGTAACCTGATAATCATTTAATTCCATGACGTTTGGGTAGTTGGAGAATACGAAATGGGGACAAAATCAAATGTCGGCAAATGGAATTGGTGAAAGACTAAATAAATCAAATTTGAATAAGATTTGATTGCCATATAGGAGACATTAAACATAAGTTATCTCATTCGTAAAAAATTTACTAATCCTTATGAGCAAAGAAGGAAGTAGAGTTAACGTCACAATACCTGCTTTTGGTCTTCCGCAAACACGGTATCTTTTCCATATTGATTTATATTAACAAAAAAATTTCGTTCATTTTTCTAGGAAGCATGACAGATTTATTTTTGAGTAACCAAATTCACATTATAAAGTCGGAGAGATGGCACTCATCAAGGGCCTTAATATATACATGATGCAAAATAGTCGAAAGAAAACGTCAACAGTACAAAGGGAAAGTGTGTTTGTAAATTGTAATCAAATCCAACTCGTTTTGTCGAATTTGAATTTCTAGATCCTTAGAGTTCGATGCATCAAGCAGCATCTCTAAACATCCGTTAATGTCAAGCATGTCCACCGAGTCCAGACTACGTCGAATCTCAAAAAGCTCAGGACAATTCTCTATACTAATCATCTTGAGCACCTTCAAGTTAGTCAGATAAGGCAACTTTGCCAATGATGGAAGTCCCTTGAGCTCTAATAGTCTCAAGTTCTCCAAACCTTCAAGGCCTTAAATCTTTGTTAGCTTGCAACAATTCCGAACTACCAAATGGAATAATGACTTCAAATCCAAAATATCATTTGTAGTTTTCAAGATGTTATTCTCCGATATCAATAAAAATGACAAATTTGTCATAAGCCTTGTTAGGCATTGCAAATTCTTGCAGTAGATCCCGAGTTGCTTCAACTGAGAAAGGCAAATGATATCGGGCGAAAGGGTGGTGATCCTAGGACAATACAAACACAATATTCTCAAGTTTAATAGGTTTGAGAGCGACAACATCTCTATTGATATCGAAAGAAAATGTAGATCTATTAGACTTTCTGGAACCTGCAGTGCCGTTGAAATTCCACAGATATTCACCCACAGTCTTCTAAAAAATTGTAGCTTCCCAATATTATCAGGAATTTCTCCTCCCAATTTTGAAAATGCCCCTACCTCTAACTCTTCGAGCTTCTCCAACATTCCGATGGCACTAGGTAGTTTTCTTATGGAGCTATTACGCATCTTTAATATTTTAAATTCTTAATGTTTCCAATTGAATCAGGCAACTCCTGAATTGCTGAATACGTTGGATCCAACTCAGTTAGTGAATTGAAATTTTTGATCAACTTAGGCAGTTGAGTGAAAAGGATATCCACTAATAAAAGCTCCACACTGATGATGTTGCGCAACCAACGAAATTGAACTTTTTTAGTGATTTACATTCAACCAAGCTAAGAATTTCCAGTTTCTTTCCTAGTTGATCTTCTTCAAGAGGAAAACAATTGTATCTTATCTCCTAATGTTGAGAACCAGTGATAAACCACATATGGAAGTGCACATGAAATAAATCAACTCTCATAGAGAATGAAAGCCAAAACGAATATGTTAGAGACTAATCTCCTTAAAATGGAACGAAGCTTTACAATTTACTTGCATTTTCTCCATAATCTCCAGTGCTTGTGCATGAGTCCACACCAATTGCTGCTTTTCTGGTTTCTTACCACTTCCCTGTTGTATAAAATGTCTTCCAATATCTCTTAACCAATCATGCATCCACATTTGATTATCTTTTCTAATCTTGATTAAAGATCTATGTTGGAGGATTCCAAGGGATTGATGAGGAAGAAATTCATAGCTTTCCCACATGTGAATCACAATTCTTTTATCAAACCCAATGAAAAAACGAGCAACATCAAAAAATATTTTCTTTTGGTCTTCATTTAATGCCTCAATGCTTATCATCAACTTCTTTTGAACATCTTCCTGAGGAAATTTTTCTAGCTCCTTTAATATGGCATCCGACTCCTTTACTTCTTTTCCAGATAAAAGAGAACCTATAATCTCAAGAACTAAAGGAAGGCCACCACAAATTTTTACTGCTCTTTTAGAGTGAGTGAAGTATTGCTCTAGGGGATAATCTCTTTTGAAGGCATATTTGCTAAAAAGTTGAAGAGAATGATCAAAATCCATGCAAGGAAGTTCATAAGTCCCATCAACAGTGTAGGCACGTTAAGAATTCCCTCATATCTAGTGGTAATGATAATCTTGCTTCCCTTACCAAACCACTCACGCTTCTGTACGAGCGCATCAAGTTGAAATGCTTTATCAACATTATCAAGTAGAAGAAGAACTTTTTTAGAGCATAACCTTTCCTTGATCAAATTTTTCCCTTCCATGATATCAATGATGCGTGGCCCTTTCTTTTTAAGGATATTAGATATAAGCTGATTCTGCAAATGCTTAATCTTTGTTTCTCAGGTGTTGGAAAGGAAGCAATAATTGACAAAATCATTAGAAAGTTTATTGTACACTATTTTGGCTTGAGTGGTCTTTCCCACACCACCCATGCCATGGATTCCAACAATATTTGTTTCATCCTTGTATGTACCTATCATCATGATTTCATCCACATGATTGTCTACTTCGACTAAACAATTAGATACTTCCAAGTAGATGGTTTTCAACTCAATCAAAACATTATTGACAACTTCTTTTGCAAATTCACCTTTGCCTTTGATATCATTGGAGGAAAAAACATCAAGATATTAGATTAAGTTGACCAAAATAATGCATTTGAAACAACGATGATATAATTAAATACCTATATGGCATGCTATGGAGGTCCCATCCCTTTAGTGCTCCAACCTCATTGAGAACAGCCTTCCACTTGTTGATAGTCTCATCATCGAACCACTTTTTGTTTGCATGAGAAACAATGGCATTGCCATAGTGCTCAGTCTGGTATTTTACCTATGGTGCGACATCGTAGAAAATGGGCATGATCATAGGTCTCCTTGTGTTCTTACTCTCCACCATCTTCACCAACTCCCTTAGGCACCATGTACTATCAGCATATCCTTTAGAAAAGATTGGTATGGAAATCTTTGACTACTCAATCGCGTGGAGAAGCTGACTACCATTCTCTTCCCCAATGTGGAGCACTTCATCATCTTTATATGCCCGAGTTCTAGCTTCAATCAATGCTGGTGTAAAGGTAATCAGTAAAGTCACTACAAGTATCTGGTCCTCTGAAGCTTAAGAATACTTCGCATTCATATCCGGATGACATCTCCATTTCCTGATTATATTAGGAGTAGAGTTCAAAATATTTATCTGTTATGTGTTCGCGCTATCCTTGTAAGGCACCATTTAGGACAAAAGATAAAAAATAGTAGCTACTACTGTCAATGCGAAATGCAACCACAAAGGTCGGTGCAACTTCCCTATGCGACAAGGATTTGAAATGCTACCTAAAAATGATAAACACGCGCAGGATGATGAGGCTAATTTCTACTTGGAGAAAATGCCGAGATAAATTTTAAGTCATCGTATCAAGGTTTGTTGAGGCTAATTTCTATCAGAAGCAGATGTAGAGATCTGCTTTAAGTAAGTATAATGAAACCCTATCCACAAATGCACATGCTCTCTCATGGTAAATTTTTAAGCAGATGTAGAGATCTGCTTTAAGTAAGTATAATGAAACCCTATCCACAAATGCACATGCTCTCTCATGGTAAATTCTTAAGCCCTGTGTAAAAGCGAAAGTTAGATCGATCTAAAATCTATTGGAAGGAAACCGAAAAGAATGCTCTATTATAAGTTGTGGTTCACAAATCACTTTTTCTTTGTCGTTGCTTTAGTAAATCAATGTGGACATATTCTAGGGAGATCGTGTGTCAATCTTATCTATGTAGAGTTTTCCCGTTATCAATTAATGATTGTCTTAAGTTCTAGGTCTCTATTTGCATAGAGAAGCTTCCAATTCTTTACTTGTTGCTTGAACCAATAGCATTTTATGCCATGTGAGATTGTCCTTTGCAAAACTACTTCTCGTGGCTATCCTAGCCTTTCCTCCTTTAGTTTCATCCATGTATATTTGACAAATTTAAAAAATTTACCATAGAAAATAATGAAAATTTTCTCATTCAAAGGTGTTATTTTTCGATGAATTTGTTAGCCATTATTTGAAATCTACCGATGGCCACTGAAAAACTTTAAAAGGAAAATCATAGTGCATTGATGAGTGAAATCAAATACCTACCTGCAGAAACACCCTTGTTTTCTCCAACAGCACCTAAACTTCAAGAATTAAATCTGACCTATATATCCTCTTCCAAAGAAGAGACGCCGCTGCGCCAATTGCCTCTCTAGAAATACTAGAATTTTATAGACTCATGACGCAAAAGCATAAAGATTCAGCAGCTTGAATGGAGCTCAAATTAGCTCATTGAATGTCAGAGAAGATTTGAAAGCGTTCAAGCTGTGAAAGAATTGAAGAAATTAAAGCATGTGAAAGCGTGCAAAATAGACGGCATAAGTCGATCCAGTATTTTCTCTTCATTTCCTCTCTCTAGTGTTTAGCAAAAGCTCTTCCTTTCTTTCCAAATCATCCCATCCAAACATTAAAGAACACTGTCAAAGTTATCATGAAGTTGTGAATGTTGATATGTGATGAATATTAAAGCTATAGCTGGCGTGTGGAAGAACGTGTGAATCAAAATCGGGAGATTTACCAAAAATTACAATTGTGCTAATTCAGTCCTAAATTTTATTTTGTTGCCAATTTAGTTCTAAACATTTTATAATTGTGCCAATTCAGTCTATCCTACCAAAATTGGCCAGCCGGCACTACCAGGTCGTCTGGCAAACGTTGATGTGGCATTTTTTAAATATACATTATTATTTTTTTTATTTTTTTCGAGTGTTTAAATATTTTTTTTTAATTTTTTTCCAAAAGGGGCCTTTGGAAGAAAAAATCAAACAGTTTGAAGCCATTCTCTCTCCATCGTATCCATCGTCATATTCTGTCACTCTCTCTCTCCAAATCTTGACATATTCGCAAGCATCGTCCTTCTTGAGCAGAAGTAGCACGAACCCATCCATCGCACCGCCAGTCCCGCGCCCTCCTCCCCTTCTCCCCAAAGAGCCCTGACCTCGCCGAAGAGCTTCTTCCCTTCTCGACAAGACAATGTCTCTCTCCTTGACGCCGCCCCAGCGGCGGAGCGCCGCCGCATCCCGCCTCTCCCTCTACTCGACCAAGAATGCCTCCCCTCTTAGACCCACCAGTTTCTTTCCACCGTACGCCTCCCGGCGCCCCCCAACCTTCTCGGCGCTGCAAACCCACATCGTCTTGCGCAAGAATTGGCCCAATTCGCGCCACACTCCGGCTTCCCTCAAGGGCTGCGGTTACCCTCGACTTCTCGTGCCGCAAGGACCTCCTGCAGCGGCTCGGGCTCTGGGAGTTTGTCCACCGAGGCTGACCTCACCGGCCCTTGCCTCTGGCCGGCGCTGGCCGACCAGGGGAAAAAAATGAAAAAAAAGAATTAAAAAATTCAAAAAAATATTTTAAATTTTGAAAAAAAAAAATATTTTTGAAAAATGCCACGTCAGCGTTCACCTGACAGCCGGCGTCCATGTCAGCGCCGGTCGACCAATTTTGGTTGAATTGACTAAATTGATATAATTATAAAAGTTTTAGGACTAAATTGACCAAAAAAAAAGTTTATAACTGAATTTGTACAATTGCAATAGGTTTAAGACTTTTTTGGTAATTTGCCAATCAAAATCAAATGTTATTCTCTTCTCTCTTATGTCTCTTGCTAATGTTTAAGAATGCACTTCTCATCTCTTTACTTTTGCTCTTATCATTCCTTCTTCTTGAAATGCCTTAATCGAGCAAAATAAAATCAACTCATTCCACTTAAAAGTAGATTGAGATTTAACGAGTTAAACAAATGGCAAATAGAAAGAATCAATCACTGTAGTAAATCTTTGATCTTATAGTTTATAAAACAATGAACCGATGCATGGACGTGAATATAACTTGAACCAAAATTACCAGAAGTACTGGTGATATTGAAAGACTGAATTGACAATGGCAAAGCTTAAAGAAGATCCAGGCAACGAGACAAGAAACAATGACGATACCACGATCTGTATTGATGGGGTACCATCCGTGATAGACCCACATCAACCCAGATAATGGATCTCACGAGTTCGTAGACCCATCCCTTTTGGTCCCCATAAAGAAGAATATAAGAGACCTATTCGGTGACCTTCTTCAGCTGGCCAAAATGTTCAAGAGGAATCTCCATCTAAGGACTTAAAAATGTTAGCCCACGATAGGGTGAGACAATGTCTCAACAAGTCAGCCCCCTAAACTCCGACTAGAAAGGATATACACCTAAAGGTCATCTATGCACACACAAGACAGATGACTTACTTTTGCCTCAGATCCTTCCTGCAAATCAGTACGATTCATATATTCCATAAATCACTTCAATTCCAATCAATCATCGATCCATCGATCCATTCGATTCCATACCATCAATACCATCCATAAAATTCAATCGATACCAACACTGCTCACCCAAGCTGAAAATAGATGGTATAGCTCACCAAAGCTGATAGATATATAGATATATAATAATAATGCTAACCGAAATTGCTATATATCTATATTGCTCACCGAAGCTGATATAATAGATGCTCACCGAAGTTGATAGATATCTATAATTGCTCACCAAGGCTGCTAGAATATATTGCTCACCGAAGCTAATATATCAAGGCTCGCAGGCTGATATAGGCTGCGTTTGGGAACTGCATTCCCAAGTAGCTTTAGACACCTAAAGGCCTTTTGGCCAAGTATCTGTTGTTTGGGAAAATTTTTTGAAACCCCATTCAACTAAAGCCAGCCTTCTGAAGGCTGAAAACCCAAGGCACCCTCAGGGGTGCCTTGGGCTTTCAGCTTTGGCCTTGCCTTATACTGTTCCCATCTTCTTCGTCTTCCTCTTCCGCGAGTGGTACTGTTCATCTTCTTCGCGGATACAACCTTGCTCGCACCGGCCACTGTGCCGATAGCCCTCGACCACGCCAGCACCACCCGCGCCGGCAACCCGCGAGCCCTCTCTACTCCACCGTCGTTCCTCCGGCCCCGCCAGCCATCGTTGCTACGCCTCCACCAGATCTGAACCCAAGTGGACCGCTACCCTTTTCGAACCGAAGCCCCTACAATAGATCGTGAACCTCGCCGCGCCGATCTCGCTCGACGACTGCATCACCACTGACTACTGCTCACCTCCACCCGACGCCGTCATCGCTTAGCGCTCGCGACCCAACGCTTGAGGCCCTCATCGCTCGACTGCTGTTGTCCCGATCTCACTGCTTGAGTGCCCCGACACTTGCAGATCTGAGCTCGCCTCCACCCGACACCGTCGCCGCCCAGCAGCCCGCAACCCAGCACCTGACTTCGCCGCACCGGCCGACGCTTCCACTTGCCGTTTGCAAGACCTCCGCCTCAGCAACGCCCCTCCGTCGCGCCTCTACCCACCGTGCTTTGCTCGATCGTCAACCCCCGCGCTCCGCTGTGATGCTAGTTTTCCCCCTTTGCCGGAGCTCGACGCCACTGTGCCTTGGCACCACTGCCCACGAGTGGTCGTCGACGAGGTCCTCCCACAACCTCGATGCCCTAGATCTAGGTCGCGGCAGGGTCGCCGGAGGTCGAGGCAGCGTCGCGCAACCTCGCCACATCAAATCCGGGGTCGCCGTAGGTCCTAACGGCGTCATGTGACCTCGGGTAGCCTTTGCCGACGGTCTTCAGGGGTCAATGGGGTTGCCGGAGGTCGCGACGGTGTCGTGTGACCTCGGGCGGCCTTTGCTGGTGGTCTTCGGGAGTCGCTCGACCCCGGGCGGCCTTCCCTAGCCGTCTCTAGGGCTGCCTAAGTCAGATGTCGGCTGCCAATGACGAATTTCGATCACCGGCGGCTGCTTGTCAGTTAATTTTTTTATTTTTTTTTATTATAAAAGCCATTTGTAAATATAATTCTCCCAAACAGCATTTTGCTCAAAGGTATTTCACAAAGAGCTTTCAAACTAAAATTTACCAAACACAGTTTGCATTTTAAAAAGCATCATCAACTTAAAGGTCTTTGCATTTTCCTAAAGACTTTCCCCAAAAGTCTTCCCAAACGCACCCATGGTATATTGTTCTCACCAACTGACAATTCACCATTTTTATCATATAAAAATAACTATGTGTGGATACACGGTCGACCTTAGCCAAAATACAATATTTCCCCTTTTAAGAAATCTCACTATTTAATATAGTACGCAAAGATATTTTGGGCATTATAAACTGACACCCGATATTTCTCGATTAAATACTGAAATTACTTAATTTTGGGATAAATTCCCAAAATTATAAATATCACTCAAATAGCACAAATTGGCATCCAATTAAATAAACTAAGCACACCATTACAATCATCATGAAATTCTGGTCATCGGCCATCCCGATACAATTTCCGAAAAATAATAAATAATTAAGTAAATACATTTAAATACCATAAATACAAACTTAGGCCAGACAAGCCTAATTAAATACGGAAATAGGCCCGAAAAAATTCGAAACCTATATAGATGAATAGTGCAGTCTATCTAGTTGCTAATTAAGCCGGTCTAACCACCTAACATACAATAACGAGTAATTAAATTATTAATCCGTTCTAACTAACCACCTAAACCATACTTAGCTTAAACTAATAAACTCTTAAGCATTATTAACTCCCTAAGCAAAGTTTAGTAAGTAAACTTAACGGTTTTGAAATCCGATGAGTCCATGGTGATGGCAACGCGAAGACGGGCAACAAACTCCGAAACAGCGACTGTCCAAAGTGGGCCTTGAAGCCCACGGTGGCTTGCTGGTCTTCGGTTTTGCTAGGTGGACCGAGAGGCTGGAATGGAGACCGGTTGGGCTGGAAATGGCGAGGGTGGTTGGCCGACTGTTGCAGCGGTGCATTATGTGGTTGGACGGTGACAAGATGACGATGACGGGGCTCCGGCTGAGCTCAACGGGCTTAAGGGATGGCCTGGGGTCGCGGCTAGAGCGAAATGGACGGCGGATTGGTGCGAGATAAACATGGCTTGCGCAGGGCTCACGGGCGACGCGATGGCGAGCAGTGGTGATCTAGGTGGCCCGACGATGGCAGGGGGGCTTAGGGCTTGGTTTTCTGCAACTTTTGGGAGCTCAAGGTGGCTGAAAATGAAGAAAGTGAAGCTTGGTAAAGAAGAAGAAGAAGAAGAAAGGCTGAAGGCTTGGAGGGGGCCACCTTAGCCTCAAAAGTCCTCCCTTGATCATTGCTTTGGCCCCCATTTGGTTTCAACTCTATCCTCAGCCATTTGCAAACCATCTAGCTTCACTTAAAAGCCAAGGAAGTGATCCAAAGGTTGAGGACCAAGGGGGCTACGAATTTTGGGACACTTCCCTCAAATTGAATCCAATTCTTCTCCAAATTAATTCCATTGAAGTCCCAAAAATCAACCAATGCGTCCTCGACCAAATTGATATTTTTCCTCACCAATAGAACCAACTTGCATCCCAAAAACTCGATAAAAAAAAATCCTATTTTGAATTTTTCGCTAAAAATCTCGGTTTGCAGAAAAATCTTTAGAGAATGAGTCAACGTTCCTAAAATGAATCGCGACATGACAGAACTTTCAATTTCTAAAATCGGATTCAAATTCACGATGAATTTCAATTTGGCGCAATTTTAGCGTGACCTAGCCTACCAAGTAGCTTTTAGAAATTTTTGGTGCAATGACCCATAGTCGATTTATTTTGAGCCACAATGTACATCTTCTACACATTGGCGACTCTTGGTGGTCGTGAAAATCTCGAGATTTCAAATACGAGTACAGGGTACCAAAACCACACAAAAAAATCGGTCTAGTGCCGATCAGCGAGAATCTTGCAATTTGATAGAATCACCCACACTTTGATCACCTATCTTAATCAAACCGACCTATCTCTGATCCCTGATCGATTTTTAATTGTGCCATAATGATTTCTACAGATGAGCACAGTCGAATAGTCGATTCCTAATCGAACTCTCAAGTCTATTGCGTTAAAATCCCTTAATGGCTTTCCCAGATGAACCAGTTATCTCATGAGTGATCAGCTCAGAAAATAGCACTATAGGCACGTCAATAAAATGCCTAATTCATTTACTTGAAAACAGAACTGGAATTTTAGGATGTCACACTAAGCATGGAGAGTGTTGGAATACTTAAATAGTAAATCATGTTTTTATATAATAACTTAAACTTTTAGACCAATTGGCAGTAGTCCCACAAAATTCTCACATTTAAAAGAAAAGGATGTTAGAGATATCTAAATATCATAGTATTATTAACCCAAGGTGCATTGAATATGTCAACTTAAGTTTGATTACAAGTCTTGACAGTGTCCAACGGCTGAGGTGTGGTGGATGAGGTGGGTCGCAGTTGTTCATGGCAAAATTTCCAAAAGTAGCTAGTTTGAGAGTAGCGAGTCTAATGGTGATGTTGCTTCTTGAAACGACATGCAAAACGTCGAGAATTAGAGAGAAAGTAGCTAGAGGCCGATGTAGTTGGCTTGCGAAATAGTAACTAAGCGACACGGCTTATACAGTTGGCATCGTAGCATCAAGCGACTTATCTAGCTGGCTTGTGAAAATAGTTGATGATCGATGCAACCTATATGTTGACATTGAAAGAAAAGCAGCCTCCATGAAAGGGTCAACTAGGTGATGCCGCCGTTGCAATTAGCATTGAAACATGACCATCATGCAAAATACTTGACTAAGTGCTTCCTCATATGAGAGCGCTCTGCCGATTATGCAACAAAAGTATGTTGGCTACTAGACGAGATGAATGTTGTCGTAAACAACTTGACTGGAGGATATTAGGACTTATGGGAAAGGAGATTATAAGAAAAAAATATTAGCTTTAGAAATGCACTTGGATGTGCATTGGTTGCGAGTGCACTCGGTGCACTTTAAGGTCAACTAGTTCAAAAGGTGAGGCTTTCTTTCGCACTTATAAATTGACCTCTATTTTCTTTCGCAATTGATGTGGAATAATCTCAACAATCTCCCTCATACACATTGGGCCTGAGTCAGATTTGAACTTAGAATTTCCAATTCTGATACCTTATAATATTTTTGTGGGATCACCTCCGATTATTCTAAAAGTTTAAGTTATTAAATGAATGTGCGATTTAATATTTAATTATTTTATCAGCACAATTCGCAAGTTCTCTTTTTCTTTCTTTTTTATCTTATTCGTTAGGTTGTCTCCTAGTGGAACACCACGACAATGCCCCAAAGGAGACTAAGAGGATTTGGTTGTCTTCTTGAATTTCATGCGATTCAATGACAAAAAGGAAAAAAAAAAAAAACACATCATTGAGGGATTTTTGAGCACTTTTGAAACACTCTATAAGCAAGAGTTGGGTGGGCCTAGATCATGCAAGCCTAACTCACATCCACCAAAACTTTTCAAGTCTTACCTGGGCCCATTTCATCTAGTAGCGCGTGTAAATTGAGCTCACATGTATTGTACTAGCTATATTTTTTTATTTGTTTCTTTTCGCTCAAGTCAACTACTATGTACGAAATTATCATCATTCTAGCAAGAGAAAAAAAAATCATACCATTTAAGATAAGGTAATTCATTTGTGTGGACAGAGATTCATGTCTGAAGAACACCGAGTTGATGATAGTTTAGGGAGAAATTTATTATATATTTGAAAACGTAGTGCTATTACGATAATGTGTGTGCATATATATCGTTACAAATTTTTTCTTATGCTCCAATTTGGTTTTTAGTACTATCTTATCAAAGTTGTTATGTGAAATCATCACAACTGGGCAGATATGGAATCACTCCTTTTCAAGTTGATAAGCAATTTCTATTATTTTAGGTGTCATTTTTTAATTGATCATTTCTTAAATGTATCATATTTTGGAGAAATAAACTAGAAAACGGTTTCTCCTCTGTGCATGCATTATTGATATGGATCTGCGTCCGTCTCATTACAAATAAATCATTTGATAGAACTATGTAAATTAACAAAGCCAAATACACAAAAATCATGGGATTTTTTAGTGTACGTGCTTCTGAATGTAATTGAAAATAATTCACGAAAAGAACTCAATTAGATTTTTTCTGTCAGATAAGCCAAATAGGAGTTTAGTTTGAAAAAGAAACATGAATCCCAAAGTTAGAGCAAAGATCGGAGCTTGCAAGTGAGGAGGATAGAGGCCAAGATCGGCATTCTCTGCTAAATGGAACTCGGAATTAAGCATGCGAATGATCTCTGAGCTCTCGGTGTTGGTGATCGTCTACAGCTTCTTATCCCATAGAACCTAACCTAATTTGCGCAGTTCACGGGGTGTTCTCTCCGGCTATGTAATGTCATTTTGGTTTCTGAAAAATAAATCTGTGATGCTCACCAGCAAAATGAATGAGAATAATTTTATTGATGCAAATCAATATGGAAAAAATCGTGCTTTAACAAGATTAAAAAGAAGGTGTTGTGACATAACTCTATATTCTTCTTTGCTTATTAGGATTAGTAAATCTTTGTGGAACGGGATGAAAAGATTTTTCTTTTCATTATGGCCCCAGACGTCATGAATTGAAAATGGGTATCTAACATAGGGTGCATACGACATGAATTATAAGCCATTTCTCCAGAATAATTAGAATCTCTAATACGTAACAAACCAAAAAGTCCCTTCTAGACAGAAATGCCCAAAAACACACACCAGATGGCAACATTAGTCAAAATTAATCTCTCCTTCGGGGGGGGGGGGGGGTTGTGTTTATATACCAAACACTTAGATTCTTGAAGCTTGATCTATCTGGCAACTTTTGTAGTTTAAAACACTTCGCAATGTCAAGTATCTCCAACGATGTTGGATTCCCTTGAATCTCTGACAGATTAGTACAATCATTTAGATCAATTCTCTTGAGCTTCTTCAAGTTGGTCAGATCAGGCAACCCCGCTAATGATGGAAGTGTTGAGAGCTTTAATGTTCTTAGGTTCTCCAAATCTTCAAGGCCTTGAATCTCTGTTAGCTCGGCACAATCAAGAATTTCCAGATCCAATAATGCTTTCAAATTTGAAAGATCATTCGTCGTTTTCATTCTTCTGCAAAACTTGATACCTAGGTATGACAAATTTTTCGGGAGCCTAGGTAGGCATTGCAAATTATGGCATCGGAGCAAAAGTTGCTTCAGCTAAGAAAGGAGAATGAGATCAGAAGATAGGGTGGCAATATGAGAATTATACAAATCCAAGAACTTGAGCATGCGCAATCTTCCAATCCACCAAAGATTTGGAGATTCTTCAAGTTTAGAAGAACCCATACAAGAAACTTGCAACTGCAAAGTTCTCAAATTTATTAGGTTTGAGAAGTCGCGTAATGTCTTCATTGAGAATGTATAAAAGTATAGAGTGACCAAACTTTCTGGAAGTTGAGGCACTATTGAACTTCCGAAGCCTTTCAATACCAAGATTCTTAGAAATCGTAACTTCCCAATATTACGAGGAATTCCCCCTTCAAAAAAGGGACCCCCTACCTCGAGTTCTTCAAGCTTCTCTAACATTTCAATGGCACTAGGTAATTTTTTTGATAGAGCTATTGCCCATCTTGAGTACTTTCAAGTTCTTCATGTTCCCAATTGAATTAGGTAACTCCTCAATTTTGGACCGCAATAGATCCAACTCAGTCAGTGAACTGAAACTTTCAATCGACTCGGGCAGTTGAGTAAGATAGATCTCCACTACAGAAAGCTTTGTTGCTGATGCTGTGCAACCAACCAAGCTGAATCTATTTAGTGATGTGCATTGGTCCAAGCTAAGAATTTCCAATTTCTTCATTCTTCTCCATTCAGGAATATCTTCTATTGATGTATAGTCAAGAAGAAGTTCCATTAAAGATTCTAGTGCCCCCATCTTGTCTGGTAGCTTTTAAAGACTATGACAATACTTCAAGTTTAAGAAGACTAACTTCTTAAGGTGACTGATGGATGGATCAATTTGAACCAAACTCTCACATCCTTCAAGAATTAGTTGCTCTAAATTCTCATGAAAACAAAAATCTGAAGTTTTATGTAATCTCTGGCATTTGGTCAGATTTAGGACCTTAAAATTCTTAGCCAACTGAAAAGAAGACAACGCATAGCTCTTTAGATAAAATATAAATAACTACAACAAAAGAACTCACATTGATTTATCTAAAATTTTACCTTGATATGGCTCCATCCATTCCATTTTTCTGTGATTTTACTCATTGAGAGATCAAGGATTACTAGTTTCCTCAAAGAGATATTTGTTAGCTTAAAAACCATAGAAAAGTAATTCCATGAAAGCCATCTCAACTCTGGAAGGGTAAATGGGCCAAATGTGTTTTGAACAAAATTCGAGCACTGGTAGGATAGGAAACGACCCACTTGAGTAAGGCGAGACTTTGCCTTTCCGTTAAAGTCTTTGCTATCCACTTGAAGGAACCTTAAATTTAAAAGCCTTACAAGGCATTTTTTAATCAAGGAGTATTTAGATAGTTCATCAAGCTTGAGACATATTGCTTCTATATTATCAATTCCACGAATATCACCTCCTATCTGGCAAAATAATAAAAACAGAAAACAACAATTAGAAAAAATCATGATTTACACAAGGGTAAAACAATTGTATCTTTTCTCCTAATGTTGAAAACCATTGATAAACCACATATGGAAGTGCATAAGAAGTAAATGAACTCTCCTAGAGAATGGAAACCAAAATGAATATGTTATAGACCAATCTCCTTAAAATGAAGCTTTACCATTTACCTGCATATTCTCCATAACCTCCGATGCTTGCTCATGATTCCACACCAATTGCTGCTTTTTTGGTTTCTTACCACTTCCCTGTTGTATAGAATGTCTTCCAATATCTCTTAACCAATCATGCATCCAGAGTTGATTATCTTCTTTAATCTTGATTAAAGACCTTTGCTGGAGGATTCCAAGGGATTGATAAGGAAGAAATTCACAGCGTTCCAACATGTGAATCACAATTCTTTTATCAAACCCAATGAAAAGACAAGCAACATCAAGAAATATTTTCTTTTGGTCATCATTTAATGCCTCGATACTTATCATCAACTTCTTTTGAACATCTTCCTGTAGAAATTTTTCTAGCTCCTTTAATATGGCATCCCACTCCTTTACTTTTTTCTCGACAAAATAGAACCTAAAATCTCAAGAGCTAAAGGAAGGCCGCCACAAATATATACTGCTCTTTCAGAGTGAGAGGTGTATTGCTCTAGGGAATAATCTCTTCTAAAGGCATGTTTGCTAAAAAGTTGAAGACAATAATCGAATTCCATGCAAGTAAGTTCGTAAGTCCCATCAACAAGTGTAGGCACATTAAGAATTCCCTGGTCTCTAGTGGTAATGATAATCTTGCTTCCCTTACCAAACCACTCACACTTTTACACAAGTGCATCAAGTTGAAATGCTTTATCAACATCATCTAGTAGAAGAAGAACTTTTTTAGAGCATAACCTTTCCTTGATCACCCTTTTCCCTTCCATGATATCACTGATGTGTGGTCCTTTCTTTTTAAGGATGTTGGATATAAGCTGATTTTGCAAATGCTTAATCTCCATTTCTTGGACGTTGGAAAGGAAGCAATAATCGACAAAATCATTAGAAAGTTTATTGTACACTATTTTGGCGAGAGTGGTCTTTCCCACGCCACCCATACCATGAATTCCAACAATATTTGTTTCATCGTTGTGTGTACCTATCATCCTCATGATTTCATCCACATGATTGTCTACTTCGACTAAGCAATCGGATACTTCCAAGTAGGCAGCTTTCAACTCAGTCAAAACATTATTAACAACTTCTTTTGCAAATTCACCTTTGCCTCTAATATTTTTGGAGGAAAAAGCATCGAGATATTAGGTTAAGCTAACCAAAATAATGCATTTGGAACAACTATGATATAATTAAATACATGTTTGGCATGTTCTGGAGGTCCCATCCCTTTAGTGCTCCAACCTCATTGAGAGCAGCCTTCCACTTGTTGATATTCTCATCATCGAACCGCTTCTTGTTTGCATGAGAATCAAATGCATTGCCATAGTGCTCAGTTTGGTATTTTACCTCATATGGTGTGACATCATAAAAAATGGGCATGATTTTATGTCTCCTTGTGTTCCTGCTCTCCACCATCTTGACCAACTCCCTAAGGCACCATGTGCTATCAGCATATCCTTTAGAAAAGATTGGTATGGAAATCTTTGACCGCTCAATCGCATGGAGAAGCTGACCGCGAATCTCTTCCCCAATGCAGAGCTCTTCATCATCTTTATATGCCCGAATTCCAGCGTCAATCATGCTAGTGTAAAGGTAATTAGTAAAGTCGTTACGAGTATCTAGTCCTCTAAAGCTTAAGAATACTTCGTATTCATATCCTGACGACATCTCCATTTCCTGATTATATTAGGAGTAGAGTTCAAAATATTTATCTGTTATGTGTTCACGCTATCCTTGTAAGGCTCCATTTAGTACAAAAGACAAAATATAGTAGCAACTACTGTCAATGTGAAATGCAACCACAAAGGTTGGTGCAACTTCCCTGTGCAGCAAGGACTTGAAATGCCACCTAAAAATGATAAACAGGTGAGGATGATGAGGCTAATTTCTACATGGAGAAAATGCAAAACTAAATTTTAAGTCATTGTAACAAGGTTTGATGAGGCTAATTTCTATCAGAGATCTGCTTTAAGTAAGTATACTGAAACCCTATCCACAAATGCACATGCTCTCTCATGGTAAATTTTTAAGCCCCGTAAAAGCGAAAGTTGGATTGATCTAAAATCTATTGGAAGGAAACCGAAGAGAATGCTCAATTATAGGTTGTGCTTCACAAATCACTTTTTTCGGTTGCTTGCTTTAGTAAATCAATATGGACATATTCTAGGGAGATCATCAGTCAACTTATCCATGTAGAGTTTACCCGTTATTGATTAACAATTGTCTTCAATTCTAGATCAACTGTCTATTTGCATAGAGATGCTTCTAATTCTTTGCTCGTTGCTTGATCAATAGCTTTTTATGCCGTTTGAGATTGTCTTTCGCAAAACTATTCCTGGCTATCCTAGCCTCTCCTCCTTAGTTTCATCGATGTATATTTGACAAATTTCAAAAATTTACCATAGGAAAAAATGTAAAATTTTCCCAATCAAAGGTGTTATTTTTCTATGAATTTTTTAGCCATTATTTGCAGAGTGAAATTTACCGTTGGCCACTGACAAACTTTAAAAGGAAAATCATATGCATTGATGAGTGAAATCAAATATCTACCCACAGCAACACCCTTTTTTTCTCCAACAGCACCTAAACTTCAAGAATTAAATCTGACCTATACATCCTCTTCCAAAGAAGAGACGTCCCTGCGCCGATTGCCTCTCTAGCAATGCTAGAATTTTATAGACTCATGACGCAAAAGCATACAGATTCAGCAGACAGAGTGGAAAATGGCAAGCTTGAAGAAGATCTAGGCAACAAGATAAGAAACAATGACGAAACGGTTGTAGAGTCCTGCCAGCATTTATCCTCATCGCACATCAAATGGAAAAAGAAAAGAACATTCCTTTTTTATGGGGTTGAGAGATTCGGCAATTCGTTTTCTAGCCTAAGCGTATGGAAGAGTGTTTTAATGGAAATGGTTGACGAAAGGTGGGGAGGGATCAATTGATGAAATCTGAGTTGGGGCCAAGAATTGTTCCACCAAACCTGATTCTCCCGCATCACTTTCTTATGTCGACACAATTTGGAAACATCGGAAATGATCCCTTTCTTGGTTCCCACTCTGGGTAGGACAATTCAGTAAAGGTGTTATTTGCCTTCTACCGTTATTGTTAACACAAGAAGGGAATTTCTTTGCACTCTTTCTTGCTTCTCGTGGAACAAAAGGGGTTACCCCTAGGTATCTCTATACATCTTGAGAAGCATGTCATAGAGAATGACGTGACATGAAGAACGCTTTCCACTGCTTGAGGACAGGATAAACCTTCTGATTCACATAAATGAAGTCCAATAATCAAAATGTGCTTTTCAAAAGATATGTAAAAAAAGCGTCAATAAGATTGTCTTCTTTATAGCATAACAAAAACATCTATCAAATATTAAAGAAAATTATTTTCATCACTAATAAAAGGACAACAGGTGACTGGCAAAACTATCGCTAGAAGCCCAAAAACTCACACCATAATGATAATGAGCAAGGGCTAGGTGCCCGTCAGCCGTCATTGCCTATTCGTTCCCTGCAAAAGAGAAGTGGCGACCACCATGTGAAGCCCATCGCCAAGCCTTTTGAGGACAGTGGTCGTTCCTAAAGATTTGGATTAGCGACCGCTTTCCTTTCCTAATAGCTCATTCAAAATTCTGTGCCTTGTATACTAGTTTCCGTAGGACAGGGCAGATATAGGCAATCCGCAAAAGTGTCAAAAATCGGTTGTCTAGGTCCTGTTCTTTTTTACTTGTTGGATAGTCCCGCAATGACCCATATTTTACAAGCCTAGATAGCAAACTTTAAAAAGAAATTCAAGAAAATCATTCAACTTGAATTCAAACTAACAACTGCATAAAAAATTCAAATTCCTACTAAAATAAATTGGGATTAAACATGATAATGACATTTTACAATTAACTACAATATTTCCAAAATCCTGAAGAAAATTCTGTCACCGAACTTCATGTACACCACAAATTTTCCCACAGGCATGACGTTGAGTTTTCAAACTCCAACGAGCCAACCTGCATGTGACAAAAGAAAATTACAAAGTTAAACAGATTGTGACAAAGAATTTATAAAGAAATTAATTAATATTAATGGAAGTGCCCACTTAATCCTGGAGGCAGATCTACAGAGGCAGCTGCTATTCCAATAGCAATAGCAAACTACAAGAGAACTACATGATTAAAAGCACTTGATTGGTAAAGAGTCTATCTGTTGTTGTCAACAAAAACTAAGTGGTGAAATTAGTTACATATTTTCAAAGGAAAAAAGGAAAGAAAATTAAAAGAACCTAATGGTAAGGGTGATAGCTAGGACGCCATCGCATCTAAGGAAATTGCAGTTACCAAACAAACTACAGACACCTTAAGGACATGAAAGGATGCACAGCACTGCTTAGGCCTACAAGTTGGAGGAACAACCACCACCAAGAAATGCAGTACCTAGCACCAAATTAGAATGCAGGGCTACAAACACATTCCTTATAATAAAAATAGAAATCATTTTTAGAAGAACAACCAACTTGAAGAAAACAATATAATCTGTATGCTTCTACTCTGGGATGAAAAAGGCACAATTTGATAGATGGTGCAATCCAAAGCAAGCATTTGTAGAATCTATCATTAAAACCATGCTTCCATGTTCAGCTAGTTCATAATATGTTTCTTAGCTGGTTCTTACAAAGCATTCTAATGCTTATCAAACAAGAAAAAAGAGAAAACAAACACAAAACGAAATTCAGACTGAGAAAATGTTCAGGTGCTAAGACATTAGAATCACTTACATTGTACGGCGCAACATCCTTGGTCACTCGCCTCCAAAAAAATTTTCACCCCTTTTTGTCTCCTTTCTTGCTAGTGCACCTCATTGATTCCCACATTACCATCCTGTCATAGACCACATTCCAATAAACATTATCAGCAGAGGAGAGGAGGGGAACTATGTTCAACAAGTCAGTTACTAGTCTACCTACATGCTGTTTACAGTAAACAAGAGGGATGTGCTACCACTCTGATGAGAATAATTAAAAAGCATACAAGGCGTTATTTGGAATGTAGAGTTAGTGGTAATTCACAGTAATGGAGAAAGTACTGCTTCATAATGCGCCTGCTGCTTCCAAACCTGCATTTGTAAAACCCATTGTTTATATCGTCATACATCCATTCGTTAGCTAAGTCTACTTGACCTTGCAAGTGAGGAGGACAAACCATCAAGATCTCCATTCTCACCCAAACCATTGAATTAAGCATGCAAACGATGACTCAGCTCTCATTTGTCAACAAATTTCAGCTTCATATAATCTAATAAAATGCCCAGTACATATGTAGCTTTGGCAATTTGAAAGCTTAAAACACATGAAGTACTAGTGGAAATAAACATCGCAATGAACAGTACCTACAGGTACCCAGTATCTTTTACAATAGTTTGTATTTGCAAGCTCATACAGTTCTCTGACCGTTCTTGCTCCATCAAGAGGATCAGCCTCTGCTCAGGTTCTTCAGAGTTAGAAAGCAGGGAGAACCCATCTAATATGCACGTCACCATCTTTTGTTCTTTCCCGCTTCAATGGGACCACCTAATGTAAAATAAATAACTGAAAACTGATCAAACAAAAAATAGCATGAGTGAATTGTAAAACAGACTATGCAGGTTCTGCTATGACCATAGATTTTCAAGTCTTTTAATCGTCATACGTATGAAACATCTACATGCCAAGGGACAAGCGAATGACGTATAAAGATGATATCTTTAAGTTTGGCAGCGAAAAGAGATGTAAATCTTGAGAAATCATATGTTGAAGGTATTACAACAAAACAACCAGATTCTGAGACACTGTAATATGATGACCAAACCATTCTTATGATGAAAGGTGAAATGAAGCTAAGGGCCCTTTTCACGCTTAAACTAAAACAGCAAATCACATGGAAGGTGAACTGGATGAAACTTATCCTAAGTGATACCCTATTTTGCAAAAATTTCTATATCTAAGAAGATTTATCAAAAAAAATTTGCATTTAGAATGGTGCCACTGCAACTATAAATGCATGTTTGTCTCTACCAAATTCTAGAAGAAGAAGCTGGAAAAAAAAAAAACAATACTCCATTGAAATACTAAACTTTGTTGTCTGGCCACGACATGATTGAGTTCCTTTTTCAACAATAATTCAAAAAGAGAACTGCATTTGCAAGGAAGATCTGTCACAGGGATAAAATCATACTACCTAGCACGAACATCCACCCTTATGTCATTTGAAACTTCTTACACAAGTAGCACACACATAAGCCCAGAACCATGAACTGAAGGGTCCAAATTTGGCCATGGATATAAAGCTAATTCAATATGAAAATGATACTTTCATACAAATACTATCATTGAGAAATCACATCATTGAAACATCGCATCTTTTTTGACAATGGAACAGGGGTCTAATCTGTTACTGAGAGAATCCAGCTTCCCAGAGGCCTACTTTTTAAACTTCCTTCGAATTTTTTACCTCCTTAGTTATCGTTAACACAAGAAATGAATTTCCTTTGCATCTCTTTCATGTGACAGATAGCTTTCTTTGTTCCTAAAGAAATTACCACCAATTCCCTTTTTTCGTTTGATGAAGAGGTTCATTTATATACAATTATCATATTATGGCATGATAATTTTAGTACTTAGAGTATGAATCATTCTAGCAATCCCTCCTATAGGAAAATATCCAAGTTTACAACCCAAAATATCAACAGCTGTTTGATCTTCCAAGGAACTTGTGAGAGTCAAATTTATTCTAACAGGGTTGACTTCAAGCCCCAAAACTGCTGGTCAAAACAGAAAAATAAATCTGTCCAGAAATAATTCAATGTCACTTGTGTGTAAGATCATTTGCTTCTTAGCAGAAGTTGATAAAATAGGTTGTCCCATAGAACTCTTACATAATTTGAAACCATTCACAAATTAAAATCTTCTCGACATCACTAATATAGCTGTCTATTAAATTCAACCAAGTTGCTTTTCATCTCATTGATTTCCACATTATCACTCAGTCATAGATCACAGTCCTGTAAAAGTTAAGAGCAGAAGAGAGGAGGAGAACTCGGTTCAACATGTCAGTTACTAGTCTACAATCAACATGTTGTCCACAGCAAACAAGAGGGATGTGCTACCACTCTGATCAGAATAACTAAAAAGCATACAAATTGCTATTCTAAATTTAGAGGCCAATAATTTACAGTGATGGAGAAGTACCACTTCATAAGGCACCTGCTGCTTTGCAACCCTGCACTTGTAAGCACCAATGTCTATAATGTCATGCATCCATTAGCTAGCTCCTTCACTTTGGGCTTGCAGTGAGGAGGATAAAGATCAAAGTCTCCATTATCAGCCAAACTAAGGAGCTTAGAATTAAGCATGCAAAATTCATGGAGATCTCATTTTCAAACAATTGCAGCTTTTTTATCCAATAAAACCTGCCATAATCTGCAGAACATATGTAGCACTATAACTTGCAAGCTTAAAACACATAAAATATTAGCGGAAACAAACACTTCGATAAATGTTACTCACATGTACAGGATTATTTTCCACAGTAGTCTGTACTTGCAAACTCATACAGTTCTCTGATACTTTTGCCTCCATAAGTAGAATCAGGCTCTGCTTCAGGATCTTTGGTATTGTGGGAGAATCCATCCGATACATGCGTATCTAAGATAATTTAACTCAAAACTAATCAAATAAAAATAGCATGAGCGAACTCAGAAACTGACCATGCAAGTACCAGTATGCCCAGGGATTCTGTCAAGTCCTCTACTCTTCATGTGTGTGAGACACATGCATGCCCAAGGACAAGCAAATGGCACATAAAGATAATATCTTCCAGATTCAGCAGGGAAAGGAGAATCTAAATCTTGAGAAATCAATTTGAAAGAAGCTGAACGTACTGAAAGAAAAGAACTAGATCCTGAGATACTGTCAATTGATGAACATGTCGTTCTAATGGTGAAAGATGAACTGGAAGAAAGTTATGCTAAGTGCCATTTCATGTTTAGATTTAAACAGCATATCAAGTGAAAGGAAAACTCGAAAATACTTATCCAAAGTGCTATCATATCGTGAAACAATTTTTATATCGAAAAAGATTGATCAGTAATCACCGGATTAGAATAGTCACACTGCCTCTTTTCTGACCTAAACACGGAGGTCTAATCTGTTACTGAAATAATAGGCATATAAGAAAATCCAGCTTCCCAGAGGTCTAATTTTCAAATTTTCTTTGAATTATTTTCAATAAAATCAGACTTAGATCATATTCAAATTCATAACCAAATCCATACAACATCAAATAATTAAATGTACAAAATTCTCAAAATTCTCACTAGGCCATCTCTGCACTTTCCGTTGATCTGCTTTAGCAATTATGTTGATCCGCTTTAGCAATTACGTTGATCCATCAACTAAGTTGGGAGTGGCAGCATTTCCTTCACGGATCCTTTTGGTCAGATCTGAAAGAAGAGCATATTTGTTGCTTTCATAACAAGCAGTCATAAATGCAGCTAATGTTACACGATCCACTCTGGTTTCCTTGTCAGTTAATTTATGGAAGAACAGTGCCGCCATTACCACTTTTTTCTCACTGCAAAGCTTCCTCACTAATGTATTCACAGTTCGGATCCAGAGTTTATTTTCTAATCTGTCCAAAATTAGCAATGCATTAGCAGATTCATTTTTTTTGCAGTATTCATAGGCCAACATCAGTGGAGTATCCTTGCATTGGGTAAGTCCCTTGTCTAGCATCGAGTCGTATAGTTGACGAGCCTCCTTCAACCTGGACTCTTTGCAAAGTCCGCTGATCAAAGCACAGTAAGTGATACTGTCAGGAAGACATCCATGGTCACTCATCCTGTGGAAAAATTTTATTGCTAAGTTGGCATTCCCATCCCGACAGAATCCACCAATCATGGATGTGTAGGTTTTTTTGGTAGGAACTAACCCAAGCCTGATTGCTTCTTCAAAAATCTTTTCACTTTCCTTCATTCTCTTTTGCTTACATAAGGCAGAAATCATTATGGTGTATGTATGTATATCAGGTTGCACAGCAAGTTTAATCATCCTGCTCAGAAGTGCTAGGGCTTGCTCAATGCTGGCCCTCTTGCACTGCTACTTTATGAGTATACTATATGTGAACAGATCAGCTTCCAGTCCACTTCGGAAACATTTTTTCAGCATATTACAAGCCTCTTCAAACCTACCCCTCTTACAAAGAAAATCAATAAGCGCATTGTACGTACAGATGTTAGGACTGAAGCCTGCATCTGTCATTATGCCCATCAACCCATATGCTCTTTCAAAATTCCCACCTTTACAGTGGCCATTGATGAGAGTTGTGTATGTGTTGGTGTTAGGAATCAATCCTTGTTCTTGCATTCTGCTGAATAACATCTCTAAAAGGTTCATCTTGTTTCCTCTGCAATAACCAGTAATCATGGTAGTGTATATAAGCACGTTCAGTTTGTAATTTTCACTCCGGACTAGCTTAAGGAAGAGTCAAATGCCTTATCACTCCAACCCTTCCTGCAGAGAGCATCAACTAACGCCGTATGAGTATACACACTTGGCTTCTAACTTTTTCTAACCATTTCCTCCAGGAGCTCAAATCCTTGCTTGATGCGGCCTTTCTTGCATAACCCATTGATCAGTGAGGTATAATTTAACACATTCGGCGTCAAACCCATATCAGCCATCTTCCGGAAATATCAGATAGCTCGAGTCACTAACCCCTTTTCACAAAACGAGTTGGTGATCAAGGTAAGAGTAGCACTATCAATAACGAAATCTCTATCAATCAGTTTACTCAACCGAGCGTGTGCCTCAAGAATACTCCCCATTCAACAGTAAGCAACCACCATCAGCTTGTAACTGTTAGGATCAGGACGAACCCACAATTTACGTTCAGACTGAGGCGCGGAGGCGATGCTCTCACGTGGGCATGCTTGTAGTAAGCATCAAGCACCATCGAGCAAGATCGATGCGACGACAGAATGAGGCTGGCAGGACGGTGAAGAGCAGGGTTGCGGCGGAGTGACAGAGTGCCCGGAGAGTGAATTGCGGGTGAAAGAGAGAGCAGGCGGGTGAAGTCGCCGACAGTGTTTACGAGAGTCGCCGAGGTCGGAGAAAGTGAGGGGAAACCATGAAAAGATTTGACGACAGATGGGTGAGGACCTGACGATAGCGTCTTGAGTTGCAGAAGGAGATGAAGATTAAAAGAAATTTCAAAACTACGTTTATTCATTTCCGGCTTCATTAAACTTTTTTCCCTCGGAATATTTTCTCGTCTGGAATTACCTCCGCACAATTTAGGAAAGAAATGAATGCTCGACCAAAAAATTATAAAAATAAAATAGAAAAATGAATGGGAGAATGTTCATTCCATCCTTTGAACATGTCTTACTTTTAATTACGTCTGAGTATATTCATGCTTTCCATCAATCACTTCAAAATCTAAATCTCGAAAAATCTAACCTATGAATGTACATTTACGTTATCAAATGTCGCACTCAGGGTTGATAAGAAAATGATTTTAACTCGCCAAGAAATAAAGGGAAAATCTCAAATAACGATTTGAAGTGGAGCCATTTTCTCAAAAAATGACCCAAAGTGGACACTGTCTCAAATAAGGACCCGGAGTGGCTAACTTACTCTCAATTAAGGACCGGAACTTCTAATTTTATTCACAGCCAAGGGTACTTTTGTCCAAGAACATTGTTGTTTATTTTTAGTCTCTCTCTTTCTTCTTTTTTCTCACTCTCTACATCACGTCCATTATCAGCCCCTGCATCGCTCTTTGTGTCATCTTGTTATATGACCAAGGTTGGGTTTTCTTTAACACGAGCCATTACAAAGTAGTCTAACTTGTTGAAAATTTTAAATTTCGCTCCTCAAAATGGTTTGTAGACAATTCCATGAAGCCGAATTGAGGTTTCAAAAATAAGTTCTTTTTATTCCAATGTTCATCGCAAATTATGATCTCAAAGCCATAATATAAATCTGCTTTTGCTGAGACTCGACTTTTTGTCCAACTCCCAAGCTACGCAACTAATCCCTTTGGCAACGTATTTCTCTCACCTCGAGAGTACATCAAATTCCACTTATTCTAGGCCTTTCGCTAACCCAGCAACTCCAATTTTTTGTGCTATTTTATGTCATGCTTGCCAACAACAGAGTAGCAATATCCAAGCATTGCCAGATCGTCTTGTTTGACTAACTTATGTCTCTATTCAAATTACACTTGGTGATCAACAATTTCACGCCAAAGAACAATTTTGTTGTAGCTGGCGATTATTTCAACCTCGGCAAGAGTTTGCCTCTCTTGCCTAAATTCAATCTTTCAAAGATTCCCCTTCCCCTTTGCAATGCCAATGGCTCCTTTCAATAATCCTTACTCAGGAGACACCCACTCACACTCTTGCCATTCTCATCGACATAGCTCTTCTCCTCAATCGATACCCCATCTTGCTATTGATCATTAGTTGTATCTAACATCAATAATTATAGAAACTATTGTACTTGCCCCATTGCTGCCATTGACAAGTCCTATAAGAGCTCTCGACCTCATCGACCACTGCCCCTAATAGAAAATCCAACATCATCATCATTAGATGGAGGTCAATTCGAGCTTTAGGCTGAGCACAAGCGAGTCGAGATTTGATGCATCTTGAGGAACTGAGGATTTTAGCATCCAAAAAGGTGACCAGTAGCAAATAACTCCAATCCGACTTTTTGTCACTAAGACCAACTACGTGATGACATGAAGTTCACGAGGTCGCTGTTAGGGGCCCTAATTATGGTGTTGAAGAAGGAGGCAATATAGAGCGAAGGAGGAGGTGTGAGGAAGATGAAGAAAGAAAAAAAAATTAAAGAAAAAATGTTCTTGGACAAAACTACCCTAAGCTGTAAATAAGATTGAAAATTTGGGTCCTTATTTGAGACAAAATTAGCCACTTTGGGTATTTATTTGATATAGTGTCCACTTTGGATCCTTTTTTGAGAAAATGAACCCATTTTAGGCCCTTATTTGAGATTTTCCCATAAATAAATGACCAAAAATAAGGAATTATGAAAGATGTTATAATGGGAAAAAAAAATTCAATGGAAAAAGGTAGGTGATCGATGTATCATAAGGGCAAATGGGGATAGCGATGATACCGTATGCGGATTGGGCCACAGATTAAGCCTGATATCAGAGTCGTTTATCAGCTGATCAATATTTTTTCATTTTCATTACCTTCTCCATTTGATAATGAAAATGATATGGCTACCTCCACGCAAGGTACCTAGTGTTTCGGGGTTCCTTGGATATGCATCATAGCACTTATTTTTTACAAAAATAATAATTTTCAAATGTTTTTATGTTGTTTTCTGCTTTATCCAGTACCTTCTCTCGCTGCTGAAGAAGAACAATGGGAGCATCAAGCTCCTGGTCATGGATATTCTTACTAGGAGGAAGGCCCGATAAGTTATGACCTGATCTGGTTATGTCATCATTCTCAATTTCCCTATATATCTTTACATAAATAAAGGTCATGATGAACTTATGATGTTTGGCTCAAGAATGTTTTTTAGTTTTATACCTTAGTAAGTCGGATTTAGTTTCGATGTCTCCATATATAAATATACTATGGTAGTTATGCTTATTGCTACCTTACTCTGAATTTGGGGAAATTGTCAAAAAGATTACAAACTTATAATATGGTGGCCAATTCAATTCTAAAGCAACTTTGTCAATTTGCCATTGGAGTCCTTCTCACTGATTTTCATAAAAAGATTTTGGACTAAATTAATAAAATTATAAAGTTTAAGTTTGAATGAGCATCTGTACAATAAGTTTATTTTTCGACAATTATCCCCTCTTAATTCTCTAGCACATATCACATGTAAATTGGTGATCTATGGTAACTAGCAATGCCTATTGTGAAGTATGGGAGGGTAAAGGGTTCAAAACTTGGAACGATTTTAGTTTTGGGCTAAAGCTTGATCAGATCTCTTGATAATTGATAAATGACAAGTGATATATACCCCTTTTTTTCAATAATAGATAAGACCCTAAAGACGTTTTAGTAGAAAATTCTAAGTTAAATTAACAATTTGTTATCTAATAACGGTTCTAATTCATCTCTGTTTACTGAGTCAAACCCCTCTAAGTCAAATCTATCCGAACTCAAATAATTCATCAAAGAGACCTTAAATTATTACATTATGGATACAATTGGATGACCCCTAGAGTCTTCCATCCCTTGTCAACAATATGAATAGTGCCATGACCTTAAATCTAGATTTTGCTGTGGCAATCTACTGTAGACATTTATGACTTCTAACGCATTAACAATTTTTGTATATTCGGTAATCAACGCTGCAAAAATGTTACATATCATTGAATGACATTGATGCTTAGCAGAAAAAAAAAACTAAATTTTAAATCAAAAAATTTTCTTTATAAAGTGTAACATATAAAAAGTGTCACCCCCAGGTTAAATTGCATGAATAAAACATTAGTCAGAAAATTAGTAGAACACTAATTATTTTCAAATAAAAATGAAAATCATAATTTTGGAGTACCAACTGTCAACCACCCGCCGTTTAACCGTCTTTGAAATTCCACCGCCATTTTCTCACTATTTAAACACTGCGTGCTCGACTCTTCACATTCCTCTCTCACTCCATTTCAATCGATCGGTCTCTCTCCTCCCCCCAACACTCTCCGGCGCTCTTGTCTCATTCTCTCGGTCTTCTCTCGCCGTCGTTCCGGAGCAAGACTCCCCCTTAAGCCATTTTCTTTTCTGTGTATTCATCATCAATTCCATGGCTGTTAATGACTGGGGCCAAAAGAATCAAGTTCCCGTCCGTGTTTATTGTCGTCATTTGGCAACGAGGACAAGACCAAGACGTGGCCATGCCTTTTGTAATCATTCGTTCCTTTTGTGTGGTATTTTCTGTCTTGTTCAATGAACTTTGAAATATCGTGTGAACATGGCATTTCTCACAGAATATTTCTTGTTCGTATCTTCTCAGTCCAGACTTCGTTCAAGTGAACATCTTTTATGGGAGATTCCTGGCAACGCTACTTTCTTGAAGCTGGTGAGGAACATCGTGATGGTTTTCTTTTCTTTCATCTGCTCAAATTTTCATCTCCTTTCACCTCAAGTCAGTTTTCAAGTGTTGATCTTATAATATTGGTAGAATCGAAAAGTTTCGTCAAAGTGATCAGCATGTATTTGTTGATGACTGTATCAAGAGGACCTTATTGTATGTTAGCTGCTGGGCATGCACTGATGATAGTTTTTCCCCTCTTTGATGGCTGTTGTTTATTGGGGCCAAAAGAATCAAGTTCCAGTTCGTGTTTATCATCGTCATCTGGCAACAAGGACCAGATCATGATAGGGCCATGCTTTATGTAATCATCAGTTTCCCTTTGTATTGTTTTTTCAGTCTTGTCCAATGAACTCAGAAATATTTTGTGTTCATGGCATTTTTCACCTCATATTTCTTGTTCATATCTTTTCGGTCCAGACGTTGCTCAAGTGAACATCTTTTATGGGATATTCTTGGCAATGCCACATTCTTGATCCTGGGTGAGGAAACATCGTGATGCTTTTCTTTTCATTCGTCTGCTCAAATTTTCTTCTTCTTTTGCCTCAATTCAACTTTCGCATGTTGATCTGATTCTTGTAGGTATAATGGAATAGTTTGTGGAAGTGGTCAACAGTTGTTTGTTGACTACTGTATCAAGAGGGCCTTATTTTATGTTCCTGGTAGTGGGCATCCGCTGACTATGCTGTTAAAATTGTCTTCAGCGACAATACAGATGTAGGTAAATGATATGCCTTGTTCTTGGTGATTCTCGTACTCTCCTAGGAGAACTTACTTTTTTCTTTTTTCTTTTTTTTGGATCGGAGGTAAAACTTACAGAATCCTTTTGTTCATTATGGATTTCTCTATCTCAGCGTATTAGGCTTGGGATGAGTGCAAATTGGACGATTCCAAGAACAGTAACTATCGGTGGAAGATCACCATCTATAAATTATCAAAATGCTTCATCTTCTCATGCCTTTTGTGTCCTGGAAGTCTCACTTGGTGAGATATCCCAGAATCAGGTACAATGCTCTCTGCAGTTTGAATCTTCTTTTACATATTCTTCTTTATGGATGACTGTTATTATATCTTGCATCAGCACCAAAACTTGCTGACTTGCTCATAAAAATGAATTAATTTGTCACAAGCTGCCCGCATCAGCAAGTGGATGAATGTTTGGAGTGAACACTGGCGTTGGGATTCCCAAACAGTTGTTATCTAATCATGTGGTACAAGTGCATTACTCGAAATTATTATGTAAGTTCTACCAGAAGTCAAGGTGGCCTGAACTATGTTTGCATATAACGCTTTTCAAGGTGTTTCCATTCCCAAAGGCATAGGGAGTCACTAAACCAGATACACAGCTGGTGTTGTACCTGGTACCGGACTCATTCAATGTATATGGCAGCTACACAGGCAGGCAGGAGGTGGTTCAGCATAATGGCTCTGTTGTGAAGGACTGAGGAAGAAGAAGTGAACAACTTGAGCTGAAGTCAATCTTGGATTTATGAAGGAGATCAGATCAAGTCATGACTGGAAGGCTTGTCATTTTGCGGTGGTCTCCAGACCTCGCAGGCTGTGGAAAGAATTTACTTGGTCACCCTGTCCCTTGGGCCAGTCAACTGACCCCATTTCAAGTGAACTGACTTTGAAGCTTCAATGGCTAGCTTTTGTTTAGTTTGTTTCTGAAGATAGTGAGGTATATGTTGAGTATCCTTAAGTGGTCAGAACACATGTATTCTGTTAGATTGCTGAAACATTTGTGAAAATGGTTTGCTATTGTCTGTTGAGAGACAATTACTTGTGCGGGTTATGAATTCAAGATGTACTGGAGTGTTTGGCTCCTCATCAACCAAACTGTAAAATTTGTTTGAGGTAGTGGATTTAAACTCCTAGCAAGGCTCGGGGAGTGGATGTAGGCACCGAGTTTGGGCTGAACCACTATAAATCAATTGAGCGAATTCTTTATCCCTTACTCCTATAATTTGATTTACTACACTTGTTTATATACCTGTGCCTAGTCTTGCATATCATTTCGACATATTTACTTTAGTGTTTCCTTGTATAGTTTTTGCTTCTTATTTTCTTTACACCATTATTAGACAAGCCAGTAGCTTGTCTCCCCGATTTAATATCTAAGAGCAGACGTTTCAATAGAGTTCTGAGAACAGAGGATGCCTGCTCTTTTTGATGTAGGTGGCACACATAGGACAAACTCCAAATCAAGAACTTGGGAAATGTCCTAAGGATTTCTTCTTCTGATCCTACTCGTTTCCTTTTTATGTAAGTTATTGTAGTTTGTTCAACGTATTTTTGTGATACTAATCCGGCTTTGTGCTTCTGGATAGATTCATCTTTATTTCACTCCGCCTTGCAGATCCATCGTAGACCAAGATCTTTCTCCTTTAGAGATGATCAATTGATAATGGTCGCTTCAGCCAAGAAAGATATATTTGTGTCTGTACAATAAGGGCGTGAGAGAATAAGAAATGCAACCCAATGGATCTGGGATTCTGCTTCCGCCATGCCTCATAAGGAGCTCTAGGGCTGCTCTGGGGTGATGAGATCTACAGCAAAGATATACTAACGCACTTCTATTTTTATTAATATCCTGCTTCTGCCATGCTTATGAACTCCTGCCATAATCAACTTCTGTTTTCTTCATTTCTGCATCAGACCACATGACTAGTTTACTCCGACGACTGTGGTAGTCCAATCTTAAATGCAGGAGACTTCAAAATAAAAGAACGAGCTAATTCAATGCTAAAAGAAGGGCATGAGGACAATAGAACATAAATGTAATTAATCCAAGCACAGTTTCATCCCTGTTCTAATCTCTATTATTGGCATGAATCCAGTTATAAAAATGATGTCGACAGTAATAAGCCAGCTGAACAACCTTATATAACGATCTTTGTACAAAGGAAAATCACTATGCAGACACCAGCAAGACCTTCACCCAATACCAGGATGACCAAGCAGCAAATAGCAGACCAACGATCTCACAGGATTTTTAACTTGGAGAGTCCTCTACCCAATTCATCCTAATCAAACTTGGACACGAATGTAGTTTTGAGCTCCTTAAGATTAACTTATCCAATCAGCAAAACAAGAGATAATCCTGATGCTCACAATTTCAACTTCACTGCAAGATCAAAGGTTTCTTCGATTTAGCTGCCATGCAAATTGATCAGCAGCCATTACAGCACCCAATGCCGCTCCAATTGAACCATCATACCTGTCACAGATGAGGGAAATGCAAGCTGAAGCATTATCTGCAATATCTGATTGCTTAAAACTGCATAGTATGCTTTCACTATAGTCCTAAACCAATTCCATTTGTCAACATCTATGCTCACAGTGCCACCAAGATTAAAGCTGTTGTCTGCATGACAATAGCTCCTTCACCAGCAGAATTTGATGCGCTCATGCATCTTGCACTGAACCAATTCTCATGGATTGACGTGACAAGGTCTACCATCAAAATCACATACACCAAACATTAACCAATATATATACAGCAAGCCACAGCAAAGTGAACATCAAAGTCTAGGCTGTGCATTTGATGCTTACAAGAAAATGTGAAATTTGGATTTAAAAAAATAACTGCAATCTTTTATCTCTTTTCTTCCTCCTTCAGTGTGAGATATTTGGGGTGTGGACGGAAGGTACACAACCTCATGCACAGTTCGATTCACATAAGGCACACACTCAAGTAACTTGACTAGAGAATTGACAAAAAAAAATGAGCAAGAATAATGACTTCTAAAATGCTGTAACTTTTAAAATCATATTATAATGACGAGCTTCTCTACTCTAGCTTCAAAGGAACTCATAGCCCAATCCTTTAAAAGCCTAAAAAGTAATCACACTCCCTTAAAACAAAGAACCAGAGGTACAACGCTTGTAGTTGAGAAATGAGAAGGTGAGAAAGAGATGACAGAAAGAGATGTACGTACATTGGTTTGGCCCAATAAAGAAAGTCTCTGTCTGGAGCTTTCCACATTTAAGAAAATCAAGAAAGTGCCTCAATTGAATGGGATCTGCCTTTATTCCTTCTTGTTTGGCACTACAATCATCAAATCAATCTTCAATACCTCAGCTATTATATAGAGGGACTCATCAAAGAAACAGGCTCATAGAGGCCCTGATTCAGCTGATTTTTAAAGAATTAAAGAAGATGGCAAGACATGCACCTATCAACATAACATGGATATCTCAACAAGAGCATAGCTTCTGTTATAGTCAATACCCCAGGCATAACTTTTGAACTTTGTCCCTATTCCCAGACCCTATTCCCAGATACAGGATGCAGAATAATACATAGACAAGATCACAGGCACCCGAATCTGTGTTATCCATACAGAACATTTACAAGCACGTGTTTTGTACAAAAGGCCCTCCACAACACATGAGCCAATACAGCTATATCTACATAGGTTTACTACACGTCAGTATAAAACGACTTGTTTCCTTCTCTCCCACAAGCCGAGTACTGTAATGTGCTAGTTCATCATAAATTTTCCTCAGGAGGACTATTCACCTAGACAATTTACGGACTGGCGAACAGAAGAAAGATTTCACGTCATATCACATCAAATTCTGGTCCATGATGGACAAGCATATCTCGTTTCAACAAGCAACCTATATTCAGAGAGCAGCAAGAGTGGATGGCATTGTACCATAAAGACAGCAGTCCCCAAGCTTACCCTCCAAATGGGTACTGGCAACACAAATTAAGCAATAAGCAAGAATAAACATTAGTCTACACACTCAAAAGCCACAGAGACGATACAAGAAGAAAGAGGCTCAAACAAAGCAGCACCTACACTATTGATTCATCTGAAAAGGTTTATCTACTGAGGGTTCCATAGAGAACATTGGCATTGCAATGTGATTTGTTTAACTGAGAAAGTGAGAATTTTTCCCATAGAAATTACTGAATATTGCCACATTGCAATTAATATGTGAAATCATGACATCTGTGGCAATATTCAGTCACTCCTTGTTCAAATTACCAGCTGAATTCTATAATTTTTAGGTGTCATTGTTGAGTTGATCTTTTCTTAAATTCATTATTTTATCTACTAATGGTTACATCGAAAACATTGCCATCACTAACCGAAAAAAAAAAAAAAAGCAAAAAGGAAAACAAGAATTTTGCTGATAGACGTAATAAACATTGCCACACTGCTTTACCCAAAAAAAACATTGCCACACTGCAATACACTAATATAAAGTGGAACAAGGTTCAAGAATTACTAAAGAAAGCCAATTTAGCAAGGAGAATCCATCCCATAAACAGAATCAGACTTCTAAACACAAGATTCACACGTTATATTTATTCTCAAATCTTTCGAACTTGTCTTCTACATGGAACTAGTATAAAAATTGTCAAGGAATTATGTCTGGAAGCTTCCAAGTTGGAAAGCAAATGTCAAGTATCACAATGTATTTTCTCCAATGGATAGGAACATCAAGAATCGGATTAAGAAGACAGCAATCTTATACTTTTGCTAATTTGACAAGTTGTACATAAAGTGTCAGTCAATTTATGTAACTTGAGCAAAATTACCAAAAGTAGTGGTGACACTGAAGGACGGAATTTGACAGTGGGGGGCCTGAATAAGATGGAGGCAACAACTAAGAGACAATGAAGAAATGGGTTTTGAGTGAAGAAAATGGTTCTTGAGTGCTGCCTGCACTTATCCTCGTCCCACATCAAATGGAGAAAAAGAGAAGAGGAACCTCCCTTCTTATGTGGAACCGACGGGGAAATGTGGGAAGTGATCCCGCTTTTCTTTCTTTCACACGCGAAAGCAGTTCTTTCGCCTTTCTTTCCTGCTTTTGTAAATTTCTCATCTCACCACTAAATTTCGTCGCTTATGGTCCATACCCTACGTTCACGCTCGCTCAACCAAAAGACTCTTTATCAACAAGGCTAAGAAAAAGAGGCAAAAGGGAAAGGGAAAGGAAGACGACATGCTTAAATAAAATGACAAAAAAGAAAATAAAAATTAAAAAGGGCAGACCATCCAGCAAAAATAAACAAATAAAGGAAGACCCTCCAGTTCATGTTTTTCTCTGATTTTTCTCGTCTCTTTACTTTTCAATGTATGTCGTACTTCAAAATGAATTGGAGATTAGTCAAGGATTACATCCACAAAGAGCGGCTTTATTTAGAAGGTGTGAAAGGTTAAGTAAAGGGATATCAGAATCTACACAACAAGAAAGAAAACAGAGAAAGCTAATCATCATTGGATGTTGCGTCCAAAGATGTGAACTCAAGAGGAAGTGGGAAATGTCAATCCATTACAAAATGTGTGCTCGAATCTTAGATCACAAGCATGTAGCGATGTAGACCCCATAATGATTCATAATTATTTATTATTTGATTTTTTGTGGACTCACAATAGATTGAAAACTTGTCACCTAATCATTCCTCCTTTTTTTTTTTTTTGGTAAAGGTAAGTATAATAAGAAAAGCTTAATCCAGATGTACAAAGAACCGGCGCCAAAACAACCACTCAAAGAGACGACAAGTCAGGAAGAGAGGAAGGGTGCCGATGCAAAAAGAAAAACACTCGAAGAAGAAAACAGGAAGAACGGCAAACAAAAACAAGAGCAAAAGCAAAAGCAAACAACCAAGGCTAGGGGGTGCAAATGCGCTACTCAGGAGACCCGAAAATGGAGGAATGAAGACCCCAACATCGCTGGAACCTCCTATTCCTAGGGTTGTCTGCAACATTGCTGAAGATGAGCGCCTTGTCCTTGACCACTTTGATGAGATGATTCTTCAAAGCCGGCAACTCTAAAGTTTCCCCCCCGAAAGATGATGCTATTGCGCTTCTTCCATCATTCCTCTTTTTTTAATAAGCCTTGATAGCAGAAAGACATTCAAGAAGATCATTCTTCTTGAATTCAAACTATCGCTTCCATAAATATATTCGAATTGGTTACAATTATTGTATCGAGCTTATTGTTATAATAAAGCACAAGCCACTGTGCTGGTGTCCTGCTATTATGTTAGGGACAAAATAAATATAGATAGGAAATTTGCTAAATGGTGACTATTTTATCTTGTGATTACTGTTTCAATAATTTTCCTTTCTCATGTTTGCGAAATTATTCTGCACACACGAAATCGGGCAGCTATGTTAATCTTGAGATTACAATTTAAGTGATTTACCTTTTCATGTTTACTATTTTTGTGCATAGTGAGTTTTGCTGACAGAGGTGGCGTGTTTTATTTAACTTTTCCAAAGGATCTTGGGCCTCAAGGACACTTGTGCCAAAAATGAAAGTATTTAGTAATACAATCCCCAAAGCCTTTGAACCAAATATAGCATTTTAAAGTCCCTTTAGCCTGATACAACTCCCAAGTCCCTTTAGCCTGATACAACTCCCACCTAGCATTTGCATTTCCGCAATTTTGAAATGCTATTTAGGGACGATGAATATTTTTTCAATCCAACTTTGTCCTCACTAATACATTGTATTCCTGTTTTGCCCTTACTCTACTGTTCATTGTCTCTCTCTCTCTAAACCAAACACACTCATTGTAGCTCCAGATTTTCGTTGATGTGAGCCGACAGTTGACGGTCGCTGTGGGACGGTCATTGAGGTTCAACTACCACCGGTCTCTTGGGCGACATCTGGAGGACCGCATGGACAAATTACGCACAACTGTCCATTTGGTACATCTCCCGACTCATCCTCTGCATTGTGAGTGTTGGATTCGTCGACTGCAGCATGGCTCTGCTGCTGCTGCTGCTGCTCCTGTGCTGCTGCTGCTGCTGCTCCTGCTCATCCCATCTACGCAGGCTCCACTTTTTCTCTCTGTTCGAATTTATGAGGAAATACGAATCAGCATAAGCCCAGTAAAGTCAAAGATTATCATGTCTTCAATTCAACAGGACACAGAATATGGGTTACAAGTTTCACTAGGTTGATAGCTACCAACCTCCAAGAATACCAATCGACACCTTTCCAAGAAGAATACTACTCCAGAAGAGTTATTCTTGTCCAGAAGGCAAGATCAATAACCATCTGAACTTTTGTTATCTTGATACTGGAAAATGTCAAGTCAGTCAATTCAAAAGTAGATCACACCGTCAAAAAAGGTCTGCCTGTGCAAAATCTAAGTAGCAGACCCTAAAGCATAATCATATCAACCATCCTAGAGGGAAATATGAGATGGTGGATTCTTGACAACTTGAGTCACGTGAAGCGGACTGTTTGCTTACAAATCATACATACTCAAACAAATGATGAGCATCAAAGGGAAAGGAGCCACAATATCTTTTGACAAGTAAGGGGAGATATAATAAAATAATAGGAGCTTGTGCAGATCAACCAAATATTCATGAAGTCACACTACTGTGGAACTCTCCATCTCATGCGAAATGCAAACTCAAAGAGACTTGTAAACAGGCAATTCACTACATAGTCACATCCTACTATAAATCATTACCGAAATTAGAGTGAATAAATTTGTACACGTGTTGACTTATAGTAAAATAAAATAGTGCACATTGGCAATAAGTCCAAAAATGGAAAAAGAATCTCCCCAAGCAAGCATGAAGAATAATCCAAAGTCCATCTGTCACCATTAAAATGTAGATGAGAGGAAAACTTACAGAAAATATGGAAGATCCTTGCATGACTTAAATCTCTGAAATTCCATTTTCCAAAAAGCAAAGGCCAAGGGCACTGATATTGTTTCCCAGTGGAAGAATTCTCTCTCCTCATCAAGCGGTCCAACCTTCAAAAATAGAGGAACAAGAGCATCAGATCAGATACTTTTTTCAAAGAGAATGCATCAAAATTATAAAATTAAAGGAACCACAAGTTATAGATAATCAGAAGAGTCTCAAGGTGCAAGAGACATTGCAGTTAACCATATCAGTCAAGTTTATACGTCACAAAATTACAGGGTACTCATGACCAAAAAGTGCCTGAACGAATGTGTAAGGAGGAGCATTAATCGGCTGTAGTTGGTGATGTACTGTGGTAAGAGGTAGCTGATGCCTTGCCCATCCATGTTTGTGACAACATAATCCGCTGCTGGCTGCTGACTACCACCAATGAGTACAAAAAGAACCTGCAGTCATACTAAGCGATGTAAGCGAGTCTGACAACTAAAGCGTAAGCTGATAAGTGACTGCTCTCTACTGACACATCAGAGCAAAGTTTCTTGTCATGCATAGTTATGACCATTGAGATCGGGAAAAAGTGTTATATAAATTAAGTTATATAGGCAATATCAATAAGATGATTGTACGAAAACTTTTCTTGAGGAACCTTCAGTTCTGTTGGCCAAAAAAAGAAGGAACATTTGACTTCTGAAATCTCAAATCTCCAACAGACAATGTGAGAAAAGAAGCATAATAACTGAATGCTCAAGACTGAAAAGCGAAGCCCTGTAAAGTTGTCTGATATCTCTCAATATCTTTAGATTCACCAAGTATACATGTATTTAAATGTGAGGAAAGCAATAGCCTCCCTTCTACCATGATATAACACATCAACCTTTATCTGCTCTTGAGAAACTCAGTTCTTCTGAAAGAATAGAACTCTCCCTACCTTTTAATTTGGATAAAGTACCTACTCTATTGTGCACCTTCCAGTGTTCAGGACATGAACACCATGTGATGTCCCATGGCAACACCAATTTTGACATGCCTACCATCACAATTATATGTAGTCTCCCAGACATTTCCAGTGTCAAAGGCAAAAATAAAATGTGATATAAAACCAGAAGGTACATGACTCTTAGCTAAAGACAAACATTATGTAGTGTAATCCCACTCAAAGAACGAGTAACATAAACTTTAATAGCAGCTTTCCTATGAAATATAGCTTAAAAATAAGAACTAACTTCTGGAACAATTCTACTTACTGTTCTTGGAGATGAGGATTTTTGTTCCTGCGAGGATCTGATAAGAGAGCCTGTAGATCCAAAGTCCACCCGGAAAATCCCTTCCACTCATTGTATATGCACTTCATAATGAAAAGAAAAGATCAAGCTTATCAAAGGATCACGCAAGACTGAGGTAGACAGGAACAAATATATTTCAGAAAAGCCATGATTGATGCAAGTAATTATGACATTTTAATGCATGAACCACAACTTGCTTAAATATGCAGATTTCGCAAAACTAAGAGTGACTGACCTGTCCAATCATTGTTGTTATAGTTTTTCAAAGAAAGAAAAAGTACAAAAGGGAAATTACTGTATAGTTGCAGTGAGATCCATAGAGCAGATAAGAGGATATGCAGAGTCACTTAATTGGAAATCACATATAGGCGAGAGAAGGGTATAGGCACCTGGTGCATGTAAAATCCCCTCAAATATGAGAGGACACCAAACAGCAGGGAGACCCAGAATCCTAGATTTCTTTTCTCTACTTTCTCAATATTGATCTTCTTAATGCTTATTCTATAGGTATGTACACCAAATCAACATTGTGATTGTGTCTTCCCAAACCGGACTAGTATATCCTTCCTAAGACCCAAAGGCACTAGTGCATCCATCTCCAACCCATTTTGATTCCCCAAATAAGAATACCTTGAAGAGAAAGATGAAAGTGGTGCATCTATCTTACTGCAACAAGTCACTCTGTTAAAATCATTATCTTTTCCTCCTTTCATCAAGACCAAAATTACAACAAGTACGCTATCATAAAACACATCACACTTACAGAAGAAGGAATTCACATGCTAAATCAACACTATTTGCTTTAAGCTTGAAAACTCTTGACTTTCAAAATGTCAGGTTTACTCCACATCAAAAAAAGAAGAAACGAAGTAACACAACCATACCAGCAAATGCACTTACACCAGATAATGTAGCTAAGTCATCAATGCAGCCTCCCTACAAATCACGATCCTCCATTGTCTCGACATCCACTCATATCGAGACCAACCATTCAGAAAAAGAAGTGGTAACGACTACGACATTTCCAAGACTACATACTCCAAATTCACAAGGGCTCCTCAATACTTCAACGGTCAATTCACTTCTCCATCCGCAGTCTTGTGGTATCGAAAGAGAAGACGAAACGTCCACCCGCTGAAGTTGGCAATACAAGACATGACTTACTTACACTGATGTAAAACATGCAGATAGAACATACGAACATGAGACATACATCTAGCCCATGTACACACCAAGTGAACACATCTTCATAGTAAGTCCATCACCACATGTAACAGAAAGCATACCAAATTACATCGCATACTCAAGTAAAACTAATCCATAACAGTGCGTGCACACACACTTACAGTTTGAGTCCTTTGTACGATCACCACCCGATCGCCGGAGTCCTGCGAGACCAAGATATTCCGCCTCAAGCACTTCCACGTCTCCCCTTCGACGGCCCATTTCGCCTCCACGGGACCACCCGCGGTCACGAGCTCCTCTCCTCCCGACCGGTCCGACGAATCGGACTCCAAATACGAACCGCCTTCAAAGAGAGCACAAACCGGATGTCTTTGGACAGCGGCGTAACCAAGGGTCGGGCCAACGACGGCACCGTCGAATGGGAGAGGGCGAAGTTGGAGAGGAGAGAGACTGTGGCTTGCTCGTGCGAGGACATGGTGCGGTTTTGGGGATTTCAGTGGTGGGAGCATGGTGTGGGGTTCCTTGGCGGCCACATGTGAGCGGAGAGCGGTGGTAGCGAATGCGATCCGAGTTAAGTCGGTGGCGTGTGGGGGCAGAGGTAATGGCTCTCGGCGGTGCGGAAGGAGAACACGTCTTCACATTAGAAGAGCTAATTGACATTCGGGTCATGTCCTGTTTGGTCAATGCCGAAGCAAAAGGGCTCTTCTTGAATTTTATCAGAATCATTTGTAATTTAGGAAACTGATGAGAAGATTCAAGATGACCTTGAAGGCGATTGTTGTTCATCTAAATTGGATTAAAAGTCTGATCTCAAGCCATACAAGTCAAAAGAGAAAGTTAGGAACCCAAAGTAAGAAATAGATGCAACTAAAAAACACCATGAGCTAGGGCGAGCCTCCTGCCATAATCTGTCCAATGGCAAACTTCTCAATGTGTTGATAGAATTTGAGCTTTTCAGTTGAGTTATTTTCAATAATACCATATCAATGGAATTAATAATGACATTGCATGAATGAGAGCTAATTCAGCTATCGGTGGTTCGTCTTATTTATGTAAACCCAATGCAAGGAGTTTCTCCCTAATTTGGCGCAGTTGATGTGGAACTTCGTTGATACATATCCGTCTTTCTGGTACTTGATACGAGCAAGCAATTCCAATGTTATACACCATAACCAAACATTCTTGAAATATCTCATCACTTTCAGAAAACAAATGCCAACGACTATAAGGGTCTAAATTGCCCTCTCTTTCTTGAAGCAAAAAAATGTCCATAATTTCTAGCACTCGTTCAGGCAGAGCTTCTGCAACAAAATTACGAAGAGTCAAATTGTCTCCGAATCTGTGACTTGTGGGACTTAACCTTGTGAATAACTCCAACAAGAGAATGCCATAACTATAGACATCGCCTTTTCTTGAAGCCTTGCATCCCATTCCATATTATGTCACCCATTTGGGTCATAGTACAAATCAAGTTAAATTGCAGATCATCAAATCAAAATTTAATGTGCATAAGACTATAAGAGTTATCATTAGCTACCAAACTTAACACAAGAAGACCATCGATAATGTTTTGGTATACAAACTCTCTTGGTTAGAGAGAGAGAGAGAGAGAGAGAGAGAGAGAGAGAGAGAGAGAGAGAGAGAGAGAGAGAGAGAGAGAGAGAGAGAGAGAGAGTACCTGGTGGAATATAACCCGTCGTCCCTCTTACCACTGAGCTCATCTGATTAGTTAAAGTATCAAGGAATTTTGCTAATCCAAAGTCGCCAACATGTGCAACCATCTTAGCATCTAAGAGGATATTGCTTGGCTTTAGATCACAATGCACAATGGGGACATGGCATTGATGATGAAGATAATATAGTGCAGAAGCAACATCAATAGCAATATTTATCCTCTGAATGAAATTCAACTTTTTTGAGATCTCATTCCCATGAGATGATGTTGTGCATGGGTGTAGCCAGCGTCTCAGGCTTCCATTTGCCATGTATTCATAGACTAAAGCCTTAAAATCATTTGCTTGATGATCTTTAGAAAAACAAACTATTAGTATCTTCAAAATACTTCGGTGTCCGATTTTTTTGATGCCTCACACTCAACCATCAAGCTATTCAAAGCACCTTGACGGGTTAAATGAAGCACTTTCACGGCAACAAATGTTCCATCATCTTGGAGTATCCCCTTGTAAACAGAACCATAGCTTCCAACACCGATCAAATTCCTTGAAGAAAAACCTCCAGTTGCTTTTAAGAGTGTTTCATAAGATATTTTCATATGTAAATCATCCAGGAAACTTGAAATTGGTACATTCACATCCTTCTTCACTCGAAAAAGATATATAATAGCTCCATGTAGAGCCATCCCAAGAACTCCGGGAATAACAAAAGCGAAAAATATTATTATATTGATCTTTGTACTCTTGAGGCTTTTGGAAATGCAGTTAGGGAGGTGAAATTCTTGTAGTCCACCACAAAGGTCATTGTTCCCAACAATAGAAGTAGCAGTAGCATTCTTAAAGACTCCTTCACATGGTAGCATGCCTTCAAACTTATTGTATGACAAATTCAGAAGTTTTAGGGAACGATATGTCGCTAAGAATTCTGGAATTTGTCCCGACAAATTGTTGCGTGAAAGATCTAGTTCTTCAATGCCTCCTAATGATATGATTGATTGCGGAATGGACCCATGGAAGAAGTTGCCCCCCATCCTTAGTGATGTCAATGCAATGCAATAACCTAAACTACTGGGGATTTCACCTACCAACAAATTGTTAGAGATGTCCAACACATTCAAATTTCTCAAGTTGCCAACTTCTATGGGTAAAACCCCAGTCAGATGATTGTGAGACAAGTCCATAATGATGGCTGATGATGAGAGACCGATAAGTTGTTGGGGTATGACACTACTGAGATTGTTATTAGATAGGTCAAGTAGATAAAGAGATTGGCAATTTGATAGATGTGAAGGAATTTGCCCATGAAAGTTGTTCCCACCCATATGTAGCTCAATCAACTTGGTTAGATTTCCTAAAAAAGATGGGATAATCCCTCTTAGGTTATTATGACTTACCTGCAAAATCCTTAAGTTTTGTAGATTCGCAATATTTGAGGGGATAACACCTGAAAGATGGTTGAGATTCATAAAAAACACTTCCAAGTTGACAATATTTCCTATTTCTTTTGGAAGCTCACCAGATATTTGATTCTTGGTTGCATAAAATGCTTTGAGAGTGGTGGATAAATTACCTAGGCATTTAGGTAACACCCCACCAAATTTATTCTTGCTGATACTCACGTACTCTAAGTTGGTACTATTAGTTAATGAACAAAGGAAGCTTAAGTCTTCAGGTTTTCCACTTCCAAGCTGATTACCAAAGATTTGAAAGTGACTAAGCTTAAACAAATTTTCCAAAGAAGGTACCTTCCCAAAAAACTTGTTACTTCCAATTTGAAGCACATCTAGCTTAGTATAATTTGATATCGAGGGAGGAATCGGTCCCTCAAGTTGGTTCTTAGTAACACTAAAAAATTCAAGATCTGGGAGTTTAAGGCCTATGCCTGTTGGAAGAGTCCCTTGTATCTGGTTGTGTGCAACATCAAATTGAATTAAAGAAGAGAGATTGAGTAAGGAAGATGGAATTGTACCCGACAAACTATTAAATCCAATGCCGATGAGATGCAAGTTTGTTAGGCAGCCTAGAACTTGGGGAATGCTTCCGCCCAAGTTGTTCTGGGTTAAATAAAGGATCTCCAGTGAAGATAAGTTCCCAATGGAGGAAGGCACACTCCCGGCTAGATTATTAGCATATAAATTCAACCGCCGTAGCTTTAGCAATGAACCAAGATCTCCTGGAATTTCTCCAGTTAGTTGGTTGTTCCCAAGTGAGAGTATGACCAATTCCAAGCAACCCGATATGTTTTTGGGAATCTCGCCGATCAATGAATTGTTGTGCAATCTTAGGATACGCATGCGGTGCAATTGGCCAAGTTGTGGAGGGATTTCATGATTGAAACTATTGTTTTGGAGCAGCAATTCCCTTAATAAGCTGAGATTTCCGATATGAGGAGATATTGATCCAGATAGTCCTTGGGATGACAAGTCCAAGACCGTGACCCTCCGGTGCCTCCGGCTGCATGTAACACCATACCCTCTGATTATGCCAGCTTTGAATTGGAGAAGCACAAATTTGTCTGTTTCATTGGCGGTGGAGACTTGGTTAAAACTCAGTGCAAGAGCAATACAAAGAAGCAAATGGCATGCTTGAAACTCAGCAAAACTAATGGCCATGAGTTTCATGACTCAAAGCTCAAGGAAGCGGTGGATATGAAAGCCAAGCAGGAAGAAACAAGAGGTAGGATCAGTGCTAATGGAAACTGGGAAGAGATCCGCAAGAAGGAGGGGATTCTTCGGGACAGCTTTTTGCAGCGCTTTTTTTGACCTCTTTTGTAGCGCTTTTCTTCTATTCGAAAGCGCGTTTCTGCCTTTTGAGAAGACTTTTCTGGTCTTCTGCCTGTATTGTGGGGGCGGAATGTTGCTTTTCTGCCTCTCGAGAAGAAATTGTCTGAAAATGTACTTGGTAGATCTGTGGCTGCGATTGCCGTGACCTCAAGGGTTTAGGAGTGTGAAGTGGACTGAGTTTGAGGGCCATTTTCGTCTACTCAAACGCGATGAGTCAGCTTTTTACTTTGATTGGTTTTTCTCCTTGAGAATGAGACTTCGCAATACGATTTTGAGCAAGACTCTGGAGGGTCTTCATCTATGAAGCATGGACACGTTGTCTATGCTTCCGTGTCGTGTCCGACACGCGACACGTGTCGGAACGTGTCGGACACGTCACCACGCTTGGACACGGTCGGACACGCGGTCAACTTTTCTTGACACGCGTGTCGACGCGTGTCCGGATGACTAATGAAGGGTGGAGGCGAGGGAGGGCGAGGGAGCAGAGGCCGCGAGCGCCGGCAAGACGAAGCCACGAACAGACTACCGCGACGGCGAGAGACGGCTAGAGAAAGAGCCGAACAGAGAGAAAAAAGAGAGAAGGCAAACTTCCACCGGCGAGACGAAGCCACGAATGGACCACCGCGACGGTGAGAGACGGCCAGAAAGAGCGGCGAGGGCCACCACTGTCGCGATGCATCGGCGACGAGAGGAAGAGGAAAGGAGGGAAGGGGGTCGTGCGGCGAGCGGCAAGGAGGAAAAGGAAAAGGAAAAGGAGGGATCGGCGGCGCGCTAGGGTTTTTCATAAAGAAACCCGAAAAAAATAAGAAAGCGTGAGGAGGAGGGGAAGTGACAGCTTACCTGTCACTGTCAAGTGGTGGGGGGAGGGAAAAAAGTAAAAAAAACTTGGGTGGAGGGAAAAGGACGAATGAAAGATGGGTGAATTTTGGAGATTGTTTGTTTAACCGGAAAATTAAAAAAATAAAATTAAAAAGTAATTTCGAAAAATAAAAATTTTGAATTTTGAATAATGATAAATTTTGGTCATGGTAGGAAATAATGGATTTATTTAAATAAATTGATTTTATTTTCTTATTAATTATTAATTTCATCGATAAATTTTGTTAAAATTAAAAAAATGTTTCGCATTAAATATGAATATATCTTTTGAATTTCAAATGGATTTGTTAATATTATTAGTGTAAATTTATTATAGGCTCTTTTTTAATTAATTATTTATTTATAAATTTGAATCAAATTAATTAAAAATAAAAATATTTATTTAATATACAACATGTCAGAATTCTCTATTTTTTAAAAATGACATGTCGACGTGTCGTGTCGGACACTCGTGTTGTGTCACGTGTCAGTGCTACATAGGTCTTCATACAAGCGAATGTAAATTGTTCCCATTAAAATGGCATTAGTGGCACGTGTTTTATTTTCTATTCTTTTTAAATATTTTCTATTTTTTCATGCACAATTTTTAAGCTACTCACCTTGAAATCTCAACATACCTCATCCATGCCGCCTTAAGGAAAAAAGAAAACGTAGTAATTACAGTCTATTTTTGTCCATTTAATGCTTTTGAACAATAATTTGATTTTAAAGAATTTTTTGAAAGGGAAAATTGTGGTCATGGTCGTGGATATATGTTATTATAACATAATTTCGCTAGTCTTTGGGAGCAAAATGTCAGTCTCGGGGCTTTGCATTCATTTAATTCTCTCTATGTTGTTCCTAGTTGCTTTAATCCTCAACCATCAATATCAATGGAATTAAGGAAAATGCACATAAAAGATGCACAAACAAACTTGATTTAATTGTAAATTATAGGGTGCATATGTAATCTATGATATTCTTTGATTGATGACTTCACTCCAAAGACACCACAAAAAGACACTACTCCATAGCATCAACATTAGATCCAAATGTAAAAATTAAAACCTAACGGGATGTTAAATTAAGAAATATGTTCGTCCATGTTGTCCATATAGGCAATTCGATTCACCTCTGGAATCTTCACTAGGATCAACATCGACTTGTGTTTTCCAAATTGCTCTACATTTTACATCACCCATCTATTTATTAATTTGGCCAAAACATGTAGCATGTGGGAATCTTAAAATGAATCGATAGAAAACTACAAAATTATGGCATTGTAAATATGTCATTTTTAATTTGAAATGAGCAAATCCCCATTACATTTAGATGACAAGAAAGAACAGAAAATACATACAATCCATAGAAAAAGTAACAAAAAATTCAGTTATTCAACAATCGTAAATACCAAAAAAATGCATCATACACTTATTAGCTATGTGGATCTCCAAACCTTCAAAATCTGGTTTCGAGCACATTAGTGTTTGAAAAGCGCTTAAAAAGCCTTCAATAAATTTCTTTTGTTTTGTTTTGTTTTGTTTTGTTTTTTTTTTGAATTGATGCTCAAAACAGCTTCAAAACTTACGTCCAAATTTAAAGTCTGAAGTGAGCTCAAACGTTACAGCCAAACTAATGCGCTAAAGGGTTTTAGAGTTGATAAGCCAAATAAATGTGATTTGTGACTACTTAATAAAGGCAATTGAGAGAGGGTCATTCAATGATTGCATTAGATGATAGGGATCAATCAAATAGTCACACATGATAGAATTTACTAGCACAATTATCGTGGTGAGCTCTCAAATTTCTCTCTATGGTTTGATGCAAGTTGGTTGTGTGTTTGAACTAGAGGCTCAACATTTGTAGTGTTGGAATTCAAGAACATCATAACCGAACTACGCTAGAACTAGTGCCATGAGGAGATCAGAGGTTCGTAATCAATATATGAAGAACATCATAACCAATGCCAAGAAGATATCAGGCGTTTGCGCTCTGGATCTCAACGGATTAGAAGATTATCATAACTAAAGTACGAGAAGACTAGATGTTCCTAGTCAAGATATGAAGAATGTTAGAACCAACACTGCGAAGACATCATACTTTTGTGGTCATAATATAAAAAACGTCAAAACCAAATTTTTGAGTAGGGTACAAGGGTAATGTGATTAGCCTCCTTCTCACTTCTATGTGCTTATTATTAAAATGCATGAACAATGCCAAGGAGATACATGTATTAGTGTTTCTGTTTCCCCTACAAATTGTTTTGATTCATTTTTCTACGCACCTGTTCTTATTTTTGGAAACAAAACCCAACACCCAGCTCACGTCCATCAAGATCATATGAGTTTCATGTGCAGCTCAGCTCATTTAATAGTGCATGTGAGTGGGCTCACATGCACTATTTGAAACTAATTTTTTTTCCATTTCTATTCACTCTAGCCGACTGTTGTATATGAAATTGGCATCATTTTGGGAAGAGAAAAAAAAAATTGCACCTTTTACTATGAGGCGACAGTTTTGGGTGGATAGAGACTCATATCCAGAAAGCATCAAGTTATTTCATAGTTCTAGGGAAATGTTATCATATTTTTGCAACAAAGTCCTATGATAATAAGGTGTGTGCATATATATATCATTATAGATCTTTGGCAAGTTCCCATTTGGTTTTTAGTATGTGATCGAAGATGAATCTGTGAAATCATGACATTTGTGGCAATATGGAATCACTCCCTGTTAAAAAAATTAACAGCCGAATTCTATAATTTTTAGTTGTCATCGTTGAGTTGATCTTTTCTTAAATTCATTAGTTTATCTACTAATGGTTACATGGAGAACATTGCCATCTATAACAGAAAAAACAACTGTAAGGACAACAAGAATTCTGTTGGTAGACATAATGAACATTGCCACACTGCAATCCGGTAATTTAAATCAGAAGAAGGTTCAATAATTACTAAACAAAGCCATTTTAGCAAGGATGATCCATTCCATAAACAGAATCAGACTTCCAAACACATGATTCACACATTATATTATTCTCTAGTCTTTCAAACTTGTCTTATACATGGAACTAGCATACATATATGTCAAATTGTCAAGGTATCATGTCTGGAGGCTTCCAAGTTTGAAATCAAATTGTCAAGTGTCACGATGTATTTTCTATAATATATAGGAGCATCAAGAACTGGATAAAGAAGATGGCAATCTTGAACTTTCGCTAATTTGACAAGTCATACATCAATTGATTTATTTACTAGAATCGCACTATCTGCAAAGCTGTAAATCATGACTATTTGGATAGCCGAATTAGCGATGTCACATAAGTTTGTCCACAAATTTTTTTCTATGAGGAAAAAAGTCATGTGAAATGCGGATCTTCGTTAGTATATAGGCTAATTTGACAAGTTGTACATTAAGTGTTGATTGATTTTTATAGCTTGAGCGAAATTACCAGAGGTACTGGTGATATTGAAGGACAGAATTTGACAGCAGCGAGCCTGAATAAGATGGAGGCTACAATTAGAAAACAATGACGAAATGAGCGTGAAGAAATGGTTCTTCAGTGCTGCCCACACTTATCCTCGTCGCACATCAAATGGAGAAAAAGAAGAGAGGGACATCCCTTTCTTACGTGGACCCGACAGGGAAATGTAGGAAATAATCCCCCTTACTTGCTTTTACACGAGAAAGCAGTCCTTTTGCATTTCTTTCTTGCTTTTGTATATCTCACCATTGATTGTTGTCGCAATAAGTTCTCTCGGAAGGCAAACGCTATTCGTCATCGCTTAAGGTCCATACCCCCACGTTCACGCTCACTCATCCCAAAGAGTCAAAAGACTCTTTATCAACATGGCCGAGAAAAAGAGGTGAAAGGGAAAGGAAGACGACAAAAAAAAGAAAAGGGGGGGGGGGGGGGGGGACCCACCAGCAAAAATAAACAAATAAAGGGACTGAGCTTCCCAAGAAGATGTGACATGGCAAGTGTATTTTAGTAATTTCATTTATGGCAATTTGGTAATTCTTGCAACGCAAGGAGAGAGAGAGAGAGATGACTGGCCATGGCTGGGCTAAATTGGTGATGCTCAGCCCATTGGGCCACCAATTGGGTCCATTCGAGCCTACCTAGGTCGGCCTGAGTTCACCGGGTTGATGCTAATTGGCTCTAATTTTTTTCTAATTGAGCTTTTATGTCTTGGCTAAGTGGATTGGTTGAGCCCAATTGAGGATCAGCCAAGTTGATTTGAGTCCAATTGAGTTTATCTGAGTTGATCAGGTCGGTCGAGGCCTTCTAACTGCCTTTTTTTTTTTTTTTTTCTCAAATTACGCATATGAGTTTTGGCCATCACACTTGATTAGATCCAATTGGTGAAATTGGGCTTCGACCCAAATGGAAATAGGTTGACCCAGCCTGACCTTATGAGTCCGGATTCGTCATTTTAGTCAAATTATGCCAAATTGCTTTGATTTTGCTAAAATTGATATATTGAAATTGAGTTAATTTGGCTTAATCAAATTTGAATTAGGGTAATTGGCATTACTTATGAAGGATTGTTAGGGCCCCTCAATTGTTGCTAAAAAATTTGCTCTCCCATCTCAAGTTCGATTTCTCAAAATTGACTTGAAATTTCAATGCATTACAACACCTAGATTCAATTTCGTGAAGGAAATTATTCTAGAAAATGACTAGAAATCAATGAATTTTGAAATTTACCGATCAGGAGTCAATATCCTCGGTTTGATTGAAAAGTCAATTCTTGATCAAATTTTGTAAAATTGATGAATTAGAAATCTAATTAAGCTTGCAAAGTGTTGACTAAGAGTTGATTTCAAGGGTTGATCAAAAAGTCAACTAAAAAGACATTTTTGGATTATTGATTAATCAATACCTAAATGTAGACAGGATGCTATTGAACTTGCAAAAGTTCAAAAAAGACTTAAATGACTCTTTTTGGACAAGGAATGGGCCCTATCGCAATCAAGGACCCCTAATCTCGAGCTTTTGCTTTTGTTTGGATCTATTGGCTAGAATCAAGTGTTAACAATGTGCAATATGATTCCTGAAATTTTAAACATTTTAATATAATTGAGGGACTATATTGAACATTTTCCAATAATTCAAGGACCATATTAAATAAATTAAAATTTAGGAATGACATTTCATATGGGTCCAAAGTTCAAATATCATATTATACAAATTAAAAGTTTATGGACAACATTACCCATAAGATCAAAGTTTAGGGACCGTTTATGCTATTAAAATAAAGCTTTGTCCAATGCTTTGTATAACTTCTCTACAGCCAGTAGGATTGGAATGGAATCAACTAGAACTTTTTTTTTCTCATTTTTTTAATAAAAAAAGTAAACCTTAAGAGGGCACCAAGGAGGAGGAGCCCATATAGAGAGCTTGGTTTAAGAGGGACTCTTAAAATATTCCAATTGTTTTGTTAGTAAATGTACAAGGACAAATGTCACGCCCCAATCCTCCGGGCACATGCCCATCCCTCCATGGTCAATTAAATAGCAACGTCCCAGGACGCATTGCCAATCCATTCATTTTAATATGCATATGCGGAAGCATATAAATAATTTCCCTAGATAACAACAAGATGGGATAGGAAAGTAGAGCCTTAAATTTTGAAAACCAACAACACGCTTATATATATATATACATGCTAGGTCTACAAAACAGAGGGGTTTGCAAATAACTACTAATCCTCCTCCTGCTTCACATCCTCACTAAAATTGGAGCCTTCCTCCGAGAACATTGGAGTTCCTAGGTCTTCAAGATCCGGGTTCACCGGGTCTACCATCGAACCTTCAGGGGGATCTGCAGTGCATTTCCCAAAAGCAACCTCCAACACATACACAAATACCTTGGATTCAGAAGGAGGACCCTCTCTCAGTTCATGCCGCTCACGACAGTACCATAATTTGTATCGATGAGGTACCTTATGGGGTAGAGCCTCATCAACCCAGACCATAGACTTCACGAGCTCATAGACCAGACCCCTAGTGTGCCCATGAATCAGAACATAGAGTACATGTTCCGTGATCTTCTTCAGTTGACCAAAACGATCGGGAGGAGCGGTCTCTAAGGACCTAAAATTGTTATCCCACAATAGGGTGAGATGACGTCTCAGCAAGTTCAACCCCCTAAGCCTTGACTAGGAAGATAATACGCCCTTAGGGCTGCCTAAGTATAAGCACAAATCAGAGGACTTACATTTTCTTCATTTCTTTCTTGCAAGTTAATATATTTCATCGAATCACATCAACGAGTAAAATCATCACACTATATCGACTCATCAATCAATCAACCTAGTCAATTTCATGTCATTAAGACCATCGCACGGTCACTTCAATTACTCACTCCAACTATCAATTTCAACCCAACGGGCATGGCCTACTAAATATTTAGCGGTTAATTACGGCCCAACGGGCACAGCCTGTTCCAAGTTCGGCGATAAATTACGGCTCAATAGGCACAGCCATACTTTGGCGGTTGATTACGGCCCAGCAGGTACAGCCATACTTTGGCGGTTTTTCTTAACCCAACTCATATCATCATGCACAACATACGCCACTTTATCATTCAATAGTCATCGTATTAGAACTATAAACCATCACATGATTATTTACCCACGGCCAACAACATTGTACTTCACAAGCAATTTCCTCAATTAGCATAATACCTTGACCTATTTTTCTCATGTTAAAGATACCCGATAAAAATAATCGTGAGTGGGTACACGATCGGCCTTAGCCAAAAATATAATATCTTTACTTTATATAATCCCACTATTTTCAATAGTCCACAAACACATTTTTGGCGTTGTAAACCAAAGGCCTAGTGATTTTCTAATTAAACACTGAAATTAATAAATTTTGGGATAAATACCCAAAATTGCAAATCACACTCAATGTGCACAAAATAGCAGTCGAATAAATAATTCAATCACACCATTGCGATCAGCATAAAATTCCGATCACCGGCTATCCCAGTCTAATTTTTGGAAAATAAATAAATAAATAAATAATTACAAAAATTAATTATTAAATACTAAACATGCACACTTAGGCTCGCAAAGCCTAATTAAAAGCCGAGACGAGTCCGGAAAATTCCCGAACTACTTTAGATAAATACTAGAGCTTGTCTAGGCTTTAATTACACTACTCTAACCACCTAGCATACAATAATGGTTAATGAAATTGCTAATCTATTCTAACTATTCACTTAATCCATACTTAGTCTAAACTAATCAACCCTTAAACGTCATTAACATACTAAGCAAGGATTAGTAAGTTAAACTCACTTGTTAAGCGATCCGCTCAGATCAAAATGACGGGGACACGGCGAGGAGCAACAAACTCCAAAGCAGCACTACCAAGCGGGGTTGGGAAAGCCACAAAAACAAGCCAAACAGCAGCTCGAAGACCCACACGGTTCAGTTCTACACGGTGGCTGAAGAAGATGCTCTGGTGGTTGGTTGAGGCTTAAAGGGGTAGGCGAAAGTTGCAGCTATCCCAGCGGGGCTTCATGACGGCAAGCGAGTGACTAGGCAGCTCCGGTGACGATGAGGCAAGCTCGAACAGTCCTAGGGACACCCTGGAGTCACGGTGGAGGCCGAACAGCGACTAAGGACGTGCGAGTTTGGCGTGCAAGCGGGAGGACGGCGAACGGGCTCTAGGGTGCGACGAGCAGTGGCGTGCGGTCGTTTCGGCGGGCTGGTGGCTTACTGGTTTAGTTTTTTTGGGTTTGCTGAGCTCAAAGGACCAAAAGAAGAAAGAGAGGGAAGTGGTCGACGGAAGAGGGAAGGAAGGGAAGAAGGAGGAGACAACCTTGGTTGGTGGGACCACTTGATTTCCATTCACACCTTCTTGTCCCCTTGACTAGTCTACCTAGCATGCTATCATCCACAACCAACTTTTAGCCATAACACTCCTTATAGAAGCCTTTGAAATGGTCCAATTGTTGTGGGCAAGGAGGACATACGAATTTGCACAACATTTGGCTCAGTTTGGATTAAATTCTCACTTGATTCAACTCGAACCGACCTCTAAAAATCCAACCATCAAGCTCACAATCAAATTGGCATTTTTCCTCGCTAATAGGTCCCACCTACATTCCAATTTCGCGATAAAAAATGGTCCCCTATATTTCCCGGTCAAAAACGACCCTATCTCGACTTTTTCTGCCAAAACCTCGGTTTGCAAAAAAATCTTTGGAGACTAAGTTTGTGATAGCCCGATTTTCCAATTTTAATTTCAATAAATTTATACGGGCATTTCGTTGGCACGCATATAGTTCCTTTCCTTGAGTCGGCCACTCATGTGAAAACTAGTCTATTAGGTGAAGCCGTTGAGAAATTCTAATGCATCAGACTCGAGAATTTGATCAGGAAGCGACCTTTCGACCGGGATAATTTACAAGGGTCATTGCGGCACAAATAAAAATCAATTAGGGATCGGAGATAGGTCGGCTCGACAGAAGCATGTGATCAGGTGTGGAAGCATGTGATCAGGTGTGGGTGATTCCACCAGATTGCACAACTCTTGCCGATCGACACTGGACCGACTTTTCTAACGATTGGGTACCCTGTGCCCGTATCTAAAACCTTAAGATTACCCCGACAACCGAAAGTTGTGGCTTGAAATGATCAACCGCAAGTCAAATGCACAAAAATTTGTAAACGCTACTCGGTAGATTATGATGTGTTAGTATTATGCCAAAGTGAAATTAACCGTGAAATTGAGATCGAATTCTGAAATTCGAAGTCATGGTGTGTCACAAATCTTATTAGGAACATTAGATTAATTTATGGACTTTAATTAGAACTCAATTGGAAGAGAATTGATGGGAATTGAAGTAATTGGATGTACAAGAATTTAGACCCCGGCGGAAAATGAAATTGAACCTATTGGACTAAAGTTGTGGAAGGTTGGAGTTAGTGGATGATGACATCACATGTGATGTCATGGGAGAGGCTAGATGGGCTAGGGTGGTGACAAGTGGAGGGAGGAGATGGGCTCTTGAAAAGGTGGGCTTTCACTTCATCTTCTTCCTTGAATCAAGGGAAATGGTTGGATTTTGAAAAGATGAGAGAGAGAGGGCTGCTCGTGCGAACCGCCCAGCCAGCTGACGCCCTTCGCTCGTTCGATCGTCGCCACCGCTTGCCGTTCGTCGCCGGAGCTCGCCGTCGTCGCTCGCCCGCGCGCGACTGCGCACCGTCCCACATCGAGGTGCTCCGTCTTCGCCCGTGAGCTCCAGCCGTCGTCCGCCATCTCACAGTCGTTGCTCGACATCGCCGCACCTCGCCGAAGCTCCCATTGCCGCCGTTCTTCCGCTCAAGCCTCCGCCGATTGTTGCTCAAGCTGCCGACGGTCTTCCTCCGCCATTTCTCCGCACGTTCAGCTGCCGTTTCGTCACCTTCCGAGCTCGGTTAGTAGCTGGAAAATCCAGCAAGACCAGCCCCTTCCAAGCTCGATTTGGTCCCCTATTAGTTCTCATTTGGTGTTGATCCGTGTAGGTTTGTCGTCAGCGTCGTCATGCTCTTCGCCGGAGACTCGTCGGAAAGCGATTCCGGTGAGTTTAGCTCACTAAACCTCGATTAGTGGGTTAATCATGCCCTAAGTGTGTTTAGCTTAGGTTAATTAAGATTATGTTGCTAGGTTAATTTATTTAGATGTGGATTAGATTAAGTTGTTTAATTAAAGTAAAGCATGCTTAGTTTAAGGGTTAAGTAGGTTTATTTTAAAATAAGCTTTGATGTGACTTAAAGGGATTTATTTATGATTTAAATAAATGTTTCGAAATTGTTGGATTATTTAATAATATATCATATTCCGAAAATCATTAAAATATTATTTATAAAAAAAAAAACTCGAAAAATTATTTTTGATCCTAATTGCTTAGAATTTCGTGCCGATCGCCGCTATATGGTTAGAATTTGAAATTGATGAATGATTAATGCAAATTGAGTGTTGATTGTGGAAGATATGGATTTTTACTTAGAAAATCTCAAATGTCGGGTTGGATATCGAAATTGGATTTTTAAGGATTAATATTGAAATTGAGGTATGTGAGTGACATGCAAAATGCCTTGAGTTGATTATGAGTTGCTATGTGATAATTATGTGGAATTTTCTTGAGCTATTGAGCTGGAATTGCCCCTATATGGGATGCCCCATACAACGGATGCGGGTAGCAGTTGATTCTGGGCCCATGCTCTTTCGGGAACGCCATCGATGTACTGACGAAACCGTGCTCCAAGGTGGGGAGGCGATGCCTGATTATATGTCAGTAGATAGCCGAACTAGGAGTAGGCTATGCCATTGTGTGGCACTAATTAATGATGATTTGAAACGCTTGCTGTGATTGCGAAATTAAGTGAAATTGATTGTATTCCGATGGTTTACATGCTTATTATTACCTGTGATTGAGTGATATAAATTGTACTGATCTGCAGGGAGGCAAGAAGGCGAGGTAAGTCTTCTGTGCTGTGTGGATGGACCACTCTGGGGTGTATTTTTTTTTTAATAGGGGTTTAGGAGGGGTGAACTTGCTAAGACAAAGTCTCATCCCGGTTTGGGGAAAATATTATAGGACCGTAGATGGCGGTACCCCTGGAGATGAGTGGCCTGCCGACGGAGATTGATCTGACAACCGAGAATGCTCCGGAACCTAGGAGTCCTTGAGTCTATCAGTTGGTTAGGACTCTTATCTGGGTCCAAGTGAATGTGCATGACAGAGTACCGTATATGTTTAGGGCTTGGTTTCGTTCAGGAGTAGATGGCGTTAGGGTTAGCCCCCTGGATAGCATGGATATTCCGTTGGCGGTGATGAACGCTATTTTAGGTGAAGGCGTGGCGGATCTTCCCGACGGTGGAGTAATCAACGCTTCGCCCCCGGCCTCTTGGGTGACAGATCCTGAGGATGTGGGATCATCGAATGAGGCCGACCCGTAGTTCTAGGACTGTTACTTCCTTTCTTTTTGGCAGACCGATCCATGCTGTGTAGGCTAACCCCTTTTTGATGCACATAAACTTTGACCCATTTTTGGTGCATATAATCTCTGGATCCTGTTGGTGTATGTAAACCCTGGATTGATAATGATGTATGAAAGTATGTTTGTTTGATTTTAAATTGATTTTTCCTGCTACCCTATCCCATACGTTTTTGTCAGGGGTTTCTTAGCACATTCTGCTTGCGCATAATAATCATAAAAATTGGGGTCGGCGACACTACCTAGGGATGTTGCAATTACATGACCATGGCGGGTTGTTCACGTGTCTCGGGATTCGAGGCGTGATAACCCCGTTTAAGTGGTATCAAAGCATGGTTCATGTATGGAGTGATAAGGTGCGTGGGAGTCATGGGATAGTCGATAGGAAAGGTTTTTATTATACTGATGCAAGTGATTGTTAGTTGTTTGTTAACTTATTGTGAGGTCACTCAAATTCTAATGTTATATTGGAATTTGCAAATAGGCATCTATATTAAACCTATAGCATGAGTGACCGAATGCCGAGGATTGCTAGGAAGAGAGCAGTAGGTCCCGTGTTTCGGAGTGGGCTGTCGATGAGAGTTAGTGCCCGGGGTGCCTTGGGAAGAGCGTAAGCTAAGGCCAGTGCGAGTGGTGCAGCGTCGCCTCCAGAGGATGCAGTAGCCCCTGAGGATCCGAGGTTTGTTGGAATCATGCAGATGCTAGAGATGATGGGTGACAGACTAGACCAGCAAGCCACCGTTATCTCCGCTGCCACCAATGCTGCTAATGCCGCCAATGCTACCGCCGCCGCTAATGCCGCCGCTGCTACTACCGCCGCACCGGTTCCTGAGCCAGAAAAGGAACTTGAGAAAATTCCACCTGAGGATGTGGCCGCTGGGAGGCCTAGACAAAAGCTAGTACAGCATTTTCTGAGGTTAAATCCGCCAACGTTCACGAGAGCGGGAGATCCCGAAGCTGCAGCCCTATGGGTTCAGGAGCTAGAGAATGCCTTTGAGCTGCTGATGTGCTATGAAGTAGAGAAAGTCGTGCTGACAGCCTATCAGTTGAGGGGGACAGCAGCCACATGGTGGAAGACTAATAAAGGGATAGTGTTCCCCGAGGGTGTAGCTCCAGAGTGGAATGCGTTTCTGGAGACCTTCAATGAGAAGTATTTTTCTAATTGTGCTAGGGAGCTGAAGATGGTGGAATTCCAGCGCCTTCGTCAAGGTACGGTGACAGTTGATTAGTATGAAGCGAAGTTCGCCGAGCTGTCATAGTATGCCCCTGAGTTGGTTCAGAAACCGACAGACCGAGCTCGAAGGTTTAGAGATGGGCTCCGGCCAGAAGTGAGGAGCTTTGTGGTACCATTGGATTTGAAGGAGTACAAGGACCTTTATAAGCGAGCCCAGCTGATTGAGAAAGACCAGAATGAGAGAGCTGCCGCATCTGGGTCGCGGTTTAATTCGAACAGAGAAGGTAATTGGTTTGGGAAGAGGCCGATGTCTGGAGGAAGATATCCTGTTCCACTCAACAGGAAGGGTGGGATAGGGAAGCCCTCACCAAACCATTAGGGAGTGTGTCGTTCATATGGAAGACAACATGGTACAGGCCCGTGTCCCTCTAGGACAGGTGCCTGTTATGAGTGTGGCCAACAGGGTCATATATCCAAGAATTGCCCTAAGAATTAGATGGGACAGCGTCAGTTGCCATTGCCGCCACCGTTGGGTCAGAATAGAGGGGTCGCGCCGCAGATCATGCCGCAGGGTGGATTGAACCAACCTCCAGCACAAGGAAGGACTTATGCGATCATCAGAGGACAGGCGGAGGATGCGCCCAACGTGATCACAGGTATGGTCTTACTGAACGACCAACCTGCTTATGCTTTATTTGATCCTGGAGCTTCTCATTCATTTATAGCTAAAATATATGTTAAGATGGTAGAATTAATTCCTGAGTTATTGGAGTCTATGATTAGCATATCTACGCCGTTGAAGGATAATGTGTTAGCTACAGTGGGTTGTCTTGGTTGCAAGTTGGTGATTGGTGAGCGAGAGGGGAGGATAGACTTGATAGTCCTAGCTATGTTTGATTTTGATGTGATAATCGGTATGGATTAGCCCACCAAGCAACGAGCTAAAATGGACTATTATCACAAGGTGATTCAGTTTAACCCGTTAGGGGGTGAGAGCTTCGAATTTATTGGGAGTCGAGGAGGACCCTCGGTTTCCTTAATGTTATCGCTCGAAGCAACTTGCTTGCTAAGCAAGGGTTGCCAAGGTTACTTAGCAACTGTCGTAGATATGACAGTGGAGGAGTTAAAGATTGAAGATATTGCAGTGGTACAAGAGTTCCCAGATGTGTTTTCGAAAGAGTTACCAGGTTTGCCGCCAAAGAGAGAGATAGAGTTTGTGATCGAATTAGCCCCTGGGACAGAACCGATCTCTAAAGCTCCTTATCGGATGGCCTTATCAGAACTTAAGGAACTTAAGGTGCAAATGCAAGAGTTGTTGGATAAAGGATTTATTCGTCCTAGTGCATCACCTTGGGGAGCGCCAATTCTGTTCGTAAAAAAGAAAGATGGTTCTTTGCGTTTGTGCATCGACTATCGTCAACTTAATCAGGTGACGATTAAGAACAAGTATCCATTGCCAAGGATCAATGATTTGTTTGACCAGCCTCAGGGAGCGTTGATATTTTCTAAGATCGACTTAAGGATAGGGCACCATCAGTTGAGGATCAAGAAGGAAGACATACCGAAGTCGGCGTTTCGCACCCGATACGGCCATTATGAATTTACTGTGATGCCGTTTGGGTTGACAAACGCCCCAGCTGCTTTCATGGATCTGATGAATCGAGTGTTCAGGGAGTACTTAGATCAGTTCGTAATTGTTTTCATGGATGACATCCTGGTGTATTCAAGGAGTACTGAGGATCATGAAAGGCACTTAATGATAGTGCTTCAAACTTTGAGAGATCACGAGCTGTACGCCAAGTTTAGTAAGTGCGAGTTTTGGCTGACTCGTGTGGCTTTCCTAGGTCATGTTATCTCCGGAGAATGAATCTCAGTGGACCCAGCAAAGATTGAGGCAGTGATCAACTGGTCGAGACCGACGACAGTGACAGAAATCAGAAGTTTTCTAGGTTTAGTAGGGTATTACAGACGGTTTGTAGAAGGGTTTTCAGGGTTAGCATCGCCGATGATGAGACTACGGAAGAAGGAAGAGAAATTTGTGTGGACGGATAAGTGTGAGAGTAGTTTCCAAGAGCTTAAGCATAAGCTAACTACCGCACCTGTGCTTACTATTCCATCCGGTCCAGGAGGGTTTGAGATCTACAGTGATGCGTCATTTAAAGGGTTGGGTTGCGTATTGATGCAGCATGGAAGGGTTATTGCATATGCGTCCCGTCAGTTGAGACCTCACGAGCTGAATTACCCGACGCATGACTTAGAGCTAGCAGCAATCATCTTTGCCCTGAAGATTTGGAGGCATTATTTGTGTGGAGAAAGATTCCAGATCTTCACTGACCATCAGAGTCTCAAGTACTTATTCTCTTAGAAGCAGTTGAATATGAGACAGCGTCGATGGATGGAGCTTTTGAAAGACTATGACTGTGAGATTTTGTATCACCCGGGAAAGGCGAATAAGGTCACCGATGCACTGAGTAGGAAGTCTTCAGTTGCTCAAATGGTACTCAAGGAATGGGGTCTAATTGAGAGAGCACAAGATTCAGATTTCAAGTTTGAAGTAGGCCACCTTTCGAATCTTGTAGCCACCCTTAGAATTGAGCCAAAAGTGTAGGTCAGAATCAAAACGCTTCAGTAGACGAATCCATATGTTCAGAAGATCCTGCAAGAGGATGTAGAGAAAATGAAGGTTGACTTTCAGATTTTTGATGATGGAACATTGAGGTTCCAAGGACGATTGGTTGTACCTGACGATGTGGAGCTTAGAGAAGAAATTCTATCTGAAACGCATTGTAGCAGTTACAGCATTCATCATGGTAGTACCAAGATGTATCAGAATCTACGTCAACACTTCTGGTGGTGTGACATGAAGGTAGACATCGCCAAGCACATCGCCAAGTGTTTGACGTGTCAGCAAGTGAAAGCTCAGCATTGCAAACCGGGAGGACTTCTGCAACCCCTCGAGATTCCATAATGGAAATGGGAGCATATCACGATGGACTTCGTGACGGGACTACCGAGGAGCTAGAGAGAGAGTGATTCGATTTGGGTAGTAGTCGACAGGCTGACAAAGTCGGCTCACTTCATTGCAGTTCGAAGGGACTCGAGTTTGGATAGACTTGCAGACTTGTACGTTCGTCAGATAGTTCGTATGCATGGAGTGCTGGTCACGATTACTTCAGACAGAGACTCGAGGTTCACCGCCCCTTTTTGGAAAAGCTTGCAATCCACTTTGGGAACGAAGCTGCAGTACAGTACGACCTACCACCCGCAGACTGATGGCCAGTCTGAGAGGACAATTCAGACTCTTGAGGACATGCTGCGAGCTTGCGTCTTGGACTTCAAAGGAAGCTGGGAGGAACAGCTTCACCTGGTCGAGTTTGCTTACAACAACAGTTACCAGCACAGTATTCAGATGGCTGCTTTTGAAGCATTGTATGATAGAGCATGCAGAACGCCAGTGTGTTGGGATGAAGTCGGGGAAAGAAAGATCACCGGTCCAGAGTTGGTTCAGCAGTCAATGGAGGCAGTTGCAGTTATCAGAAACAGATTAAAGACCGCTCAAAGCCGTCAGAAAAGTTATGCCGATAAGCGTCGAAGGCATTGGAGTTCCAAGTTGGTGAGCACGTTTTCTGAAGGTGTCACCGATGAGAGGTACTTCCTGCTTTGGCAAAAAGGGAAAACTGAGTTCGAGGTACGTAGGTCCCTTTGAGATTTTGGAAAGAATAGGGACTCTGGTGTATCGTCTTGCACTACCGCCGAGGTTGGCACAAGTGCATGACGTCTTTCACGTATCGATGTTAAGGAAATATGAACCTGATCCGGCACACGTCCTAAATTTTGAGGAATTAGATGTGGATGACAGGGTGTCGTACGTTGAAAGCCTGGTTCAGATAGTAGATCACAAGGAGCAGGTTTTGCACACCAAAACCATTCCGTTGGTCAAAGTGGTCTGGCAACACCACGGCACGGAAGGAGCAACTTGGGAAACTGAAGATTCGATGTGAGAATTGTACCATCACCTTTTCAATTCAGATGTATAATGATTTAAATTTCGATGACGAAATTTTTATAAGAGGGGAAGAGTTGTGACAGCCCGATTTTCCAATTTTAATTTCAATAAATTTAGACGGGCATTTCGTTAGCACACATATAGTTCCTTTCCTTGAGTCGGCCACTCATGTGAAAACTAGTCTATCAGGTGAAGCCGTTGGGAAATTCTAATGCATCAGACTTAAGGATTTGATCAGGAAGCAACCTTTCGACCGGGATAATTTACAAGGATCATTGCGGCACAAATAAAAATCGATTAGGAATCGGAGATAGGTCGGCTCGACAGAAGCATGTGATCAGGTGTGGGTGATTCCACCGGATCGCACAACTCTTGCCGATCGACACTGGACCGACTTTTCTAACGATTGGGTACCCTGTGCCCATATTTGAAACCTTGAGATTACCCCGACAATCGAAAGTTGTGGCTTGAAATGATCAACCGCAAGTCAAATGCACAAAAATTTGTAAACGCTGCTCGGTAGATTAGGATGCGCTAGTATTGTGCCAAAGTGAAATTAACCGTGAAATTGAGATCGAATTCTGAAATTGGAAGTCATGGTGTGTCACAAATCTTATTACGAACATTGGATTAATTTATGAACTTTAATTGGGACTCAATTGGAAGAGAATTGATGGGAATTGAAGTAATTGGATGTACAAGAATTTGGACCCCGGCGGAAAATGAAATTGAACCTATTAGACTAAAGTTGTGGAAGGTTGGAGTTAATGGATAATGACATCACATGTGATGTCATGGGAGAGGCAAGATGGGCTAGGGTGGTGACAAGTGGAGGGAGGAGATGGGCTCTTGAAAAGGTGGGCTTTCACTTCATCTTCTTCCTTGAATCAAGGGAAATGGTTGGATTTTGAGAAGAGGAGAGAGAGAGAGAGGGCTACTCGTGTGAACCGCCCAGCCAGCCAATGCCCTTCGCCCGTTCGATCGTCGCCGCCGCTTGCCGTTCGTTGCCAGAGCTCGCCGTCGCTGCTCACCCGCGCACGACCGCGCACCGTCCCGATTCGATGTGCTTCGTCTTCACCCGTGAGCTCCAGCTGTCGTCCGCCATCTTACAGTCACTGCTCGACGTCGCCGCACCTCGCCGAAGCTCCCGTCGTCGCCGTTCTTCCGCTCAAGCCTCTGCCAGTTGTTGCTCAAGCTGCCGCCGGTCTTCCTCCGCCATTTCTCCGCCCATTCAGCCGCCGTTCCGTCACCCTCCGAGCTCGGTTAGTTGCTGGAAAATCTAGCAAGACCAGCCCCTTCCAAGCTCGATTTGGTCCCCTATTAGTTCTCATTTGGTATTGATCCGTGTAGGTTTGTTGTTGGCGTCGTCGTGCTCTTCGCCGGAGACTCGTCGGAAAGCGATTCCGGTGAGTTTAGCTCACTAAACCTCGATTAGTGAGTTAATCATGCCCTAAGTGTGTTTAGCTTAGGTTGATTGAGGTTATGTTGCTAGGTTAATTTATTTAGATGTGGATTAGATTAAGTTGTTTAATTAAAGTAAAGCATGCTTAGTTTAAGGGTTAAGTAGGTTTATTTTAAAATAAGCATTGATGTGACTTAAAGGGATTTATTTATGATTTAAATAAATGTTTCGAAATTATTGGATTATTTAATAATAATATATCATATTCCGAAAATCATTAAAATATTATTTATAAAAAAAACTCGAAAAATTATTTTTGATCCTAATTGCTCAGAATTTCGTGCCGATCGCCGCTGTATGGTTAGAATTTGAAATTGATGAATGATTAATGCAAATTGAGTGTTGATTGTGGAAAATATGGACTTTTACTTAGAAAATCTCAAATGTCGGGTTGGATATTGAAATTGGATTTTTAAGGATTAATATTGAAATTGAGGTATGTGAGTGACGTGCAAAATGCCTTGAGTTGATTATGAGTTGTTGCGTGATAATTATGAGGAATTGTCTTGAGGTATTGAGCTGGAATTGCCTCTATATGGGATGCCCCATACAACGGATGCAAGTCGCAGTTGATTCTGGGCCCATGCTCCTTCGGGAATGTCGTCGATGTACTGACGAAGCTGCGTTCCAAGGTGGGGAGGCGATGCCTGGCTATATGTCAGTAGATAGCCGAACTGCGAGTGGGCTATGCCCTTATGTGGCACTAATTAATGATGATTTGAAACGCTTGCTGTGATTGCAAAATTAAGTGAAATTGATTGTATTCCGATGGTTTACATGCTTATTATTACCCATGATTGAGTGATATAAATTGTACTGATCCGCATGGAGGCAAGAAGGCAAGGTAAGTCTTCTGTGCTGTGTGGCTGGATCACTCTGGGGTGTATTTTCTTTTTAATAGGGGTTTAGGAGGGGTGAATTTGCTGAGACAAAGTCTCATCCCGGTTTGGGGAAAATATTACAGGATCGTAGATGGCGATACCCCCAGAGATGAGTGGCCTGCCGACGGAGATTGACCAGACGACCGAGAGTGCTCCGGACCCTGGGAGTCCTTGGGTCTATCAGTTGGTTAGGACTCTTATCTGGGTCCAGGTGAATGTGCATGACAGAGTACCGTATATGTTTAAGGCTCGGTTTCGTTCAGGAGTAGATGGCGTTAGGGTTGGCCCCCTGGATAGCATGGATATTCCGTTGGCGGTGATGAACGTCATTTTGGGTGAAGGCGTGGCGGATCTTCCCGACGGTGGAGTAATCAACACTTCGCCCCCAGCCTCTTGGGTGATAGATCTTGAGGATGTGGGATCGTCGAATGAGGCCGACCCGTAGTCCTAGGACTGTTACTTCCTTTCTTTTTGGCAAACCGATCCATGGTGTGTAGGCTAACCGCTTTTTGATGCACATAAACTCTGACCCATTTTTGGTGCATATAATCTCTGGATCCTGTGGGTGTATGTAAACCCTGGATTGATAATGATGTATGAAAGTATGTTTGTTTGATTTTGAATCGATTTTTCCTGCTACCTTATCCTGTACGTTCTTGTCAGGGGTTTCTTAGCACGTTCCGCTTGCGCATAATAATCATAAAAATTGGGGTCGACGACACTACCTGGGGATGTCGTAATTACATGACCATGGCGGGTTGTTCACGTGTCTCGGGGTTCGGGGCGTGACAAAGTTGACATTCCTAAAATGACTCATGACATGAATAACTTTCAATTTCTAAAATTGGATTCAAATTTGCGGTTAGTTTCAATTTGGTGCGATTTTAGCGTGACTTAGGCTACTGCGTAACTTTCAGAAATTTTTAGTGCAAATAACCCGTGGTCGATTTTCTTCAAGCCACAATGAACCTCTTCGACACATTGACTACTCTTGGTTGTTGTGAAAATTTCGAGGATTCAAATATAGATACAGGGTACCAAAACGATAGAAAAATCAGTTTAGTGCCGATCGATGAGAATTTCTTAATTTTGTGGAATCACCCACGTTTAACCACATATCTCAGTCGAACCAACCTATCTTTGATTTCTAATCGATCTTTATTATGCCGTAATGACCTTTGCAGATGAGCATGGTCAAGTAATCGATTCATGGTCGAATTCCCAAGTCTAATGTGTTAAAATTTCTTAATGACTTCCTCTAGTAGTCTAGTTATCTCGGGAGTGATCAGCTCTAAGAACAGCACTATAAGCGCATCGATGAAATGCTTGATTTATTAAATTGAAAATAGAATTGCAAATTTCAAAATGTCACAACAAAGATCCAAAAAGTCCAAGAAAAAGTGAATCCAATTTAGAGATGGTAAAGACCCAAGTAAGGACCCGAGGCATTTAATTTAGTTGAGTTTGAATCAATTTGCCATTATAGTGAATTCTTTCTAGAGGTCTACCTATCTTTGATAGAACGTAGAAAAATTAATCCTCATGAAAGATAAGTATATATGATCAAAGTAAGCTCAAACTTTGAAATTCTAGATTCAGGACCTCATCTCATTTTTTTGCTGTTTGGCACCTTAGTCTCCTTATATACTCCTCCATTTTCAAACTAGTCATTGGATAGTCTCCATAGGATTATCTTCTAATCTACCTATTGGACAAATTTGTATCAAGAAGATTGAGTGACCATTGAGTGATAGAATTTGAATTTTCACTTGATTCTAGTCACCTATATAACTAGAGTGTTGGTTTCTATAAGTAGAGCTTCTCCGTTTAAAAATAAACTTGTCTTGAGATCGATTTGTCAATCAATTAGATGTTTTGCATTACAAAGTTGCTTTACAAGACAATATTTAATATTGAGTTAATCAAATCTTTCTAGGTATGAAATCTGAAATAGATGACTAGCTATTATATATGTTATGGACATGTGTCACTTTTTGAACTTGCATTACGTTTTGGACTTGTATTATGGCACTTGTGTCAAGATGAGAACTTAAGTAGTTCTCTAAGTTTGAAAATCTTCATCTTCAATATAAAGTTTGAACCTCTTTCACCTAAAGTAACTTCCCCAATTTGAACTTGAATTTGAACAAGATTAAAATTGCTATAGGCTTCTCTTCCAAGAGTATTTCCTTGAATCAAATGCTTCAAGACATTTATTAGATTTACAAGACACTCACGGATAGTTTTGTCCACTTCAAAACTCATTAGGAAGTTTTCTCAACAACTTAAATCACCACCTCGCTAGACGTCCTTTTTGATTGGTTACTTGATGTAGCAAGTGAAGCAAGATTAAGACTTATTTCTATAGCTTGAGATTTGGTTTCTATGGGTAACTTGGATAGTCCGCGAGAGATTTATAGGCATGAAGGTTGTAATGAGGTGACTAGAGATAATGGTTGATTTTCTTCAACCATTTCTGCCCATGTTGTGATTGGCATTATGGATAATGTTTGGGCTTGTGATTTGGTTTTTGTTTTTTCTAACGAAGTGGCAATGTTTTTGCCTTTATCGGCTCTTGAGGGTTTGGAATGCATTGTAACCCCTACAAAATTTCTCTCATAAGAAAATCCAATAATGAATTTGAAAACCTTTTTATAAATTCAATATCAAAAAAAAAAAAAAGATAGGATGGTTTGCCATCTTGTAGAGATTTATTTTGATGCAATATTTAATATGTCTTTACGTAAAACTTCTTTCATTGATTTGCAATCGATTTACAAAAGAATTTTCGCTTTAATAAATCTTTGGAATTTGGAAATTGTTAGAACAATTACTAAAATCTATTTTTTATTAGTAGATTAATTTGTTGGGTTTGATTCCATTGTTCAGAGACAAATTGGATGGCTTGTTCTTCGTTGTTTTTGACCTGTTTAAGAATTCCTTCGTATCCTATATCTTAAGCATCTGTTTTTACAATCTCAAATGCAAATGGATAAGCTAAATGGAGGAAGGAAATTTCTTTGATATGAGTTTTAATCTGCCTAATGATATTAGTAAGGACTAATGACCAAGGTGGAATGATTCTTTTAATCATTGGTGTAATGGTTTACAGAGGATATTGATTTTGGGGAAAAAGTATAACACATAATTGATACTTCCTAAGAATCTTTGTAATCGATTTTTATCTTCAATTTCATTTGGAAAATTTTTGGCAAAATTTTTTGATCTTTTGATGGGAGTTATTGTTCCTTGATGGATATAATGTCCAAGAAATATAATTCTGGTTTGGAAAAGTGATATTTTAGTAAGGGAGACTAATATCCCATTCCTTATTACTACTTTTATACAAATAGATATATGCTTAAAATGCCAACATATGTTGGAAGAGAAGATGAGAACATTATCTATGAAAACAATGATGAATTCAAAGGAGGGATTAAAAATTTTGTTCATAATTCTTCGAAATTCTAAAAGAGCCTTTTTTTTAATCCAAATGGCATGACATTCCATTCATATTGGCTAAATGGTATGATGAAGGCTATTTTACTTTTTATCTTTACTATGTATTTGGATTTGCTAGAATCCTGATTTCATATCAAATTTCAAAAATATTTTGAAAGAATGAAGTCCATTAGTTATTGACCAAAAAAAAAAAAGTATACCAAGTAGATCTTTTCTATTTGGGATTAGACACCGTATCCATTTTAGTGCTTTGTTTAAAGGTGTTGAGAAAATTCCTATGCTATTTTGAAGATGACAAAGACAATCAAATGCTATTATGTGTATTAGTCGAATAGTGACTGGTGTTATATATACAAACCAATATGCAGATAATGTTATAAACAACACTAGCACTGTCAAGATTGCTCTACCAATATATGAGGTGAACAAGGTATTGGGCGTTGAAGATGTCCACAAGCTAGAAGGATCTCCAAAGAAGGTGAATATCTTGAAGGACCTTGATGAATATCTTGAAGGACCTTGATGCAGTGTCAACAAGCCGAGAAGAACGGGGATGTTATTGAAGGTTTGGAGGTATAAAGATTGGGTTAAAAGTTGGATGGACCTTGATGATGTTGAACAAGCCTAAAATGAGGATGTTTGTTAAAGCTTGGAAGGACAATGAAGATGAACAAATTGGTAGAGTCAAAATTATTAATATGCTTGGAAGGACCCAAAAGATCACCATCGTTATGGAGTTTAGCAAATTATTATCGGAGCAACAAATTGTTGGCAAAGACTAGCTGCCTTATATAGATGAGGTGCAAGATTGTGACCATATGAGTGATCCTAAGCAAAGGACAAACTCAAGTGCCACAATTTAGCATAAGAGAATACATAATTGCCAATACTTCCAAAAGACACACTTAAATAGCATTTTTTTTTTTTTTTGGAAAAATGGACAATTAAGTGTTAACTCTAGCGAGCTTGCCGGAAATCTAACGTGGAGTTATTTTATTAATAAAACTAGTCTATGTGACTTGCCAAAATATCCACTCAGTAATCCTTGTTTAAAATGATGTTGTCCTCCATACTCACTTAAGTGCCAATCGTGGTTAAAAAATGATCATTTAAGTGTCAAGCTATATATAATTGATTACTTAAGTGCACCTCATGGTTAAAAGTGAAGATTTAAATGCCAAGTTTTGTAAAAAGTGATCACTTAAGTGCCAAAAAGACGTCATTTAGTGTTGTTCACGTAGTTTATGTGGATAGTGCCATGTCATTCGCCTTGTATACATGGATAAATTTTCACATCATTTGAAATTTCGCCAAAAAAAACCATGTTAGTTGTTGGGTCGGAAATCCTCATTGTTGGCACTTAAGTGTACCTTTTGGTGGTTATGGTAGTTTTAGCACTTATGTGGCCCTCCATGCTAAGTTGTGACACTAGTGGTGTTTTTCTGCCCGATGATCCTTTTGAGTTCAGTGAAGATGAGGAACCAGCATGTGTACATAGTGTCCTTAGAGATATTTGGAAACTGACTCATTCAAACCAGTGAAGATGAGAAATCAACGGGAATGTTAATATCCTAAGAGATCTTTGGAAATTCATATGGTTATTCAGCAAAGATGAGGAATCAACATGAATGTTGATATCTTTTGAAGTTTGCTAAAGAAGCTAAGAGGAACATTGAATGATTGATTGCAAGTCATTTCACATGATTTGTCAATGAACAGCATCAACAAATTAAAAAAGATCTGCCTATCTTGATTATGGATAAGAGATCATGAGGATAATTGATCTTGAAAGGTGCTAATCACTTGACCACATGTTAAGAACATTAATTAAGATGAAAGTAGCCATTGCAATTACCAAAGTTGATCAGGAGCAGTTTTTGCATTAATGAGCAAGTTTGACAAAAGTATAGTGACATTGTTTTGGAATCAGCCATTATTAGAGAGTTGTTCCGATGATCTTTAGTAATAATCTGTTGTTGGCAGTGGCTAAAACCAATGATTATTTGAGGATTTCGATAGGCAACAATCATCTGAGGATGGATAGCCATATGTTGAATCCAAGAGAAGTAGTTGAGTTGAGTAGAACTGAATAAGATGAGTCATGTGCTTTGGATCATCTTCTTTGCTCTATTTTTGTTGTTGGCTGTTATTTGTTACTAACGTCAATGTCTAGGTGATACTAATGTTTGTAATCAGTGACAAGAGCAATAATACAAGAGTGATAACAGTACAATAGTCTTAGTAGTGTGATCTACTTGGAAAGGCAGTATTTGCTAATTGTAACTTGTCTTGAAGATTATAAGTGGACTCCAGCCTTATTGCGACTTTTAGTATTGAGAGTGGATGTAATCTTGGAGATAAAGTCCAACCACTATATTTCAACTTGGGAATATTCTATTTCTTCATTATTAGCATTACCTAATCTTTATCATCACTATTTGTTAGATAACAACATGTGCACTGATTTCTACAATATATTTATGACGATGTTTGAAGTTGAAATTGTTATATTTCACAAAAGTTTTTCATGGTTCTCAAATAACCGATTCTCCTTTGAATTGCTACTTACTCTTATCCATTTAAGTGTCATCTATTCTTTTACTTCAATAGCAAGTGATATTTGAAACACGTGTTTGACCTGATTTTCGTAGTAGTTTTTGATTTCCACAAGATCGTTAGAGTTTATTGAAACGATCGATTCACTCCCTCTAGTTGCATTGTTAGCCCCAACAAAAAGGTGATTGGCATTTTGTAATAAGTTTCTTCTACAAGAGATCTTATATTTCCTCTTGACAAAATTGTAAGACTTTTTGGTTCATTTGGGTAGGTCTAGCCTCGGTGGGGATTTGTTTTTCTTAAAAGTCTGTTTCGTGGGGTAATTCAACTATGTGTTTTTGTCTTTCCAAAATGCAATGGGTAGAAAAGAACATATAGTCAATGACCCACCTTTAACTTCTGGCTAAATACACGTGGAAGGACTCTTTATGGACCCATTTACACACAGGACCGGAACCTAAAGAACCGAAACCGGACTTTGATGATCCCTCTCCAGTGAACCGATGAATTTACTCGGAGAATAACGTAAAGGGCTACTAAGTTCTCCGAATTCGTCCCTTCTGTCTCGCCATAATTGCCCTAATTCTTCTCATCCGCTAGAGAAGCTGGAGTTCGAAGCTTGCCTGACGTTGGGCGATGAGAAGAGACACCATAGGCCATTGACTATCTTTTGCGACAAGCAAGAAGACAAAGATGTCGCCGATGAGGTGGCCTGCGATCATCTGGAGTTTAATTCGAGATCGTATGAGACGTGTGCATTGCTCTGGTGGGCAGAGCACACGCTGCTCGGTGGACTCACTTGCTAAGCTATCGTCGGCTAGCCATTGAACTCTCAAGCTCAATTTCAGCTCTTAGTGTTTCAGAGCAAAAATCAACTTCGATGTTGAGCTTCATGTTCTAATTATTTATTAAAAATAAGAGCTAGCTGAGTCTTGTCAAATCAAATTGCATCAACAAATCTCAGTTTCAGCTCCCAGAATGTCCCAAGTGATCACTGCGGCCGGAGTATGTCCCCTCATAATTGCTTAAAAAAAATTAAAAATGTAAATATTAGTCATTATTAATTTAAAAAAGAAGATAAAAAGGGAAAAGCAAGACCGGGCCAAGTGCAGGCTGGCCCAACGTCTCTCTTTTGTTCCTCCTTTTCTTTTTCTTTGCGTGGGCCGGTCTAGCCCATTTCCCTTTCTCTTCCGAGCCCAGCCCTCTCCTCCTCTTTCCCTATTTTCCTCACACCTTTTGGTATAGTGAAGGTCGCTAATACTAGAGTTGAGCAAAGGAACTACCCAAATCCCAGACCAAACCGACCAGTGTGGTTCCCTGTTCAAAAGATAGAACCAACCACCCCCAAACCAAACCGACCAATATGGTTCCCTGTTCAAAAGATAGAACCAACCACCCGGATTAGACCAACTTCTCATTTTTTTTAAACTTTAATTTACTCCCTCAAAACATATTTTAATTTTGATTATATTTTATGGTTAAAGCACCCTTTGAAAGCCCTTCTCAATGCTGTTATAAATCCAATACAGCAAAGGACATTGGCCAAGAGACTAAAAAAATGGCCTACTTGTCCGTCACTATTTATAAAGACCAACAGCTTGTTAGTCTCTGCTACATGCTCGATATGGGACTAAGCCTCTCCCTTCCTCCCTCCTTCCCTCTCTCTCTCCCCCTATCTCTCGTTGCCTCTCACGCAAGTGACTGCAAGTCACCAAGAGTCCCACATTGAATGATTACTCAAAGTGCATTTGAGAGATTGCTTATAAAAACTAAGCCAATCAGCCTCAATAAGTGTACCGTTTTTGGGCTTTTGGTTAAAGCCTAGTGAAAGTCTTGATGGAGAAGAAGATATTGCTCTCTCAAGTCTAATTTGAATATTTTTAGCATGAGTGGTTCATTTCATTGGATTGCTTGGTAACTAGATTGGATTGATCCCTCTAGTCTATCTTCAGTTCTAGCCTTCTTTGGTTCGGTCCTTGGTTTTGGTAATGACAAACCGATCCTTTCGGTCTAGGTTGGGTCCTTGGTTCCGGAAATGACGAACCGATCCTTTCGGTCCAGCTCCCAATTCTAGGGTGGAAATCAAACTGACTAGTATGAGGAGTGTCCAATTGGAGTTGGTGGTTGGGGCAATTTGATAATGATCAAGTGACATTGCTTCTTCAGTCCAAATCAAGGAATCTCTTAGATATGATGCAAAATGGATATTGTTCTATTGTTGATCAGAGATTTCTCTATGAAAAATACAAATTGGAGTTTGAAGAAGGGGAAGGAGGAGTCCTCGACCCGCAATAGATAGAGGACTTATTCAATCTCATAGTCCTAGAATATGGCGCCCTTGGCGCTTTCTATTTGATTGTATTGAAATGCCTAACTCATTGGGATTTCCCTACTGGGTCAAGTCATTTTGGGATAAGTCGATCATTTGATTAAAAAGAGGAGCTTTAAGAGAATGATTCGGAGTTTTTGCAGACTAGAACCATGGAGGTGTTTTTGGGGTTTGGACATTGAGAGAATTTGGTAGGGAGAACAAGAGTTCCTCAGAGGTGGTTTTGGGGTTTAGAGATAGAGAGAATTCGGTAGAGAGAAAAAGAGTTCCTCAGTCGCTCCCTCGGCGACACCTGAGTCTCGTTTGATGACCCTTGGCCGTTATCCTCGTCATCCTGACCTTGCCTTGGCCGTTATCCTCATCATCCCGAACTCGCTTTCCTAGTATGTGCATCTCCGGTGAGTGTCTTTTTGGTCCGAACTTCATCACAAGGCGGTCAGCCATAGCTTGGCTCGTCTCAAGCTCACCCTATAACCGCCATCTCCGAGCGGGTTAGGGGTCTCTGCTATTAAATGCTCGTTCCTACATACCTCTTTGGCCCCATTCGGTTCTCATTGAAGTCAAAGCCTAGATGTAGCTCTCTATGTTAACATGAGTTTTGGGCTGGGATGAGATGTTTCGCTCACTGATCTCGTCTTGGTTTGATGCTTTGTCAGAGTCAACCCTTGAATCTCGTCCTTAGATGGCTTCGTTTGTTCCTAGCGGGTCGCACATAACTTGTTTGACAAAATGCTCATGAAAACTGTACAAGTTAAGTTAGTTTCGTTTCCTTTTGTCATCCGAGAGCATTTATCGATCTTCAAGTCATTCCCACGATCAAAAGCTTTTCTACACCACCATTTTGTTTACTTTGTCTTGCGGTTCTTGCGTTGTGGCTGCGAATGGCAGTCTTGTGGTGATGGTGTGCCAATGGTGATGGTGAAATTATTCATTGATGGTGGAAGATTTGGTGTTTAAAAAATGCTTGGTGATGAAATATATTAATAGTCAAACTTGGCGGCCTGAGTTTAAATTTTTCTGGCGGTGCAAGCCCTCTCGACTGTCCCATCTCTTTATTGCGGATGATGTTCTTCTCTTCTCAGAGGCGAATATGCCATCCCTGACCCTGCTAAAGGACGGCATTTCTCGGTTCTCTCAATGGAGTGGCCTAGTCCCGAATCTTCACAAGAGTGAGATTTTCTTCTCTGGCATCCCAGCGGATGCTCGGACCAGCATCAAGAATTTCTTTGGGTTCCAAGAAGGATCCCTTCCCTTTCGATATTTGGGAGTGTCTGTTATTGCTTCAAGATTATGTAAGGCCAACTGTGTAGCGCTGATTTTTTTCAATCACATTGAGGGTGCAATCATGGAACCAGTGGTTCCTCTCTTTTGCAGGTCGCCTTCAACTGATCGAGTCAATTTTACACTCAATCCAATTTTTCTAGGTGAATGTTTTTATTTTACCTAGATCTGTCCTGGATGCTATAGAACAAGTCCTTAGGCAATTCCTTTGGAAAGGAACGAAACTTGGATCAAGATGTGCGAAAGTTGCCTGGATTGATGTCCTTCTCTTTACCCGCCTCGGCATCCTCTATCCATTCCATTTTAGCTTCTTGGCAGGAGCCTTCTCCTTTGCTAAGCCAAGAGGCAGATTGTTTTAGGTGGATCAGACATTCCTTGAAAGTTTTTTCAACCGCCTATGCTTGGGATATTATCCAGCCAAGAGGTTGTGTAGTGCCTTGGGCATCCTTCATTTGGAACTGCTCTTTGATCCCTCGATTCCAATTCCATCTGTGGCTAATTACTAGAAATAGACTGCCTACCTAGATCTTCCTTCTAACCTATGGCAGAATTTCGGTTGCTAGATGTGTCTTTTGTAATTGTCGGCCTAATTCTGTCGACCACCTCTTTTTTGGGTGTCCAATTATGGGTAACCTAGCTATTTAGGCCTCATTTGGTTCGGCATTTGAAATGGGCTTTGGGACTTTAAAGTCCCTTGGCAAAATGCAAACATGTTTGGTTCTCGCTTTTGTCCAACTTTGGGAAAATACAATTGCATCTCCAAGGGACTCTAAAGGCCTTTAGTCCAAAGTAAGTCATGAGGTACTTTGGGAAGTTGCATTTTCAGAATACAAATAGCATTGGTTACTGTTCATCTTCTCCAACGACCGCTGCATAGAAAAGCTAATCAAAGGCCGACGATCGCTAGCCAAGGGGTGGCACGTATCAGCGACTGCCACCCGAGGGTCATCCGACCTCGGCTACTATTGCCAGACCTCAGGTGATGCTTGGATCGCGTGACTCAAGTTATTGATGGCCGCTTGGGTCGTGCAACCCCAGGCAACAGTCGCTGGGGTCGATCTACCCCAGGTGACGACTGCCTATGGTCGCATGTTGCCTGAATTGGGCGACCCCAGGCAACCATCACCTGAGGTCACGCGACCCTAGGCAATCAACACATTGGGTCATGCACCTGAGGTGGGCAACCTCAAGCGACGACAGATGGGGACTAGATCCGGTGGTCTGGCAACCATACTTCATTAAAAAAAAATTCAATTTTTTTTTGTTTTTTAATTTAACAAAAGTCCCTTACAAATGTAATTTTTACCAAACAATATATTGCCCAAAGTCGTTTCACAATGCACTTTAAAACTACAATTTACCAAATGCTATTTGCATTTTCACAAACCCCTTTAGCTCAAAGGTATTTGCATTTTCCCAATGACATTTGCCCAAAGTCGAACCAAGCGGGCACTTATTGGGCTACTAGATGCAACTTGCTTTAGCGCAACAACTCTTGGTCGAAAAACCTTCTTTGGGCCATTAATTATTTTTCGGGAGCTTCCTTCCACCATTCTCTTGCCTGGTACGCTTTTGGTGCTCTTTGCAATATTATTTGGAAGGAAAGGAATAACATCCTCTTCCATGATTACAAACCTTCTTTGTTGACTCTCAAAAGATGCCTAGACAAGGTTGTTAAAGACAAAGCCTTGACGTTCCATCAAGTTCCGAACAACCCTTGCAATAGGAGGATGCAACAATGCTGGAATTACAGTCATTCCATCTTTTCGGCTTAAGCTATTTTGCCTTGGGTTCTCCTTTCATCTAAGGTGTCAAATTCCTAGGAACTCACTTGAGGGTTGCTGGTGTCTTCGGATTGGATCCAGGTCAAAGAGTTCAACGGCATTGGAGGCTACACTCGAGCATTCGGAGGCTGCTGATGAGGGGCTGCTTGGCTGGCTTCCTTATCATGGTTCCTCTAGTTGTTGATGTTTGGGCTGCTGTTTTCGCCGTTTGCCTGTTTGGTTGCCGCTCGTTGGCTTTTTTTGTTTCTCTTGTTCTCGACACCCTTCCACTCGGTTTGACATGTTCGTCATTTTGAGTGTAATTTTTGATGCCGAAATCTTTTTTATGTATAGTTTTGGTTCGAAAGTCAATATATTACTTACCTTACCAAAAAAAAAAAAAGGCATTGTTGTTAAACTTGCTTTATTCTGAAATTGTTCTGGGATAATGGAGCTGCTGGGTGGCTGTGGTTATTCGGAAAAGACGACTGTCTGGCGTGCAGAGGAGGAAAAGAAAGTTGGCGTGAGTTCGTGTTTCTCTTCTTGAAGTTGAGCTGGGCTTGATCTAGTCTAGGTATTTTTTTTTTCTTTTTTTAAGTTGGGCCGGGGATAGCTTTGAAAGAATGGTTTTTTTTTTTTTAGTAAGGACTTGGTTTATTTTAGTGAAATGGGCTAGAGAATTTCAGAGGGCTTGATGCAAGAGGCCCTAATTGAGTCCACGGGGCCAGATTCGTAAGACCAGTCGCAGCCCGCGTCCCTAATTCCGGAATTAAAAACTTTTTTATAAAATTTTTTAAATAAAAATTCGAAAATATTTAAAAAAAATTAAAAAATCAGAAAATGCTTGGAAATAGGTCTTCATTAAATTTTTAAGTTTTAGCATTAGATGTGACTTGGTTTCACTTGATTAGTATACATTTAGCTTAGGGCCCGTTTGGTTCGGCTTTTGGGGAATGCATTTTCTGCATACCTTTGGGTAAATGGGGTTTTTCGAAATGCAAATGTCGTTTGGTAAAATTTGCATTGAGAAACAACTTTGGCCAAAATACTGTTTGGTAAAATTTACATTTGTAATTAACTTTTATTAAATTAAAAAAGCAAAAATATGTTTATATTTTTTATATAAACATATAAACATAAAAAATATATAAAATATATATAAATATATATATATATATATAGATATGTTTATATAAATATATATTTATATAAAAGCAATCGGAGAAAAAATAGATATGTTTATATTTATAAATATATATTTATTTATTAAAAATAAAATATATTTATATAAAAAATGGATATGTTTATATCTATATAAAATATATAAAAATATATATAAATATATAAATATATATTTATTAAACATAAAATAAAAAAAAATAGATATGTTTATATTTTTTATATACAAAATAAACATAAAATATATGTTTATATATTTATACCGGACCACCGAATTCGGCTGCCGAACCGCATGAATAAAAATATATGTATATTTAATTTATATAAACATATTTTTATATAAAAATATAAAAATATAAACATAAAATATATATAAAATATAGATATGTTTATATTTATAAATTTATATTTATTTATTAAACATAAAATATGGATATGTTTATATCTATATAAAATATATATAAACGTAAAATATAAAAAATAGATATGTTTATATATTTATATAAAATATAAATATATATATTTTTATATAAAAATATAAACATATTTATTTTTATATTTATTTTTATCCTAGCGGCCTATTGACTTCTCGACCGGAGAGATGAACAAAACTGGAAGTTGCATTTCGAAGATGCAACTTACCAAAGTACCTCAAGAGCTGCATTGGGCTAAAGGCCCTTAGAGCCACTTGAAAATGCAATTGCATCTCGCCAAAGTCGTGCAAAAAAACGAACCAAACAACTTTGCATTTGGCCAAGGGACTTTAGAGCCCAAATGAGCATTCCAAATCTTTGAACCAAACAGGGGCCTTAGTCCAAGTAGAGCATCCTTTTAAAAGAAATTGAATATGACTTGGTTTTAGCTCGTGGAGGGATCATGTCCCGGAGCTTATAACATGGCCATATATATTCTTTGCCCACCTTATATCAGGTTTTCTTTTGCACATCTACCTTAAAGTCATTTCGATACTTGAGTGTTTACTTATCGCACCGTTTTTCAATAAAATTGGTTGTTTATCGCTTTCCTAGATTGAACTAGGATTAGTTTAAGCTTTGATGAAAACAAACCCTACAAAAACGTTCGCATGATCATTTAGCAACTTTGATACCTTTAGTACTATAAATGGCAATCAAGACTATGTGACTACTTAAGTAACAACTTTCCAACTTAGAGGTACCGAAATGATGCTAAAAGACATTAGCGTAATCAAGTTTTCCACTCTAGAATTTCTAGTTGCATAGGAATCGTAACAACAATCCCGTGTCTCAATTGGTTTCTGGCTAACCCCAATAAGTTAGTGGCAAATCCTAGAAATATTTAGATTATTAAAAACTTAAAAAATAAAATCCAACGTTGTGCAAAGTATAGGTTTGGAAGAACCCGAGTCTATTCAAGGGACATTGGCCCAAATTAGGCAATACCTCTAAACTTATATATTTCTTTTCCCCTCTGGCTGGAAGAAGTAGGTCACGATAGTACTTAAAAATTCCTCCTTATGTAAAAAAAGAATTGCACAAATGGACATAGTGAAATTACTAAAAAGGTCATAAATCTATTATACTCATGCCAATTCAATCCTAAATTTTTAATATTGTCAATTTAATCTTAAACTTTTTGTTGATATACCAATATAGTCCTAAACCATTTAATTGTACTAATTTAGTCTTAAACCTTTTAACGATTTGCCAATTTAGCCTTTCAATTGAAAATTTTAGGATTAAATTAGTTATATCGAAAGGTCTATAACTGAATTAGCATTTGTACAATAAATTTATGACTTTTTTCGTAATTAAACGTACATTATTAACAGCAACGGTTTGATTATATGTCGTGTCGAATTTAGCAATACTTTTTTATTATCAAGCTTGCCGCTTAATTTGTGGGTAGTGATGATACTGATTGCTTCGTAGCAATGATTCTCAGTCTACATACATCGGTCATCATTACAATCATGTTTAAGCCCGAAACAATAATTGTAAGAAATGTTAATTTGTTTTATAGAGATGTTAGTTTTAATTCAACATGAATGATCTACCTAAATGTCTTTCTGCTGGTGATCTAAGATTCGTGTACGTAATTAGTAACTTATTCACGTTTCACACTCCCCCTGAGTTTCCGTCTTTGGATACAACATCCAATAATGATTGGCTTTCTCCGTTTTATTTCTTGTCGTGTGGATTCCTATATCCCCTTACATATCCTTTCACACCATCTTAATAAAGCCGGTGTACGTGGATATAATCCTGGAATAATCACCAATTCAATTTGAAGTATGAATGGTGACAAGGCAACTGCGAAGATATGCACTGAAAAGCAGAGGAGAAAAATCAACTATTGGGTCCCCCTTTATTTTGTTTTTCATTTTTGCTGATGGTCTGCCCATTTTCTTTTTTCTTTTCTTTCTCTGTAATTTTATCTAAGCGTGTCGTCTTCGTGTCCCTTTCACCTTTTTTTTCTTAGCCGTGTTGATAGGGTCTTTGACTCTTTCGGTTAAGTGAGCGTGAACGTGGGGGCATGGACCTTAATCGACAACGGCTGCGTATGCCTCACGAGAAAGCCTATTGAGACAATAGTTAGTGGTGAGATAAGAAATTTACAAAAGCAAGAAAGAAAGGCGAAGGAAATGCTTTCTCGTGTGAAACCAAGTAAGGGGAATCGTTTCCCACCTTTCCTCGTCGGGTCCACATACGAAAGGGATGTTCCTCTCTTCTTTTTCTCCATTTGATGTGCCACGACTATAAGTGTAGGCAGCACTCAGGAATCATTTTCTTCACTCAAGATCCATTTCGTCATTGTTTCTTAGTTGTTGCCTTCATCTTATTTAGACTCGCCACTGTCGAATTCTGTCCTTCAACATCACCACTACTTCTGGTAATTTCGCTCCAGTTATTCGCCATGCTTGCATCGGTTTATTGTTTTATCAAGTTTAAGATCAGATCTTTATTGTAATCAGTGATTGATTCTCGCTACCTGTAAAGTAGTTTAACGCCTTAAATCTTGATTTACATTGGGTGGGATTAGTTGATTTCATTCTGCTCGATTCTTGTTTATAGTTGGGGTTATATAAGCAATTCAAGAAAAAGGAATTATCACGACAAAAGTACCTGGCCTTAAAACTTAAGCACACGAGAGAGAAAAATAGAAGAGGCCAAAATAACATTTGATTTTGATGCACACATTCTTTTGTACGCCAGCTACAACATTTATATTCATCACATATTCATCCGCAACTACTTGATAACTTTGACTGTGTCTCCCTATGTTTGGAATTGGTTGCTTTGGAGTGAAAAGGAGAGCTTTTGCTTTCCTTTTCACTCTAGTAAAAATAATGGATCTGATTTATCCCGTCTATTTGTGCACTTTCACATGCTTTGTTTCCTTCAAATTTTCGCAGCTTCAACTACACTTTCAAATCTTCTTTAATATTTCGTGAGCTAATTTGAGCTACGTCAAAGCTGCTGACTCTATATGTTAATGCGTTATCGAGTCTATCAGAGTCTGGCATTGCTCCAGAGGAATTCGCACAGGGACACTTCTTCTTCAGAAGAGGATGAAATAGTCGGGGATTCACAAATGATTGGTTTACTTTTCTACCGTTGGTAATTAAGTGATACTTGATTTCAATCGTCAATGCATTATAATTTTTTAAACCTTTTTTCCCTTCTTTTTTTTTTTGCAATTAATAGCTTTAACCGAAATATAACCAATTTTCTATCATAGTACTAACCCACCGGCCACCTTTTAGCGGCCATCGGTAGATTTTTACTTTTTTGGGGGGTCTAATCTATCAGTAGATTTCACTCCACTAAAAATGGCTACAATTCATTTTATTGAACACCCTTGATTGCGAAACTTCCACGTTATATTCAGTGGTAAATTTCTGGAATTTGTCGATCATACATAAATGAGCCTAAAGAGAGAAAGCTAAGATAGCCGCCAAAAAGTAATTTTGTATAAAGACAATCTTTCATGGCATAACAAACTAATAGGGAATATAAGACAAATGTTAACCGCTAATGGAAAACTCTACATAGTTAAGATTGACACTCATTATCTCCCTCGAAGATTTCCACGCAGATCTGCCTGGGCAGCAACACAAGAAAAGTGACTTGTGAACCATAACCTGTAATTGAGCATTCTTCTCAATTTCCTTCCTACTGGTTTTAGACGAATCAAACTTTCGTTGCTATAGTGTCTTAGACTCTGCCATGAAAAAGCATGTGCATTTGTTGATGGGGTTTCATTATAATTACTTAAGAGTAAATCTCTACATTTGAATCTGATAGAAATCAGCCACACCGTACTTTGTTATAGTAACTTTGAACTTATCTCTACTTTTGCTTCGAATAGAAATTGGCCTCATCATCCTGCATGTGGTCATCATTTTTTCGGGTAGCATTTCAAATCCTTGTTGCACAGACAAATTGCACCAACCTTTGTGGTTGAACTTTGCATTGACAGTAATTGGTACTAGTTTTCTGTCTTTTGTACTAAATGCAGCCTTATAAGGAGATCGTGTACAGAGACCAAATAAACATGTCGAACGCCTCTTCTAATAATCAGGAACTAGAGAAATTATTAGGATATGATTACGAAGTATTTTTGAGCTTCAGAGGACCAGATACCCGTAATGATATTACTGATTACCTTCACACCAGCATGATTGATGCTGGAATTCGGGCATATATAGATGATGAAGAGCTCCGCATTGGTGAAGAGATCAGTGACCAGCTTCTCCAAGCGATTGAGCAGTCAAAGATCTCGATACCAATCTTTTCCAAAGGATATGCAGACAGTACATGGTGCCTTAGGGAGTTGGTCAAGATGGTGGAGAGCAAGAACACAAGGAGACATAAGATCATGCCCATTTTCTACAATGTTGCACCATCCGAGGTAAAATACCAGACTGATCACTACGGCAATGCCATTGTTTCTTATGCAAACAAGAAGCGGTTCGATGATGATACTATCGACAATTGGAAGGCTGCTCTCAATGAGGTTGGAGCACTAAAGGGATGGGACTTCCAAAGCATGCCAAACAGGTATTTGATTATATCATGGACGGTCTACTTGTTCTAGATGCATTATTTTTTCAGCTAAACTTAATGTCTTGATGCTTTTTCCTCCAATATTTTCAGAGGTAAAGGTGAATTTGTGAAAGAAGTTGTCAATAATGTTTTGATTGAGTTGAAAACTGCCTACTTGGAAGTATCTGATTGCTTAGTCGAAGTAAACAATCATGTGGATGAAATCATGAGGATGATATGTACACACAATCATGAAACAAAGATCGTCGGAATCCACGGTATTGGTGGCATGGGAAAGACGACTCTTGCCCAAATAGTGTACAATCAACTTTCTGATGATTTTTCTAATTGTTGCTTCCTTTCTAACATTCGAGAAACAGAGATTACACGCTTACAAAATCAACTCATATCGAACATCCTGAAGAAAAGATGGCCTGATATCAACAATATCATGGAAGGAAAAAAGGTGATTAAGGAAAGGTTATGCTCTAAAATAGTGCTTCTTCTGCTTGATGATGTTGACGAAGCAAGTCAACTCGATGCGCTCGTGCAAAAGAGTGAGTGGTTTGGCAAGGGGAGCAAGATTATCATTACAACTAGAGATCGAGGAATTCTCAATGTGCCCACACTTGTTGATTGGACTTACGAACTTACTGGCATGGATTTTGATCATTCTCTTCAACTTTTTAGTAAACATGCCTTTAGAAGAGATTATCCCTTAGAGCAGTACATCTTTCACTCTAATAGAGCAGTAAATATGTGTGGTGGTCTTCCTTTAGCTCTTGAGGTTATGGGTTCTCTTTTATCTGGAAAAAGCATAGAGGAGTGGGATGCCACATTAAAGGAGTTAGAAGAATTTCCTCATCATAATGTTCAAAAGAAGTTGATGATCAGCATTAAGGCTTTAAATGAAGACCAAAGAAAGATATTTTTTGACGTTGCTTGTTTTTTCATTGGGATTGATAAAAGAATTGTGATTTACATGTGGGAAAACTGTAAGTTTCTTCCTCAACAATCTCTTAACACCCTCCAACAAAGATCTTTGATAAAGATTAGAGAAGATAGTCGACTGTGGATGCATGATTGGTTAAGAGATATTGGAAGAAATCTTATACAACAAAGAAGTGGTTGGCAACCAGAGAAGCAACGATGGGTGTGGACTCATGCACAAGCATTGGAAATTATGGAGAAAATGCAGGTAAAATCATATAGCTTCATTCCTTTTTAATGAGATTGGTCATAGGACATTCAGTTTGATTTTGTTTATATCAGAGTTGATTTATTTCTTGTGCATGGTTTATCAGTTGTTTTTAACAATAGGAGAAAAGATATAATTGCTTTCCCCTTGAAGAAGATCAACACGGTAAATCGTATTCTAACTTTCATTTTCTATTTCTATTTTGGCAGATGGGAGGAGTTCATGGAATTGGAAGTATCGAAGCAATATGTCTCAAGCTTGATGAAATATCTCAATACTCCTTGATAAAAGAATGCCTAGCAAGTCTTTCAAATCTAAGGTTCCTTCAAGTGGATAGCAAAGACTTTGATGATATCACAAAGTCTGTCCTTACTCAAGTGAGTGGTTTTCTAAGTTACCAGTGCTCAAATTTTGTTCAAACCACATTTAGCAGGCTTATCCTTCCGGAGTTGAGGTGGCTTTCATGGAGATACTTTCCTCTGGCTTTTAAGCTGACCAATTTCTCCATGAGGAGGCTACTAATCCTTGATCTGTCAATGAGTAGAGTCACTGAAAAATGGGATGGATGGAGCCACATCAAGGTATGATTTTAGATAAAATCCACGTGAATTCTTTTTTCATGTATAATCTTAATTTATTTTAAAGACCGACATGCTGTCTTCTTTTCAGTTGGCTAAGAATTTGAAGGTCCTAAATCTGACTGGATGCATGAAGTTGCGTAAAACCCCAAACTTGTCTTTTCATGTGAATTTAGAGCGACTAATCCTCGAAAGTTGTGAGAATTTGGTTCAAATTCATACATCGATTAGTCAGCTTAAGAAGTTAGTCTTCTTAAACTTGAAGGATTGTAATAATCTTCGAGAGCTACCAAACGAGATGGGGGCACTAGAATCTTTGAGGGAACTTCTTCTTGACTCTACAGCTATAGAAGAGATCCCTGAATGGAGAAGGATGAAAAAACTAGAAATTCTTAGTTTGGACAAGTGTACATTATTGAACAAGTTCAGTTTCGTTGGTTGCGTAGCTGCAGCAACAACCCTCTCATTAGTGGATATCCACTTGACTCAACTACCTAATTCGATTGAAAATTTCAACTCCCTGATTCACTTGAATCTATCAAGTACAAATATGCGGGAGTTACCTGATGTAACTGGGAACATGAAGAATTTGAAAGTTCTAAAGATGAGATGCCCCTTGATAAAATTATCTAGCACCATTGGAATGTTGGAGAAGCTTGAAGAGCTAGAGGCATGGGGTACTTTTAAAGAAATTCCCGATAATATTGGGAATCTACGACTTCTAAAAAATTTGATATTGGGTAGCCCCAGAATTTCGATGGTGCCTCGACTTCCAGAAAGTCTAGTCAATCTATGTTGTAAAACAACCTCAATGGAGACTTTGCCAAACTTCTCAAACCTAATAAATTTGAGAAATCTGAGGTTGACTTTGTTGCTTAATCACAAGGGTCCTTCTAAACTTGAAGCAGCTCCAAGTGCCTGGTGGATTGGAACATTACAGATGCTCGAGTTCTTCAAGTTGTCTTCTCCTTATATTGCCACCCTATCTTCTGACCTCGTTCTCCTTTCTCAACTGAAGAAACTCAAGCTCCAACGTTGTCATTTGCAATGCCTACCTAGGCTTCCAACAAATTTGTCATACTTAAGTATCAAGTCTTGCCGGAGAATGAAAACAACCAATGATCTTTCGAATTTAAAAGCATTATCAGATTTGGTCATTGTTGGTTGTGATGAGCTAACAAAGATTCGGGGCCTCGAAGGTTTGGAGAACCTAAGAACATTAGAGCTTGTGGCACTTCCATCATTGGTGAAGTTGCCTGATCTGACTAACTTGAAAAAGCTCAAGAAAATTCATTTAAATGATTGTCCTAAGCTGTTTGAGATTCTAGGTGGTCCAGAATCGTTGGAGATACTTCACATTGTCAACTGTTCAAATCTGCAAAAGTTTCCTGATTTATCAAGCTTGAAGAATCTCGAAGTTTGGAATCCTGAAACCAAGGAATCAACATCAGATCTTGTTTTCCAAGAATTCGTTAATGTCAACACATGAATGTAGAAAGTTATTCTTTTGTGTTGAAATAGCAGGCGTTCGTTTTTTTTGTTCCTCACTTTCTCCTCTTAAATTACAATGAGAATGAATAAATGTGTAATTTTACTAGCCACGGACTAAATGAGCATGATTTGCCACGGTTTAGTTTGTGAGTGCTTTTGTAGTCATAATAGTAGAGTGAAAAAGACAAGGGAGGGGTGACCAGCCGCTAGCAAACTTATCTGGGTGTTACAATAAGGATATCATACCTGTCACAAAATGTTCGATTTGAATCATAACTACTCTGTACAATCACTTAATCAAAGGTTTGAGGGTGGTGAACCTGCTATCCCAATCAAGAAATCTCTTCATATGAGATATGCCATAATTAGGCAATACAACATGAAAGTACCACAAAAGAAATCATGGAAATACCGTAAAAGTGAACCCAAAGGGAGTTTTGTGGTTATAATATTTCCTTATCATATAACAGAATCTGATCATCCATGCGGCCCCACAGAGAGATAAGTTCATCTTCAGCAAGGTTGACTTTAAGCCCCAAATATGCCTCTAAGCAAGAAAAACTGATCTATACATCACATCGATGATGTCTCAGGTGCATAGGATCATTTTGTTATCAGCAAAAGTTGATAAAATCATTGTAACATGGATTATTTAGAAACACAAACCTGTTCTGAAAGCCAATCTTTGCAGCCTATCTGGATTAGCATGGCATTTGCTTGATACATCCATAACTAGAGTAAAAAGTATGGGGTAAAAGGGGTAGCCTTGTTTGGGTCCCAGAAAAATTGAATAGATCATCTGCGACTCCATTCATCAATTAGGGCAGAGAGGTTGAAACCATTGTCCAATGCAACGTTTACTACCATTTATAACATTTTTCAAGTAGCCGTCTGAGAATTACCTTCAGCAAGTTGTTTTCACCTCATTCATTTACACATTATCACTCTTTCATAGAACATATTTGACGTTCCTATGGATGTCATTAGAAGAGTAGGGGAAGTATGTCCCACCTTGTCATTTGCTAGTCTATATGTTGTCAACCTCAAACAAGAGGGATGTTCTACCACTGTAACGAGAATAATTAAAAAGCACACAAGTTGCAAACTTTTACATATAACACTAGTGACAATTAACAGTTGTGAAGATAGTACCTCTTCGTAAGGCACCTGCTGCTTAGCAAACCCACACTTATAAACACCATTGTGTATGCCGTCATATATCCATCCCCTTTTTCCCTACTCAGATAGATCGATATACTCATCCCTAATAGATGATCCCCCATTCCCTTCCCCTCTCTCTCTCTCTCTCTCTCTCTCTCTCTCTCTCTCTCTCTCTTTCTTATTCCAATATCAGTAAGAGTGGCCCAGTTTCCAGCTACAAGAAAGGAAAAGGCGTTTGTCTCTGCGGTGTGAAAGACCAACACAAGCACACTTCAACAGCAAAAAGAGATCAAATCAAGCCTGCCTTATAGATGATAGAATTATCGCAGAGAGCATGCTGATAGCTCTCACATATATCAAGAATCAGAGACCCCAAGAGACACGGCTACACCACCTAAACTTTGTCACAGTGACTTCAGCACATATACTTACTTTTATTCAATACTAGTTCATTGACTGTAAAACCGCATAGTCCAAAGCCTCATGTCAACTTGACCAACAGACAAATAGCAACAAATTCCCAGGTAAGGAAACTGTTCTGCTCAAAATAGAAAGGTTTTCTCTAAGCGTCTAACACAACCAGTGACTTCTGCATATGTACTTACTTTTATTCAATACTAGTTCATTGACTATGAAACCACATACTCCATAGCCTCATGTCAACTTGATCAACAGAAACAGCAAAATTCCTAGGTGAGGAGCTGTTCGGCTTGATATGTAAAGATTTCCTCCGACTTTCTAGCATGACCAAATCTTAGACGCAAGTCAATTCTTACTTTAATTTCATCTCATGTTTCAATAATATCTTCAATAGAAAGGGTTATTTTTGTCAATAGAAAATCTATATATTTCCCAATCCAAACCAAACGATTCATAGGTGCACCCTGAAAGTTCTGATATTTATTGTTCAATGATGAAGTACAGTATTGTATGTGCTAGTAAATCGAAAAAAAGAGTGCATTGGAGAATCAATCATACCTCATCAAATCTTATGAGTGTGACGAACAACCGGATATCTGTCTCGGTTAGTATATTGCCACAAATAAAGGGCTGATTGCAAAACATTTGTTTACATTTGTCCAGAGCTTTGTATGACTTCTCCCCAGCCTGCAAGAATGGATTGGAATCAACTAGAACGTTTCTTCCTTCTTCTTCTTCTTTTTTCATAAAGAAGTAAACCTTCACACGAGTGCACCAAGGAGGTGCAGCCCATATATAGAACTTGGTTTAAGATTGCGCTCTTCAGATATTTTATCTTTTGGTTAGGAAACAGATTACAAGGAAAAAGGTGCAAAAAGTCCAATAAAGAAAGTGTATTAAGTTAAGAGACAGTAAAGACCCAAGGAATCCAATTTCCCTGAATTCGGATCAATTTTCCATCAGAATGAATTATTTGAGGAGCTTTACCTGTCTTGGAAAGAAAGAAGAAAAATTATCTTCACAAAAACTCTACAGATTCTCGAATGATGTTTCTTTTGTAATGATTTTTTTTTTTTTGGGTCAAATTTTGTAATGATTAGGATGCTTGATTTTTAATTGAACTTTTGGTTTAGTTGTCGCACTACCCAAGACCTTTTCAATGCTTGAGAGGTGTTAGAATCCTCTCTCGCAAGAGATTGTTTTAAGTTTACCAGCCTTGGTGCTCGATCAATTAAGCATTAAGAATCTGATCATCCATGCGGTCCCTCATAGAGATAAGTTCATCTTCAGCAAGGTTGACTTTAAGCCCCAAATATGCCTCTGAGCAAGAAAAACTGATCTATACAACACATCGATGATGTCTCAGGTGCTTAGGATCATTTTGTTATCAGCAAAAGTTGATAAGATCACTGTAACATGGAATAATTAGATAAACAAATCCATTCCAACAACCAATCTTTGTAGCCTACCCGGATTAGCATGGCATTTTGCTCAATATATCCATAACTAGAGTATAAAGTATGGGGTAAAAGGGGTAGCCTCATTTGGGTCCCAGAAAAATTGAACAGACCATCTGCGACTCCATTCATCAATTAGGGCAGATAGGAATCATAGGATGAAGCAACTGTCTGATGCAACGTTTACCACCATTTATAACATTTTTCAAGTAGCTGTCTGAGGATTACCTTCAGCAAGTTGTTTTGCACCTCATTCATTTCCACATTATCACTCTGTCACAGAACATATACAAAATTCCTATGGATGTCATCAGAAGAGGAGGGGATGTATGTCCATGATGTCATTTGCTAGGCTATATATTGTCTACGTCCACGATGTCATTTGCTAGTCTATATGTTGTCTACGTCAAAGAAGAGGGATGTTCTACCACTGTAATGAGAACAATTTAACAGCATAAGAGCTGCTATTTTTTACATATAACATTAGTGACAATTCACAGTAGTGATGATAGTACCTCTTCATAAGGCGCCTTCTGCTCAGCAAACCCACACTTATAAACATCACTGTTTATGCCGTTGTATATCCATCCATTAACTTCGTCTATCTGGGCTCGCAAGTGAGGAGGATAATGGTCAAGATAGGGAATCTAAGCTAAACCATTGAACTCAGAATTAAGCATGCGAATGATCTCTGAGCTCTCACTGTTCACGATTGTCTTCAGCTTCTTATCCCATAGAACCTATCATAATGCGCAATACGTCTGTTGAGAGCTTTGGCAACTTGCAATCTTAAAACACATATAGCACTAACGGAAATAGAACAACACTTCACAGAAATGTCACATACAGGAACTGAATATTTTCCGGAGTGGATTGGACTTGCTATGTCATAAAGTCCCTCACACCTCCTGCTCCATTTATAGGGTCAGGCTCTGCTTCAGGTTCTCCAGCACTGGAAGCAGGGAAAACCCATCCGATAATTGTGTCACCATCTTTTGTTCTCCCCCACTTCGATTTGACTACCTGACATGAAATAAGTTAACTAAAAACAGATCAAATAAAATAGCATGAGATAAATAAAAACACTTTTACTATGCCCATTACTATATGGCCAATGATCTTGTCAAGTCCTTTAATCTTCAAGTATGCAAGGCACCTGCATGCCCAGGAACAAGCAAACGACAAATAAAGATGGTATCTTCCACATTCGGCAGGGAAAGGAGAATTTGGATCCCTGGAAATAAAATTACAGAATCCAGAAGGGGTTCTAACAAAAGCACCAGATTCAGAGACCTATTCGATTGAGGAATGAGCATTCTTATTGAAAGCTGAAGAAGAAATCAGAAGGGGGACATTAGTTGCTTCCATCATTTTACAATTAAGTCAAGGCATTATCATGCAATATTATCATACTCAGATTCAAACAGCAGATCAAGTGCGTACCACAGGAAAGAAAGAAAGATCAGTTAAAATTTTTATAAGTGGAGGACTAACACAACATGATGGAAGGATCCCACTGCTTAAGTTGAACCTTATTGACTCGGAGGAAAAGAAAAACATTAAGAGGACGAAAATGCAAAACACAACATAAGTTAAAGGACACCAACAGATGTTAACCAACTGAAGAAAATCTAACAAGGAAAGGCCCCATGATTCATGCAGCAGAACACCTTCACTTTATAGAGAAGTAGCAGGGTTAGTAATATGGTTCTTCGTGAGATCAAATCGACCTTGGATACTTAGATGAAAGTGACCAATAGTTTCACATCGGCATCATCATATCCCAAATGTGCCAATGAGTATTTATTTACTGAGGGCTGCCTTCTACAGCCTAAGTACAACAAAAAGAAAACAAAAATTTCTCCAATCGAAGTACTGACTGAACATTGCCACACTGCAAAACAGTAATTTAAATTGGATTGGGGTGCAAGAATGACTAAAGAAAGCCATTTTAGCAAGAAGGATCCTTCCCATAGACAGAATCACACTTCCTAACACAGGATTCGCACATTATAATTATTCTCGAACCCTTCGAACTTCTCTTACACGTGTAACTAGAACACATCTAACATGTCAAATTGTCAAAGAATCATGTCTGGAGGGTTCGAAGTTAGAAATCTGAACCCAAGATTATCAGCTGACTTTGCAGAGTTCTTTTGTGTTTTTTCAAGACACACGAGTGGTTAAAAAGTGAAAGGGGAAAGAAGCAGAAAATCTCAATAACCAAACCTTCATTTCGAAAATTTATAACCAGGAAGACCGGAAGATGATAATAATTACCAACCAAAAAAAAAAAAAAAAGATTATTGCCCACCAATCGCAAAACACCATCAGCAAGATTAATCAATCTTCCAGAATCATCAACGCATGGAAGAGGCACATGAACTTGTATATTAGTTCAAAGACAGACAAATACTGGCAATATAAAGAAACTGAAGATAGAGAGAGAGAGAGAGAGAGAGAGAGAGAGAGAGAGATGAGACCTTATTAGGAGATGGCGAGAATGCGAAGCGTCTCTGCTTGCGACTGCGAGCAGCTGGAGGGAACAAGAATGTCCTGGGAAGGGCCGACAGAGACATGGTCCCGTTGTCTCCCTCTGTTTTTCTGTTTACCATGCTTTTGACTCCAAATACTTCGGCGTATTTCCCTTTTCCTTTTTTCGCGGTTAGATTCTTGAACTATATAATATTTTTTGTTCGAATTGGTCCTTTCATCGAAATTATGAACGGAAATATTACTGATAATTACTGACGGATATCTTAAGTGGCATTTAAAAAAATCAAATTAAAAAAGAATTCAGAAATAAGAAAATGTTAAAAGCAAAACAAATATTAAAAAGAAAAAAGAAAAAAAGAAAAACAGAGACAAGGCCGGGGCAGTAATGGGAGAAGGAGGTGATGCTCCACCGGGCTGTGCAATCTGCGAGGCTACAGGAATATTTTTATTTTTATTTAATTTGATTCAAATTTATAATTAAAAAAACCTACAATAAATTTATACTAATAATTTAACATACAGCCGCACACAACCCCCCCCCCCCCCCAAACCCTTTAGTAAGCCCTGACCTCCCTCGTGAAGTTCCTCCTCACGGCCCTCGCCTCAATCTCTACTCTCTCTCTGGCCGTCTCTCGCCGTCGCGGGCTTGTCTTCGCTCGGCTCGCGGCTTCGTCTCTCCTCCCTCACCCTCGGACACGCGTGTCGAAACGTGTCGACAAAAGTTGACCCCGTGTCGACAAATGCGACACGCGGTCAACGCGTATCCGAGCGTGTCGGAGCGTGTCGACGTGTCCGACACGCTCCGACACGTGTCGGACACGACACGGAGGCACATGTAACGTGTCCTTGCAACCTAGCCGGTAAGAGCTCCCCCGATTGGTTTTACTTATTTTTTTCATTTTTCTAAATATTTTATTCAAACGCCACAAGAAAAATACGTGTAGCCACTAATTTGTCTCAAATCCACTTTGACGTAGAACTAATGTAAGAGTCCACATCAATATTTTCATTTTCTTTTTAACCGAACAATTAACTCAAATAAGAAGATATGAAATTTAAGGATCTAAATTGAACCACAGAAATTCAAGAACCAAATTGAACGTTGTGTGATTGTTTAGGGATCTCTACTATTTCTATCCCTTCTACCTATGACTGCCATGAAAATAGATTTGAATCCATGATCTTATTTATTATTGATTGGAATGATATAAGATAAATTTATAGTTGATAGCAGTACTTTGATTTGTCACAAAATTACTGACAAATATAATGAAGTTACTTGAAATGAAAAATATCATCGCTATGTATACCATAAAAATCAGTAGGCTTTTAATTTATTATTTTCAATATCATTCCCTAGTCCGAACATTAGATCCAATGATTTTATTGGGAAAATTTTTTCCTAAACAAAAGTTTAACCTTGCTTTCAAGTCAAAATGAACCAAAATTGATTTAGTGCTCCTTGAATGATTGAAATTTTTCTATTTATCTTAAATGTTATTCAAATTTGTCTAAGACGAAAGATTAACTTCTTTCATTTTTTTCATCCAATTTGCCTTAGATGGAAGATTAAGTTTCTTCCATCATTTTTTCCCCTTCTCCCCCAATAGTAATATTGAATTAGTCCGTTGCTCTTAATAGTTAGGTTTTTAGCTCACATATTTAGGCTTTACAATCTCTAATTTTGTGAAACTTGTGAAGTTTAAAAGCTAGTGGGATCGAAGCCCTTAGTTTAGGAGTTAGGATCCACATATCATGATATTCATTAAAAAAAAGGTTAATACAAAATGAACAAATGTAAAGTTGGATCCATGCGATCGCATCTCTTAATCTACAAAGAGTTGTCCCATACTAGTAGACGGTTTCTTATTTTGAAAACTTTTACTTATCATGACAGTATGGTGATAGGCCTAGTGATAAAGGATGCATTGTCGTCCATTAGATCACTAGTTCAATTCATATCGGAAACAAATCTTTAAAAGACTCATGCTTTTTTGCTTAGCTACAGTATATCTTGTGCGAATAAACTTTTTGATTGGGACAACTTGCTCGCCAATCTCAAACATCTAGTCACTAATGGTGTGGAGTAATCATGACTCAAATTAAATATTCTACGAGAGATTCTTATTGTGATGCCCATCAAATGTCATTAGAAGCCGGTCTTCTCCCCCCACATTTTTTCACTCATGATAGAAAAGGCTATATCTGCTAAAAAAAAATAGAAAAGAAAAGAAAAGGCTATCATTTATGAAAAATCCTATATAAAACTTCAATAACCAATTAAAGTAATCTATTGTTTCAAAATTGTGTTCAATTCAAAAAAAAAAGCCTAACCCAATTATTATTTGGATGTCTTTCGTCAACAAGGGTAAGCGAAGAATACAAAATTGTGACAAGCTCAAATTATGGCATAATGGAATTGGTGATGATGAAAAAATAAAATTTGAATAGGATTAGATTGCCAGAAAAGAAGTAGAATTATTTAGTCTGTGGTCAGAAAAATAAAACATATATTCATTTTCATTGTGTTCACTTGATGATATATATTTATATCAATAATAGATTCTCCTTCATTTTGCCAGAAAGCAGGATTGATTTATTTTTCAGTAACGAAAATCACATCACAAAGCCAGAGAGACCACACTTATTAAGGGCCTCAATACATATATAATCTGAAATATTCAAAAGAAAAACGTGAACATTACAAAAAGAAAATGATTGTTTGTAAATTGCAATCAAGTCCGTTTCCTTTTACCTAGAAGTGGAACTTTCAGATTCTTGAAGCTTGATGGATTGGGGGCTTTTGTAGTTTGTCACATCTCCCAATATCCCATGTCTCCAACGATTCTAGACACTCTGGAATCTCAACCAACTCAGTACAATACATCAAACGAATTTTCTTGAGCTTCTTCAAGCTAGTTAGATTAGGCAACTTCACCAACTGTAATGACTCGAGCTCTAAACCTTCAAGGCCCTCAATCTCTATTAGCTTCCAACAATGATGTATTTCCAAACATGACAACGCTTTCAAATTGGGAATATCATTCGTTACTTTTATTCTGTGGCATTCCTATAAATGTAAGTATGACAAATTCGCCAAAAGCCTTGGTAGGCATTGCAATTTTAGGCAACTAATTTGGAGTTCCTTCAGCTTAGAAATAAGAACAAGATTAAAAGATAAGGTGCGGACATGAGGACAATACAATTCCAAGACCTCAAGCATGGATAATCTTCCAATCCCCCAAAAACTTGGATCTACTTCAAGTTTTAAAAGACACGGGAATCTTACCCACAACTTCAAATTTCTCAAATTTAATAGGTTTGAGAATTCCAGCATTGTCTTCATTGAGTATGCATCAATGGTTAGAGTGACCAGACTTTCCGGAAGCCTTTGGCATTGCTGGAATTTCACCGATTCTAACAACAATTTTCTCAACATTGGCAGCTTCCCAATATTACTGAGAATTTCTTTCAATTCTGTTGGATATTACTCACTTGCCTCTAGCTCTTTGAGCTTCTCCAACATTCCAATGGCGCTGGGTAGTTTTGTTAGATGGCAACGCCATATCTTTAGCACTTTCAATTTCTTCATATATCCAATTGAATATGGTAACTCCTTTATACCATTGCTTGATAGATCTAACTCAATTAATGAGTTGAAATGGTTACCCACTAATGAGAGCTTCACCGCTGATGCTGAGCAATCAACGAAACTGAATTTATTCAATGATATTCATCCAACCAAGCTGAGCATTTTCAGATTCTTCATCCTTCTCCATTCAAGAATCTTTTGTATAGATGTAGAGTCAAGAAGAAGTTCCATCAACGATTCCAGTGCGCCCATCTCATTAGGTAGCTTCTGAGATTTTTACAGTCCCTCAAGTTTAAGAAGACCAAGTTCTTAAGGTGACCCAATGGACGATCAATTTCAGTCAAACACTTTCGAGAATCAGTTGCTCTAACTTCTTATGAGAAGACAAATCCGGATGTCTATGAAAATCGCATCCAGTCAGATTTAGGACCTTCAAATTCTCAGCCAACTAAAAAGAAAACATATTGCTCTTCAGGCCAAATTAAGATAACTTGCCACAAAATGAATTTATTCTATCTGAATAATCGTACCTTTATGTTGCTCCATCCATGCCATGTTTCTCAGATTTCACTCCTTGAGAAATCAAGGATAATTGGCTTCCTCATGGAAATATGAGACACTTTAAAAACACTAGGGAAGTTATTACATGAAAGCCATCTCAATTCTGGAAGGAGAAATCTTGACTCTAGAAGGATAAATGGGCCAAATTCGTCTTGAAAATAATTTTGGTCTTCAAGAAAATTTGACCTCCAAATATTTTTCATATAGAGCCTACCTAGAGGAAACATATACCTTGATGTGGGTCGAGGGCCTAACTTAAAGTCCCATCGAAGGAACCTTAAATTCGAAAGACTTTCTAAGAATTCTTTCATTAAGGAGTATCTAGATAGTTCAGTTAGCTCAAGACATATAGCTTCAAAGCTTCCAATTCCATGAACATCACCTCCACTCTGCCAAAATAAAAACATAAAATGGAAGTTAGAAAAAACCATGATTTACCGTGTTGATGTCCTTCAAGAGAAAACAATTAAATCTTCTCCTAACATTCAAAACAATGGATAAACCGCATCAGGAAGTGCTATAGAATAATTAATCAATGCTATAGGAATGAAAACCAAACTTCTCTTCGAAGAAGGATTGAAGTTGTATGATTTACCGACGTTTTCTCTAAAACTTTGAATGCTTGCGCATGAGTCCACACTCATTGTTGCTTCTCCGGTTTCTCATCACTTCCTTGTTGTATAAAATTTCTTCCAATATCTCTTAACAAATCACACATCCATAGTCGATTATCTTCTCTAAGGGATTCCAAGGGATAGATGAGGATTGTATTTATAGCTTTCGAGATGTGAATCACAATTCTTTTATTATATCCAATGAAAAAAAGCAACACCAAGAAATATTCTCTTTGGTTAACCTCTTTTCAACATCTTCTAGAGGAGATTCTTATAGCTCCTTTAATATGGCATCCCACTTCTCTACTCTTTCTCCAAATAAAAGAGAACATCACCTCAAAAACTAAAGGAAGACCGTGACAAATATTTATTGCTCTTTCAAAGTGAGAGATATATTGCTCTAAGGGATTATCTCTTCTAAAGGCATGTTTGCTAAAGAGTTTAAGAGAATGATCAAAATCCATGCCAGTAAGTTCATACGCCTCATCAACAAGTGTAGTCTTGCAAGTCTAATCATCAGGTGTGGCACTTTGAGAATCCCCTGGTCTATAGTGGTTATGATGTTCTTGTTTCCCTTGTCAAACCGCTCACGATTCTGGACGAGTGCATCAAGTTGACGTGCTTTGTCGGCGTCATCAAGTAGAAGAAGCACTTTTTTATTGGGTAACCTTTGCTTAGTCACCTTTTTCCCTTCTGTGATATTTTTGCTATCCGAACATTGTCCTTTAAGGATGGTCAATACGAGTTGCTTTTGCAAGCATGTAATCTCTCTTTCTCGGATGTTTGAAAGGAAACAACAATAAGAAAAATCTATAGAAAGTTGACTGTACACTGTTTTGGCAATAGTTGTTTTTCCCATGCCACCAACACCATGGATTCCAACTATTTTTGTTTCAAGGTTGTGTGCACCTATCATCCTTGTAATTTTATCCACATGATTGTCTACTTCGACAAAGCAATCACATACTTCCAAGTACGCAGTTTTCAACTCAATCAAAACCTTCTTTCACAAATTCACCTTTGCCTCTGATAGTATTGGAGGAAAAAACTATCAAGACATTAGGTTTAGCTGAGCAAAATAATGCATATGGGTCAAACAGTCCGTATGTGATATAATTAAATACTTGTTTAGCTTTCTGTGGAGACCCCATCCCTTTAGTTCTCCAACCTCTTTAAGAGCAGCCTTATAGTTGTTGATAGTCTCATCATTGAACTACTTCTTGTTTAAATGAGAAACAATGGCATTGCCGTAGTGCTCATTTTGATATTTGACCTCAGACGGTGATACATTGTAGAAAATGGGCATGATCTTTTGTCCCCCTATGTTCTTGCTCTCCACCATCTTGACCAAGTCCCTGAGGCACCATGGACTATCAGCATATCCTTTAGAAAAAAATTGGTATTAGGATCTTTGAGTGTTGAATTGCTTGGAGAAGTTGGTTGTTGATCTCTTCCCCAATGCAGAGCTCTTCATAGTCCCTATATGCCCAAATTCCAACATCAATCATGCTGACGTAAAGGTAATTAGCAGTGTCCATATGAGTATATGGTCCTCTAAAGCTCAAAAACACTTCATAATCATATTCTGATGACTCCTTCATTTCCTGATTATCAGAAGAGGCATTCACATATTTTTTTGTTCTCTGGATATGCTCGCCTTATAAGGCTTCATTTATTACAAAATACATGAAATAGTAGCAACTGTTGTCAAAGCAAAGGTCAACCACAAAGATTCGTGCAAATTCTTCATGCAACAACAATTTGAGATGCCACTTGAAAATAATGACCACGTGCAGGTTGATGAAGCTAGCTTCTACTAGAAGCAAATGTGAAGATAAGTTTGAAGTCATTGTAACAACATATTGTGAGGCTAATATCTATCAAAAACTTGATGCTAAAATAAAATAAATAAAGCACCTATCAAGGAAATAGTATTTTGGGTCTTTTGCTCAAGTCAAGAAATTTTTCCATGTCCAGCTAAGCCCAGCTCCAATAATGCAGCATCTTCATGTTGAACTAACAATGATGCTGGTAATTAATACATAAACAACGCTTATTGATAGAAAATACTAGAGCATGAATAATTTACTTAATGCAATCACTACCTAACGGTTAAACATAATCTGCTGTTGCTGCCAAAATGCGGAAAGTAAATATAACACATGTCGAACACACAGAGTTAACTATCTCCTTCTCAAATTGTGCATAGAATAGTTACCAAATATTCTGACCATACAGGAAACATAAGTTGAATCAATGAAGCTAGCTTCATCCAGCTTCCAAATAAAAAGTAACAATAAACATCAAAGAAACGAAAACTAAAGAGCAACTTGACTGGCCCGACTTATTTTGAGAAAATTAAACATGTAGAGGAGGAGATGGAGTTCCTACTTTCACTCATCAAAGAAACTGAAAAGAATGCTCAATTATCAGTTGCGGTTCATGAATCACTTTCTCTGTGTTTTTGCCTTGACAGATCCATCATAACCAAAATGTAGAGATCTACTTTATGTAAATATAACGAATTTCAACACACAAATGCACCTGCTCAGAGTTCCATCACTTTCGATTCAGCCACTAATCCGATTTACGTTTTTTATACTTTCCAGTGATCAGAAATGAAGGAGAATCGAAAGAAAAAGAACCAAAAAAAAGAAAAAACACAGCTGGAAGAAGATTGAGAGAGAAAGGGCGACGGACCTCGAGGTTGGAGCGAGAGCTGCAGAAAGAAGGAAGATGAGTTCGAGACCAAATGCGAGAGGGAGAGAGTCAAGGATGGAGGCGGACAAAGTAGGAGGAGAGTTTGTAAGGTTTTGATGGCTTCTCGTCGGTTCAGGATGGATATTTTAGCAATTTTATTATTCTTTAATAGTGATAATACCTTTAAATATCCTACATCTATGTTCACGTCAAATCCCAAACTGCTAATGAAAGGTCGATTTTCATTAAAGATGCTGATTTTGAATTTTTTTTTTGTGAGAAAAAATTAATTTGAGTCATAAGGTGTAAATTTGGGTAATTCAATTTAGTGTAAATGTGCCAAAAAGGTAAGACTTTAGGATTCTTAATGGCATTTAAATGATGTTCTTTGATCAAAACTCAGCAATTTTTTTTTTTTTTGTAATTCTATATCATCATGAAAAAACGATAACTCGACCTGGATTGTTTTTTCGGTTTTGGTCTATGCAGATTGAGTCACAAAATATATACATCCTTCATGTCCAAGTCAGGTTGGTTATTAGACTATTAGTGGAGACTCAAATCAAACCAGTCTATTGACACTCCTAGTGGTTGCCATTTTATTACTTTGTAGAAAAATTGGTCAGATTTTGGCCGAAGCATATCAATTGCCAAAAAGGTTAAGAAAAGATTGTACCGCATTGATAGTGAAATCAAATATTACTTTCATGCTAATTGCACAATGTTGCCAATTTTCAATAATCATCAAAGAAGTTTTTTTTTTTCAATAGAAAATAATCACAGAAGTTTACCCATATGTTTATTTCGATCGAGAATGTATCCGGTTCACAAAGAAGTCAAGATTCGGAAAACATTTTTCGAAAAATGATTACTTGTATTTCTTTTAAAAAATGATTGAATAAAAAGTTTCATCATCCATGAAAATAGTAAGAAATAAATTATTATTGATATTGAGATTTTTTTTGACTAATTATTTTAAATTAATGACCAATTATTTTTCGAAAGTGTTTTTCAAATCATGAATTTTTCATGGATCAAATGCCCACTAAATAAGAGATTGGCCACATGGGTTCCCCATGAAAACACCTTTTTTTCCTCTAGCACCTAAACTTCAAGATTTTGAATTCTTGACCAATATATCCCCAAAGAAGAGACGTCACTAATCCGATTGCTTCTCTACCGCCACTAGACTTTGAGGAGAAAATATTGGGTAGATCTCAAAAGCACATGAAAAGTACTCAACATATATGACTACATTAAAAATCGGAAAAATATTTCAATTATTTATTTTTTTGTTTTCCACATTCCTACTATTATGTTTCACTTTCACCTGCTCTTTACTCTCTCTCTCTTCTCACTTTCTTTTATTCCACTTCCTCACCTTGACATTCCTAAATGTAAACTCCAAAAGGAATAGTCACATCATTGTAGTAGCCGTTGCAATTTCGCGATTGTAGCCGGCACGATCGATCACCACCTTTTGCTGGTCTCCTGGGTGGCAAAATAGAGCATGCCCATGTCTCGATTGCAGTCATCGCCCCTCTTGTGTTGCCTTCCTAACCGTCAAGATTCGTTGTTCGCAACCCTTTTCCATCGCTATTTGTTGTTTGCTATCACGGCAATCACAATTGCAGGGCGAAACACTTTTGGTGGGTTCCAAAACCGGCGCTATTTGGATTGGTTATTTCTATGACTATCCAAGGTTGTCTACTAATCTGCAAGAAAAAATATATATTTTCAGAAATGCTTATGTAACTATTCTTAGGATGCATTTGATAATCATTATGTTTCCGGAAACAATTTTCATTTAGAAATGATTATTTTTTATTATATTCCTGAAAAATAATTTCTGAACATTTGAAAGAGTTTGGTAACTGCTCAAAATTTTTATTCCCGAAATAAAAGTGTGTTTGATAGAACTATTAAAAATTTTTTGTTTCTTTTGGTTTTTTAATACTTTTATTATATTTTTCTTTTTCTTTTTTTTCTTTCTTCTTTTCCTTTTCTCTTCTTCTTCCTCCTTCTTTGGCCCGGTTGTTGACCACAACGATGATCGATGATTGGCTATGCGAGGTCCGGCAAGCTTGTCGGAGGCTTGCCTAACCATCGGTGAGGCTTGGCCTTGTCTAGATTTGCAAGGTTGAGGCTCACGGTAGCCAGGCAATCCTCCAATGAGCTCACCGAACCTCACCCTAGCTTGGCAAGCTTTCGACAAGCTCACTGAGCCTCGCCCAACTGGTTATCGGCAATGGCTGCGATGGCCGATAGTAGCCGATGACTGGTTGGGAGAAAGAAGAAGAGAGAAGAAGAGAGAAGGAGAAAAGAAAAGAGAGAAAAAAAAAAGATTGGGCTTGATTCTAGAATTGTTCTCTAGAATAAAGAAGTAACTTTTTTTTTTTACTTATTGATTCTATTTTAAATTTATTTCTAGAAACAAATTTGTTCTCAAGAACAAAATTTTTTTTCAAATGGATTTATTATTCCTTTTTTGTTCTTGTGAACAACAAAAATAGAATCAGTCACTATTGTGGAAGTTAACAAATATACCATCAATTTATTATGAGAATAACTGCATCACAATTAATTAGAAATCGTAATGGAGTCCACTCCTTTAAGAATGTGGACCTCACAACATACATGCTATTATTTTAACAATAGCCCAAAAAGACCCAAAATATAATTTTTTTTTTTAATGAATTTTGGGCAAAAGTTGTGGCAACCAAGTCAGGCCTGAATTTTGACATCGGGTGTAGGATGTGGGGCAGCGTCCGACACTGTGTTTTCGATTCTAGATGGGACTTTCTTTGGTAATTGACTCGTCTAGGAGACATAACATGCCAGTATAGAACAAGTTTTAATATCCCAAACCCAATTCTTTTCGTCTCATTCATCTTGCATACAAACAAACTTCTATATAAAAAAAATCATATTTCTTAGAACAACGTATCAATATTTAATATTACGATGACATTCATAGTTAAAAACAAATGTTTCGGTGGCTTGTCAAAAAATTAGGAATCGACTCCACCCTATCCATTTTTAATAAATAGCACATCACGCAGGTATTAATATTATTTGCATTGACTAAGTTTTATTTCATCTTCCTTTATTTTAGATATTTTTTTTAAATTATTATTAATTAAATTTTTTAAAAGAAAAGCGCCGGAAGGGCTCGGGGGCTGGGCTTTCCTTCTTCTCTTTCCACCTGGGCCGGGCCCATCCCTTCTATTTCTTCCCCGGCCCGACCGGCCTCCTTCCCCCCACCCTCTTCCTCCTCTCCCTCACGCAATTGGGGACGCCGGAGCAGAGAAGTAGAGAGATGAGGGGGCCCACCTGGGCCTGATGGGAGCGAAGTCGGGGACATCCGGCCCAATAAAACTTCCCTGGGGTATGGGCGGAGGGGTCGTCTAACCCAATAAAAGAGGGGGGACAGAGTGAGTCCGAGGGTGAAAAAAACCGGTGACATCGTGAGCGGAGAGAGTTGAGTGAGAGACTGAGAGCGAGGGAGTGTTCTCCATCAACAAACATATCAACAAACATACTTGAAACCCGACTGACGATCCATCGATGTTACCTCTCTTCCCGAGCCGAACCCACGGTAGGATCTTGTTTGTTGTTCTTTCGGGTGCATCGAGTTCCCAAGGATTCTGACTCAAAGGCGCGCAAGGCGACCGGACGTAGTCCGATCCTTCAATTAGCTCTAACACAATTGTAATGCGTGAGCCCATGTCGACATTTCCATTTTCTTTTTTACGGAAGGAACAACTCGAGTAAAAAGTAGAGAATTTAATTAGTCGATTTAACAAAAATAAATTGAAGAACCAAGTTATCCGCTAGGCAATAGCTTTAAATAATGAAAAGAATACTGATAAATGCTTAGTTTTAAATAATCACTAACCACAAAAAAAGGCTGTAATAACCTATTTAAATAAGCTATTATTTCAAGCTTTTAGTGATCAAATCTTCTTCTTTTTTTCCCTAAAAGAAAATCAACCCGACAACCATTTAATTCTTTGACATTAGCAAGCGTAGTTGAATAATAGGAAATAGGGACAAAATCAAATGTCGGCAAGTCGAATCGGTGAAAGACAAAATAAATCAAATTTGAATAAGATTGGATTGCCAGATAAGAAAAACCAAACAGAAGTTATCTTATTCGTCAAAAGATTACTAGTCCTTATGAGCAAAGAAGGAAGCAGAGTTCCGGCCCAATACCTTCTTATAGTCTTCCGAAAAGACGATATTTTATCCATATCGATTTATATTAGCAGAAGATTCTCGTTCATTTTGCTAGGAAGCATGACTGATTTATTTTTGAGTAACCAAAATCACATTATAAAGTCGGAGAGACGGCACTTATCAAGGGCCTTAATACATACGTGATGCAAAATAGTGAAAAGAAAACGTCAAGGATACAAAGGGCCATGGCGTGTGCAAGATATAATCAAAGGGCTACAGCGTGGGCAAAGTGTAATCGGATCAAACTCCTTTTGATGAAGATGAATATGTAGATGCTTGGAGTCCGATGTAGCAAGCAGCATCTTCCAACCGAGGTTATTATCAACGAATTTCCATGACTGACTACACCGAAACTTAAAAAGCTCAGGACAATCCTCTAGACGAATCTCCTTGAGCTCCTTCAAATTAGTCGGATGAGGCAACTTTGCCAATAATGGAAGTCTCTTGAACTCTAATTATCTTAAATCCTCCAAACCTTCAATGCCTTGAATCTCCGTTAGCTTGCGACAATCCCGAACTCTCAACCTCCGTAATGATTTCAAGTACGAGAGATCATTTGTAGTTTTCCACCCGTCACTCGCCCCTATCCATAAACATGACAGATTTGTCGGAAGCCTAGGTAGGCATTGCAAATTCTTGCAGTGGAGAATGAGTGTCTTCAGCTGATAAAGAAAACTGATATCGGGCGATAGGGTGGTTATACTTGGAGAACACACATTCAATATTCCCAAGTTTAATAGGTTCGAGAGTGGCAACATCTTTATTGAAGTCGAAACAAAACTTAAATCTATCAAACTTTCTGGAAGTTGCGGTGCCACTGAAATTCCACAAATATTCACCCGCAATCTCCTCAAAAATGGTAGCTTCCCAATATTATCAGGAATCTCTCCTCTCAGTTTTGCAAATGCCCCTACCTCTAACTCTTCGAGCTTCTCCAACATACCAATGGCACTGGGTAGTTTTCTTATAGAGCTGTCGCGCATCTTTAATACTCTTAAATTCTTCATGTTTCCAATTGAATCGGGCAACTCCGGAATTGCTGAACGCGTTAGATCCAACTCAATTAGTGAATTGAAGTTTTCAATCGACTTAGGTTGTTGAGTGAAAAGGCTATCCACTCCCACTGATGATGCCGCACAACCAACGAAATTGAACTTTTTTAGTGATTTACATTCAACCAAGCTGAGAATTTTCAGTTTCTTCGCCTTTCTCCATTCAGGGATCTCTTCTATAGATGTAGAGTCCAAAAGAAGTTGCTCTAAAGATTCTAGCTCCCCCATCTCATCAGGTAGCATGTGGAGATGATAACAATCCTTCAAGTTTAAGATGACTAACCTCTTAAGGTGACTAATGGATGGATGGATTCGAACCAAACTCCTACATCCTTCGAGAATCAGCTGCACTAAATTTACATTAAAAGACAAGTCTGGAGTTTCAGGCAATTCTTAGCATCCAATTAGATTTAGGACCATCAATTTCCCAGCACACTAAAAAGAAGACAACATATTTCTCTTCAGGTAAAATTAAGATAACATACAACAAAACACACATTGATTTTATCTGAAAAATGATACCTTTATGCAACTCCATCCAGCCCATTCTTTTGTGATTTTACTCATTAATAAATCAAGGATTACTAGCTTCCTCAAGGAGAAACTGGTCAGCTCATAATCTATAGGAAAGCAATTCCATGAAAGCCATCTCAATTATGGAAGGATAAATCGGCCAAATATGGTTTGAAGAAAATTTGAATTGTGATAATATTGGAATGGATCAGCTTGAGTAAGGATGGACATCAAGTCTCCATTGAAGTCTTTACTATCCACTTGAGACATGGACTTTTTGTCTACTCGAAGGTACCTTAGATTTGAAAGGCTAGCTAAGAATTCTTTGATGAAGGGATATTGAGATTGTTCATCGAACTCAAGACATATTGCTTTAATGCTTTCATTTCCATGAAAACCACCTCCATTCTGCCAAAATAAAAATAGAAAACATAAGTTAGAAAAAAACCATGATGTACAGTGTTGATATCCTTCAAGGGAAAACAATTAAATCTTCTCCTAACGTTGAAAACGATTGATAAACCACATTTGTAAGTACACTGGAATAATAAATCGACTCTTTAGAAACGAAAACCAAAACAAATATATTGGTGACCAATCTCCTTTTAAAGGGATGAAGCAGTACGATTTACCTGCGTTTTCTCCAGAACATCCAATGCTTGCTCATAAGTCCACACCCATTGTTGCTTCTCCGGTTTCATGTCACTCTCTCTTCGTATAAAATTTCTTCCAATATCTCTTAACCAATCATGCATCCATAATTGGTTATCATCTCTAATCTTTATCAAAGATCTTTGCTGGAGGATTGAAAGAGATTGATGAGGACAAAAGTCACAGCTTTCCCACATGTGGATCACAATTCTTTTATCACACCCAATGAAGAAACAAGCCACATCCAAAAATATATTTTTTTGGCTTTCATTTAATGCCTCAATGCTCATTATCAACTTATTTTCAACTTCCTCCTGAGGAAATTTTTCTAGCTCCTTTAATATGGCATCCCACTCCTCTATGCTTTTTCCAGATAAAAGAGGACCAATGACCACTAGAGCTAAAGGAAGGCCATCACAAATCTTTATTGCTCTTTCAGAGTGAGAGATGTATTGTTGTATGGGATAATCTCTTCTGAAGGCATGCTTGCTAAAAAGTTCCAAAGAATGATTAAAATTCACGCCATTAAGTTTGTAAGCCCCATCAACAAGTGTGGGCACTTTGAAAATTCCCTTGAGTGGTAATAATAATCTTGTTTCCCTTACCAAACCACTCACGCTTCTGCATGAGCGCACAAGTTGACTTGCATCATTAACATCATCAAGTAGAAGAAGCACTCTTTTAGAGCAAAACCTTCTCTTGATCACCTCTTTCCCTTCCATGACATTGTTGATATAAGGCGATTTGATTTTAAGGATTTTTGATATGAGCTGTTTCTGCAAGTCTGTAATGTTTTGTGTTCGCATGTCATAAAGGATGCAACAATTATCAACAAAATCTTCAGAAAGTTGATTGTACACAAATATGGCAAGAGTCGTCTTTCCCACGCCACCAGAACCGTGAATTCCAACAATCTTTGTTTCATTGTTCTGTGAACCTATCATCCTTATGATTTCATCCACAGCATTGTCTACTTTGACAAAGCAATCGGATACTTCCATGTTGGCAGTTCTCAACTCAGTCAGAACTTCATTGACGACTTCTTTCAAGAATTCACCTTTGCCTCTGATAGTATTGGAGGAAACAGCATAAGACATTACGTTTAGCTGAACAAAATAATGCATCTAGAACAAATAGTCTATATGTGATATAATTAAGTACCTGTTTGGTTTGCCATGGAGGTCCCATCCCATTAGTTCTCCGACCTCTTTAAGAGCAGCCTTCCAGTTGTTGATAGTCTCATCATTGAACCGCTTCCTGTGAGAAACAATGGCATTGCCGTAGTGATCTTTCTGGTATTTGACCTCGGACGGTGCGACATCGTAGAAAATGGGCATGATCTTTTGTCCCCCCGTGTTCTTGCTCTCCACCATCTTGACCAACTCCCTAAGGCACCATGGACTATCAGCATATCCTCTAGAAAAAATTGGTATTGAGATCTTTGAGTGCTGAATTGCTTGGAGAAGCTGGCCACCGATCTCTTCCCCGGTGCGGAGTTCTTCATCGTCCCTAAATGCTCGAATTCCAGCATCAATCATGCTGACGTAAAGGTAATCGGCAATGTCCGTACGAGTATCTGGTCCTCTGAAGCTCAAAAACACTTCATAATCGTATCCAGATAACTCCTCCATTTCCTGATAATCAGAAGAGGCGTTCCATATATTTATTTGTTCTCTGTTAACGCTCGCCTTATAAGGCTCCATTAATTACAAAAGACGAAAAATAGTGGCAACTGCTGTCAAAGCAAAGTTCAACCACAAAGGTTTGTGCAAAACTCTCTACAACAACGATTTGAGACGCTACCCAGAAATAATGACCACGTGCAGGTTGATGAGGCTAGCTTCTAGTAGAAGCAAATGTGGAGATAGGTCTGAAGTCATCGTAACAACGTATCAAAAACTTGATGCTAAGATAAAATAAATAAAGCACCTATCAAGGAAATAGTATTTTGGGTCTTTCGCTCAAGTCAAGAAATTTTTCCATGTCCAGCTAAGCCCAGCTCCAATAAAGCAGAATCTCCATGTTGAACTAACAATGATGCTGGTAATTAATACATAAACAACACTTATTGATAGAAATTACTAGAACATGAATAATTTACTTAATGCAATCACTACCTAACGATTAAGTAGAATCCGCTGTTGCTGCCAAAATGCGGAAAGTAAGTATAACATGTCGAACACACAGAGAGTTGACTATCTCCTTCTCAAATTGTGCATTGAATAGATAACTAATATTTTGACCTCACAGAATAAATAACTTTAATCGTCTAACGATGAAGCTAGTTTCATCCAGCTTCTAATTAAAAAGTAACAATAAACATCAAAGAAATGAAAAATAAGGAGCAACTTGGATCGCCCGGCTTATTTTGAGAAAACTAAACATGTAGAGGAGGAGGTGGAGTTCTCACTTCCACTCATCCACTTCAAAACAGAATATTGACTATACAATGCAGTTAGAGCTTACGGGGGATTTCTGATAGGGAATGGATTGAGGGAGCTGAGTGCGATCGTCATCCTCCGACACACGGAAGCAAGAGAAGAAGCAACCCATGCCCTATGGATATCGATTGTGGAGAATTCAGAAAGCTTAGAGGACAACGCCAAATCTGCTCAGAAACCTTAACCTCAAATTAGCAAGTACAAGGAAGAATCTTTTGTCCTTCCCCCTTCGCGAAGTGCCTTGAGTTGTAGTTGAATCAGGGCTCACCTAGTCATAGAAAAATGTCCTGATTTGAGCAAAAGACCCATAATACTATTCCCTCGAATAGGTGGCATTTTTTTTTTTTTTTTATCCTATACGATTTAGGTGACTCACTATTGGAAATTAGCCTGTTCACAAACACGTTCTCTTGGATGGCCAATTTTTAGACCCTCTAGCATCGAAAGTTAGATTCGTCTAAAATCTGTAGATAGGAAACTGGAAAGAATGCTCAATTACAAGTTGTGGTTCATGAATCGCTTTCTCTGTGTTTTCGCCTTCACAGATCTATGTGGAAATTTTCATGGGATATAATGAGGGTCCATCATATCTATATACAGTTCTTAGTTCCCGGTTAATGATTTAGTCAATGGTCTTTCGCATAGACATGCTTATCTCACATGCAAAAATACTCTCTCGTGGCTACTCTACAGTTACCGGCTTGCTGTTCCAGAATTCCCAACTCATGTGGCCTTAGAAATTACTATCCTGAGTCAGCCTTTACTCACATCGACACAAGAAGTATAGAGAAGGCAAACATCATTCAAAGAAGGATTCCACTTCTTCAATCTTTCTCGAGTTGGCAGTCATACCTAACATTAGGCCAATTGCATCACATACTTTTGCAGCACAGTAAACTACCCGGATAAAATCTATTACAAATATATTACGTAATTCACTTCACAAAAAAGAAAAAAGAAAAAAGAAAAAAAAACGAATATTAGCATGTTCTTTTCATCAGATGTGGCTTATAGCTATCAAATCATTTTAAGTCCAGTGAAATATATTAAAAACAGAACATGTTTATCTGAAGCAGAGGATTCAAAAGTGTTTAAGACAATGGTCTGACCATGGCCATTTATGCCCTATTTCTTCCAAGAAATTAGGTGAAAATCACTCAAGTCACTAGCAATTTATTCGACTTTGGATAAAAAAATAGGAACAGATCAACGTAAGCACAAAATCTTGTATCCATATGAGAGAACAGGAATGTAACCGGTCTGATATAAATAATATTCATATTACGTGTCCAGCAAGGAAGAGAAAACCAATCTGGACTAGAAATGAAGGGTCAGTCTGAAATCATCATAAATACAAGTTAAAAAATGTTCATCGCGATTATCCTGTGCAAATCAAGGGGAAAAGGACAAGAAAAATGAGCAAAGGAGCAAAGAAGCTCATTGCGGACTTGTCCTCACCCCTCTCAACCCAAAGAAAACGAACTCCTAATCCCAACTTAGTATAACTAGTATGACCATAGTCAACAATTTCAAGGACTAAATCTTCAGTAGCAAAGGAGCTCGGGTTGTGGACCGACCACAGAATCCCATCACAGCATCCAAGAACCATGGATCAACTAAGACAAGATAGATTAGCCAGAGAATGACATATCTAGTTGGAGAGAGCGTACGAACACAACACGGATGCAGATTAGGCTAATTAGAGCTGTGTGAAATCGGAGGAATCAAATGTATAGAAGATGAGAGGAAGTATGATCATTCACCTCAGCGAATCCAAGTAGAGATCGGCTAAAGGAGCTTCGACTCAGTCGCCCCAACGTGGTTCGTGAAGCTGCAGACTACACGAAAATCGTTCGTTTGCCGCTATGATGAGTGAACAAGAGTTATAAAGCACGGACACACGTTGCCGGAGCTTCCGAGTTGTGTCCGACACGCGTCGACGTGTCCCACACGCTCGGCCACGCGTCGACACGCGTCCACGTGTCCCGCACGCTCGGTCACGCGGTCAACACTCGTCAGATTTTGGTCAACTTTTCTCAACATGTTCCGATACACGTGTCTGAGAGAAAGATTGTTGAAGAAGACTGGAGGTGAGGCCGCGATAGCGAGAGAGGGTCAGAGAGAGAAAGAGCAAAAACTGAGGCGATGCTGCGATGGAGGGCCAACAACAAGGAGGCGAGATGGCGTGCTGCGATGAGGCGACCGAAAGAGCTGATAGGATCGTGCGACGAGGAGGAAGAAGAGGCCATCGTTAGGGTTTTAGCAAGAACAGTGGGAGGGTGGTGGGGGGACGAAGGAAAGAAACCGGGGGTGGCGAAGGGGTGGGGGAGAGAGAAATTAGGTAAATGGCAGGTGCTCTTGGGGGGTGAGGAAGAAACTGAGGGGCCGGGGGAGCTAGTGGTGGCGTGGGGGGAGGGGGAGACAGAGAGCAGGGGAAGAAACTGAGGGGGCAAAAACTGAGGGGGCGGGGGAGCGCGCAGGGGTGGGGGCGTGGTGAAAGGGGAGGGGGAGAGAGAGAGAGAGAGAGAGCAGGGGAGAGACAAATGAGGAGGGTATTTTTTTAGGGGAATAATTTTTCGGCGGTAAAATTATTTTTGTTAACAAAATAATAAATGAGTTAAAAAATAATTTCAAAAAATAAAAATATTAAATATTAAATAATGATAAATTTTAATTCATAGATTTATTTAAATAAAATTGATTTTATTCTTTTGTTAGTCATTAATTTTATCCATAATTTTTGTTAAAATTAAAAACATGTTTCCAAATATGGGTACACATTAATTATGAATGCCTTTCAAATTTTTTATGAATATATATATATATATATATATATATTATTTGCATAAATTTATTGTAAGCTTTTTTAGTATTTATTTATTTATAAATTTGAATCAAATTAATTAAAAATAAAAGTATTTATTTAATATATAACATGTCATAATATGTTAAAAAATTTTATTTTTTTTAAAATAACGTGTTGAGATGTCCGTGTCCCGTCGCGTGTAACAAGGGAGCCAAGAGAAGGAGAAGGAGACGAAAGGGTTTCGCAAATTGTCTTTTTACCCTTTTCACATGTAAATCGAAACCGACTTCTCCACATGACAACTGAACACGGCGTTCTCTCTCTCTCTCTCTCTCTCTCGTCAATTATTTTCGTCTCTCCTCCGGGTGTGAACACGCATAACGTCCTCTCGAAGCCCTCCGAGAGCCGTTCCAGTTCGAGCTCATCACCGTCTCTCCGGTCAAGGGGCTGAGGTCGGCGGCGGGGAGCGCGAGGGCCGTGCAGTTCGCACCGATAGGGCTGCTGAACATGCTGAACGCCGGCGGGCCGATCCAGGGCGTGGAGTACGGGGAGGGACGGGCGGAGATCGAGGTGAGGGGAGGGGGGAGTTCAGGGCGTTCGCGTCGGAGAGGCCGAGGGGGTGCCGGGTCGACGGGGGGCCGGCGGCGTTCGAGTACGAAGGGCAGATGGTGGTGATCCGAGTGCCGTGGCCGGGTTCTTCCAGCTTGTCTAGTGTGGTGGGGTACCTGTTTTAGAGAATCTGACTCCATGACATGATTTTTTATCCCTCCATATTCATGGGATTTATCTAACGTAATTTTTTTTCTTCTCTTGCCGAATTAAAGGGGCACTGATTGTGAGGAGTGTATGTACATAGGATGAAGCAAAGTACGATTTAATCGAGGAATGCAGGATTTTAAGCTGCTGCTCATGCAAGTCCCCTTTACTTGAACGTTACACGGCAGATCCTCCAGAGGCTGTTCAAGGTATCACAAGTGCAAGCAAAAGGGAATTCTCGCAGTTCGACGGATGGTAAGAACACCGCCTCAGGTAAAAGTCTCGATGACCATATAACAGTAATTGCTTGTTAATTATGTGGCGAGTTTCTAATCCCGTTATGCAAACGGCGTCCTTTCCTTTTCAGATCAAGAAACTAGTAAAGGGACAAGTATAGTTCTGTTCGAGAAGTCCCGACGAGGAAAGGAGAGGGCCAAACCGGGCCACTCAAGGTTTGCCCTGTTCGCCATATTATGCAGAAAAGATGTTGTTAAGGCTTGCTTCTACAGCACCATCAACTTGAGGAGACTCGGCAGCTTACACCAGAGACAAAACTCAATCCACACAAAGTTGATATGTGCAATCGTACTGTTTAACATAAGGTGCTTCATTTGAGTGGGTAAGAGATTCATATACGGAGAACATTAAGTTGTTGATAGTTTAGGGAAAAATTCATCATATTTTTGCAACATAGTGTTGTTATGATAATGTGTGTGCATATATATCATTAGATATTTTTGTCATATTCTCATTTGGTTATAAGTATCTTATCAAAGTTGATACGTGTAATCATCACATTTGAGGATATATGGAATCTATCCTTTTCCAAGTTAATAAATCATTTCTACTATAATTTTAGGCGCCATCGTTGAATTGATATTTCCTTAAATTCATCCTATTTTGGAGAAATGAACTAGGAAACGGTTTCTCCTTTGTGCATGCATTATTGATATGGATTTGCGTCCATCTCATTACAAATAAATCATCTGATAAAACTATGTAAATTAGCAAAGCTAAGTACATAAAAATCATGTGATTTTTTAGTGTACGTGCTTCTCAATGTAATTGAAAATAATTCACAAAAAGAACCCAATTAGATTCTTTCTGTTAGATAAGTCAAATAGGAATTTAGTTTGACAGAGAAAGATGAATCCCTAAGTTAGAGCAAAGATCGAGGCTTGCAAGTGAGGAGGACAGAGGTCAAGATCGGCATTCTCTGCTAAACCATTGAACTCGAAATTACGCATGCGAATGATCTTCGAGGTCTCGGTGTTGACGGTTGTCTGTAGCTTCTTATCGCATGGAACCTATCATACTATGCACAATTTAAATGTCGAGTAATTTGAAATCACTGACATATAGCGGCCACTACACTTTCATACTACTGATCTATCCCGAAATTGTTGCAGGTTTCAAATCACTGACTTGTTCAAGAATGAAAGAGTGGTGGACACTCCGTGTGGGGCAACGAAATGTGATGTTGTTGCAACTGGAATTGATCAGCGGGAGACGCTGTTTAGGAGGTGTTCTCTCCGGCTTTGTAATGTGATTTTGGTTCCTGAAAAATGAATTTGTGATGCCCAGGAACAAAATGAATTAGAATCTTTTTATCGATATAAATCAATATGAAAAAAATCATGTTTTAACAAGATTAAAAGAAGGTATCGTGACATTGTCTTCCTTTTTGCTCATTACGATTAGTAGTGTTTGTCGAACAGGATGAAAAGATTGTTCTTTTCATTATGGGCCCCTGACATTATGAATTGAAAATGGGTATCTAACATAGGGTGCATAGCGACATGAATTATATGCAATTTCTCCAGAATAATTAGAATCTAATACTTAACATAACCAAAAAGTCCCTTCCAGATAGAAATGCCCAAAAACACACCAGATGGCAACATTAGTCAAAACCAATCTCTCCCTCAGGTGCGTTTATATACCAAACTCTTATATTCTTGAAGCTTGATCAATCTGGCAACCTTTGTAGTTTGAAACACTTTGTAATGTCAAGTATCTCCAACGATTTTGGACTCCCTTGAATCTCTGACCGATTAGTACAATCATTTAGATCAATTTTCTTGAGCTTCTTCAAGTTAGTCAGATTAAGCAACTCCGCCAATGATGGAAGTGTGGAGAGCTTTAATGTTCTCAAATTCTCCAAACCTTCAAGGCCTTGAATCTCTGTGAGTTCGAAAGATCATTGGTCGTTTTTATTCTCTTGCCAAACTTAATGCCTAAATTTGACAAGAATCAATTACCGATGACAATAAATCTCTGATCTTACGTCTTATAAACAATAAACTGACGCATGCATGGTGAAAATAAGTTGGAGCGAAATTACCAGAAAGTAAAAGTGATTTTGAAGGACCAAATTTGACAGTGGCGAGGATGAATGAAATGCAAGGCAACAAGAAAGGGAACCATGAAGAAATGGTTCTTGAGACTGCCTGCGCTTTATCATCGTCGCACATCAAATGGAGAAAGAAAAGACGAAGAATCCACTTTTTTGCGTCGACCCGACAAGGAAAAGTGGAATTTCTTGCTTTCACACGAGAAAGGAACGTATTTGCATTTCTTTCTTTCTTTTCGTGGAAAAAAAGTGGTCGCCCCTTTTCTTACCACTGAATCTTGTCTCAATTACTTCCCTCATAAGATACGGACAATGCTTCAGAATGTTGTCTCGATTACTTCTCTCATAAGACACGGGCGATGCTTCAGAATGTTGTCTCAATTACTTCTCTCATAAGACACTGGCAATGCTTCATTGCTGATTATCCATTGGCATGTTCACACTCAACACCGAGTGTCAAAGACTCTATCAAAATGGCTACAGAAAAAAGGGGTGAATAGGAAAGGAGGAGGACATGCTTAACTAAAAGGGAGATGATGATGTAGCTCAACCTACTAACAACATTTTAACTCTAGAGTTTCACGGGGATTGATTATAAGGCCTCAGAATGCACTTCCATAGTCTATCGTCACATCATACGGGCAACATACCAATAATGTATCATGAAGTTCTATAGTCCCATTACGTGGGCAACTTCATTGTATTTCCCTATCATTTCACCTTTTGCACTACATTGCAAAAACAAGAGCAACTTGAGCATCATGATTTCAAATTTAAATTTATGTGCTCCAAATGGTAATTGATGGGTTATTTCCTTCAAGATAAAAGTTATCACTCGCAACTGCCGTTATAGCAAGAGTTAAAATGATATAGTTTTCGCTAGTATATAAAGGCTACCTGAGTAACAAAGAAGTAATTCATAGTCAATCACTTGATCTAGACACGAATATTGATCGGATCAGGAAGGAGGGCTTAGCCTAGTATGTAATAGCTGGCCTATGATTCTACTCAATCTCTATGTCAAAAAAGAATTAAGAAATGCAATTTTAAAGTATTATCTAAATAAGTAACTGTAATGAAGTTGAAGTTTCACCTTTTAAAAGGACTCTCTCTCTCTCTCTCTCTCTCTCTCTCTCTCTCTCTCTCGGTGCTGTGTGTACTGGGGAATCGACGTGTAAAACAAAATCACAAGATACAAGAAAGGCAGCGAAAATGCATGATTGGGACTATATTTTTTGCCTTGTCACCGCTTTTTCATCGTTAAAAATTAGTACACACTAAACTACACCACACTGTACAAATCGCAAATTTTTTTTTGCTGTCTTTTTTCCCTTAAATCTTTAGTGTGAGCGTAATTTCCTGTGATTTGATTAAAAAATAATTGACAATTAATTGGTGTACTCGAGTCATATGAGTCCAAATCCATCTATCAGATTACGTGGGGCTCATCTTATCTGGAAATGCATGTGAATTGAGCTCACTATTCTTTTATTTATTCACTCAAGTCAACTTTTGTATATGAAATTGTCACCATTCTAGGAAGAGGAAAAAAAGCTCTTACCATTGGACATTAGGCGATTAGTTTGGGTTGACAGATCTGGAGAACATCGAGTTGTTCATAGTTTAGATTTTTTTTTTTTTTTTTATCATTACAGATTTCGTTCATTTTCCAATTTTGTTTTTTGGTATTTGATCAAAGTTGAATATGTTGAAATCATCACATGTGGATAAAAGGAATCACTTCAAGTTAATAGCTAGTTTCTATAATTTTAGGTGTCATTGTAGAATTGATCTTTTCTTAAATTCATCATAATTTGTTTTGAGATTTGTCGGCAAGTTGTTGATATGCGAGCACTTCAATGATTTATTTCGTATGTGGGGTGATTTACGTCCTCTTCTTTTACAATCTTTGGATTCAACATTAGAGGCCAATCTCATGAAGTTCTCTCGCACTTCATAACTCCATTTATGGAGTCAGGCTCTGCTCCAGGTTCTTCAAGGATGCAAGGCACCTGCATGCCCTAAAGGATCGGAAGGATCGCATGCCCTTAGGATCAGTCAAAATCTAATTAGTGGAACTAACATGAGGTGATGGAAGGATCGCATGCTCTAAGGATTGGATTTTTCTTTGGAGCAAAAGGAAAATGTTTAGAGGAAGATATCGAAAACACGACATAAATTTCACATCTGCCAGTCCTACCCTGCTGAAGAAAACAAGGAAAGGCCCCGTTTTTGTATGCAGTAAAACAACTTTTACCTTACAGAGAAGTAGCAGGTTGGTAATATGGTTCTTGGTGAGGACAAATTCGACCTAGGAGCCTTAGACGAAAGTGACCTTCCACATCAGTATCATCATATCCTAAACGTACCTCTCAGGATTTATCTACTAATGGTTACCTGGGGAACATTGCCATCTACAACAAAAAACCAACAAAAAGGAAAACAAAAATTTTGCCGACAGAAGTACTGAACATTGCCAACCTGCAATACTGTGATTTAAATTGGAACAAGGTTCAAGAATTACCATAGAAAGCCATTTTAGTGAGGAGAGTCCATCCCATAAATGGAACCAGACTTCCAAACCCAAGATTTACAAATTATGTTTATTCTCAAGTTGTTCAAACTGGTCTTATACATGGAACTAGCATACATCTAATATGTCAAATTGTCAAAAAATCACGTATGGACAGTTCCGGGATAGAAATCTTATTCCAAGATTGCAAAAGAAAAATTATGATTGCCCATCAATCGTTATACGCTATCAGCAAAACTGATTAACTTTCGAAAAACAACAACTCATAGAAGAGGCACATGAACTTCTATATTAATTCAAAGATGACAAATGCTCATGATCATCCAAGAGCTGAAACGATGGTCGCAGATTTCACGCGAGAAACGGTACTGGAAATAAAAAGGAATTGAATAGAGGGTATAGAAGGATGAGACCTTATTAAGAGATAAAGATTGCGAAACATTTCTGCTCGTCACTCTGAACTGGAGAGAACAAGCATGGCCTGGAAATAAGGAAATATTAAAAGAAAATAAATATTAAAAATAAGAATTTTGGGGGAAAAAACAGACGGAGAAAAGGAACGCAATGCTCGGCCAGAGTTGTGCAACCGCTAGGCTATTAGCCAGGTGCGGTCCTGGCAACAAATCGGCAAGGGCTCGGTGGCCCTCATCGGTGCCTCCACCTTCTCCCTCCGGGTTTGGTTTTTTCTTAGTTTTTTTTTTTTTTTTTAATGTATTATCTGTAATCAAAACAAAATATGTATAATCACCAATTTGTCCAATTAACTCCAACGTGGCGCTGATGGGTGAGTCCCATGGGAATTTCCATTTCATTTATGACAATAAAACCAACTCGAATAAAAAATTGTACACTTAAGGACTAAGTTGAACAAGAAATACATGAAAAACCAGGTTGAATATTCTGCGATGGCTCAAACACCTTTAACCCTTCTTCTTTCGGTGGCCATGAAAACGGATTTGAATCCAGGGTCCTATTTATCGTCACTTCAGAAGTATAAAAGCCTCTCAATCATGTATGGATTATTTCTAGTATATATCAATTAGGAATGAGGATAGATATTTCTTTCAATAGGTACAATTTAGAGAACACATATGTGCTTCTTATTTAAAAGAGGGGAAAAGTACCCAAAAAAAAAAAAAGTTCTAAATCTATTGCATTGGTACCATTATAAACATTTTAATTGTATGAATTTAGTTATATATATTTTTTTCATTTGTGTCAATTGAGTCTATTTGGTCAATTTTGGTTGAAAAATGTTAACGTAGATGCTGGTCGTCTTAAATAGCATAGCATGCATTAGCGTTGACATTTTTGATAATATTTTGATTTTTTAAATAATTTTTATGATTTTTTCTTTCTTTTTTTTTTCTTCTCTTTATTATTATTATTTTTTGATTGAGGGCCAGCCATCACGCCCTTACCTGGGCTGTGAAGAGCTAATGCCTCTAAGAGGCCTTCCTTGACAATGCTTGCAATGCAGATAATAATGGGTCGAACTCAAAGATTGATTCTTCATGCAAGTGCATACATGGTGGCCTCTGGTGAGGGCTTGACCCTCGCGGCCAAGTGAGGCTACCCTTGCTAGATCTGGTGAGGGCTCACTTGAGTGAGGGCTATGACTCTCACTAGCCACAATAAAAAATAAAATAAAAAGAACATAAATTTATTAACAATATTTTAAAAATTGTTAAATTTGTCAATGTCCACTCCAGTCGTGCCATGTACAGTGACTATTGATGGCCAGTATCCATGTCAGTAATTTACCACCAAAATTAACAAGATGAACTGAATTAACACAAATGCAAAATGTTTAAGATTAAACAGATCCCATTGAAATGTTCATAACTAAATTGGTACTAATATAGTATGGTTAGAATTTTTTTTTTATACTTTCCCCTTCAAAAGAGATACATGGTTGATCTTTATTCCATAGAAGGTCAACATTCTTTCTATGACATAATTTTCGAGATTAGTCCAGTATTCGGATAGTCAAAAACTTTCCTTCTCATCTGCTACAATATCAATAGTCCATTTCAGTTACCGGTTATATCATTTGGTTGTTGTCTTCTACGTCTCATCCCAAAATTTTTCGTAGTTTTCAATTCATCGTCATTCTAACAGGACATTGTCGTCGTCTTAAATTACTATAACTCGTTCCATAATGAGAGAGTGGTGGATACTATGTGGGCGTTCAGAGCTTAAAAGGGACTTTTTGTTAATTTAGAGTTAGAGATTATTATTATTATTATTATGCAGAAATGGCTTATGGTCCATGTTGGTATGCGCGCTATGGTTGAATACCCATCTCCAATTCATAATGTGGTTGTGGGGCCCATCATATAAAGAATAGTGATAATTAGTTTTAAATAATTATTGACACTTAAATTTTAGTTATTCATTTAAGTTTTGAATTGCATAAAAAAATTAGGGATTAATTTTAATCCTTAGCAAAAATAATTTTCATTAAATTGCGTCACATGTAAACATTAGGAATATTTGTATTACTAGTATTAATTATTAATTTCTTAAAAACAAATAAAATAAAAAATTATATTTAAAAAAAGAGAAAAAAAGAACAAAAGCCCGGCCCTTTTTATTTTCGTTTCTTCCCTCTTCTTTCTCCCCACGTGGGCCGGCTCATCCTTCTTCTTCCCCTCTGCTTCGCGCGACTAATGGCAGGAACAGGACAAACGAACAAGGACGCAAGGACGGAAGGACATGGACAGACGCAGAAAAAGGAGGGGGCAGCAGCTGGCGTCGATGCTTAAGAGAGACCGGTAAGGCGAGAGGGGGGGGGGGGGGGGGGGGGGTGGCCCCCGGGCCGTGCCCGAACCCCGTCTGACGGCCACGTCCGGATGACGTTCTCAAGCTGAGCGGTGAGGGAACCCGGCTTTTCACTTTGGGCAGAGCTCGAGGAGGAAGACGACCCTGCAAACCCGCTTTCTGATCGAAGCTCGACACGCGCTCATGCCCAAGATCGCTCGCAGAGATCCGGAGTCGAAGACATAGGAGGCGCGATGGATGGTAGTTGTTCGAAGCATTTCAATATCTGCACCGGCCGGCCTTGCCGTGAAGCTCGACCGCCGCTGCCACAAATGTTGCCGTGAAGCTTGACTCCGCCCAATCTCGCAGAACCTCCTCCATTGTAGCTTCTTGCCGTCGTCGAAGGAGAAGACTCGGGCGGCGCCACCCCTCCACAAGACCGAGAAGAACCCCGAACGCATCGCCTGCTCAATCTCTACACCAGCTGGCCTCGTGATGAAGCTCGATCGTCGCCGCCACCAATGTCACCGCTTGCTTGACTCTGGCCAGTCTCACTAAACCTCCTCTGCCGCCGCTTCTCGTTGTCCTCATCGTCAAAGGAGAAGACTTGGGCAGCGTGCCTTGCCTCCTCCGTCGAGATCTCAAAGCTCCGGGGTGTTGTCTTAAGAGAACCAGCAAAGAGCGCTATTGTAGGAAACAAATTACACGCGCCTGCTCCCATTTCTGTTCACAGAGGGGCTCTCCAAGATTGCTCCTCTATTTTCTCTCTAGCCGCTTTCACTCTCCAACGTTCAATCTCTTGCACATCTCAGCCACCTTAGCCCTCAACTGCAGGCCACTCAGCCTGCGACCGCCGACTGCCGCTTGTCCCGGCTCTTCTCAGGGATTCTGATGACCCCGTCTCTTGGTTGCCCTCCGATTCTTCATCCTCTTTCCCTCTCATTCAAGGTAGACCCCTCCCTTTTTTTTCGTTGTTGCTGAATGTCATCTTCCGATGACCTTGGGGCTTGACGCGGGAGACCACGATTCATTCCATCTTCATGTATGGAATGAACTCGTTCTCTTACTCCACCGTCACCGTCTCGGGTAGGAGGCACTCGGCGCTTCTCAGGTACCTTGTCTTCATGCAGTTGCTATCCGCATGTTTCAATAGTCTCTTATCTGTCCCTTTCCACGTATTAGACCCTTGCCCGTTGTTATAATTATGGTTAATGGATCAACGAAAGCCAATGAATTAATATACGTCTTTTCTTGTACACGTATATCTTGAATTCAAAAATTATTTGTAGCAGCCAATGCTACGGGCCTTTGGGCCAACACCAATTTTGGTGGCGCGGGTACAAGTCATACGACCGGTATGCCTGGAATTGTTTTTTAGAATAGTACAAGCCAAATGGCTTTTGACTTTGTTTCTGGAGGGATAGTTCAACGAACCTTGCCTATTGTGATGGCAACATCTCCAGTTACAGCTAATGAGAAACTGGAGAAATTCACCGGAGTGGTTGGCTTTAAACAGTGGCAGCAGAAGATGTTCTTCCATCTGACCATGCTAAATCTGACTAAGTATTTATCGAAGGTGTGCCCGGTAATTAGTCCAAATGAGCATGATGTCATGACGCTCGGTGCATTGGAGGCTTGGAAGCATGCGGACTTCTTATGCTAAAACTATATTCTTAACTATTTAGTGAATTCTCTATATAATGTTTATTGTAATATTGAATCTGCTAAATAGTTATGGGAGTCCTTAGAGAAGAAATACAAGATTGAGGACGTTGACATCAAGAAATTTATGGTTGCCAAATACTTAGAATACAAGATGGTGGATTCTAAATCTTTTATGAGTCAAGTTCAAGCATTGCAATTAATTATGAGTGACATCTCTACTGAGGGAATGATACTTAATGAATCATTCCAATTGACGACCATGATTGAGAAACTGCCTTCGGGCTGGTTAGACTTCAAAAATTATTTGAAGCACAAACGGAAGGAGATGAGTCTTGAAGATCTTATTCTGCACCTTAGAATCGAGGAGGACAATAGAAGGAGTGCAAACCCTTGTTCTGAGCCAAAGGCCAACACTATGGAATTTTCCAAATCCAAGCAAGATAGAAAAAGGAAGACGTCTTTTTCAAGGAAAATACAAGCAAAAAGAACAGTTCTAGAAATTCCAAGGGACTTGTTTTGTATGTAACAAGCTTGGCCATCATGCTAAGGATTGCAAGAAGTGCTTGAAAAAAGGCAAGAACAGTGGTGCAACCCAACAATTGAATTTGATAGAACATGACAATATTGAGAGACTGTCTGTTGTGATAATATCCGAAGCATCTCTGGTGTTGAACACTAATGGTTGGTGGCTAGACACAGGTGCCACAAATCACATATGTGTAGATAAACACATGTTCTCATCTTATGAGAAGGCTGAAGAAGATGAGAAGCTTTATATAGCTAACTCTGCATCAACAAAGATTGCCAAAAGAGGAAATGTGATCTTAAAGTTTACATCTGGCAAGGGGGTTGCCTTACTGAATGTACTGCATGTACTAGAGATTCGGAAAAATCTAATTTTTGGCCCCATACTTGTCAAGAAGGGTTTCAAAGTTGTATTTGAATTTGACAAGTTCGTACTTTCAAAAGGAGGGATGTATGTGGGGAAATGGTACTTGTGTAATGACCTATTTAAAGCCAATGTGGCTATCATTGATGTAAAACTCGAATTATGTGTACCCAAAGACTATTAATAAAGAAAAGTCTTCAGTTTACACAGTTGTGTCTCATTATCTATGGCATGGTATATTAGGACATGTAAACTATGGTACAATGAAGAGAATAACAAACTTGGGGTTAATTCCAAGATTTGAGTTGGATGCCCATTACAAGTGTGAGACTTGTGTTGAGGCCAAGTTTGCCAAGAAACCTTTCAAATCCATTGAAAGAACAAGTGAACATCTACAATTAATCCATAGTGATCTATGTGATTTAAAGTTTGTAGAAAGTAAAGGTGGAAAGAAGTACTTCATCACATTTGTGGATGATTGTACTAGATTTTGTTATGTTTATTTACTAACTAGCAAAGATGAGACTATAAGCATGTTTGTCGAGTATGAAAATAAAGTTGAAAACCAACTTGATAGACGAATCAAAGTGCTTAGGTCTGATAGAGAGGAGAATACAATTCAATCAATTTCAAAGAGTTTTGTGCTAGTTTTGGAATAATTCTTCAAATGAATGTACCTTATACTCCACAACAAAATGGAGTTGCTAAACGATTGAACATGACACTAAAGGAGATGGCTAATGCCATGCTTTTGAGTTTAGGTTTACTTCAGAACTTGTGGGGGGAGACAGATTTAACTGCAAATTATATTCTTAATAAAATACCCCACAACAAGACAAATAAAACTCCATATGAGTTATGGAATGGAAAGTTGTCATCCAACAATTTTCTAAAAGTGTGTGGGTGCTTGGCCAAGGTGGCAATTCCTCCTCCTAAACAAACTCAATTGGGACCTAAAATGGTGTATTGCATATTCATTGGTTATGCTCAAAATAGTAGTGCATATAGATTTTTGGTTCACAAATCTGAAAATGCGGAAATCCATGTCAATAAAATCCTAAGTAATCATACTTGGGAATTGGTTGATCTTCTACCTGGAAATAAATCAATTGGATGTAAATGGATATTCAAGAAAAAACTAAAAACTGATGGTTCCATTGATAAATACAAAGCTCAGCTTGTAGCCAAAGGGTTTGGACAAAAAGAGGGCCTTGATTACTTTGATACTTATTCACCTATCACAAGAATAACATCAGTAAGGATGTTGATTGCTATAGCTTCGCTATCCAATTTGCAGATACATCAAATGGATGTGAAAACTGCATTATTAAATTGTGATCTCGACGAGGAGATTTATATGGAACAACCTAAAGGATTCATGGTCAAAGGACAAGAACACAAAGTGTGTAGACTTGTCAAATCATTGTATGGATTTAAACAAGCTCCTAAGTAATGGCATGAGAAATTTGACCAGATAATGATTCAAAACGGGTATAGAATCAATGAGTATGACAAATGTGTGTACACTAAATCCACAACAGTTGGATATGTACTTATTTGTCTATATGCCGATGATTTACTAATTCTTGGAGATAGCATTGAGGTCATCATAATCACCAAGAATATTCTCAAAAAGAACTTTGAGATGAAAGATTTAGGCATAGCGGATGTTATACTCGGTATCAAAATTCTAAGGAATTCTGATGGCTTAGGTTTAACACAATCTCATTAGATTGAAAAGGTAATTGAGAGATTTAAAGGATTCGACATTAAAGATGCAAATAATCATTTTCTTCCACACCTAACTTCAAGAAAGAACACTCGAAATAGTATCAGATAGCTAGAATACTCTCAAGTAATCAGCAGCATCATGTATATCATGAATTGCACTAGACCTGATATTGTGTACTCAGTAAGCAAACTGAGTAGATCTACTAGTAACCCAAGTCATGAGCACTAGAATGCTCTGATGAGAGTATTAGGATATTTGAAAAGGACAAAAGATTATGTTCTACATTATGGCAAATATCAAGTTGTTTTGGAAGGTTATTGTGATGCCAACTGGATTTCGGATTCTGATGAATCGAAATCGACTAGTAGATGTGTGTTCACGCTAGGAGGTGCTGCGGCGTCATGGAAATCTTCTAAATAAACTCTAATAACGAGCTCTACAATGGAATCGGAGTTTGTTGCTTTGAATAAAGTTGCTAAAGAAGCAGAATGGCTTCGACATTTTTTAGAAGATATTCCTGTCACGCCCCGATCCTCGGGTACCCGCCCATCCCTTGCCTTGGTCGATTAAAAATTTGCGATATCCCAGGACGAATCGCCGACCCTTTTTATTCTTAATGCGCATGCAGAAGTATATAATAAATCCCTAGACAATAAAACAATGGGATAGAACTGTAGGACTAAATTTCAAACCCTTAACAACATTCATTCTTATATACATTGCAAACTAGTGCACATATATATACAAGGTGCATTATTAAGTCCAATTCAACTCAAGCTAGTTTAAAAACAAGGTCTACAAGCATAAGTAGGGTTCTACAAGCTACGGGTCCCCGTCCTCCTCTTCCTCATTCTCCACACTTCGACTGGAGCCTTTAGCAGACTGCACTGGACTTTTGAGATCTTCAAAATCCAAGTTTACTGCACATAGGGACTTGAAATGGTTATTCAATAACCAATGAGACAACGTCTTAGCAAGTTCTACCTCTTAAGATCCGATTAATAAACCAATATACCTTAGGGTTGTTTATGCACAACACGAGTCAGAGGACTTACCTTGGCCTCAGATTCCACTTGCATATTAGCACAGATCAAATAGGCACCCAAGTAATCACATCACTGATCGAAGCATCGATCAAATCGACCTAGTCGATTACACACCAACAAGACCACTCACGGTCATTTCCATTAAATCAATCAATTCACAACATCAAATCAAAGCAAAGAGCAAATCGATCTAGTTGATTTCATGCTAGTCGAACCAACTCTAGGTCATTCCCAAACATCAATTACATGTACTCTCTCGGGCGTCTTTTTCGCCAACTGCCATACCATCATTGATCACGTGCATTCTTTAAGGCGTCGTTTTCACCAATGATATTTCTTTAATCACCGAACCACGTTTTGTTATAAGTCATTAACATGCATTCTTTAAGGCGCCGTTTTCGCCAGTGATACTTCGAATCACCGAACCACGTATGTCCAAAAACATCGTACATGATTGGTTTCAGCCAATGATATTCTCAGTTAGCTCTCACCATACCCTCTACTATATAGCCCATTAACGTAACTGGCACTATATACCTATACTCGGCCATCTACCAATCAAATATTCAATAACAAACAATTTAGGACAAATCCTCAAATTTCACAATTAATTCGATTCCACACAACGTAGAGCTCAAATGAATAAACGGGCTACACAACGACAATCGTCACGAAATTCCGATCACCGGCCATCCCAGTTGAATTTCCGGAAAATAATTAATTAAATAATTAATTTTGAAAAATTAAAAAAAAATTAAAAATCCAATTTAGGCCCGTATTACCTGATTGGAGTCCAAAACGGGTTGGGAAAACCCTAAGATGCGTTCAATGAATATTAGAAGCTCTCTACTTGCTACCGACTAAGTCTAATCACCTAACATGCATCATTAAGTCACTAATTTAATTGTTCTAAACTAATCTAACCACCTAACATGCATTTAAATAAATCTAATCAACCCTTAGGCATAATTAGCAAACGAAGAAAGCATTATTGAGTAAAACTCACTTGGTTAAAAGCGGAGATTGGATCACCGTGACGGCAGCCGAAACCTAAATTTTCGGCGGCGTCGACGGACACTCGTGCCGGGCCCAAAAGCCTTGCAAGCCCATAGAAATTTCTAGGCTCAAACTTGGGCTTGGGCCTGCTTCTTGGGCTTCAAGTGAGTTGTGAATGGGTTGAGGATGGGCTACTGAGTTGGCGGGCTTCAATTGGACTGCACGGAGCGGGCTGATCTTGGCTGAAATGAGGCCTCCAAATGGCATGGGCTGGGTTGAAATTGGGCTGAAAACAAACTGGATGGGCTGCGGGCTTGACTGTTGCAAGTCTTCGTGGACTAAACTTTAGCGTTAATTGGGCCCGAAAGAAACTCGCTGGGCTGTTGGACTTGCGGCTGGGCTGCTCGCACGAGCGAGTGAAGACCAAAGTAGCTGAAGAATTTGATCCGCTGAAGACACATGATGATGAAGCCGCTTCGGTGGCTTGTCTTCGAGAGGGGCTGACACGAGCAAGGAAACCGCAAAGACGGAAGCAGCCGCTGGATCCGCGGGGCTTCGCTGGCAACTGGTCTTCAGTCAATCTTCGGTGGACTCCTCTAGGCGTGCGAAGAAGTGAAGATGGCCGCGTGGATGAAGGACATCACGACAAGGAGTCAACTCAGTTTTGTTGGACTCTTTTGTTGACCGAACTTGGCAGAGACATGGGCTCGGTGGTGTGAGGTGTTAACCGAAGATGGTGGGGGTAGCTTGCAGGAGAAATTTAGTCAACTTTGGGTTTTGGTGGCGTTGCTTCAAAGGGGAAAGGCTTCAGTGGCTGAACCGAGAGGAGGCAACACTCGGTGGAATTGTGGGCTTGACCGAATGAACAAGGATTCGGTGCAAGGAATGACGAATAAAAGGAAGAGAGAGAGAGAGAGAGAGAGAGAGAGAGAGAGAGACCAATAATGAATGTTAGCCTAGGTAAAAATGAAAGAAAACGTTTAGGGTTAAGGGGAATTGCGGGGCAGTTGTTCGCATGAGTAGATGGGGAGGAGGGATAAGGGTTGTCGGCTAGGAAGGGACAAAAGAGAACGTGCTTAAAAGAGAAGAGGATAAGAGAAGGAGACTGTGCGCTGGTGGATAAGAAGCAAAAAGGAGATGTCGGTCAAAGAAGAAAAAGAAATAAAAGCTGTAGGAGGGATGGACGTTCCACATGGGCTGAAGAGGGGGTGTGCGTGTGTTGAGAGGGTGGGTCCAAGGAAATAAAATAAAACCTAAGTTAAAAATCCGCTCAATTTTAACATGAATATAATTGGTCATCCAAGCCTAATCTCAACCTCGGTTTGCACAATTGAAGTGCAGGATAAGACAATCCCTCTAACCCACAAATTTCTCTCAAATTTGAATTCTATTTCACTTTTCTTGGTATCCGATTTTCCGAACAAATAAATTCGGTTGAGGTCCAATTTGAAATCAGAAAAAACCCAAACAACTTCCATCCACCGATTCACTTACACTAGATGTCAAAAGTCTCTTCAAATTAGTCAATCTGAATTTCCACTCATTTTCCGCATTGTCCAATCCGGTTTTCTGTAAAAATCCCAAACTCACCAGAATTTCCACAAAACGTGAGTCGACGTTCCTAGAATGACTCATGACACAATAGAACTTCCAATTTCTGAAATCGAATTCAAATTCGTGGTTATTTTCAATCAAATGCACTTTTAGTGTGACCTTACTTATTTGGTAGTTTTTGGGAATTTTTGATGTAATTGACCCGTGGTTGATTTTCTTTAAACCACAATGAACTCATTCGACCTATTGGCAACTCTCGATGGTCATGAAAATCTCAAGATTTCAAATACGGACACAGGGTACCCAAAACGATAGAAAATCGGTTTAGTGCCGTTCGACGAGAATTTTGCAATCATATGGAATCACCCACACTTTGATCACCACCTCAGTCGAATCGACATATCTCTGATCTCTTATCGATTTTTAATTGTGCCGCAATGACCTTTGTAGACTAGCACAATCGAACAGTCGATTCCTGGTCGAATTCTCAAGTCTATTGCATTAGAACCCCTTAATGGCTTCACCCGATAGGTCAGTTATCTCACGAGTGGCCATCTCAGAGAAGAACACTATAGTCACATTGATGAAAGGCCCTAATTATTTGATTAAAATCGGAACCTGAAAATCAGGATGTCACAGTTCCAGTGTCGCCAAAACCTATGCTTGCAATTTGCATTCACTATGACAATCAAGCGGCAATTGTAAGGGCGCATAATGTGATTTATAACGGTAAGTCTAGACATATTTGTTGTAGACACAATACTGTAAGGCAGTTGCTCTCAAATGGAATCATTTCTTTAGACTTTGTAAAGTCAAAGGAAAATATTGCGGATCCGTTGACAAAAGGTTTGTCAAGAGAGCAGATAAACTGCGCATCAAGGGGAATGGGTTTAAGAGCCTTAACCCAATAAAGAGATTCCAGGATGGAAACCTAACCTATGCGATTGGAGATCCTATGGTCTAGGTTCAATTGGACAAATGCAAATTTTGGAATAGTGTAAGCACTGTCTCCCATTCCTATGATGCAACAGTGCTTTCCTACAGCGTTATTAAGGGTACGTTATGCGTTTATTGATTTCTATAACTTGGAATGTAATATCCAAATAAGATATGGTAGGATATCTTTAATAGGAATGCACCTATATGCGTGGAGCCGGCCAACTCTATGAAAATCTTTAAAGGCTAGATTTTCTAAAGTACACATGAATCTCGAGAGGTTCATGGTCGAAAGAACGAACACAACCGAGAACCAATATTGAATTGGAAATACTTTGTGTGAGGTTTATTGTCTAGGTTTACACAAAAAATTGGCGATTTAAGGCTTAGTTCATCGACTAGTTAAGTAAGTCCGATAGGCTTTAACTAAAAAAGATTTAAAGCTCAAGCTACCTATCTTGATGCGGTGTATTTCAACAGGCATGCTTAGATTCCTTCGAGTCAAAAATGTTTTGTTGATCCATAAATGTGAGGGATTGTTATAATTATGGTTAATGGATCAATGAAAGCCAATAAATTAATATATGTCTTTTCTGTTCACGTATCTATTGAATTCATGAATTTCCTATATGCATGTATATTTTAGTTTATGTATTTATTGAATTCACAAATCTCTTAAATTCACGTGTCTCTAGATTCATGAATCTCTTGGATTCACGTATCTCTTAATTCATTAATTTCATGAATACATGCGTCTATTTAATTCATGTATCTCTTCTGTACATGAACTAAAAAGCTCTATAAATAGATAGGAGCATAGAGCTTCATTATAGTTTTTTTTTTTTTTTCAACTCAATTCCAAAAGAGATTTGATATACTATCCACTCTTCTAATTTTTCTGGGTGTGCTAGTTCAATTGAACAGTTTGATTGAGTCATATTTGTATAGTGCTAATCCAAACAGGTTCGAGGTGTTGTATTTTGAAAGGTATAGTTTGCGAATCTATGGAGCACCATTGGCAAGAACTAATCGCCTTAAGGAGATTTAGATATCCATACTTCACCTCCATTACATTGATATTCTAATTACAAGAAATAGTTTATTTTTCTCTTGATTATATTCCAACACCCGCCATATGTTTTTCATTAGTGTCGAATCCCTTTTGTCTTGAGGGTACATGAATGAATTTTGTTCTGCATAAGGTTTCCATTAATTGCTCAGTTCATTTTCGATCGGGTTACATCTCCACCAAGTCCGATTCTTTTCTGTGGTCGTGGTGTGGCTAGGAAAGTGAGTCTTGCATGGATGTTGGTGGAGAAGGGTGTCGGGGGATCGTTGTCCAATGATTGAAAGTAGTTGATGATAGAGGTCGGTGACGGACAGATTTTGGGTAGTCGAGAAGGGTGGCGTTTATGTTATGGTGTTTAGGAGATTAGTTCTTGAATGGGATAAGTACACTATCAGTGCCAAAACTTGTGTATGGCGCTCACTTTGGTGCCAAAAGTTTCCGTCGGATCACTTAATTGCCAAATCGGAGGAAAAACGATCACTTTGGTGCCACCGGCGAAAGATTCCGGCCAAAATGATTATGTGGCTTTAAAAAAAAAAAATCAACAGGGCCTTTATACAACATCGTTTTCGGTCCTCCTTAAGAAAACAACGTCATTTTGCTGTCCTACATGGATGGCCTCACGGAAACGATGCCATTTAGCTCACATGGGGATTGAAATTAGGGTTTCCACCGCTCGGCCACTATCGTTCGCCCACCGTCGCTCGGCCACCGTTGCTCGGCCTCGCTCGACCACCATTGTAGTTGCTCGGCCAGGTGAGCGAGGAGAGACTAAGATTGTTGCTCGAGCAATAAGTGGCAGGAAAAATTGGAGGCGAGGGTGGAGGAGGAGGAGGAAGAAGATGGGTCGAAGGTGTCGCTGGTGTGCTGCAGCTGCTGGTGCGTTGTTGGTGTCGTTGCTGGTGCGCTGCCGGTGCTGCTGCTGGTGCTGTGCTGGTGCCGTTGCTGGTGTGGGTCTTTGAGGAAGAAGAAGACGAAGACGAGCCTTCCCTCTCTCTCAATTTGGGGATTAGGGTTTCTAAGTTGGGGGAAAGATGCCAAACGGTATCGTTTTGGTGTTTGGATGCTGACTTAGCTCTCCAACGAGCCACGTTGGCTTCAAAAATTAATGAAAAAAGGCTACGTCAGATTTCCGGCCAATTTCATCAGCGTTGGCACTGAGATGATCGTTTTTCAAAATTTTTGACACTTAAGTGATCCGACGGAAACTTTTGGCACCAAAGTGAGCGCCGTATACAACTTTTAGCGCTGATATTGTACTTATCCTGTTCTTGAATCATAGAAAGAGAAGTTTAAGAGCTCTCGTGAAGGAGAACACAAGAGTGGGCTTAGTTTAGTTTAATGAACTCTAAGGCCTTGTTTGGTAACCATCCAAATAGGGCCAAATTCTGATTCTTTATTCTTGGAATTAGTTTGGGAATCGAATCGCATTTAGTAAAATTTTTGTTCCCGAGAAGAAATTGGGAGTAGAATCAAGAATAAAAAAAAAATGATTCGTGTTCCAAAATCAGAAAAAAGAATCAAACTTAACTATTCTTCTCTTTTCTTCTTCTTCTTCTTCAATTGCACGCCACCATCCACCCACATCCACCACCGTTCGCCGCTGTCACCACCGTCTACCGTTTTCCGGTTGCGAGCTCGCTGGAGGCTCGCCCGGCCAAGGCGAGGTTCGGCGAGCTCATCGGAGACAAGCCAAGCCACCGGCGAGGCTCGTCTTCACCAAATCTGGCGAGGCCGAGCCTCGCCGATGGCCAGGTGGGCCTCGCCAGATCTAGCGAGGCCAAGCCTCGTGGGGGCTAGGCAGGCCTCCCGATGCCCAGCCCCACCGGTGGCCAGGCGAGCCTTGCCCAGCCTCGATGAGGCTAGCCTGGCCACCGGCAAGGCCAAGCCTTGGCAGGGCTGGGCGAGTCTCACCCGACTGCCGGCGAGGCTCTGCCGACGAGGGCTAGTGACGCTTCGGTGAGGTCACTAGCCCTTGTCTGGCTGGTCGTCGGACTGGGGGCCGACCTAAAGAAGAAGAAGAAGAAGAATAGAAGAAAAAAGAAAAAAAGGAAAAAAAAGAAAAAAAGAAAAAAAGGAAAAAGGTATAAAAATTATTTAAAAATTAAAATAAATTAAATTGGAACATAATCAATAAGCACGGTACCAAATGTAATTCTATTTCGGAATCAGAAATTTCGGATAATTACTAAACGGCTTAAAATGCTTAGAATCAATTCCCGGGAACAGAATAAAAAAATATCATTTCTCATCAGAATCTACTCCCGGGAACAGAATCGTTACCAAACGCGCCCTAAGCTTAATTTAGAGGTGGTTGGGTTGAGTTTCTCTTCAGCAAGATTGGCTAAGTGCTTTTTAATTTCAACTAAATAGGCTTGGTGAATTTCTGTTCAAATTGGCTTGTTTTGAATAAGCTCATGTTTGTCCAAGGCCCAGAATGGAGAGCCTACCTTAGCCCATACTTGGACCAGGCCCTGGGGGCTTGCCCAAGTCCTTTTTTATATTTAAAAAATTAAGAAAATTCTGAAAAATTAAAAAAAAAAAAAAGGAAATGGTTTAGAAATTAGATTTTGAGTAGCTTTCCTAGATTCTAGTGCCAATGTTAGTTTACAATTGGTTTTAACTTTTTCTAAATTAGAATCCACATTGTTTAGGATTTTGATGAACAACTTCGGGTTAGCATAGTCTAAATAAATGTGTGAATCTTTGTTTGAAAATTAAGGTTAAATCTCAACAAGCCTTTAGGGCTTTTTCCATAGGGTTCTGATTGTCCTTAAAAATGAATGTAGTTGATTGTGCACTTTCAATATGTTGATTTTGGTTTCCCTTTAGCTTAGTTAGAGATGGCGTGCTCCTTATTTGGTAATTTTAGATTCTTGCTCTCACAATGCAATTTATTTGACGTCACTTTGGTTGTTGATTATTAATTTAATGATTTTGCACTCATATGATCACGTCACATATTAATAGATAGGTTTAAAATGAATTCAAATTGCCTAACAAAAATCTTTCTAAAATGAACAAAATTGTGTATTGAAATAATACTAATTGATTAATTAGTATAATTAAGTCTCTGACCCTTGATTTTCTAGTTGCATCGGAAGTGAGTCACACTCTTATACCTCACTTGATTTCTAGCTTATTACAATAGGCTAGTGACAACTCATTTTTAGAAAATTCCCATAGTGTCTATTTGAACACCCAACATCATGCAAGGTATGAGCTTAGGAGAGTTCGCATTTAAAACTAAGGCCACAAGCCCGACTTTTAGCAATATCTCTAAACTTATAAGTCCTTTCGTACCAAAGAGTAGGTCATGAAAGTAATTACTTAATCTAAAATCAAAAGATACTTTATTTGTATTAATATATATATATATATATATATATATATATATATATCAATAAAATATTCTTTTTCATTTTGCTAGTAAGCGTCATAGATTTAATATTTAGTAACCAAAATCAAATTAAAAAACCCAGGGAGATGGCACTTATTAAAATACATAATACATATATAATTCAACATATGAACATTACAAAAAGAAAGGGTTGTGTAAGAATCCAACTGCATTTGAACTTGTAGATTCTTGAAGCTTGATGGATTAGATAATTTTTGTAGTTTTTTAACAATTACAATGTGAAGTATCTCCAATGATGCTAGATGACCTTGAATCTCAAACAACTTATGACAACCTCTAGATGAATTTTCTTTGAGGATTTTCAAGTTAGTCAAGTCCGGCAACTTCCTAAATGATGACAGACTAATGTCCTGAGGTTCTTCAACCACTAAGGACTTGGAGCTTCTTCAAGTTGCAATGGATTCCTGAGATTACCATACAATTGCAAACTCAATGTTCTCAAATCTAACAGGGCAATGTTTCCACTGAATATGCTTCGAAACATTAAGTGATTAGACTTTCTAGAAGCCAAGGCGCCGTTGAAATTTGAGTGATTTCCAACACCAAGATTATGAGAAATGGTAGCTTCCCAATATTACTTGGAATTTCTCCTCCCAAGGCTACTGAACATCCCTTTACCTCTAGCCTTTCAAGCTAAGCCAACATTCCAATGACACTAGGTAGTTTTCTTATATAGCTAAGATGCATCTTTAGTAATTTCAAATTCTTCTTGTTCCCAATTGAATTAGGTAACTCCTAAATTGTTGTATCCAATAGATTCAACTCAATTATTGAATCAAAATCTTCGATCAACTTAGGTAGTTGAGTCAAATGGTTATACACCAATGACACTAGGTAGTTTTCTTATATAGCTAGGATGCATCTTTAATAATTTCAATTTCTTCTTGTTCCCAATTGAATCAACTAACTCCTAAATTATTGTATCCAATAGATTCAACTCAATTAGTGAATCAAAATCTTCGATCAACCTAGGTAGTTGAGTCAAATGGTTATCCACCAATGAAAGTTCTAATGCTAATATTGTGCAACCAACGAAACTAATTTTTTTAGTGATAAATTTTTATTGTGTGCTTCCCAACAAAGTCAATCTGTTATTTTCTCTTCATTTCCTCACCCTACAGAGTAGCGAAAGCTCTTCCTTTCTCTCTAAGACATCCAATCCGAACATGAAAAACACTGTCAAAGTTAACATGGAGTTAGGAATGTTGATTTGTGAGGAATGTAACCAGCATACAGATGAATGTGTGAATCAAAATCAAATGTCGCTCTCTTCTCTTTTATGTTTCTCTCTTATGTACTTAGTTTAAAGACTGTTCTTCTCGTCGCATTACTCTTATAATTCTTTCCTCTTGAACTGCCATTGTACTGCCAACTAAAAATAAGAATCGACCCAAATGAAATCAACTAATCATACTCAAAGTAAATCAAGACTTAACGCGTAACACTATATTGCAAAAAGAGAGAATGAATCGCCAATTATAATAAATATATGATCTTACGGTTTATAAAACAATAAACCCAATGCATGCATGGTGAAAATAACTTAGAGCGATATTACTAGAAGTAGTAGTGATTTTGAAGGATCAAATTTGACAATAGCGCGACTGAATAAATTGCAGGCAACAAGATAAGAAACAATGAAGAGATGGGTCTTGAGTGCCTACATTTATCCTCATCCCACATCAAAAGGAACATTCCTTTCTCACGTGGACACAACAAGCACACGTCAGCAATGATTCCTTTCTTGAGTCCTAATAAAATGACAAATAAAACACAAATTAAAAAAATACCTCTACCTAGCAAGACATTTAAATGGTGCACATTATGCCTCAATCTTTGCGCCTTCTCATCGGTGTTCTTGAGTTCATCTTTCAAATGCTCAAGGAGATAATTAATTTTTTTAACGTCATCCTCAAATACTGCGGGCGAAACCTTCGGAATAGAATGAGGCACATTGCTTGTAGGCAAACACCAAGAAAATAAGTCACATGTTTTATCCTCACAAAAATAGTAGAGCATGTGCTTGTTCCTTTTTGATTCTGATATTTTGATGGCAGGAAGCTTACCACACTTACACTTTTGATTTTGGAAGGTTAGTCCACTCCAAGTACTCGTATTCGCACTGGATGAAGACATGATACCTACAAGATGACATTTTTCTTTCTCAAAATTGGATTTGATAAGATGATGATACAAGTACAACTAAGAAAAAAAATTGAATTAAAAATATGATGGTCACCAAGCAATACTTTTTTTTTCTCAGAAACAAATTGCTAGCATGAAAATACAAACACCATCAAGCGATTCTTATTGAAAGCTGAAGAAGAAATCGGGAGCAGGACATGAGTTGCTTCCATCATTTTACAACTAAGTCAAGGCATTATCATGCTATATTATCATCCCCATATTCAAACGGCAGATCAAGTGCGTACCAAAGGAAAGAAAGAAAGAAAGATAGGGAAAAATGGTAATTTCTCTGATCGAAGTATCGACTGAACATTGCCACACTGTAAAACGGTAATTTAAATTAAAACTGGGTGCAAGAATTACTCAAGAAAGCCATTTTAGCAAGGAGGATCCTTCCCATAGACAGAATCACACTTCCTAACTCAGGATTCGTACACTATAATTTCTCAAACCACTCGAACTTCTCTTAGACATGTAACTAGCACACATCTAATATGTCAAATTGTCAAACAATGATGTTTGGAGAGTTCCAGTTTAGAAATCTAAACCCAAGACTATCAGCCGGCATTGCAGTGTTCTTTTGTGTTTTCTCAAGACACACGAGTGGTTAAAAAGTGAAAGAGGAAAGAAGCAGAAAATCTCATTAACCAAACCTTCATTAAGAAAATTCATAATCAGGAAGACCGGAAGATGATAATAATTACCAGCCAAAGAAAAATGATCATTGCCCATCAATCGCCATACACTATCAGCAAGATTAATCAATCCTCCAGAGTCAACAAGGCATGAAAGAGGCACATGAACTTGTATATCAGTTCAAAGACAGACATATACTGGCAATATAAAGAAACTGAAGAGAGAGATAGAGAGAGAGAGATGAGACCGTACTAGGCGATGGCGAGAATGCGAAGCAGCTGGAGGGAACAAGTATGGAAGGGCGGACAGAGACACGGTCCCGTTGTCTCCCTCTGATTTTCTGTTTCCAAGGTCTTGACTCCAAATGCTACGACGTATTTCTAATTTTTTTTTTGGCTTGAACAATATATATTTTTTGGGTTCGAATTGGTCCTTTCATCAAAATTATGAATGGAAATATTACTGATAAATATTGACAGATATCTTAAGTGGCATTTAAAAAATCAAAAAAAGAATTCAGAAAAAAGAAAATATTTAAAAGCCAAAAAAAAAAAAGAACAGAGAGAAGGCTGGGGCAGTAATGGGATAAGGAGGTGACGCTCCACCTGGTTGTGCAATCCGTAAGACTACATGCCAAGGGTCACATAAGCCCTGGCCCACACCTGACCCGGTTTGCAGCCATCGACCCAACCCTTAGTCGCGGCTGAGACGCAGGGGGTGGCGGTGGCAAGTAGCCAGCTGCTCGACCAGTCCAAGCCAAGATGCAGGAGGCAGTGGCAATGAGCAACAGGGGGGATGATGGTGGGCTTGACAACGTGAGGCTCGACTGCGATCAGTGAGCGGCTGGATCGTGACGGTACAAAATGACGATGTCCATGGGCGCAGGTGACGACAGAAACAACGACGAGGTGGCGGGCAGCGGTAGGGACGATGGTGGACTCGACATCAGGGGGGACAATAGCAGCTTGCGTCGGGCTTTGGGCGAAGGAATGACAACAGATCGGCGTCGGGGGGACAACAGTAGCTCGCATTGGGCCAACAAGCTTAGCACGGCGGGGCTCACGACTGGTCGATGGGGTGGCAGCATGTGATGCCGCGGCGGTGACAGGCGACGTTGGGAGGCAGCACGACAGCGGTGTCACGTGGCAGGGGGTCTTCGCAAGTTGCGGGGAAGGAAGGAAATCTCTCTGATCTCCCCACCCCTCACGGGTCTCTCCCTCTCTCTCTTCAGATCTCACCCCTGATCCCCCTCTTCTTTCTTTACCCTTCTCTCTCGAGCCTTTCCAAATATCTCTCTGGAGGAGTCCTCTAAGTTTGCTCCTCCCCATCTTCTCTCATGGGAGGCTGGCCGACGGAGGCTTTAGTCGCTGGTCCTTGGCGTGCCGACCATCCTCCTCTATTCAGATCGGCTGACGTGGGCCCCCCATTTTTAAAAGTTTTTCTTTACAATTACCTAAAAATAGGGTAAAATAAAGGGAAAATAAAATAAAAATAAATCTTTTTTTTTTTTTTTACTAAGAAGCGGGTCTACATTACTAGGTTAAGTTATGAGCAAATACAACATGAGCATCAGTACATAGTAAATCCAAAAGAGCAGACGAGGGGTTAGTAACCCAGTTCCTAGGGAGATAGCCTATACGTTGGGCTTTGGCTAACCAATCGGTCACCTTGTTGGTAGCGCGACTACAGTGGGCTAATGTAAGTTCCGAAATATTCTCCATTTTGTGCTTGGCCTAGTCCACTAGTAGCTGCACTGCCCAACTTCGTGTAGCTGAGGAGAGAACACTCGCCACTAGCATACTATAATCAGACTGAACTTGTATTTCTTTTTCTATAATATTCGAGGTAAGCTTTGAGGAAATAAGATCTAGGGTTTCAACCAAAGCTACAGTCTTCGCTTGTTCAGCTGAACTAATGTTAATGTTTTTAGCAAACCTATCCATTATCCTACCAAAGGAGTCTCTACAAATGCAAGCAACAGCTGCACGAGAGGGGGGTTGTCACTGTTGAGCACCGAAGTGTCCTCCATTCTTCCCTCTGGTCGTAGCGAGGCTCAGTGCCGGTTCAAGGTTGCATTTGGCTTGTCGTTCAATGAGATCGGGGCCGGGAGGTGGGTCGGATCCATCATCGCTCTTAGTGTTGTTCGGGTAAGTCCTACCCCTATTCCTCTCGTCCGATTTGCTATTTAGTGCAGGGTGGGTTGTGTTGGTGCGCCTCCATTCCTGATGCTGTGCTCGGGAGTTCAAATCGGCAGATCTGATGTTGTGGTCGGGATCTGTAGGTGCTGCAGATCCTTCGTCATTGGTGACGCTACTTAGAGGGAGCTTGCCTTGATCCCACGCTTCGCATCTACTGAGCAACTCGGGTGGGCCTGTGCTAATGTGCCTCTAGTTCGAGATGGGCATTTCAATGTTGTTTAGGGGAAGGCATTCACAACTGAGGCTACATTTGGCTTGTTTGTCGGTGAGATTGGGGCGGGTAGGTGAGTCGAATCCATCATCGCTCTCGCTACTATTCGGGTAAGTCTGATCCCTATTCATCTCGTCCTATCTACTAGTTAGAGCAGGGTGGGCCTTGTTGATGCACCTCTGTTCTTGATGCTGTGCTCAAGAGTTAAACTCAGCAGATCTAATGTTGTGGTTGGGATCTGTAGGTGCTGTAGATCCATCGTTGTTGGTGGCACTACTCAGGGGTGGGCCTGTGCTGATGCGCTCTGGTTTGAGATAGGCATTTCTCGGCTCTCCTCTCTATGTAGACTAGGTAAGCAGCGGACTTGCCTTGTGTTTCGCTCTGATCGGGCCCAGACTTTACCTCTCATTTCAGATCGGGGCATCGCTGCTCTATGCATTTTATCCTTTCGAGTCTTGTTGTGTAACTTTGGGTTATGCGGTGTGTCAGAGGTGCTCTAAGCTCCTTCTGCATACCACTCTGGATAGGGCAATGTGTCAGAGCTGCTACGGGCTGCTATCGAAGTTGATTCGGGGCTTGGAGAGTGTTCAAAACTTGGAATGGAGGTTGAGGGAGCACTTTGCTTGGCCGGTGCATCTTCGCAAGTTGAGTTTAAACCCAAGTTAGAGTCTAAAAGTATTTCATTGCTATGCATTGACATTTCTTGGCTTAAATCAGGCGATGTGTTGGCTATATAGGCACTGTCGAATGAAGCATCAATGTTGATTTTGAGTAATCTTGGGCTCAAGGGTTGCCACTAGCTAGGTAGATCATGGCATTGCTTCCCAATCTGTGACTTTTGATTCCAAGTTGTGAAGCTTTACTGTTGATATAGCTAGTATAAGTACCTAGAGGGGGGTGAATAGGTATATAAAAGATTTTTCTCGATAATTGCACAATACTAGACAGTTGATAGATTTGAGACAAACAATAATCAAAGTAAGACTGAGAGAAGGGAAGAGAAAATTGAACACGCGGTTTATAGTGGTTTGGCTTATTTCAAGCCTACGTCCACTCTTCTGCACTGACAGCCTATTGGCTGGATTCCACTATGAACAAAGAGATGTTACAGCGTTGTTCTTCCTTGATTTCTCGGTGTAGATGATCTACCACACTCGCTCAAGGTATCACTAAGTATAGACACTCTTTGTGTATACAATTTCGCTCAAAATGTATCGACTAATAATCAAGGTGCTTCAGACTCTGGAATTTCTCTATCGATCATGCACTAAAGCAACTAGAACGTCTTCCTTTTATACTCTTTTATGCCATAATACCCGTTGGCACTTACCAAAGGAATTCCTCAAATCTACCCATTGGACGGAATCAATCAAGAAGATCATTCAAGCTATTAAAGGAACTTGACGATAGCCCATCAATCCTGTTCGCCCATACAACCAGGATCTTGGTTTCCAAGAATAGAACCTTCCAAGAATATTTCGTCGACCATCGGATCTTCAAACGATCTTGATTACGAATAAAAGAATCCGTTATATTTATCCAGCCAAGAGATCTTCTCCAGAGGATAGGACTAAATCCTCAACCAAATACTTCGGCTCTGGATTGCCTTCGTCACTGGATTAGAAAAACTGTCAATGAGAATAGTCTTGAGTCTTGAGTCTTGAGTGCTGAGTCTGGTGATCTGAAAGTCTTCAGACTCTAAACAGAAGGTCTGCAATTATCCAGACTAGACTGATAGAAATGTTTTGTTAGCTTCAAAATATTATGGAAAGATTTCTCCAACAACTGTAACATTGTAGCTCTAAATAGGGTTTGATGTGGGTTAAGGGGGCTTTTTTTGAAGATGAAATGATTTTTATCCTTCCATATGCACTATAAGATTGTCACAATCAGTTCAAATCTGCATGAGTTCCTTGGTCCTCGTGAAATTTGCATAACCAATCATCAAATTGGGTCAGACCCACTCGATTTATTTGGACTTGCAATGGTGGCTCATTCCATAGTTGTGATCTCTAGGGGCAAAGTAGCATAGTGTGCTTGATTGTCTCTAGTTCGAGATTGCATATTAGGTGTCACACCCTGATCCTTCGAGTGCGTGCCCATCCCTCTACGGTTGATTAATATCGACGTCCTAGGACGCATTGTTGACCCATTCCTTTTAATATGCATGCGGAAGCAAATAAATAATCCCTAGACAACAACAAGATGTAATAGGAAAGTAGGGCCATAATTTTGAAAACCAACATCACACTTATATATATATATATATATATATATATCACAATCAGTTATATACAATACAAACTGATACATACATATATATAAGTTCTACATAACAAGGGGTTTTCACAAAACTATGGATCCTCGTCCTCCTCTCCATCATCCTCCACATTCCAACTAGAGGCTTCAGTAGAATACATCGAGGACTCTGGTTCTTCAGGAGCTGGGTCTATTGCATCTACGATCGAGCCTTGAGGAGGATCTGCAATACCCTTCCCAAAAGCCACCTCCAAAACATACATAGATATCTCAGATTCCGGGATGAGACCCTCTCTCTAGCCATCCTGAGCCTGGCGATACCATGATCTATATCGGTGGGGCATCTTGTGGATGAGACTTGCATCAACCCAGACTATGGACCTTATTAGTTCATAGGTCTAGCCCCTAGGGCTCCATGCAACGTAATATAAAATGTTTGCTTTGTAACCTTCTTAGGCCATCCAAAAAACTCATGAGTTGCCATCTGTGGACCTAAAATGTTATCCCACAACAGGGTGAGACGATGTCTCAGCGAGCTCAACCCCTTAAGACCTAACTAGGAAGAAAATACGCCCTAAGGGCCGCCTAAGCACAAACATAGGTCGAAGGACTTACCTTTGCCTTAGTCCCTTCCTACAAGTCAGTCTATCTCATAGATACACAAAACACATCAACCAATCATTTGAATTCACCAAATCAGATCGAACCAGCAATCAATCGATTCAATTGATTACATATCATCACAACCTTCCCTTGGTTGACCCACTCAATACTATCTAATAAGTTTGATCGAGTCAGGATTGCTCCCTCTAAGCTGATAATATATAGTATAGTTGGTGCTAAGCTGATAAATAGTACACTATTCTCTATCTAAGCTGACATATTAAGCCCATAGGCTAATATACTATACTAATAATGCTCACCCTAAGCTGATAAGTAATATTGCTCACTCTAAGCTAATAAGGTATACTGCTCTCCATCTAAGCCGACATATCAAAGCCCGTAGGTTGATATAGTATACCGGTATATTGCTCTCTATCTAAATTGACATATCAAAGCCTGTAGGTTGATATAGTATACCACATTCACCATCTATTCAATTTACCATTTTTATCATACATGATAAAAATATTCGTGTGTGGGTACACGATTGACTTTAGCCAAAATACAAGATTTTCACTTTTGAACATCCCACCATTTCCAGTAGTCCCAAAATAGATTTTTGGCACTGTAGACCGACCATTGGTAATTTTCCAATTAATTACCAAAATTATCAATTTTTGGGATAATTACCCACAATCATTAATCACACTCAAATTGCACAAAATAACAGTCAATTAAATAAACAGATCACACCACTGCAATAAACATAAAATTCTAGTCACCGACTATCCTGGTCTAATTTCCAAAAATTTATTAATTAATTAAAGGGATAAATGTTCCAGAAGTCCTAAAACTTGTCACGAAAATGTATTTCCGTCCTAAAACTTGCAAAAAGTGCAAATATGTCCTAAAACTTGTCAAAATAGTTCAATTGAGTCCTAAAGCTAACACCGTCAGCATTTTCTCGTTAAAAATGCCGACGTGGCATTTTAAATTATTTTTATTTTCCAGCTGGCTTTTTAAATTATTTTTTATTCATTTTTAAAAAATATATATATTTAAAAACTAAAATTCATTTTTTAAAAAACTATTAAAAAAAGAAAAAAAAAAAAAAAGAAAAGGGCAGAGGAGGTAGCCGTCCATTGCTAGAGGGGCCGGCAACGATTGCCGGCCGCCACCCGACCAAGGCGAGGCCTCGCCGGCCCTAGGAGAGGGCCAGCAACCCTCGCCTGGTGCAAGCAAGCCCTCGCGACCCTCACTTGGCATAGGCGAGCCCTCGCCACCCTTGCCTGGCACGGGCGAGGGCGCCCAGATCTGGGCAAGCCAGCCCACGCTTGGGGGCCGGCGACCGGCGCCAACCCCAGGCGGGGCCGCGATGGCCGGCGCGGGGGGCCGGCGAGGCTCACCCAGATCTGGCTGGGCATAGAGACGCGGAAGTCGCTTGGTCGCGGGCAGAGGTCGTCGACGAGGGGACTAGGAATAGCGATGACTGGCGGCCCGGCAACTAGCTCGGATCTGCTGGCGTCGAGCACAGGGAAGCATGGGAGTGGGCCACTTGCGTGGCCCTCACGCTTCGCGACAACGCCCAAATCTGGGCGGGCCCCGCCGGCCCCAGCCGAGGGCCGCTGAGGCCTCGCCCAAGGTTGGCGACAGTTGTCGCCCCCCATGCAAGGGCCGACGTGCCCAAATCTAGGCGCCCTTGCCCGCGTCAGGCGAGGGTCGCCGGCCCTTGCCTGGGGCTAGCGAGGCCTTGCCCTAGTCGGGCGGTGGCCAGTGACCGTCGCCGGCCCCTCTGGGGATGGGTGGTCGCCTCTTCTTCCCTTTTCTTTTTTTTTCTTTTTTTAACCGTTTTTAAAAATTGAATTTTAGTTTTTAAATATAATTTTTTAAAAAAATTGAATAAAAATTATTTTAAAAAACCAATTGGAAAATAAAAAAATTATTTAAAAGACTACGTTAGCGCCACGTCAACATCTAACGGTGTCAATTTTAGGACTCAAATGAAACATTTTGACAAGTTTTAGGACTTATTTGCACATTTTAGAAGTTTTAGGACTCAAATGCATTTTCACGACAACTTTTAGGACTTCCGCAGCACTTATCCCTTAATTAAATAATTAAGGAAAACTATTTATTAAATGCAAATAAATAGGACTTGGGCTCGTAAGGCTTAATTGAAAGCCAGGATGGGCCCAGAAAATTTCCGAACCACTCTAGATAAATATTAGAGCTTGTTCAGACTCTAATTACACTACTCTGACCACCTAACATGCAATAACAATCAATTAAATTGCTAATCTAATCTAACTATCTACCTAATCCATACTTAGTCTAAACTAATCAACCCGTAAACATCATTAACTTACTAAGTAAGGATTAGTGAGTTAAACTCACTTGTTAAGCAATCTGCTCAGATCGAAACGATGGGGACGCGATGGGGCTCGACAAACTCCAATGCAGGACCGCTAATTGGGGCTCAGAAAGGCTTGAAAACGGGCCCGATAGAGGGTGAGATACCCATTGCTGTTTGGTTCTGCTCTTGGTCGAAGAAGCTGGCCAGTGGTGCGGTTCAGGCGGAGATGAGCTGAGACGGGCTGAGGGAGCTTAACCGGGTCTAGGCGGGGCTAGACGGCTGTTGAACGACGATGAGTGGACTTTGATGGCAACGAGGGAAGCTCGGGGACGCTGCTGGGGCTGAGACGAAGGCCACGGATGGCGGTGATGTGCAGGCGAGACGCAAGCAGCGGCAGTGCGATTCCAAGGCGCGACGGTGGATTCTTGGCTCCGGCGAGTGGCTGCGACAGCGAGGGAGCTCACCAGTTCTCCTTTGAGCTTGCTGAAGTTCGAACCACACGGGGGGAAGGAGGAGATGGAAGCGTCGACCAAAGCAGGGGAGAGGGAGACCAGTTTGGGCTAGTGGGGACCACTTTGGTCTCTTCCTATCCTTTTTGTTCCCTCCTTGACCGGTCCAACCTCTAGTGTCCACTGAAATTTTTTAGGCCAAAATGCCCCTTCTAGAAGACTTGAGGTGGTCCATAGGTCATGGCCATGGGGGTACACGAATTTGGCTTGGTTTTCCTTCAATTGGACTTCAAATACTCCTTGAATCCAATCAATCTAGCCTTTAAAAATTCAACTGTTGAGTCCTCGATCAAATTGGTATTTTCCCCATCAATTGATCACACTTGCATCCTAATTTCGCAATAAAAAACGGTCCTCTAATTTTTCCGATTGAAAACGGCCATATCTTGACTTTTTTTGCCAAAAGCTTGGCTCGTAGAAAAATCTTCAGAGACTGAGTCGACATTCCTAAAATGACTTGTGACATGATAGAACTTTCAATTTCTGAAATCGGATTCAAATTCGCGGTTAATTTCAATCTGATGCGATTTTAGTGTGACCTAGGTTATTGGGTAGCTTTCAGAAATTTTTAGTGCAAATGACCCGTGGTCGATTTTCTTCGAACCGCAATGAACCTCTTTGACACATTAGCGACTCTCGGTGATCGTGAAAATCCTAAGGATTCAAATATGGACACAGGGTACCAAAACGACAGAAAAATCAGTCTAGTACCAATAAATGAGAATTTTGCAATTTAGTGGAATCACCCACATTTAGCCACACATCTCAGTCGAACCGACCTATCTCTGATCTTTAAGTAATTTTTAATTGTGCCGTAATGATCTCTACAAATGAGCACGATCGAGTAGTCGATTCATGGTCGAATTCTTAAGTCTATTGCATTAAAATTCCTTAATGACTTTCCCAGATAGTCTAGTTATCTCAGGAGTGATCAACTCTAAGAATAGCACTATAGGCGGGTTGATGAAAGGCCTGATTAATTTAATTGAAAGCAGAAGTAAAAATCTAGGATGTCACATTGGGCACATTGGTGTAGGTACTATCTTCCTCGTATAAAGATTATCCAATGTAGGCAATGCATTTTGACAGGTACTCCATAAGAAGAACTTAATTTTTGGTTGAATGCCGGAGTTCCAAATATGCTTCCATAGGTCTGGATTAAACTGGTGGGATGTTGTTGGCGTTGGCTCTCGATGATTCCTTGTGGCTTTTCTGGTCAAAAAGTATCCACTCTTTACCGTATAAGTTCCTAATTTGTTGTTTGTCCAAACCAGTTTGTCTTCTGTAGTTGGGAGGCCGATAAGGATAGCTCTAATTTCCGTCACTAGGGAATCATCAAACAGGGATTGCAAGAGGTCTTCCTTCCATTCTGCAGCTTCAAAATCTACCAAGTCCGCCACTTTGTGTGGTTCATTCGATCTCACGGATCCTCCAATTGGTCCATTCTTCACCCACCTATCCTCTCAAATTGAAATTTTTTGACCATTACCCACAACCCACCTAACTTGAGGAGCAATCGCGTCTCTACTTGCTAGCAAGCTTTGCCAACCCCATGATGGACGTGATCCTTTCCCTACCTGCCAAGAGTCACAGTTTGGGAAATATAAGCCTTTCATAATTTGACTCCAAAGTGTGTCCGAATGTTGAGAAATCCGCTAGGCTTGTTCCTAACATAGCGGTGTTAAATGCAAGTGGGTCCTTAAAGCCAAGACCGTCTTCCTCCTTACGAAGCTTAAGGAGTTCCCTAATTTTTGTTAGTAACATAGTGGTGTTAAAGGCAAATAATATTAATGCCTAAGTGATACGAAAATCATTTTGTCAGGGCTAAATTGATCCCTAATTTTCTATGCAACAAATATCTAAATATTTAATCAAAATTTAGATGTCAACATATATTAATAAATTCTCCTTTATTTTGTTAGTAAGCAGGATATTTATTTTTCTATAATGAAAATCACATTACAAAGCCAGAGAGACCACACTTATCTAGGGCCTTAATACATATATAATCTGAAATATTCAAAAGATAAATGTGAACATTACTAGGAAAAAGAAGAAGATTGTTTGTGAATTGCAATAAACTCCATCCCCTTTTACCTTGAAGTGGATCTTTCAGATTCTTCAATCTTGATAGATCAGGCCACTTTTGTACTCTAGGACATAATTCAATGTCAAGTCTCTCCAACGACTCTGGACAATCTGGAACCTCTACCAACTTAGAACAACAAAACACATAAATTACCTTAAGCTTCTTCAAGCTAGTTAGATTAGGCAACTTTGCCACTGATAAAAAATGGAGCTTTAATGTTCTCAGGTTCTCCAAGCCTTCAAGGCCTTCAATCTCAGTTAGCTCCTCACAAGATGTAATTTCCAAAGCTGATAAAACTTTAAGATTGGAAAAACCATTTGTTGCTTTTATCCTATGGCAACACCAGATCTGTAAGTATGTCAAATTTGTCGGAAGCCTTGGTAGGCATTGCAAATTGGGGCAATGGATAAAGAGTTCCTTCAACTTAGAAAGAAGAACAAGATCGAAAGATAAGGTCTCAATATCGGGACAACTCAAGTGCAAGACCTCAAGCATGCATAATCTTCCAATCCCCCAAGAACTTGGATCTACTTCAAGTTTTAAAGGATGCTCGAATCTTAAATTCAGCTCCAAATTTCTCAAATTTAGTAGGCTTGAGAGGTCCGTCATTGTCTTCATTGAGGATGCTTGAATGGATAGCGCGATCAGACTTTTTGGAAGCTGAGGCATCGCTGGAATTTCACAGTGTGCTAACCCCAATTTTTTCAAAATTGGTAGCTTCCCAATATCATTGAGAATCTCTGTCAATTCTATTGGATATATTCCCCCTGCCTCTAGCTGTTCGAGCTTCTCCAACATTCCAATGTCGCCAGGTAGTTTTCTTATGGGGCAATTGCAAAGCTTGAGCACTTTCAATTTCTTCATATGCCTAATTGAATTTAACACCCAAATATCAGTTCTCGATAGATCTAACTCAATCAATGAGTTGAAATGGTTATCCACTAATGAGAGCTTTGCCACTGATGCTGAGCAACCAAAGAAACTGAATTTATTCAATGATTTACATTTGGCCAAGCTAAGAATTTTAAGATTCTTCATCCTTCTCCATTCAGGGATCTCTTTAATAGATGTTGAGTCAAGAAGAAGTTCCATCAAAGATTCCAGCGCCCCCATCTCATCTGGTAGCTTTCGAAGACTTTTGCAGTCCTTCAAGTTTAACAAGACTAAGTTCTTAAGGTGACCAATGGACGAATCAATTTCAACCAAATACTCACATCCTTCGAGAATCAATTGCTCTAATTTCTTATGAGAAGACATATTTGGAATTTTATAAAGATCACATCTAGATAGATTTAGGACCTTCAAATTCTCTGCCAACTGAAAAGAGAACATATTGCTCTTCAGATTAAATTTAAGATAACCTACCACAAACTAACACGCATTTACTTTATCTGAAAAATCGTACCTTGATGTGGCTCCAGCCATGCCATGTTTCCTTGAGTTCACTTCTTGAGAAATCTAGAATTACTAGCTTCCTCATGGAAATATGAGACAACTTAATAGGATAAGGGATGTTATTCCATGATAGCCATCTCAATTCCGGAAGGATAAATCTCGACTCCGGAAGGATAAGTAGGCCTAGGTTATGATAAAATTGTAGGTCTTCAAGAAAATTTGACCTCCAAATATTTTCTATACAATCATTCGCTAGTCTCCACAAAAACCATAGTGAGATTGGATATTTGAAGTTAGAGTCCATTCGAAGGAACCTTAGATTTGAAAGACTTTCTAAGAATTCTTTCATCAAGGAGTATCTAGTTAGTTCAAGAAGCTCAAGACATAATGCTTCAATGCTTCCAATTCCATGAACACTACCTCCACTCTGCCAAAATGAAAACATAAAATGGAAGTTAGAAAAAACCATGATTTACTGTGTTGATATCATTAAAGGGAAAACAATTAAATCTTCTCCTAACATTGAAAACGATTGATAAACCACATTGGTAAGTGCTATGGAATAATAAATCAATGCTATAGGAATGAAAACCAAACGGAATATGTTGATGACCAATCTTCTTTTAAAGGAATGGAGCTGTACGATTTACCTGCATTTTCTCTAAAATATCCAATGCTTGCTCATGAGTCCACACCCATGGTTGGTTCTCTGGTTTCATACCACTTCGTTCTTCTATAAAACTTCTTCCGATATCTCTTAACCAATCATGCATCCATAGTTGGTTATCATCTCTAATCTTTATCAAAGATCTTTGCTGGAGGATTCCAAGAGATTGATGAGGAAGAAACTTACAACTTTCCCACAAGTGAATCACAATTCTTTTATCATACCCAATGAAAAAACAAGCAACATCGAGAAATATTTTTCTTTGGTTTTCATTTAAGGCCTCAATGCTGATCATTAACTTCTTTCTAACATTCTCTTGAGGAGATTCTTCTAGCTCCTTTAATGTGGCATCCCACTCCTCTTCGCTTTTTCCAGATAAAAGAGAACCTATTACCTCAAGAGCTAAAGGAAGACCGTTACACATATTTACTGCCCTTTCAGAGTGAGAAATGTATTGCTCTAGGGGATAATCTCTTCTAAATGCATGTTTGCTAAAAAGTTTAAGAGAATGATCAAAATCCATGCCCGTAAGTTCGTAAGTCTCATCAACATTGAGAATTCCTCGATCTCTAGTTGTAATGATAATCTTGCTTCCCTTGCCAAACCACTCATGCTTCTGCACGAGTGCATCAAGTTGACTTGCATCATCAGCATCATCAAGTAGAAGAAGCACTTTTTTAGAGCGTAACCTTTCTTTTATCTCCTTTTTCCCTTCCATGACGTTGTTGATATCAAGTGATTTCTTTTTAAGGATATCTGATAAGAGCTGATTCTGCAAGCGTGTAATCTCTGTTTTTCGAATGTCACAAAGGAAGCAATAACTAACAAAATCATTAGAAAGTTGATTGTACACTATTTTGGCAAGAGTCATCTTTCCCACACCACCCATACCATGGATTCCAACAATCTTTGTTTCACAGTTGTGTGCACCTATCATCCTCATGATTTCATCCACATGATTGTCTACTTCGACAAAGCAATCGGATACTTCCAAGTATGCAGTTTTCAACTCAGTCAAAACATCATTGACAACTTCTTTCACAAATTCACCTTTGCCTCTGATAGTATTGGAGGAAACAGCATCAAGACATGAGGTTTAACTGAGCAAATAATGCATCTGGAACAAACAATTCGTATGTGATATAATTAAATACCTGTTTGGCATGCTATGGAGATCCCATCCCTTTAGTTCTCCAACCTCTTTAAGAGCAGCCTTCCAATTGTTGATAGTCTCATCATCGAACCGCTTCTTGTTTAAATGAGAAACAATGGCGTTGCCATAGTGCTCATTCTGGTATTTGACCTCGGATGGCGTGACATTGTAGAAAATGGGCATGATCTTTTGTTCCCCTGTGTTCTTGCTCTCCACCATCTTGACCAACTCCTTGAGGCACCATGGACTATTAGCATATCCTTTAGAAAAGATTGGTATTGAGATCTTTGAGTGCTGAATAGCTTGGAGAAGTTGGCTGCCGATCTCTTCCCCAATACGAAGCTCTTCATCATCCCTATATGCCCGAATTCCAGCATCACTCATGCTGACGTAAAGGTAATCAGCAATGTCCAAACGAGTATCTGGTCCTCTAAAGCTCAAAAATACTTCGTAATCATATCCTGATGACTTCTCCATTTCCTGATTATCAGAAGACGTGTTCCACATATTTATTTGTTCTCTGTACACGCTCGCCTTGTAAGGCTCCATTTAATACAAAAGACAAAAAATAGTGGCAATTGCTGTCAAAGCGAAGTTCAACCACAAAGGTTCGTGCAAATTCTCCGTGCAACAACGATTTGAGATACTGCCCGAAAATAATGACCAGGTTGATGAGGCTAGCTTCTACTAGAATTAAATATGGAGATAAGTTTGAAGCCATTGTAATAACATATCGTGAGGCTAATTTTATTAAAAAGTTGATGCTAAAATAAAATAAATAAAGCACCTATCAAGGAAATAGTATTTTGGCTCTTTTGCTCAAGTCAAGAAATTTTTCCATGTCCAGACAAGCCCACCTTCAATAATGCAGCATCTCCATGTTGAACTAACAATGATGCTGGTAATTAATACATAAACAACACTTATTGATAGAAATTACTAGAACATGAATAATTTACTTAATGCAATCACTACCTAACGGTTAAACAGAATCTGCTGTTGCTGCCAAAATGTGGAAAGTAAATATAACAAATGTCGAACACAGAGAGTAGACTATCTCCTTCGTGCATAGAATAGATAACCAATATTTTGACCTCACGGGAAAAATCTGCTAAATCGTCTAATGATATAGCTAATTTCATCCAGCTTCTAATTAAAAAGTACCAATAAACATCAAAGAAATGTAAAATGAGGAGCAACTTGAATCGCCCGACTTATTTTGAGAAAACTAGACATGTAGAGGAGGAGGTGGGGTTCTTACTTCCACTCATCCACTTCAAAACAAAACCTTGACTATAGAATGCACGTAGAGCTTATCGGGTTTCTGGTAGTGAATGGAGCGAGGAAGCTGAGTGCGATCGTCGTCCTCCTATACGCGGGAGCAAGAGAAGCAGCAACCCATCCCCTACGGAAATCGATTGTGGAGAATTCAGAAAGCGTCGAGGACCACGTCAAATCTGCTCGGAAACCTTAACCTCAAATTGTTTTAGCGGGTATAAGGAAAAATCTTTTGTCCTTTCCCCCTTCACGAAGTGCCTCGTGTTGTAGTTGAGGCAGGGCTCACCTGGACATAGGAAAATGTCTTGATTTGAGCAAAAGGCCCATAATACTATTCCCTCGAATGGGTGCTATTTTTTTTTTATCCTATATGATTGAAGTGACTCACTGATGGAAATTAGCTTGTTCACAAACACCTTCTCTTTGATGGCCAATTTTCAGACCACGTGGTAGCGAAAGTTAGATCTATCTAAAATCTACAGGAAGGAAATTGAAAAGAATGCTCAAGTATAAGTTGCGGTTCACAAATAACTTTTTCTGTGTTTTTGCTTTGGCAGATCCATGTGGAAATTTTCATGGGATATAATGAGGGTCAATCAAATCTATGTAGAGTTCTCAATTCCCGGTTAATGATTAGGTCAATTGTCTTGCGCATAGAGATGCTTATCTCACATGCAAAATACTCTCTTGCGGCTATTCTACAGTTATAGGCTTGCTGTTCCAGCGTTCCCAACTCGTGTGGCCTTACAAATTACAATCTTGAGTCAGCCTTCACTCACAATGACACAAGAAGTCTAGAGAAGGCAAACATCATTCAAAGAAGGATTCCAGTTCTTCAATCTGTCTTGAGTTGGCAGCATATTCAAAATAATAAACTGTGTTTTCAAATGTTTGAAGTGAACCAGACCAGCTTATGCCTAGGCACTTTAACAGGTGATGATCGAACTTTACCCCCGCATATCAACAGTAAATTTTCCGGTATGAGGAAGGTATCCAAACAATACTATGATACTGCTCAACATTTGGCTTCATTCCACATTATGCTTTTTGAATAAGAAGTAGGTCCTCATACCTAGCAGAAGGCCAATTACATTACATACTTTTGCAGTACAGTAGACTATCTGGATATAATCTATTACGAATACATTACATAATTAACAACTTCACAAAATAATAATAATATATAGCATGTTCTTCTCATCAGATGTGGCTTATAGCTAGAAAATCATTTTAAGACTAGTGAAATATTTTTAAAACAGAGCATGTTTGTCTGAAGCAGAGGATTCAAAGGTGTTCAAGACAATGGTCTGACCATGATCATTTATGCCCCATTTCATCTAGGAAATGAGGTGAAAATCACTCCAGTCACTAGCAATATATTCAACTTTGGATAAAAAAACAGGAACAGATCAACGTAAGCACAAAATCTTGTATCCAGATGAAAGAGCAGGAATGTAACCACTCAGATATTTAAAAAAAAAAATCATATTACGTATCCAGCAAGAAAGAGAAAACCAATCTGGAATAGAAAGGAAGGGTCATTCTGAAATCATCAGGAATACACGTAAAAATGTTCATCCTGTGCAAATCAAAGGAAAAAGGACAAGAAAAATGAGCAGAGGAGCAAAGAAGCTCATTGCAGACTTGTTCTCACCTCTCTCAAGCCAAAGAAAACGAACTCCTAGTACCAACTTAGTAGTATAAGTATTATGACCTTAGTCAACAATTTGAAGGACTAAATCTTCAGTAGCAAAGGAGCTCAGGGGCTGTGGACCGACCATATAATCCCACCGCAGCATCCAAGAACCACGGATCAACTAGACAAGATAGATAAGCCAGAGAATGACATATTTAGTTGGAGAGAGAGTACGAACACAACATGGATGCAGATTAGGCTAATTAGAGCTGTGTGAAATCGGAGGAATCAAATGTATAAGAGATGAGAGGAGGTATGATCATTCACCTTAGCCAATCCAAGTAGAGACCGGCTAAGGAGCTTCGACTCAGTCGCCTCAACGTGGATTAAAAGCTGCAGACTACACGGAGATCGTTCCTTTGCCGCTATGATGAGTGAACAAGAGAGCTAAGGAGCTAAGGAGACGGAGAAGGAGATGATGGGGTTTCGCAAAATGTCAACCGAAGTTTGACTTTTTCATATGTCAATTGAAACACGGCACCCCTCTCTCTCTCTCTCTCTCTCTCTCTCTCTCTCTCTCTCATGAATTGTCAATTGTTTTTGTCTCTCTTGGGGCTGTAGTAAGGGCAAAGAAAAAGCATGCTTGGGACTTTTCTTTTGTAAATAGTCCATGAATTTTAGCCCAATATAAAATATGATTCATGAATTTTTAATTTACTCAATATAGTTCTTGAACTTTTGATATATGTTCAATTTAGTCTTTGAACTATAAAAAATTTCAATGTTGTCCTTGATCTTAAATTAATGAAAGAACTAATTTTAACATTTTGGTATAGTTTGGGGACTACATGGAACATTTATCAAAATTCCCATTAAAAAAAAAAAAAACCGCGACTCCCTATACAAACTATGACCTAATCCTAAATAGCAAAGGAACTCATCGCAGCACTCCAGAATAACAAAATCAACTCCGACAAGCAATGTAAATAGGTACAACGGTATTGTCGAGATAGATCGGCCAGAAAATGTCAAATCCCGTAAGAGAGAGAAAGCATGAATACAAGAGGATGTAGATATGCTAATTAGAGCCGTGTAAAGTTGAAGGAATCAATCGATAGATGATGAGAGAAAGCATGTATACAAATAGATGCAAATACGCTAATTAGAGCAATGTAAAATTGGAGGAATCAATCGATAGATAATGACAGAAAGTATGATGATTTACCTCTAGAATCTGAGTTGAGATTGAGCTTCGACTCTCGCTGGTTCGTGGTTCGTGAAGCTGCAGACTATATGTCAATTTTGCGACGTGGCTATGGGAGTGAACAGAGAAATTGACAATATATATGCGGATACGCCAATCAAAGTCAATGCTTTATTTGCAGTCTTTGCCCATTTTCCCATGTAAATAATACCTAATCTACATCTCCACATATGACACATGAACATGGCACTTCCTGTCCTCATAATTAAAAGAAAAGGAAAACAAATCGGGGGGACATGGAAGGCCACATGCTGAAAGTCGATGTTTTGTTTGTGCTTTTCTCCCTTTTTCCCATGTAAATAGTACCTAGTTACTTACGTCTCCACGTATGAAACATGAACACGGCATCTCCTATCTCCATAATTAAAAGAAAAGAAGACAAAATTAGGGGACATGCAAGGCCACATGCGGCGCGAGAAACCGAATACATGTGCGGATTCGCCAATCAAAGTCGGATCGCGACATTGGTTCACTCGGTTAATGATGAAAATTTTGTTCATTCTTTAGAGTTGCCACTAAGCTTTTTTAAGAGTGGTGAGAAGTCAACCGAAAAGTTGGGGGTCGTTTCATTTCCACGAACCAGAGATCGGGGAATGTGTACCTAATCATGCCTAAATGGAATTGACGCCCAAATTTGGTACATTTTCTCTTTGTTTCGAACACGTTTAATGGTACGATCTTGTCCATTTTTAATTCATAGGCGCATTCATCTAAAGGACCATTCATTACTAATTTGCACAAGAATATGTAACATCCTCATAACACAACAATATTATGATAAATGAAGCACGACAATAAAAGCATAATATAACATCCGGAAAGCAAAATCTGATACAATGACTGGCAAAGAGTATTCGCTGCCACGTTAAAACGCCCCAAAATAGTTGAGTCCTAAACTAGACATGCAATTACTTGCTAAGGAATGCTAATTCTTAATGAAATGACAAAAATGCGACATTAAACAAAATAGAAGGCGACGAACCCCATGCTAAGGAATAGTATTCTGCGTTGGGTAAAGTCAAGACATTTTTCTATAGCTAAGCCCAGCCTCATTAATGCAGCATCTCCATGTTGAACTTACAATAATGCAGGTAGTTGGTACATAAAGAACACTTATTGATAGAAATTACTTTAATATGAATAATATACTTGATGCCATCGCTTGCGGACAGTTACGTTAAATTGTAAATCAATTCTATAAACTAGCCAAATTATATCTTTGTATCAAGATAATCGCCAAGATGAAGTCATTAAAAATTGTCACGTCGAACAGTCTTCCTCTTGGCAGTAGATGTACAAGGTAATGCTACTATTAGTTTCAAAATTATGTTTATTCTTGCAATTTTACTTTATCTTCTTTACTTCTTTCTCCCATTTCAGGAATTTGTATCATAGATAACTAGTCACATTTCTCAAGGCACGTACGACGCACGATAACAATATCCTTATATGAGTGAAAATTATATTAAATATTTTAATTAAAGGTGGTGCAATAATAGTGATCCACCAAGGAAGTGCATATTTCTTATTATTTTAATTTTTCTTTTAGAAGTAGACTTGGTAAAAGTCAATCAATCGGTGTGATGTCCCAATTGTATAGCTGCATGTGGCCCCTCTCACTACGCGCTTTTGAAAAAAATAAAATTCGAATCTTAGTTGACTTGTCGCACCACCCTCCACCATTACAATTCAGATACATAACTAAAAAAATAATTTATAAATGCATAAATTAATACATAGATAGACAGATAAATTAAAACCAATTGGCCGAAACATAATTAATTTAATTCAATCATCTTGTTGCTGACATCTTCCCATCATGACGTTATAATACTATTTCTACTTTCGACCAAAAAATGAAAAAAGAGGAAGTCATCTAACTGCACAATTCTTTAGTTCAAGCTTTTGAGGGGACGCATACAGTAGGCACATTAACTTGTGTAAGACTACAAATACTTATTGGGGTGTGATTCATATTCCTCATTAACAGGAGAAGTGGGCGGAGTTCGAGGGTGTCCTCGACGGGAGTTGTAAGGAGCAAGGCCTCCATGATAACAGAGGGTTTTTATAATTTAAGTCTCTATTTTATTAGTAGTTTGGGTTTAAATCCATGAATAGTTGTATGTATATATATATATATTTGAGAGATGTAACGGAGTGGTGTGAGGTGCTAATTATAACAGAATCCTCAACTGGAAGTTGTCATAGTTTAATGATAAGTCAAGATAAAACCTTGCGTCTCAAATTCTCTTTCTCGCTTTTCCTATTTGTTTGCTTTGTAATTGTGCGGCAAAGCCTACTGATACTCATGATCAAGCAAGAGCCGAAACGATCGACAGAGACTTCAAGTGAGAACGGAACCGGAAATGCACAGAATTTGAAGAGAGAGTAGAGTCGTTATTAGGAGATGGGGAGACTGCGAAACATCTCTGCTCGTGACTCTGAGCTGAACAGAACAACCGTGGCCAAGGGAGGGCCGACCAAGACATGGTCCATCTTCTCCCTCTTTTTCGTGCTTTCGAGCTTTTGCCTCGCAGTGCTTCAGCGAATTTCCAAAATTAGCACCAAAATTTACACCAAAATTTACACCAATCTACCTGGGAGGCTGGGAACAAAGGCACTGGAGGAGGAGATCTGAATTATTTAGCAATTGGAATCAAACTGAGGTAATATCCTATGTGGCATTTAAACATAAATTAAAATTTAAAAAGAGGGAATGGTGGAAATAAAAATAAATTTTAAAAAAGGAACTTGAGGAAAAAAAAAAAAAAGGAGGCCGGGGTCGAGAAGTGGGGAAAGAGTTGATGCTCCGTTGGGGTCGTGCAACCCTGGAGGCCAGCCTAAGAAAATTACGTAAGTCACTAATATGTATAATCAAACTCTAGAGTAGGACAGATGCGTGAGTCCACGTTGGCATTTACATTTTCCATTTACAAAACTGCCAACTCGAGCAAAAATGTGTATAATCTAAGGACCCAAATCGAACAAAAAGAATCGAAGAACCAGATTGAACATTCTTGTAATATTGGGGATCATTATTGTCTTAAATCCTTCTACCTACGGTGGCCATGAAAACGGATTGGAATTCATTATTTAAGTTATTTTTGATAGCTTGTCATAATATATTATCTACCGTTGATAGCCGTCCTTTGATTTGTCAAAAATTACTGCCAAAATAATGACGGTCACTTTAAAATACATAAAAGTCTCTAAATCGCATATGGATTATTTATAGTAGAGACTAATTAGGAATGAAGATAGAATTTTGTTTCAGTGGTTACAATTGTGAACATACATATTTTCCTGTTATCTAAAAGAGAAATATGATTGCTATTTATTCAACGAAAAATCAATAAGCTTTCTATTACATGATTTTCAAGGTCAGTCCGAAGTTCGGATACTAGGTTCAATGATCTCACCCAGAAAAGTTAACCTTATCTAAAGTTTTACCTTGCTTTTACTTAAAATCGGATAAAAATACTAAAAGTACCATAACTTTCTTACACTCTTATTTGAGTGCCATCATTTTTTTTGTTTACTTGAGTGTCACATTTACAAAAAAAAAAAAAAAAAAAAAAAATCATTCACTTAAGTGCTGTCAGCAATTTATCTTGCCGTCTAAGGTTGCTTTAATTTATTATATAGCATTTGACATGGCTTGCCGATAAGATCAAGTCAGCAACTGAAAATGCAAACGAGGTCATTTAGTGATTTGATTGAAGAACCCTAATCCAATCTAATCAAACTGGGGCAAAGTCAATTTCGTTCACGGAGAATCCTAGCTCTAATTCTTCAAATTGGGGCAAGTCACCTGATCAAATTTGCAAAAGAGAGTACTTGAAAGCTCCCTCTCCAAGGTGGTGACATGAAAGCGCCCTCTCCAAAGGCGTCTACGACAAAGGAGAAGGCGAGAAAGAAGTCAGAGAAAGACCCAGAACAAGATCAAGAGCAATAAGTAGAACGAAAACAGGAATGTTTCCAAATTAAGAACCCCCCGTCCTCTTCCTCCCACCAAAGAGCTCCTCACCGATACATTCTCGCAAATCTATGGGGAGAGAGAGAGAGAGAGGACGACGATTACGTCGTTTTTGTTACTATTGCCATGTTGGACGGAGAATTTCCACATTGGACTTCAATTTATTTTTAAAATGCCACATCGAAAGGAAAATTTAAGTTAAAATGCCACATTGGACAAATTGCCAGAACTTGCACTCAAGTGAACATTTTTACATTGATACGACACTCAAGTGAGTTAAAAAAAAAAGTGATAATGCTCGAGTGAGCGTTATATGAAAGTTTTGGTATTTCTGCTATTCTTATCCCATTCAAAATCAGTCAAAATTGATGTAACGCTCTTTGAATGATTAAAGATTTCTGGATTTATCTGAAATTTCATTAAAATTTTCCTAAGATGAAGGATCAATTTCTTTCAAATATTTTTGGATCAGTCAAACTTGCCTCAGGTGGAAGATTAAGTTTCTTCCGTCATCTTTTTCCCTTCTCCACCAATTTTACTATAAGATTAGTCCAATGCTCTTAACAATTGTTTTTTTTTTTTTTTTAACTCATAAGATTAGGCTTTTCAATCTCTAGTTTTGTGAAATTTTGTGAAGTACAAAATCTAGTGGGGTCGAGGCCCTTTTTAGGGGTCCACATATGGTGATATTTATTAGAAAAAAAGATAAATATATAATGAAGAAATACAAAGTTCAGTGGATGCAACTGCGTCGACTAAAGTGTAGGTGGAGTCCTCCCATACTGGTAGATAGTTCCTTATTCTGAAAACTCACTTTTCACCATGGGGGACTTTTGAGTACCGCTAGGGTGATAGGGTCACGTCTTCTATCAAACTACAAGTTCAATTCACATTGTGTACATATCTCTAAAGGGTTCATGCTGAATTGCTCCGTCAACCTCAAACTTTTAATTTGCTAATAGTGCATGATAGTTATAACTCCAATAGAATATTCTATATTATAAATGAGACCCTTATGTTTACATCCCCAATTCACTTGCCGCTGATCACCACTCCCACGCCGTCAAAACCAAATTTGACTGTGCTGAGTCTTAATAAGCTTATATTGCTAGATAAGAACCAGAACACCAGTATATGAATCTATCCCTCTTGATTTACATCAATAAAAGATTCTCATTTATTTTGCCAGGGAGCAGGATAGATTTATTTTTCAGTAATCACGATCACATTACAAGGCTGAAAAGACTGCACTTGTTGAATGCCTTGATACATTTCGACCAAAAAATAATGCCTTCATACATATGTTGTTCGGAGCATTCAAAACAGAAACGTGAACATAACAAAAAGAAACTGTCATAAATTTTAATCAAATCAAATCCATTTCCTTGAATCCAAACCTTTCATACTTCTTAAGTATCTCCAACGATTCTGGGCTACCTCGAATCTCAAACAGCTCAGTACAATGCTTTAGACAAAAAATTTTGAGCTTCTTCAAGTTAGTCAGATTAGGGAACTTCGCCAATGATGGAAGTAGCACGAGTTCTATCGTTCTCAGGTTCTCCAAACCTTCGAAACCTTGAATTCTATTAGCTCGTCACAATAAAAAAATGTACAAATCTGACAATGCTTTTAGATTTGAAAGATCGTGCGTTGTTTTTATTCCATTGTAGAGCTCAATACCCAAGTATGACATTTGTTGGAAGCCTCGGTAAGAATTGCAAAATACGGCATTGGAGCTTGAGCTCCTTCAACTGAGAAAGGAGAACTAGATCGGAAGATAGGGTGGTGATATAAGGAGAACGCAAGTCCAAGACCTCAAGCATGTGTAATCTTCCAATCTACCATGGACTTGGAGCTTCTTCAAGATTAGTAGGATCCTAAGGTTTACCCCACATATCCAACCTCAAAGTTCTCAAATTCAATAGGTTCGAGAGGTTAGACAACGTTTTCATTGGGAATGAAAAACATAAAGTGATCAGACTTTCTGGAAGCCGAGGCACTGTTGAAATTCTAGCACCAGTATCACAAGGAATATCTCCTTCAAAACATGAACCCTCTACCTCTAACTCTTCAAGCTTCCCCAACATTCCAATGGCACAAGGTAGTTTTCTAACAGAACTGCCGTGCACCTTTATTACTTTATAATTCTTCATGTTCCCAATTGAATTAGGTAACTTCCGAATTCTCGAAAACGACAAATCCAACTCAATCAGTGAATTGAAATTCTCAACCGAGTTAAGTAGCGGAGTCAAATGGCTATCCATTAATGAAGGTTTCCCTACTAATGCTGTGCAACCAATGAATCTAAATCTTTCTAGTTGACATCCGACCAAGCTGAGAATTTCCAGTTTCATCATCCTTCTTCATTCAGGGATCTCTCCTATACATGTAGAGTCAAGAAGAAGTTCCCTTAAAGATACAAGTGCCCCATCTCGTCTGGTAGTTTATGAGACTTCCACAACACTTCAAGTTTAAGAAGACTAACTTATTGAGGTGACCAATGGATGGATCAATTGGAACCAAATTCTTGCATCTTTCGAGAATCAGTCGCTCTAAATTCACATAAAAAGACAAATCGGAGTCTTACGCAATTCTTTGAATTCGGTCAGATTTAGGACCTTCAAATTCTTTGCCAGCTGAAAAGAAGACAACATATCATTCTTCAGGTTAAATTAAGATAACCTACAACAAAAGAACTACAACAAAAGAACTCATATTCATTTTATTTGAAAACATACCTTGAGGTGGCTCCAACCATCCCATTTCTCTGTGATTTACTCATTGAGAGATCAAGGATTACTAGCTTCCTTGGGGGGAAATTGGTCAGCTTAAAAACCTTAGGAAAGTAATTCCATGAAAGCAATCTCAATTCTGGAAGGATAAGTGGGCGAAATGTGGTTTGAAGAAAGTTTGACCACCGGTAATATAGTCAACGACCCACTAGAGTACAGATAGACTTTGTGTCCAAGTTGAACTCTTTGCTATCCACTTGAAGGAACCTTAAATTTGAAAGACTTGCTAGGCATTCTCCGACAGAAGTACAGCGCAAGTGCCATAACTGGACACCGAGGGACACTTAAATGCCATAACTTTAAAATGGTACACTTGAGTGCCAGTTTTGAAGTTAAATGGAACACTTAAGTGCCACTTCGGCGAAGATCCGGCCAAATGGCTGATGTGGTGACTTTCCGGCGAGCTCGGTCCAAAACGGCGTCGTTTTGCACGCTGACGTGGTGGAGAAAATGCAAAAATGACGTCGTTTCGTGTCTACGTGTACATAATAATATAAAAATTAATTAAATTAAATCTAAAATATTCAAAAATTTTAAAAAAATAAGAAAATTTTAAAAAATTTAAAAAATTAAGAAAATTTTAAAAATTTTAAAAAATTAAGAAAATTTTAAAAAAATTTTAAAAAATTAAGAAAATTAAATAAAATTAAGAAAAATTTAAAAATTTAAAAAAATTAAGAAAATTAAATAAAATTAAGAAAAATTTTAAAATTTTTAAAATTTTTAAAAATTAAGAAAATTAAAAAAATTAAGAAAAATTTTAAAAATTTAAAAATTTTAATAATTTTAAAAAATTAAGAAAATTTCAAAAATTTTAAAAAAATTTAAAAAATAAGAAAATTTTTTAAAAAAATTTAAAAATTAAGAAAATTTTAAAAACTAAGAAAAATTAAAAATTTTAAAAATTTTAAAAATTAAAAAAAAAAATGGGGGGGGGGGGGGGGGGGGGGGGGGGGGCGGCTCCCTCGCCCCCGCCGCCTCCCTCGCCGCCGCCGGCCGCCCTCGCCGCCGCCTCCCCGCCGGCCCTTCCCGGCGGTGGCGAGGGAGCCGCCCCGTTCGGCCTCCCCTCCCCCCCTTTTTTTTAAATTTTTTAATATTTTTCTTAATTTTTAATTTTTTATAATTTTAAAAAATTTTAAATTTTTCTTAATTTTTAAATTTTTTTAAAATTTTCTTATTTTTAAAAATTTTAAAAATTTTAAAATTTTAAATTTTTCTGAATTTTTGTAATTTTTCTGAATTTTTAAATTTTTTAAATTTTAAATTTTTATTTTTATTTTTTTAAAATTTTCTTATTTTTATAATTTTTTAAATTTTTAAGTTTTTCTTAATTTGTTACATTTTTTAAATTTTTAAATTTTTTTTTTCTAATTTTTTGAATATTTTAAATCTAATTTAATTAATTTATATATTATTATTTACACGTAGACACGAAACGACGTCGTTTTTGCATTTTCTCCGCCACGTCAGCGTGCAAAACGACGCCGTTTTGGACCAAACTCGCCGGAAAATTGCCACGTCAGCCATTTGGCCGGATTTTCGCCGGAGTGGCACTTAAGTGTTCCATTTTACTCCGATATTGGCACTTAAGTGTACCATTTTAAAGTTATAGCACTTAAGTGTCCTCCGCGCTTGAGCTTACGCACTCAGTGTCCCAACCTCGGCATTCTCCTATCAAGGAGTATTGAGATATTTCATCAAGCTTGAGACATACTGCTTCAATACTTCCAATTCCACAAACATCACATCCTATCTGCTAAAATAAAGGAAAGAAAACAAAAGTTAGAAAAAACCATTATTTACTACATTGATCTTCTTCAAGGGAAAAACAATTATACCTGCATTTTCTCTAGAACCTCTGATGCTTGCACATGAGTCCACACCCATTGTTGCTTCTCCAGTTTCTTACCACTCCCTTGTTGTATAAAATATCTTCCAATATCTCTTAACCAACCATGCATCCATAGTCGGTTATCTTTTGTAATCTTTATTAAATATCTTTGCTGGAGGATTCCAAGTGATTGTTGAGGAAGAAATTTACAGCTTTCGCACATGTGAATAGCAATTCTTTTATCAAGCCCAATGAGAAAACAAGCAACATCAAGAAATATTTTTCTTTGGTCTTCATTTAATGCCTCAATGCTGATGATTAACTTCTTTTGAACATCCCGTGAGGAAATTCTTCTAGCTCCTTCAATATGGCATTCCACTCCTCTATGCTTTTTCCAGATAAAAGAGAACCTATAACCTTGAGTGCTAAGGGAAGACCGCCGCAAATGTCTACTGCTCCCTCAGAGTGAAAGATATATGGCTTTGAGGGATAATCTCTTCTAAAGGCATGTTTGCTAAAAAGTTGAAGAGAATGACCAAAACCCATGCTTGTAAGTTCATAAGTCCCATCGACAAGTGTAGGCACATTGAGAGTTCCCCGATCTCTAGTCGTAATGATAATCTTGCTTCCCTTACCAAACCGTTCACGCTTCTGCATGAGTGCATCAAGTTGACTTACCTTGTCAACATCGTCAAGTAGAAGAAGCACTGTTTTAGAGCATAATCTTTCCTTGATTACTTTTTGGCCTTCCATGATGTTATTGATATCGAGCCAATTCATTTTAAGGATGTTTGATATAAATTGATTTGGCAAGAGTTGTATTTACCAACGTCGTCCATACCATAAATTCCAACAATATTTGTTTCATGGTTGTGTGTACCTATCATCCTCATGATCTCATCCACATGATTGTCGACTTCAACTAAGCAATCGGATACTTCCAAGTAGGCAGTTTTCAACTCAATCAAAACATTATTGACAACTTCTTTCACAAATACACCTTTGCCTCTGGTAGTATTGAAAGAAAAACCATCGAGACATTAGGATTAGGTGACTAAAATGATGCATCTGCCACAACTAGACCGTGCATGACATAATTAAATACCTCTTTGGCATATTTTGGAGGTCCCATCCCTTTAGTTCTCCAACCTCATTGAGAGCAGCTTTCCATTTGTTGATAGTATCAGCATCGAACCGTTTCTTGTTTGCATGAGCAACAGTGGCATTGCCGTAGTGCTCAATTTGGTATTGTACGTCGGAGGGTGCAACATCGTAGAAAATCGGCATAATCTTATGTCTCCTTGTGTTCTTGCTCTCCACCATCTTGACCAATTCCCTGAGGCACCATGTGCTATTGGCATATCCTTTAGAAAAGATTGGTATTGAGATCTTTGACTGCTCAATTGCTTGGAGAAGCTGGCCACTGATCTCTTCCCCAGTGCGGAGCTCTTTGTCATCCTTATATGCCCGAATTCTAGCATCCATCATGCTGGTGTAAAGGTAATCAGTAATATCCATACGAGTATCTGGTCCTTTGAAACTCAAAAACACTTCATAATCATATCCTAATGACTTCTCCATTTCCTGATTTTCCAAAGAGGCGTTCCACATGTTCATATGTTCTGTGTGCACACTCGCCTTGTAAGGCTCCATTTATTACAAAAGACAAAAAATTGTAGCAACCATTGTCAGTGCGAAGTTCCACCACAAAGGTTGGCACAAATTCTTCGTGCAGCAAGGATTTGAAAGGCTACCCGAAAATGATGACCACGTGCAGATTGATGAGGCTAACTTCTACGAGAAGCATATGTAGAGATAAGTTTAGAGTTATCATAACAAGGTATGGTGCGGCTAATACCTACCAGAAGCTTGAAATTGAAATAAAATAAAATAAAAGCACCTATCGGGGGAATAGTATTTTGGGTCTTTTGCTCAAGTCAAGACATTTTTCCATGTCCAGCTAAGCCCTGCTTCAACTTACTTCAACTCATGGCAGGGGAAAAGACAAAAAATTGCTCCTTGTACCTGCTAATGAATCTGAAGCTGCATTCTCCATGTTGAACTAACACATAAAGAACATGTGTCCTTTCCCCATTCCAAAAGTGCCTTGAGTTGAAGTTGAAGCAGCGCTTAGCTGGAATAGAAATATGTCATACACTTGAGCAAAAGACCGATAATACCGTTCCCCTGAAATGTTGCTACTTTTCTTCTTCTTTTTTTTTTTTTGAATTCTGATTCAAGTGACCACTGATAGAAATTAGTTTGTTCACAAACACATTACCTTTCATGGCTAATTTTTAGACCCTGTAGTAGCAAAAGTCAGATCTGTCCAAAATCTGTACAGAGGAAACTGGAAAGAATGCTCGATAATAAGTTGCGGTTCACAAATGACTTTTTCCATTGTTTTTGCTTTCGCAGATCTATGTGGAAATTTTCAGGAGACAATGAGGGTCAATCATATCTTTGTACAGTTCTCAATTCCCGGTTAATAATTAGGTCAATTGTCTTTCGCATAGAGATGCTTATCTCACATGCAAAAATACTCTCTTGCGGCTATTCTACAGTTATAGGCTTGCTGTTCCAGCGTTTCCAACTCGTGTGGCCTTACAAATTACAATCTTGAGTCAGCCTTCACTCACATTGACACGAGAAGTCTAGAGAAGGCAAACATCATTCAAAGAAGGATTCCGCTTCTTCAATCTGTCTCAAGTTGGCAGCATATTCAAAATACTAAACTGTGTTTTCAAATGTTTGAAGTGAACCAGACCAGCTTATGCCTAGGCACTTTAACAGGTGATGATTGAACTTTACCCCCCGCATATCAACAGTAAATTTTCCGGTATGAGGAAGGTATCCAAACAATACTATGATACTGCTCAACATTTGGCTGCATTCCACATGATGCATATTGAATAAGAAGTAGGTCCTCATACCTAGCAGAAGGCCAATTACATTACATACTTTTGCAGTACAGTAGACTATCCGGATATAATCTATTACGAATACATTAGGTAATTAACAACTTTACAAAAAAAAAATCAATATATAGCATGTTCTTCTCATCAGACGTGGGGCTTATAGCTATAAAATCATTTTAAGTCCAGTGAAATATTTTCAAAACAGAACATGTTCATCTGAAGTGGAGGATTCAAAAGTGTTTAACAAAGGATGAAAATGGTCTGACCATGACCATTCATTACCTACTTCTTCCAAGAACTAAGGTGAAAATCACTCCAGTCACTAGCAATATATTCAACTTTGGATAAAAAAAAACAGGAACAGATCAACGTAAGCACAAAATCTTGTATCCAGATGAGAGAGCAGGAATGTCACAAGTCCAATATAAATAATATTCATATTACGCATCCAGTAAAGAAGAGAAAACCAATCTGAAATGGAAAGGAAGGGTCATTCTGAAATCATCAAGAATACAAGTAAAAATGTTCATCATGATTATCCAGTGCAAATCAAGGGATAAAGGACAAGAAAAATGAGCAAAGGAGCAAAGAAGCTCATTGCAGACTCGTTCTCACCTCTCTCACCCCAAAGAGAACGAACTCCTAATACCAACTCAGTAGTATAAGTAGTATGACCTTAGTCAACAATCTGAAGAACTAAATCCTCAGTAGCAAAGGAGCTCAGGGGTTGCGGACCAACCATAGAATCCCATTGCAGCATTTGAGAACCACGGATCAACTATCACAAGATAGATTAGCCAGAGAATGACATATCTAGTTGGAGAGAGAGTACGAACACAACACGGATGCAGATTAGGCTATTTAGAGCTGTGTGAAATCGGAGGAATCAAATGTATAGAAGATGAGAAAAAGTATGATCATTCACCTTAGCGAATCCTAGTAGAGATCGGCTAAGGAGCTTCGACTCAGTCGCCTCAACGTGGCTCGTGAATCTGCAGGGTGCACGAAGATCGTTCCTTTGCCGCTATGATGAGTGAACAAGAGAGCCAAGGAGCTAAGGAGAAGGAGAAGGAGATGACGGGGTTTCGCAAATTGTCAATCTAAGTAAATGCTCTGTTCGTCTTTTTTCCTTTTTCCCAAGTAAAGTGAAACCTTATCCACACTTCGCCCCATGACAACTGAACACGGCGTACTGTCTGTCTCTGTCTGGTCTCTGTCTCTCTCCCTCATCAATTATTTTTGTCTCTCATGGGGGTGTGTACTCACGAGAAGAGGAAAAGGAAATGATGCTTGGGACATCTATTGCAGGAAAACCACCCAAACAGTTCTGAATTCCAGGTGCGAGGGACAGGCGAAAAAAATCCTTAGAATCTTAGAATCGATTTTACTGGGAATTTGATAATAAGAAGTCACACAAAAAGTCTGTTCATATTAGGGGTAATCAGTTCCGGTTTGGTCCGGTTCCAAGGTGGAACCGGGAACCGGACCAGGGGCACCAGTTCCCAAAATTGCGAACCGTGGACCTGACCGTTTAGTCTTAGGACCGAGAACCAGACCCGACCATTGGTTCTGGTCCGGTTTGGTCCGGTCAAACAAAATTGGCCCTACTTTTTTGCACTAAAGATTGACCGCGCTCCGGATCGATCAATCCAATTCGGTTCTCGAGCGATTCAACAAAACTAATCACATATGTTCCCACATGCAAAATATTCAAACTTCACTTGTGTTTCACACTTAACGTTAACTATGAAGGCCATGAACAATTTGGCTAAAGGTTGGGTTTGGCTTAAATTTTATAGACAATCTCTCTTTTGCTCTTTGAATGTTTAGTCGATGTAGGACTTTTGGAGCCTTAGTCCCACATCAAGTAGGAAATGAAACTAACAAGGAGATTTTTTCTATAAATAAAAAAGTAACAAAAATGGTTTTAATTGTCTCTTGGCCACATAAGAGGTTCCTACCTCAAATTGCAATTTTGATTGCAATAAGTTATCATGTTTATATATTTTATTAATTATATGTATATAAATTAAATATTAAAAAATTTGGTTCGGTCCGGTCAGTCCGGTTGGTTCCCACCTTGGAACCGGAAACCGGACCGACCGGCCACCGGTTGGTTCCCACCTTGGAACCGGAAACCGGACCGACCGACCGCTGACCGTGGCAATTGCCCAAAACCGGCCGATTCGGTCTGGTTCGGGCGGTTCCCGATTTGGGCGGTTCCCGTTGCACATTCCTAGTTCAGATGGATCCTCATCAATGAAAAATAATAACTTAACATCATCATTTTCGATAGAGACACCGGCTTCAATTTCAACGTGGTATATCAAGTGGTTTTGACTTTTCTTTTTTTTAGTCTAGGAGCAATTTTTGGCAAAATAACCTTTCTACTTCATTGAGTTGATTTCTTACGGTCCCTATGATCATTCCTTATTCGGAAGAATTGCTATTTTTTCTTTCTTTGAATATGCTTAGATCTAAATATGCAATGTGATTTCTGAATTTTTAGTTTGTTCAATATAGTTCTTGAATTAATGGAATGATTACTTTGAACATTTTTAGATAATTCAGATACTACATTGAATATGTACTAAAAGTATATTAAATTTAAAATATATTGAACATTTTCATATAGTTCAGGTTATCCACTACACAATAGCTTTAAATAATGAAAAGAATAATGATAAATGCTTAGTTTCAAATAATCACTTATAAAAGATAAAATAAAATAAAAACTGCAATAACCAATTAAAATCAGCTATTATTTCAAGCTTTAGTGTTTAAATCTTTTTTTTCCTAAAAGAAAATCATAACCTGATAACCATTTAATTCTATGACGCTAGCCAGCGTAGTTGAAGAATACGAAATGGGGACAATATCAAATGTTGGCAAATAATTGGTGAAAGACAAAATAAATCAAACTCGAATAAGATTAGATTGCCAGATAAGAGACATTAAACAGATGTTATCTCATTTGTCAAAAGATTACTAATCCTTATGAGTAAAGAAGGAAGTAGAGTTACGTTACAATACCTTCTAGTCTTCCAAAAACACGACATTTTATCAATATTGATTTATATCAACAAAAGATTCTTGTTCATTTTGCTAGGAAGCACAGCGGATTTTTTTTTTTTTTTTGAGTAACCAAAATCACATTATAAAGTCGGAGAGACGGCACTTGTCAGAGCCTTAATACATAAGTGATGCAAAATAGTCAAAAGAAAACGCCAACGTTACAAAGGGGAAGGGCGTTCCCAAATTTCAATCAAATCAAACTCCTTTTGTCGAATTGGAGTTTCTAGATTCTCGGAGCTCGATGAAACATTATCTCTAAACTGCCGCTAATGTCATGTATGTCCAACGAGTCCAACCTACATCGAAGCTCAAAAAGCTTGGGACAATCCTCTAGACAAATCATCTCGAGCTTCTTGAAGTAAGTCAGGTCTGACAACTTCGCCAATGATGGAAGTCCGTCGAGCTCTAATGATCTCCAATGCTTCAAACCTTCAACGCCTTCAATCTCTGTTAGCTTCTCACGATTGCAAATTTGGAAATTGTAATCATATACCCGTTTTGTTGAAGTTGAATTTCTTGATTCTTGGAGCTCGATGTAACAAGCAGCGTCCTCAAATGGTGGTCAGTGTAAGCCTCTACCGAGTCTAGACCATGTTGAATCTTAAAAAGCTTAGGACAATCCTCAAGATGAATCTTCCCGAGCTCCTTCAAGTTAGTTAGATAAGGCAACATCGCCAATGATGGAAGTCTCGAGAGCTCTAATAGTCTCAAATTCTCCAAACCTCGAAGGCCTTGAATCTCGGTTAGCCTGCGACAGTTCTGAACTTTCAACCGCCATAATGATTTCAAATCCGAAAGATCATTTGTAGTTTTCAATTTCGTACTCTCTGCTATACATAAACATAACAGATTTCTCGGAAGCCTAGGTAGGCATTGCAAATTCGGGCAGTAGAGGCCGAGGTCCTTCAGCTGAGAAAGGAAAATGATATCGGGCGATAGGATCGTCATACTTGAACAATACAAATACAATGTTCTCAAGTTGAATAGGTTCGAGAGTGGAAACGTCTTTATTGACTTCAATTGAAAATGTAGATCGATCAGACTTTTTGGAAGCTGTGGTGCTTCTGACATTTGATAAACATTTACCCACAATCTTCTCAAAAATCGTATTTTCCCAATATTATCAGAAATTCCTCCTATCAATTTTGAACATGACCCTATATGTAAGTCTTCGAGCTTCTCTAACATTCCAATGGTGCTGGGTAGTTTTCTAATGGAGCTATCGCCCATCCTAAGTACTTTCAAATTCTTCATGTTCCCAACTGAATCAGGCAACTCCTGAATTGCTGAACACGGTAGATCCAACTTAGTTAGTGAATTGAAATTTTCGATTGACTTAGGTAGTCGAGTGAAAAGCATATCCACTGATAAAAGCCCCGCTGATGATGTTGCACAACCAATGAAATTGAACTTATTTAGTGATCTACATTCAACCAAACTGAGAATTTTCAATTTGTTCGCCTTTCTCCATTTAGGGATCTCTTCTATAGATGTAGAGTCCAAAAGAAGTTCCTCTAAAGATTCAAGTTCCCCCATCTTGTCTGGGAGCATGCAGAGATGATAACAATCCTTTAAGTTTAAGAAGACCAACCTCTTAAGGTGACTAATGGATGGATCAATTTGAACCAAACTCCTACATCCTTCGAGAATCAGCCGCTCTAAATTCACTAGAGAAGACAAGTCCGGAGTTTTACGTAAATTTTTGCATCCGGTAAGATTCAGCACCTTCAAATTCTTAGCCATCTGAAAAGAAAATATATTGTTTTTTAGGTTAAATCAAGATAACCTACAACAAATGAACACACATTAATTTTATCTGAAAAATCATACCTTGATGTGGCTCCATCCATTCCATTCTTCTGTGATTTCACTCCCTGAGAAATCAAGGATTACTAGCTTTCTCATGGAAACTTTGGTCAGCTCAAATTTTATAGGAAAGTAATTCCATGAAAGCCATCTTAACTCTGGAAGGATAGGTGGGTCATATGTGGTTGGAAGAAAATTTGAACTTTGGTGACATTGAAAATGACCCACTTGAGTAAGGATAGACACTGAGTCTCCGTTGAAGTCTCTACCATCCACTTTAGGAATAATGAACTTTTTGTCCACTCAAAGGAACCTTAGATTTGAAAAACTTGCTAAGAATTCTTTTATTAAGGAGTATTGAGATAGTTCATCAAACTCGAGACATATTGCTTCAATGCTTCCAATTCCAAGAACACCACTTCTATTCTGCCAACAGAAAACGGAAGTTAGAAAAAACCATCATTTACTGAATTGATATCCATCAAGGGGAAAACAATTAAATATTTTCTCCTAACATTGAAAACTATTGATAAACCACATTGGTAAGTGCGTGGGAATAATAAATGAACTCTATAGAAACGAAAACCAAAATGAATGTGCTAGTGACCAATCTTCTTTTAAAGGAACGAAGCAGTGCGATTTACCTGCGTTTTCTCCATAACATCCAATGCTTGCTCATAAGTCCACACCCATTGTTGCTTCTCTGGTTTCATGCCACTTCTTTCTTGTATAAAATTTCTTCCAATATCTCTTAACCAATCATGCATCCATAGTTGGTTATCATCTCTAATCTTTATCAAAGATCTTTGCTAGAGGACTCCAAGAGATTGATGAGGACAAAAGTTACAGCTTTCCCACATGTGAATCACAATTCTTTTATCACACCCAATGAAAAAACAAGCCACATCCAAAAATATTTTTCTTTGGTTTTCATTTAATGCCTCAATACTAATCATCAACTTCATTCCAACATCCTCTTGAGGAGATACTTCTAGCTCTTTTAATGTGTCATCCCACTCCTCTATGCTTTTTCCAAATAAAAGAGACCCTATAACCTCTAGAGCTAAAGGAAGACTGCCACAAATATTTACTGCTCTTTCAGAGTGAAATATGTATTGTTGTATGGGATAATCTCCTTTGAAGGCGTGTTTGTTAAAAAGTTCAAAAGAATAATTAAAATTCATACCATTAAGTTCGTAAGCCCCATCAACAAGTGCAGGCACTTTGAGAATTCCCCAGTCTCGGGTAGTAATAATAATCTTGCTTCCCTTATCAAACCATTCACGCTTTTGCACAAGCGCATCAAGTTGACTTGCATCATCAACATCATCAAGTAGAAGAAGCACTCTTTTAGAGCATAACCTTTCCTCGATCACCTTTTTCCCTTCCATGACATTGTTGATATCATGCCATTTCATTTTAAGGATGTTCGATATGAGTTGACTTTGTAAGTGTGTTAACTTTTCTTTTCGGATGTCACAAAGGAAGTAACGATCATCAAAATCTTTAGAAAGTTCATTGAACACAAATTTAGCAAGAGTCGTTTTTCCTACACCACCAATACCATAGATTCCAACAATCTTTGTTTCATCGTTGTGTGCACCTATCATCCTCATGATTTCATCCACATCTTCGTCTACTTTGACAAAGCAATCAGATACTTCCACGTCAGCAGTTTTCAACTCAATCAAAACATTACTGACAACTTCTTTTACAATTTCACCTTTGCCTCTGCCTCTGAAAATATTGGAGCAAAAAGCATTAAGACATTAAGTTTAGCTGAAAGAAATCATGTAGTGGAACAATTAGACCATACATGATACAATTAAATACCTATTTCGCTTGCTTTGGAGGTCCCATCCCTTTAGTGCGCCAACCTCATTGAGAGCATTCTTCCACTTGTAGATAGTCTCACCATCAAACTGCTTCTTTTTTGCATGAGAAACAATGGCCTTGCTATAGTACTTAGTTTGGTGTCTTACCTCGGATGGTGTGACATCGTAGAAAATGGGGATGATCTTCTGTTCTCTTGTGTTCTTGCTCTCTACCATCTTGACCAACTCCCTAAGGCACCATGTGCTGTTAGCATATCCTTTAGAAAAGATTGGTATTGAGATCTTTGATTGCTCAATTGCTCGAAGAAGCTCATCCCCAATCTCCTTCCCAATGCGGAGCTCTTCATCATCTCTATATACCCAAATTCCAGCATCAATCATGCTGGTGTAAAGGTAATCAGTAATGTCCATACGAGTATCCGGTCCTCTGAAACTCAAAAATACTTCGTAATCATGTCCCGATGACTTCTTCATTTCCTGATTATCAGAAGAGGCGTTCAACATATTTATATGTTTATTGGACAGGCTCGCCTTTTAAGGCTCATTATAACAAAAGAGAAAAAATAATAGCAACTATTGTCAAAGCGAAGTTCAACCGAAATGTGGGTGTGAATTCCCTCTGCAATAAGGATTTGAAATGCTACCCAAAAATAATGACCACGTGTAGGTTGACGAGGGTAAATTCTACTAGAAGCAAATGTAGCGATAAATTTGAAGTCATTGTGACAAGATATTGAGAGAATGACACTAAAAGTGCCAAAAGTTGTGTTTGATGCTCATTTTAGTGTCACACATTTTCTTTTTTCAGATACTTAAAAAAAAAAACGATAACTTAAGTACCAACTCTAATTTGGGTCGTCCAAAATTCAAAGTGGCTTTCTCCATCTTACGTGGTTTGCTGGCATACCCAATCATTATATAATTCCTAAACGATGTCGTCTAAAAGTTGTAAATAACAATCATTTGAGTGCCAAATTTTGTTTAAAGTGATCACTTAAGTACCATTTGTTATTAAAAAGCAATCACTTCAGTACTAAGCATGCCACGTGGAAATTACACATGGACTGGATTTTTTTAAATAAAATGCCAAGTTATATAAAATCTTACTTATTAAAGTCATGTATTATTTTTTACCTGAATTTCTTACTGTTAACACTTCAATGCTCGTTTTTTTTGTCCGATTTGGCAATTAAATGATCCGACGAAAACTTTTGGGATTAGAGTGAGCACTGTATACAACTTTTGATACTTCTAGTGTTCTTCTACCACTAATATCTATCAAAAAGCTTGATATTGAAATAAAATAATAGTATTTTGGGTCTTTTACTCAAGTCAAGACATTTTTACGTGTCCGCCCATACCCTGCTTCAATAATGCAGCATCTCCATGTTGAACTAACAATTAATGCTGGCAATTGGTACATAAATAACACCTAATGATAGAAATTTCTTGAACTTGAATAATTTATTTAATGCGATCGCTACCTAACATTTGATTCCATAAACTGATCCAGTCATATATTGTATCAAAATAATCGCCACGATGAACAAAAGAAGCTGTTTGAAGGAAAACAAAGGAAGATAACAGTGAGCTTTAAATTAAACAGAACCTGCTGTTGCTGCCAAAATGCGGGAAGAAAATATAACAAATGTCAAACACATAGAGAGTTGATTATCTCCCTCTCAAATTGTGCATACAATAGTTACCCAATATTTTGACCTCACAGGAAAGATTAGTTGAATCGTCTAACAATGAAGCTAGTTTCATCCAGTTTCTAATTAAAAAGTAACAAAAAACATCAAAGAAACGAAAAATAAAGAGCAACTTGAATCGCCCGACTTATTTTGAGAAAATTAAACATGTAGAGGAGGAGGTGGAGTTCTCACTTCCACTCATCCACTTCAAAACAGAACATTGAGTATAGAATGCAATTAAAGCTTACGGGGGGTTTCTGGTAGGGAATGGAGCGAGAGAGCTGAGCGCGATCGTTGTCCTCCTTCACGAGGAAGCAAGAGAAGAAGCAACCCATCCCCTGTGGAGATTGATTGCAGAGGATTCAGAAAGCTTCGAGGGCCACGCCAAATCTGCTCGGAAACCTTAACCGCAAATTGTTTTAGCAGGTACAAGGAAAAATCTTTTGTCCTTTTCCCCTTCACGAAGTACCTTGGCAGGGCTTACCTGGAAATAGAAAAATGTCTTGATTTGAGCAAAAGACCCATAATACCATTGCCTCGAATTGGGGCAATTTTTTTTTATCCTATATGATTCAAGTGACTCACTCATGGAAATTGGCCTGTTCACAAACACATCCTCTTTGATGGCCAATTTTTAGATCCTGTAGTAGCGAAAGTTAGTTCTGTCTAAAAATCTACAGGAAGGAAATCGAAAAGAATGCTCAAGTATAAGTAGCGGTTCAGGAATCACTTTTTCTGTGTTTTTGCTTTGGCAGATCCATGTGGAAATTTTCATGGGATATAATAAGGGTCAATCATATCTACGTAGAGATCTCAATTCCCGGTTAATGATAAGGTCAATTGTATTTCGCATAGAGATGCTTATCTCACATGCAAAAGTACTCTCTCGCAGCTATTCTGCAGTTACAGGCCTGCTCTTCAAGCATTCCCAACTCATGCGGCCTTAGAAATTACAATCCCAAGTCAGCCTTTACTCACATTGAAACAAGAAGTCTAGAGAAGGCAAACATCATTCAAAGAAGGATTCCGCTTCTTCAATCTATCTCGAGTTGGCAGCATATTCAAAATACTAAACTGCGTTTTCATACGTTTGAAGTGAACCGGACCAGCTTATGCCTGGGCACTTTAGCACGTGAAGATCGAACTTTACCCCCACAGGTATCCTAACGATACTATGATACTGCTCAACATATGGCTGCATTCCACATGATGCAGATTGAATAAGAAGTAGGTCCTCATACCTAGCAGAAGGCCAATTACATCACATACTTTTGCAGTTCCAAAAGACTACCCGGATAAAATCTATTACGAGTACCTTACGTAATTCGCAACTTCACAAAAAAAAAAAAAAATGACTATATAGCATGTTCTCCTTATTAGACGTGGCAGATAGCTGTAAGAGCTATAACATCATTTTAAGTCCACTGAATTATTTTCAAAACGGAACATGTTCGTCTGAAGCGGAGGATTCAAAATTGTTTAACAAAGTATGACAATGGTCTGACCATGACCATTCATGCCCTATTTACTCAACATTTGATAAATAATGGGAAAAGATCAGCGTAAGCACAAAAGAATTGTATCCGAATGAGAAAAGCAGAAATATCCCCAGCCTTGTATATATAATATTCATATCGCATATACAGCAAGGAAGAGAAACCCAATTCGGAAAAGAAAAGGATGATCTCTCTGAAATCATCATAAAAACATGTAAAAATGTTCATCATAATTATATTTTTCACATCAAGGGGCATAAAAAACTAAAATGGGCGAAGGAGCGCATTGCAGACTGTTCTCACCTCTCAACGCAAATAATACGAACTCCCAATACCAAGTAGTAAAAGTAGCATGACCTTAGTCGACAATTTAAAGGACTAAATCTTAAGCAGCGAATGAGCTCATTGCAACATTCAAGAACCACAGTTTTGACTATGCCAAGATAGACTAGCCAGAAAATGACATATCTAGTAGGAGAGAGAGCGCGAATACAACATGGATGCAGATAAGCTAATTAGAGCTGTGTAAAATCTGAGGAATCAAATTTATAGAAGATGAGAGAAAGTACGATCATTTACCTTTGCAAATCTGTGTAAAGATTGGCGTAAGTGCTTCGACTCTCTCGCCTTAACGTGGTCTGTGCGGCTGCAGACTACTCGACAATCGTTCCTTTGCCACTATCATGAGTGAACAAGAGAGCTAAGGAAAAGAAGAAGAAGGAGATGATAGAATTTCCTTAGAGTAGTTTTTATATTAGGAATAGGTTCACGATCCATCCTCCAAGTGGAATATTTTCAATTCAGACTGTTCCGGCCACCACAAGAAAACTATATGAATAAAAGCACTTCATTCCTAAGTTCAAGAGTAAATAAGTTGGAGCGGACTTACCAGAAAGTAATGGTGATATTGAAGGACCGAATTTGACAGTGGCGAGGCTGAATGGAATGCAAGGCAACAAGAAAAGAAACAATGAAGAAATGGTTCTTGAGATTGTCTGCGTTTTATCATCGTCGCACATCAAATGGGGAAAGAAAAAAGGAAGATTCCTCCGTTTTGCATCGACCCGACAAGGAAAAGTGGTATTTCTTGCTTTCACACGAGAAAGGAATTCATTTGCATTTCTTTCTTTCTTTTCGTGGAAAAAAGGTGGTCGCCCCTTTTTTCACCACTGAATGTTGTCTCAATTACTTCTCTATTAAGACACGGGCAATGCTTCAGAAAATTCAACACGCGTTGACTGAGCGTGTCGACATATCCGACATGCTCCGACACATGTCGGACACGACACGGAATCATGTGCAACGTGTCCGTGCTTCATAGCACATCATACGGGCAACATACCAATAATGTATCATGAAGTTCTCTTGCTCCATTATGTGGGCAATTTCATTGTTGCAACTTCTAATATGTCACGCTACATTGTGAAATCAAAAGCAACTTGAGCATCATGATTCCAAATTTAAACTTATGTGCTCCAAATGGCAATTGATGGGTTATTTCCTTCGAGATAAAAGTTATTACTCGCAATTGCCCTTTTAGCCAGAGTTAAGAGATGAGGTAGAAATACAATGTAAGTGTTAAAACTTAGTACAGAAGGACACTTAAGTGCCAAAAATTCTAAATTTAAACTTAAATGTCCCTTTCTTCAAAAAATGAGATATTTATGTGCCAGGTGAAGAGTGCCAGAAATCCAATATATCTTATTTTTAATAATACAAGTCGCCTACGTGGCTCGCCGGAAAGCTAAATCAGCAAAGAAGAGCCAGAATAACATTACTTTGCTTTGGATTTGAATTTTAATATAAATATTAATTAAATTAAATTTAAAACTAAATTTTAAAATAAAAAAGGGATTGCACTTGATTGTTCAGCGAGGGCTTGCAATCCCCCCCTTTTTAATTTTAAATTTTAGTTTTAAATTTAATTTAATTAATATTTGTATTAAAATTCAAATCCAAGACAAAATAATGTCGTTTTTGGCTTAGCTAGCTACATCAGTGTGTAAAATGACGTCGTTTTGCACTTGTCTTATTGGAAAAATGTCACATCCGCATTTTGATCAAAATTTCTTGTTGTTGGCACTTAAGTGATCCATTTTTCTCCTATTTTAACACTAAAATATACATTTCCAAATTTATGACACTTGAGGTGGCTAGCACTCATTAAGATGATATAGAATTCGCTAGTATATAAAGACTACCTAAGTAACAAAGAAGTAATTCATAGTCAATCACTTGATATAGACACGACTATTGATCGGATCAGGATGGAAGGCTTAGCCTAGTATGTAATAGCTGGCCTATGATTCTACTGAATCTCTATGTCGGAAAAGAATTAAGAAATGCAATTTTAAAGTAATTGGAATGAAGTTGAAGTTTTCATCTCTTCAAAAGACTAATTCTCTCTCTCTCTCTCTCTCTCTCTCTCTCTCTCTCTCTCTCTCTCTCTCTGTGTAATGGGGAATCGTTGTGTAAAACAAAATCATGAGATACAAGAGAGGCAACGAAAATGCATGATTGAGACTATATTTTTTGCCCTGTCGCCGCTTTTTCATGGTTAAAAATAGGTACACACTAAGCTACATCGCACTGTGCAAATCAAGAGTTTTTTTTGTTTTTTTCTTTCTTTTTTCCCTTAAATCTTTAGTGTGATCTCAGTTTCCTGTGATTCGATTAAAAAAATTGACTGGTATTTGGTGCGCTCGAATCATATGAGCCTATCTCCATCTACCGATATCATGTGAGGCCCATCTTATCTATCAGTGCATGTGAATTGAGCTCACTATTAATTTTTTTTCTTTTATTGTTTTTATTCACTCAAGTCAACTTTTGTATATGAAATTGTCACCATTCTAGGAAGAGAAAAAAAAGCTCTTACCACTGGACATAAGGCAATTAGTTTGGGTTGACAGAGATTCATGTCCGGAGAACATCAAGTTGTTCATAGTTTATAAAAAAAATTTGTCATTAAAGATTTTTGTCATTTTCCAATTTGGTTTTAAGTATCTGATCAAAGTTGAATATGTTGAATCATCACGTGGGTAAAAGGAATCACTATTCAACTTAATAGCTAATTTCTATAATTTTAGGTGTCATTGTTGAATTGATCTCTTCTTAAATTCACCATAATTTGTTTTGAGATTTGTCGGCAAGTTGTTGAGATGCGAGCAATCCAATGATTTATTTCATATGTGGGGTGATTTACGTCCTCTTCTTTTACAATTTTCGGATTCAACATATTAGAGGCCAATCTCATGAAGTTCTCTCGCACTTCATGGCTCCATTTATGGGTTCAGGCTCTACTCCAGGTTCTGCAAGTATGCAAGGCACCCGCATGCCCTAAGTATCGGAAGAATCGCATGCCTAAGGACCAGTCAAAATCTAATTATTGGAACTAACGCAAGGTGATGTAAGGATCGCATGCCCTATGGATCGGATTTTTCTTTGGAGCAAAAGGAAAACGTTTAGAAGAAGAAATCGGAAAACATGACATAAGTTTGACATCTACCAGTCCTACCCTGCTGAAGAAAATCTAACGAGAAAAGACCCCGTTTTTCTATGCAGTAAAACAACTTTTACTTTATAGAGAAGTAGCAGGATCGGTAACATGGTTCTTGGTGAGGACAAATTCGACCTAGAAGCCTAAGACGAAAGTGACCTTCCACATCAGCATCATCATAACCTAAACGTACCTCTCAGGGTTTATTCACTAATGGTCACCCGGAAAACTTGGTCATCTGCAACCCAAATGCAACAGAAAGAAAACAAGAGTTTTCCTCGCAGAAATACTGAATATTGCCACCCTGCAATACTGTCATTTAAATTGGAACTGTTGGGGTTTCATGAATCATGTATAAGAAAAATCAACAGAATAAACGCAGCGGAAACAACTATATATTTTACACATGATTCTCCTTAGGCGTTGTTCGTGCGTTTTAATCAAAAAACTAAACATAAAAAGGGAGTTAAACGAATTACCTCTCGAAGCGCGCTTTAAACAAGTCGGTTCGGATGTTCTACAGTTCGAGTCCCACAAGCGTCGGACCTCTAGTTCAGACACACCAACAACGAACGTCGAACAGAAGAGAGAATTTCGGATATTCACCACTTCGATCGTGCTAGCAATCACGTGGAAACAAACCGTCGTATCCTTGATGTATAATAGTCACGGCCCGAACGAGATAATGTTCTTCTTTCTTGCGTCTCAAAGAACACAAGAACATGCACACAATTTGCTCTCTGTTTTCAGCAAAACATTTTCTCTCTAAAACACAAAATGCACACCCACCTTTTCTCTGTTTTTCCAACCCCTTTATGTGTTTCAAAAACAACTCTTTTAAACTAAAAAATATAAACCGATCAGCAACGGTTACTGATCGATGGACGATCAGCAACCGTTGCTGATCGTCCCCACTCATGCACGAACAATCGTGCATGAGCGGTTGCTCACACACGAGTTCGTGCATGAGCGGTTGCTCATGCACGAGTTCGTGCATGATGGTCAGCAACTGCTGACCGTTCATGCACGAATTCGTGGATGATGGTCAGCGGTTGCTGACCATCCAAGATTTAATTAATTAATTAAATGAACACATAATTAATTAATTAATTCCTTTAGTGCATATATCTAACAATCTCCCACTTGCACTAAAGCCAACTTGTTTAGTATGTTAACATATATCCACTTTGGGCATGCGTGTGCATCATATGCAAGTAGGCTCGTGACTATAACACAAATTAAATTAAATCTCATTTAATTTAATTTCAAATCGACTTAATTCGATTACAGTAATTGCAAACATATTTGCAATAATATTTCTCTCTTGTTCCACGTCATCCTAGTTGTTTATGGTGTGTGACATCCCTAGGTTCATCACTAAGCTGGTAGTAAGACTTGTACTAACACATTAGTATTTCTAAAAGAATTAATTGTCCCGATTAATCTTTTAGGTCCTACAAGCCACGATTGACATCTAGCAATATGTCATGGCTACCCAGATAGTGTGAATACTTTAAGAACATAATGAACCTGTCAGCTTTGGCTACAGTGTAATTCAATCCCTCTGTCTTACTATGTCCCGATCAAACAAAGACCATGGAATATTTGTCAAGTCATTAATTCGATCATATGCACAAATCTAATTGACATGCATTTTATTCGAGACATAACAATTTATTCTCGGTTACAACCCCGGCCGAGGATTTCAATGCAGTGTCACAATTAGATCGCATAGGACATCATTATCATACCTTGCATATAACAAGGAGACAGATTCCATATTGCGCACACGTGTAACTTCGTATATGAACAAACTATGACCATCAAGTGTAAAGACGGATCGACGACCCGGCATTATGTGCACTCGTGAACCATAGTTGTTCGATACACAAGTTAACACTGTGCCTCAGGTCTAAGGATTATTTACACAAAACCAAAGCATGAACAATTAGACATTGACCACGCTAAAAGCTTCCATGTCGCTAATCGTTCCATATGCGTCACGTTCAGTGAATTTGTCTAATACAAAACACCTGTGTTCTAACTCAGGCATCATAATACCCAATGACATGTGACTCATCATTCCCTTAAGTATCTAATACTTAATGGCGAAGTTAAGAACACACCGGTCTCAACAGGATTATTAATATCCACTTAATAATCCATCGACCGGGAACAATTTAAAGATTCAGTCTAACTATGAACCCGTCACATATATTCTTGACGTCTCAAGAATAGGTCTAGTTGCAACTGATCTTATGGAATCATTCATCAATATAAAATAATTGGACAAATGAATGAATACGTCGTTGCCATTAATTAAATAATAATAATGAAAGTACAACTGAAATCCCTAATATGTAACTATTACATAGTAGCTTTAAGGCATACATCCAACAATTTCCCAGTTGCACTAAAGCCAACTTGTCTGGTACCTCAAACCCATTTTGTCAATATGTCTTTCAAAAGAAGACTGAGGTAAGGCCTTAGTGAAGGGATCTGCCACGTTTTCTGCTGAGGCAATTTTCTGCAAGGCGATATCACCTCTCCCAACAATTTCTCTGATGAGATGGAAGCGTCTCTCAATATGCTTGGACTTCTGGTGAGACCTTGGTTCCTTAGCTTGAGCTATCGCCCCATTGTTGTCACAAAACAATGTGATCGGTTGCTCAATTGAAGGAACGACTCCAAGTTCTGAAATGAACTTCTTCATCCAAGCGGCTTCCTTTGCTGCTTCAGAAGCAGCTACATACTCGCCCCTCGGTGGTGGAATCGGCAGTTATGCTTTGTTTGGAACTTTTCCAACTAACTGCACCACCATTGAATGTGAAGACAAAACCAGACGTAGACCTATAATCATTAGGATCCGATTGAAAATCGGAATCGGTATAAGCTACAACTTTAAATTCTCCTTCTCCATATATCAAGAATAAATCTTTAGTCCTTCGAAAGTACTTAAGAATATTCTTGATTGCTATCCAAAGCTCTTCTCCGGATCGACCGATATCTGCTAGTAATACTTACAGCATGCGCAATATCGTGTCTAGTACATAGCATAGCATACATTATGCTTCCAATAGCGGATGCATATGGTATCTTTGCCATCCGCTCTCTTTCTTCAGGAGTGTTGGGACACATCTCCTTAGAAAGACGGATCCCTTGCCTAAAAGGCAATAATCCTCTCTTGGAACATTGCATGTTAAACCGTGTTAACACTTTGTCTATGTACGTAGATTGTGAGAGGCCAATCAATCGTCTTGATCTATCTCTATAGATCTTGATACCTAAAATGTAGGTTGCCTCTCCTAAATCTTTCATGGAGAATTTCTGTGACAAGAATAGTTTTATCGATGATATCATTGGTACATCATTTCCAATCAAAAGTATATCATCGACATACAAAACCAGAAATGCAATTGCACTCCCACTGATCTTCTTATATACACAAGGTTCATCCGGATTTTTGATGAAGCCAAACGATTTGACTACCTCATCAAAACGGATGTTCCAACTTCTGGAGGCTTGTTTGAGTCCATAAATGGATCTCTTAAGCTTACACACCTTCTGTTTTTCACTATTGGATTCAAAACCCTGTGGCTGTTCCATATAGATGTCCTCATCGAGATAACCATTTAGAAAAGCCGTTTTGACATCCATCTGGAATATCTCATAATCAAGGTGTGCAGCTATAGCCAACATAATCCGAATGGATTTTAGCATGGCCACAGGTGAGAAAGTTTCATCATAATCAATTCCTTCTTTTTGACGATATCCTTTCGCCACCAGCCGTGCTTTGTAGATTCCAATTTGACCTTCAACATTCATCTTCCTCTTGAAGATCCATTTACAGCCAATTGGTACAATACCATCGGCAGTGTCACAAGGTCCATACCTCATTGGAATACATTGAGTCCATTTCGGATTTCATGGCTTCTAGCCATTTACCAGAATCGATGTCCAACATCGCCTCCTCATAGGTTTTAGGATCACCGGGTTGATCACTATCATTCACAATGAATAATGGTTCAATATGATCAACCGAGTGTCTATAACGAGCAGGTGGGCGAGACATTCTCACACTTCTCCTAAGAGGTTGTGTATCAGAAGCTCCCACTGAATCAGAGATTGGTATCTGAACTCGGTTGTTTGATACTTCATTATTTTCTTCTTGTAAGACTATTTTCCGCCCAGCACCACTTTCTTGGATGAACTGTTTCTCCAAGAAAGAAGCGTGCTTGCATACCAAAATTCTTTGGTCTGAATGAAAATAGAAATAATATCCAAGAGTTTCCTTTGGATATCCAATGAAGCGACCTTGTTCAGATCTTGCCTCCAATTTTTCCACTTTCAGCTTTTGCACAAAAGCTGGACAACCCCAAATCTTAATATGATTAAGACTAGGTTTCCTACTATGCCATATCTCATAGGGCGTAGTTGGAACAGATTTGGACGGCACTCTATTCAGTATATATGTAGCAGTCTCAAGGGCATATCCCCAAAGGGATATTGGCAAATCGGTGTAACTCATCATAGATCGTACCATATCTAATAAAGTACGATTTCTTCGTTCAGATACACCATTATGTTCTGGAGTTCCAGGAGGTGTCCATTGTGATAAAATGCCATTCTCTTTAAGAAAGTCCAGAATTCAGTACTAAGGTATTCACCTCCTCGATCTGATCTAAGAGCCTTAATACATTTTCCTGTTTGTTTCTCAACTTCAGCCTTGAATTCCTTGAACTTTTCAAAGGATTCAGATTTATACTTCATGAGGTATAAATAACCATACCGTGACTGATCATCAGTGAAGGTAATGAAGTAATTATAACCACCTCTAGCAGATTCATTAATTGGTCCACATACATCTGTATGTATTAATTCTAATATGTCAGCAGCTCGCGCACTTTGTCCCACAAAAGGCGCTTTGGTCATTTTTCCTAGAAGACATGCCTCACAAGTTGAGTATGATTCAAAATTTGAAGGATCAATGTATCCATCATTACTCAACTTGTTAATTCTGTCTTCTCCAATATGACCTAATCGGAGATGCCAAACATACTTTTTATTTGGACCGTCTCTAGGGCGTTTATTAGTTATGGCATTTATATCAATTCTATTTTGCTTATTGACATTGGTAATCGCATTACCGGACATTGTAATGGTATAAAGATTGTTGGTTAATAAGCTAGAACCAACACATATTCTATTATGATAGATAGAACATACATCATCAACAAAAGAAAATTCATAATTCTCTTTACCCAAACGAGGTACAGAGATGATGTTCCTAACAGCATTCTTATAATGCAAACAGTTCTTTAAAACCAATACATGTCCAGAAGGCAAACATAAACGAAAAGTCCCTATAGCTAATGCAGCAACTCTTGCTCCATTGGCAAACGTCAGGACAATCTCATTTCGCCCTAGCATCCTGCTTATTTCCAGATTCTGCAAAGACATACAAATATGTGAAGTTGCAGCAGAATCTAGAACCCATGAGCTGGATTCAGCACTAACCATAAAATTGGTTTCAATAAGCATAGACACCATACCTTCATAAGGTCGGTTCTTGGGCTTGACCTTCAAGCTCGCGAGGTACCTCTTACAGTTCCTCCTCCAGTGCCCTTTGACACCACAAAGAATGACATTTCCCTTTATCAATCATGGGCTTTGGTTGCACAACAGGTTTGGCAGCCTCTTCCATTTATTATTCTTTAAAACAGTCTTACCCTTTGAAGAAGAAGCCTTAGCCATAGCCACTACATTTGGCCTCGTGTTATGCATTTCCTTCTCATAAACTACCAGCATGCTATGTAACTCCGCAAGAGTTTTATCCATCTTATGCATGTGGAAGTTTTGGACAAAACCAGAGAAGGAATCGGGTAAAGATTGGAGGATCAAATCCACAGCTAACTCATTATCCATAACGAGATTCAGCCTAGCCAATTCTTCAATGTGCCAGATCATTTTCAAAGCATGATCATTAACAGATGATCCTTCAGCCATCCTCATACGGTACAATGCCTTAGATATCTCATATCTAGAGGTTCGACCATTCTCATCAAAGTATTCCTTTAAGTGCAAAATGATCGACCCAAAGATCTTCCATAGATTCATACTTCTTCTGTAATTCATTATTCATAGAAGCAAGCATATATGACCTAACTTTTAAGTCATCATCACGCCACTTATCATAAGTGACACGCTCCTCTTGGGTCCCACCCTCAGGAAAGGAAGTTGGCATCTTTTCATCAAGCACATACCCAATTTTTTTTGAATTGAGAACAATTCTCAAATTCCTCACCCAATCAAGTGAAATTGGGTCCAGTCAAACAATTCTTGTCAAGTATAGAAGCGAGTGGGTTTGTAGTCACCATTTTCAGAGTAATAATATATATCTGTTGCAGAAAATAAATTGTTAGCCGTTGTATCTTCCAAAGTAACTATTTCATTTTGGTCTTTAAATGAAATAGATCCTCCCACTAAATTTATCTTCGAATCCCATACTCCTTAAGATGGGAAGCGGTAATCTTTGTTGGGTAAAGATTACTAGTGGGGATTGGAGTCCCACCAGTCCAAAATCCACCTCACCTAACAGTTATTGGTGTCTTATGAACTTAGTGAGTGAACCAGCTTGTTCAACGCATCATATGCGAGTCCCAATCATAACTTCGGCCTCTAGATCATGAAAGCCTCACCTAACAGTTATTGGCATCATGATCATAGTTAAGTCTAGCCCATCATCTCATGCAAGTATTGAAAACACAAATGATTTCCTCACCTGACAGTTATTAGAAATCATTTGGCTCCAACCCCACAGCATCTTATGCTTAATGGAGTGGTCCAATATTATAAATGGTAATTAACCCCTATGTATCCATAACCGGTTAGTTAACCACTATAATATTGGATCAAACCACGACAATGGAAGGCCACGAGTGCGAAACCCGTTTCGACTTAATATTATTAATAAGGAGATTTTGGTCGTTATTAATGGTCTCACTTTGCACATTAACCGGTTTAACATGCACGATAACAAAAAATAATAAATAAATAGATATCACATAACATCTATCCTATGTGGTGATCATGGAATTATGGTTCAATGGGTCTCGAGCCAAAGAGACCCATTTAGCCATTTTAATGTTTTAATTATATGGACCTGCTCTTCACTTTTTCTTCAATCTTTGAACTCTTCAAAGACCGGGCCCAAAGAGCTCACCGGTTTAATGGCTCCTCCAATGGCTCCTCCTCTCTTGTAGTATTTACATCAACAATTGAAATACTAAACTATACTAAAAATTACATATCAAGAAAAATTAAAGTAAAATAAAAGGAAGGACGCAGCCTCCATTTAATAATTACATCCCCAAAAAAGAATACCTGTAATCATCATACATTCATCCATACAACAATCACAACAATTAGGGATTTTTCCATGATCACCACCCTTCCTTACGAGCCATAAATTCACAATTTAAAGCTCTGGAAGACATGCATAAAATTCTATATATCATTTGTAGAATATAAACACGAAATACAACAAGTTATGGATTTTTGATTCAAAATTGATTTAGTTCTAATTTTTGCTTAGTTGATTAAATTTATCACATAAATCAATCAACTTCTATAGGCCACATAAGAGCAAGAGAACCAATTCTCTTAACAAAAGTAAATTGGCCATTAGAACGCAAAAAATATATTTGAACTATAAATCAATTAAACGCACGAAACGCCTAAGGTTGGCTCTGATACCACTGTTGGGGTTTCATGAATCATGTATAAGAAAAATCAACAGAATAAACGCAGCGGAAACAACTATATATTTTACACATGATTCTCCTTAGGCGTTGTTCGTGCGTTTTAATCAAAAAACTAAACATAAAAAGGGAGTTAAACGAATTACCTCTCGAAGCGCGCTTTAAACAAGTCGGTTCGGATGTTCTACAGTTCGAGTCCCACAAGCGTCGGACCTCTAGTTCAGACACACCAACAACGAACGTCGAACAGAAGAGAGAATTTCGGATATTCACCACTTCGATCGTGCTAGCAATCACGTGGAAACAAACCGTCGTATCCTTGATGTATAATAGTCACGGCCCGAACGAGATAATGTTCTTCTTTCTTGCGTCTCAAAGAACACAAGAACATGCACACAATTTGCTCTCTATTTTCAGCAAAACATTTTCTCTCTAAAACACAAAATGCACACCCACCTTTTCTCTGTTTTTCCAACCTCGTTAAGTGTTGCAAAAACAACTCTTTTAAACTAAAAAATATAAACTGATTAGCAACGGTTACTGATCGATGGACGATCAGCAACCCTTGCTGATCGTCCCCACTCATGCACGAACAATCGTGCATGAGCGGTTGCTCACACACGAGTTCGTGCATGAGCGGTTGCTCATGCACGAGTTCGTGCATGATGGTCAGCAACTGCTGACCGTTCATGCACGAATTCGTGGATGATGGTCGCCGGTTGCCGACCATCCAAGATTTAATTAATTAATTAAATGAACACATAATTAATTAATTAATTCCTTTAGTGTATATATCTAACAGAACAAGGTTCAAGAATTACCAAAGAAAGCCATTTTAGCAAAGAGGATCCATCCCATAAACGGAACCAGACTTCCAAACCTAAGATTTACAAATTATGTTCATTCTGAAGTCAGTTCGAACTTGTCTTATACATGGAACTAGCATACACCTAACATGTCAAATTGTCAAAGAATCATGTCCGTAGGGTTCCAAGTTAGAAGTCTGATTCCAAGACTATCAAAGAAAAATGATCATTGCCCATCAGTCGCTATACACTATCAGCAAAACTGATTAACTTTCCAAAATCAACAATGCATAGAAGAGGCACATGAACTTCTACGTCAATTCAAAGACGACAAATACTCGTGATCATCCAAGAGCTAAAACGATGGTCGCAGACTTCAAGTGAGAAACAGTACTGGAAATCAAATGGAAATTGAAGAGAGTGTAGAGAAGTAGGAGACCTTATTAAGACATGGATGGATTGCGAAACTGTAAGAGTTTTCCTAATGTGGACTAAATTAATTGATATTGTAATTTACTATTTTTATGGTTATCGTAAAACAGGGTTGGTCTAAAGAGAGATAGAAGGTTTCTTAATTAGTCTAATATGGGGGTTTGCTAGTGTGGGCCGAGTTGAGCCTCGGCCCGTAATGAGGACCGGAAACTCTATAAATAGTGCTCAAGTCTCTCCTCTAACCCTAATTCTCACGTATCCTCACCTAAGGGGCGTTTACCTAACGCTACACGTGAGGGGGCCGCCTCATTGAGCCAAATACGACGGGCGATAGAGGAGAAGGACTTGATGCGTGGATCCCCTTTATATGTGGGTAATCCATTTTTCTACTTTCGCTTTATGTTTAATGGATTCGGGTGCGTTAATCTTTCTACTCAATTATGCATATTCTTGTTCTGGTTATGGAGATCTTGGGGTTGCGCAATCTGCGTCCAACATGTGGTATCAGAGCAACCATAATCTTAGAACTCGAACACAATTGGTTTTGCCCTAATTTGTACGGATTTACCCTAATTTGTACGGATCTACCCTAATTTTTATGGATTAGCCTTAATTGGTACTGATCATGCACTAATTTGTGATTTTCGAGACTTTTTATTCAATAAAAATTAAATTAAATCATAAATTTGGACTGGGCTCGACAAGACGAGCAAGAGGGTAGGCGGCGCGTCGCCGGAGGAGGCCGCACGCGCTCCCACGCGCGGCCACGCGCCGCCTGCGCGTCGAACGCGCGCCGCGCGTGAGATCCACGCGCCTAGCACTCAGGCGGCGCGTGTGGGCGCGTGGAGGCTCCGATCGGCGCGTGGCTGGCGGTGTTGGACTCTTATGGTGATTTCCTATCTCGTCGTATATTTATTTTATATATTTGATGGTTTTATTGATGTTAAATTGCATATGGAACCCTAAATACGTGTATTTTTAGTGTATTTTGCGTATTTTTCTTGTATTTTCTGTGATTTTGGAAATACAGGTGATGGGTTACTAATATGTTATCACATAATAAAAGGTATGATTCATCAATAAAAATCAAACTTTATTGTGAATTGAAGCTGGCTTAATGAGATACAATTCGTATGAGATTGTATTTAAGCTATGTATCGAGCTGATGAGAAACAACAAAAATTCTGAAACTTTTGTTACTCAGGTATACTCTTTTACACTGGTAATCTTTGAATGATAGACGACTTAAGGACTCGTGACCAAACTGATGTACTGATTAACATATCTGCTGAATGTGGGTAATGCATGTCGATTAAGTTATTGCATATTGTACATGAACTCATCTGGTCACTTGTTAATGTCTATCAAGTTGAATATTTTTATGGTTAAGGAGTATGGCAATATTTATGCAGAACAATAGTATCTACTGTTATAATTTAGATATTTAGTTCTGTGGTTTGACTCAATTTATAGGCCACTGGTTGAAGTAATGATATTTGTTACATAAAATTGATTAATAAATCAATTGTTGGCCTTGGAGTCATTTTTGCCTTATGAATTCATGAGTGATAATGGATCAGCTGTCAAGCTTGTCGATTTGGTGCACCCTGTATTATTATTGATGTTAATTTGTGAGAGATATTATAGATCAACATTCTTTTTATGTTGTTATGATAATATGTAATTTGGGTGCATAAGAGATGCTTTATTCTCTGTTATGAGAAATTTCTTGTGATACTGTGATCAATGATCTCATTGGAATCTGTCTTTCATATATATTATATATATATATATATATATATATATATATATATATATATATATATATATATATATATTAATTAATAAAGCAATATAATTAGCATGATATGTGATTTTGGTGATATGATGCCCCTATCACTAAAGTTAAAATCACATATATATGGTGAATGTGAGGAGTAAAGCTTATATCCCTGGTATGAGAGAATTTCAATGATTCAATTGAGTAGTGACCGCCAAAGTGGCACGCTTGATTGGGTTTGAGAAATTTTGGTCTCGTATGATGATTGGGATGTCTCCTGGTCTAATACGTAATCATACTCCCAAAGGAGGTGATTGTGTATTAGTTCATGGAGGGATACATGATAGTGTGGTGGAGGAATGACTGATTCTAGTGATTCATATGCCCAAAGGTGATGAATTCACGAAAAATTGGAACATATTCTCATAACCCTTATCATGTGGGGAGTGTACAATTGCATGTCATGTATTCTGCCCAAAGGTGATTATGTGATTGTGTATGTAACTCTCTAGATGTGTACTTGTACGTCAAGTTACATAATGCTCACATGATGCTAATTATATACTGCTTGTTTTTCAGTCACCTTTTCTATGAATGGTAATTCCGTCATCATTGAGGTTTTTACTGCTTCAAATTTTAAGTTGTGGACATATGATTTGTTGCTTGAGAAAAGAGCAATTGAATTTGCTTATTGTCCATGAAGCGTTCCATTCTGGAACACTTGAAAAGAGGTTTGCCTGCGGACTGCACTGCTATAAGATGAAGGAAGCCTTAGTTGCTTGAAATTATGTCTTGTCTGATATTGAAATTAGGACACATCTGCAAAAAAAAAAAAAAATTGTGTTTAAATCCTAATGACGTATACATCTCGTATATGATTAAAAAGGTTGTCAGGTTTAATAATGGCAATGAGTATTTTGGCAAGTATGACAATGCGAAATATCTTAAAGGGTCATTTGTCAAATACTTGGTAGATTCTGGGGTGGTAATTTAATTACTATACTTGAAAATTATGACAAAAAGATTTGGTCGAAAGGCATAAATGCACCATATTGAACATGGTGATGAGTATGATTAGTAAGACTAATATCTGGCCTTTTGTGGGCTGATATTATGAAAGCAATTTTTTCATATACAAAAGGGGTATTGATTTTATGACCCTAAAGAAGGTATAAGAATTATGGAATTACATACTCTAAAATTTTTAAATATTGACGTAATTGTAAAGGATAGTTGCTATCAGATTATTAAAGATAATAGTATGATGCAGGTTATTATGTTTTTGTCTTTACCTATACAGATAATTATGGAATCTCCTATATCATAGACTAAACTTGTTGAGGTTCAAGGTACTATTTTTGATATAGTTTATAATGAAATTTCTTAAACCTCTCAAGTGCAGAATGAAGTGGTTGCAGATTTATTAAGGAGATTTGTTAAGGAAAGACGATCAGTTATACCATCAGACTATATAGTCTATTTGTGAGAGCACGATTACAATATCCACTATATGGTTGATGTAATGACATATTTATAAATGTCGTTTCTTATTCTCTATTAAGTATGTGATTAAATGCCATAAAAGGCGATATACAATCTATGAAACATGTTTGGAAACTTACTGACTTGTCTAAAGATCACAAGTTTATTAGTTGCAAATTGGCGTACAAAACTAAAAGAATTTCAAACAAAGATTGTGGAATTTAAAGCCAAATTTATAACTAACGTTTTAACTCTGAAAGAGGGGTGGATTGTTTATAGTGAAGAAATAATTATTTCTTTAAATGTTCTTTCAGAGTGAACGTGGCATTAATAATTTATTTTGATATAAAGTTACGCCAAATAGATACAAAATCTGTATTGTGCAAACTGGATGATTTTGCAGCAGATTCAAGTAAATTTGTGTGTAAACTGGATGATTTTGCAGCAGATTCAAGTAAACTTGTGTGTAAACTGAAAAGTTCTAATTTATGGTCTTAAGCAAGTTTTCAAACAATATTATTAAAGTTTCATAGTGTTATTATTTTGTTCCATTGTGAACAAAGTAATTCAATATACTGCAAGGTCAGTGGGAGGAAATTTATTTTTTCTCATGTTTTGTTTACAAATTGTGACCTTAAGCCATCTTATATCATTTGTACTGAGGTCTGTAAGGATTGTTTTTGCCATATTATATTAGATTTTCTCGGAGGACATTTGCTGATTGTATATTGGAAATATTCAATATACATCATTGCAAGCCAGGAATTGCTCCTGTTGTTAAGGGTGATGGACTAAATCTATCACATTTTCCTTATTTAGATTTTGAGAAAATCTAATTAAATGGTGTACTTTGTGTCAGTGCACTTAAAAGTATAATGTATGCTCGAATTTGCACTAGACTAAATGTTGTCTTTGTGACAGGACTTCTAGATAGATATCGGTCAAATCCAGGACATGATCACTGGGTTGCTATCAAGAAGGTTTTAAGGTACTTAAAGAAGACAAGAGATTATATGCTAATTTATAGCCATGTTCAATTCTTGCAGTTAGTAGGATATTTAGATGTAAACTTTGCTGGCTGTTCTGATGACATGTAATCAATAACATAATACATATGTTAGCAATAAGTGCGGTAAATAAAGTCTTATGTCATCTTCTGCTATGTAAGCAGTATTAGTAACATTCTTTTAGGCTGTTACTTGGGCTTTTAGGCTCCAAAACCTCATGACGGAATTGATCGTGTTAACTTTATGGATAGACCCATACGGTTGTATTGAGATAACAAATTTGTAGTATTATTTATTTACTACAGAGGTCTCAAGGGGTCTAAATATATGGTGGTAAGATATTTTTTTGACCATAAAGAAACGATACAGAAAGGTGACTTATAATATAACATATTTTCACAGATGATGTGGTTGTAGATTCACTAACTAAAGGCCTACGCCCATGTGTATTTTAGTAACATATCGTTAACATGGGCTTAGGAGTATCTTCGGATACTGTTGTTTAGTGGGAGCTATTATGGCTTTATCTGATAAAGTTCACATCTGTGGTTCGTTACACTTAGTAACGGTTTGATATGTATCAACTTTTGCATTCAATAAAATATTTTTTGATGTATTATTATTATGTTGAATACATATTGATAAAGTCTCAAGGGATTGTATAAACCTTGAGTGAAGGCTAGGGGCATCCGGGCATCCGGTTATTAGCCTTGTGCATATGTCTTGTGATACATAAAGAAAGGTTAACCATAAGGATAAGACATATGTGGGTTCATTGGAACCATAAAGCATTCTCTTGTGGCACAAGTTTTTGTGACACCTAAGGTAAGAGAATGGTGACTGACAAATGGGATCTCTCTATGAGAGACGTTATCCATTTGACACACTACCATATTGAATCCATATCAATAAAGTTGAGAACATTCGTGACCATGGAAGGCTCTGTGTGTATACATGCAGTTACCGCCATGATTCGGTGTTTAAGACTTTATGGGATAGGATTGACTATTAAGAATTATCTCTGGACCAAATGTGCGCACATACGGTACGATTTCAATTAATATAGTCCAAGTGGGAGAATGTAAGAGTTTTCCTAATGTGGACTAAATTAATTGATATTGTAATTTACTGTTTTTACGGTTATCGTAAAACAGGGTTGGTCTAAAGAGAGATAGAAGGTTTCTTAATTAGTCTAATATGGGCTGGCTAGTGTGGGCCGAGTTGAGCCTGGCCCGTAATGAGGGGGACTGGCTGGAAACTCTATAAATAGTGCTCAAGTCTCTCCTCTAACCCTAATTCTCACATGTATCCTCACCTAAGGGGCGTTTACCTAACGCTACACGTGAGGGGGGCCGCCTCATTGAGCCAGTGATACGGAGGGCAATAGAGGAGAAGGACTTGATGCGTGGATCCCCTTTATATGTGGGTAATCCCTTTTTCTGCTTCCGCTTTATGTTCAATGGATTCAGGTGCGTTAATCTTTCTACTCAATTATGCATGTTCTTGTTCTGGTTATGGAGATCTTGGGGTTGCGCAATTTGCGTCTAACAGAAACATCTCTCCCCGCTTGTGATTGAACTGGAGAGCACAAGCATGGCCAGGGAAAGGCCGACAGAGTCATGATCCGTCGACTCACCCTGTTTTTTGTGCCTTCCGGCTTTTCACTCGCAGCGTCTCAATGAAGGCGGAGTTCTAGAATTATCCTAAAATGTTTAACATGACTCTTCGGATTTCTTTTTAAGTAATTGGGTTAGTAAATTAAGCCAATCCATTAATATTATGGACGGAAGTCTTACTTATAAATATTGATGTGATGTCCTACGCGGTATTCAAAAGATTAACCGAAAAAAAAAATCGGAAATCATGATATATTAAAAGCAAAATAAATATTAAAAATAAGAAATTTGGAAAAAAAAAAAAAAAGGAGGGAAAAGAAAAGACAGCGAAGGCTGGGGTCAGATTTTGAAGAGGAAGGCACTGCTTTGCCATGGCCATGCAACCCCGTTGACTATAAGCCAGGCACGGCCTTGGCGACAAATCGGCAGGGGCTCGGTGGCTCTCATCAGTGTGTGGCCAAGCCTCCGCCTCCACCTTCTCCCTCCGGGTTTGGTATTTTTCTTAGTTTTTCTAATATATCATCTAGTAATCACAACAAAATATGTATAATCACCAATTTGTCCAATGAACTCTAATGTGGCGCTAATGTGTGAGTCCAATAAAAATTTGTACACTTAAGAGCCAAGTTGAACAAGAAATAGATAAAGAACCAGGTTGAATATTCTGCGATGGTTAAAACACCTCTATTGCCTTTAACCCTTCTTCTTAAAATGGCCATGAAAATGGATTTGAATCCAGGGTCCTATTTATTGTCACTTTAGATGTATAAAAGCCTCTCAATCATGTATGGATTATTTATAGTAGATATCAGTTAGGAACGGGGGTAGATCTTTGTTTCAATAGGTACAGTTTTAAGAACAGATACGTGCTTGTTATTTAAAAGAGGGAAAAAGTACCAAAAAAAGTTCTAAATCTATTGCATTAGTCACGATTCAATTCTAAACTTTTCAAATATATCAATTTAGTTATAAATCTTTTGCATTTATGTTAATTGAGTCATTTGATTAATTTTGACAATAAATTGCTGATATGGATGTTCATTGTCCTATGTGGCGTAGCCTACATTATATGGACATTTTTAATAATATTTTTTATTTTTTAAATAATTTTTATGGTTTTTATTTATTTATTTATTTATTGTTGTTGTTGTTGTTGTTGTTGTTGTTGTTGTTGTTGTTTGTGGGTGGAACTCAAAGATTGATTCTTCACATGAGTGCATATATTATGGCCCATGGCAAGGGCTTGACCCTCACTAGATCTGGCGAGGGATCGCTTGGGCAAGGAAAGCGACTCTCACCGGCCACAATGAAAATATTTTAAAAAATAATAATAAGAAAATAACATTTATAAAAATATTTAAGAAATTGTTAAATTTGTTCACAATAGCGTCGGTAGCACCATGTACGGCGATTAGCAATTGCCAATGTCCATGTCAGTAATTTCTAACTAAAATTGATTGGATGAACTGAATTTACATAAGCGTAAAATGTTTAAGATTAAATAAGTCTAATTGAAAATTTTATAACCGAATTGATAAAAAAAAAAAAGATGTTTAGAATTTTTTTTTTCATACTTTTTCCTTTAAAAGAGATATTTGATTGATCTTTATTTGATAAAAGGTCAACATGCTTTCTATTACGTGATTTTCGAGATCAGTCTGGTGTTCGGATAGTCGAAAAGCAATCTTTCCTCCTCATTTACTACAATATAACTAGTCCATTTTACTTACAGGTTAAATCACTTGTTATTTGTCTTCTACGTCCCATCCCAAAATTTGTCGTAGGTTTCAAATCATCGTACATTCTACCAGGACATTATTGTCGTCTTAAATCACTAACTTGTTCCATAATGAGAGAGTGGTGGATACTGTGTGGGCGTTTAGATCTAAAAGGGACATTTTTGTTAATTTAGTATTAGAGATTATTGTTATTCTAGAGAAATGGCTTATAGTACATGTTAGTATGCACACTATGGTTGAATACCCATCTCAAGTTTATAATGTGTTTATGGGGCCCATCATATAAAGAATAGCGGTAATTAGTTTTAAATAATTGTTGACACATAAATTTTGGAAGTTTTAAATTACATAAAAAAATTAGGAATTAATTTTAATCACTAACAAAATAATTTTCATTAAATTTTTTTGCATATAGACATTAGGAACATATGCATTACTGGTATTAATTATTAAAAAATTTTATTTAAAAATTAAAAATTAAAAAATTATTAGTATAAAAAAGAGAAAAAGAGAAAAAAAGAACAAAAGCCCGGCCCTTTTTTCTACTTTTCATCCCTCCTCTTTCTCCCCACGCGGGCCGGCCCATCTTTTCTTTATTCCCCAGCCCGGCCCTCTCCTTCCTCCCCTCCCCTCCCCTCCCCTCCACACCGCTTCGCGCGACGAAGGGGAGGAATACGATAAAAGAACAAGAACGCAAGGGCAGAAAGAGAAGGACAGACGCAGAAAAAGGAGGGGACCAGCCGCTGGCGTCGATGCTTAAGAGGGACCGACAAGGTGAGAGAGCAGGATGGGCGGGACAGAGGGAGAGATCGGGCGAAGTCGAGCGAGCGGCAACATGTGCGGCGGCGGCGGTCGAGCTTCAGGGCGAGGCTGGCCAGTGCAGAGATTGAGCTGCTTTGAACCACCACCATTTCCTATGTCTTCGACTCCGGAACTCTGCGAGCGATCTTGCGGCGTCATCTTCCTCCTCGAGCTCTGCCCAAAGCGAAAGGCCGGGTTCCTTCACCGCTCGGCTTGAGGACGCCGGCTGGGCATGGTCGTCGGACGGGGCTCGTGCACGGCGCGGTGGCCACCGGAGCCTCTCTCTCTCTCTCTCTCTCACTCTCTCTTCGCTCGAACTCTCTTCACCGCTCACTCTCCCTCCGTCCCTCCTCTCTCGCCTGCTCCCATTTCCGTTCACAGGGAGGCTCTCCAAGATCGCTCTTCTATTTTCTCTCTAGCCGCTCTCACTCTCCGACGTTCAATCTCTTGCACATCTCCACCGCCTCAGCCCTCAACCGCTTGCCACTCAGCCTGCGACTGCCGACCTCCACTTGTCACGGCTCTTCTAAGCGGTTCCGACGACCCTGTCTCTTGGTCGCCCTCCGATACTGCATCCTCTTTCCCTCTCGTTCAAGGTAGACCCCTTCCCACCTTTTTTTGTTGTTGCCGAATGTCGTCTTCCGATGAACTTGGGGCTTGACGCGGGAGACCACGATCCATTCCATCTTCATGTATGGAATGAACTCGTTCCCTGACTCCACCGTTACCGTCTCGGGGGGAGGAACTCGGCGCTTCTCGGGTGCCTTTTGTCTTCACGCAGCCGCTGTCCACACCCTGCGATAGTCTCTTATCTGTACCTCTCCACCTATTTGACCCGTGCCCGCCATATGTTTTTCCTTAGTCTTGGACTTTTTTTGTCCTGAGGATACATGAATGAACTTTGTACGGCATAATGTTTCCATTAATTGCTGTGTTCATTTTCGGTTGGGTTACATCTCCACCAAGTCCGATTCTTCTCTGCGGTTGTGGTGTGGCTTCGAAAGTGAGTCTTGAACGAATGTTGGTGAACGGGTGTCGGGGGATAGTTGTCCAGTGATCGGAAGTAGTTGATGATGGAGGTTCTGTGACGGACGGATTTTGCGTCGTTGAGAAGGGCGGCGTTTATGTTCTAAGGTTCAGGAGATTAGTTCTTGAATCATAGAAAGAGAAGTTTTAAGAGCTCTCGTGAAGGAGAACAACACAAGAGTGGGCTTAGTTTAGTTTAATGAACTTTGAGCTTAATTTAGAGGTGGCTGGGCTGAGTTTCTCTTCAGCAAGATGGGCTTAGTGCTTTTTAAACGAAATGGGCCTGGTGAATTTCTGTTCAAATAGGCTTGTTTTAAATAAGCCCATCTTTGTCCATGGCCCAGAATTGAGAGCCTACCTCAGCCCATACTTGGACCAGGCCCTGGGGGCCCGCCTGAGTCCTTTTTTATATTTTAAAAATTGAGAAAATTCTGAAACATTTTTATTTTGGTCGAAATAAAACATATATTAGATTAAAAGGAAGTACAATCAGATGCTACAACGTCCGAAGAGATAATGTCCTGGAAAATAAAGGGAGGGAAAAGAAGCCAGTTTCTAACTGGGCCTTGATCCCGGTGGGCTTTAGCAGCCCAGTCGGCTGCTAGGTTTGCTTGTCGTCGAACGTGGTGGAGAGAGAGAGATTAGGGCATTGAGAAAACAATTCGTTGAGAATCGCGAAAAGATGGCGCTCCGTCCATGGCGGCCGCTGCTTCTGCTGAACGATCTCCACCAACAACAGATAGTCAGACTCGATCACTATGTGTTGAAGATGAAGCCCCTGCTGGATCAGCCGTTGAAGAGCCGATATGAGAGCATAGATTTCAGTTTGGAAGGCTGATTGGGCGGGCACGGTGCTGGTAATCACATCGGTAAGAACTCCTTTGCTATCTCTGTAGATACACGCAATTGATCCATCCTCCGACCCGGTTTGAAAAGCCCCATCAACATTACATTTATGGCATCCCTTTTCAGGCGGTTTCCATCTCTGATCTGAACTGACCAGGTTGTTGTTAATCCGCTGTACAGAGGGGTGTAAAAGCTTGATGATTCTGCTTTGGGCAAGGGCGTTGTCCACGGCTTGGAGTGGATCCAGTTGGTGCAGCCGGAAGACGGCGTTATTTCTTTGTCGCCAGATCTCCCACAGCACACTGGCGATCACTTCGAAATCTGGAGACACCCTTGGGAGAGTAGCTCGGGTTGCAACCCGGCATCAAAACGTCGAATTGAGGTAGGTGAGATCGTGACCCTAATTTCTTCATGATTCTAGATGTCTTGTGTCCAAAGACAGAAGAAGAAAAGATGTTCAATCATTTCTGGAATGTTGTGGTTACAGAGTGTATAGTAGGGATTAGGGGAAATATGGCGTTGATAGAGATTATCTTTTGTAGCAATGGCATTTTTACAGGCTAACCAGAGAAACACCTGAAGCTTAGGAGCAGTTCACATATGCCAGATTTTCCTCCATAACTGGGTAGGGGTGTTATAAGAGGATGAAGCTACATTAATTGGGGTCTGATGTGTCGAAGAGAGATAATGATAACAGCTTTTCACTGTGTAAGTACCTGATGATGTAGCAATCCACACTAATTGATCATGCAGGAGCGAAGGGTTGAGAGGAGTATTCAAAATTGCTTTACTGACCTGGGCATCAAAGAAGGTGGTAACAAGAGAGGTCTTCCATTCTAACTTTGGTAAGTCTATTAGATCAGCAACTACATTAGGTTCTCCCTCCTCTGCTAATCCTCCTATCTGACCAATTGGTAGCCAGATATCTTCTCTAATTCGAATCTGTGGTCCATCCCCAACTAGCCAACGAAGTTTAGGAGTAATAGCATCTCATCCTTTTAACATATTCTGCCACCCCCATGAAGGTCGATAGCCTGATTGGGCAGTTTGGAAAGAGGAATACCTGAAATATAATCCCTTGAAAAGCTGACTCCCGATAGCATTAGGTTGCTGGAAAAGACGCCAAGCTTGCTTACCAAGCATTGCTTTATTGAAGTTAATTAAATCTCTGAATCCATCCCCCCTGATGCTCTTGACTGCTTTAATTCTGACCAGTTTTTCCAATGAATGCCAGATTGACTGTTGTGTTTACTCCACCAAAATGCTGATATCTTCCTCTCTATTAATCTGCAGAGCAACAAGGGTAGCTTAAAAATGGACATGGCATACTGAGGTAAGGCCTGAATTACTGATTTCAGTAGGATTTCCTTGCCACTTTTTTATAAGAATTTTTTTTGCCAACCAGCTAATTTAGCATTGACTCTTGCCAAGATCCAGGAGAACATCTCCCGTTTGGAACGACCCCAATCCAAGGGAATGCCCAGGTACTTACCATATTTGCTGACAACAGGTATTCTGAGTTAATTAGCTAAATTAGTTTGTAAGGTGATAGGGTAGTGTTTGCTGAAAAATAAACCTGATTTGTTCCGATTAATGAGTTGGCCCGTAGCTAAGCAATATTGATTTAGGATATTAGCAAGATTTTGGCATTCATAAATTGTGGCTTTTAGGAAAAATACTGAGTCATCAGCAAAAAACAAGCTCTATTGAATTGAATCCCCTGTAGGTGGCCCATATCCACAGCTTGGCTGATAGTAGTTGACGGAGCATTAGCAAGTAGAATGAAAATATATGGGGATAGGGGGTCACCTTGGCGAAGCCCTCTAGTAGGCTGAAAGTAAGGGAGCTATTCCCCATTAAAACAAATACTAAACGAAGCCGTAGTAATGCAAGCCATAACCATAGTAACCCAGCTGTCATTAAAGCCCAACTGCTGCAAATAGGCTTCCAAGAAATCCTATTCAACCCTATCATAAGCCTTATGCATATCTGTTTTTAAAATAAGGTTGAATCTTTTCTTGCATGTTCTCACTTTAAACTGATGAAGCACTTCTTGCACCACCATGATATTGTCTTGTATCTGCCTGTCACTGACAAATGCTACCTGTTCTTTTGATATCAAACTAGATAGCCAAGGCTTAAGTCTGTTGGCCAGTACTTTCGAAATAATCTTATAAGCGAAATTGCAAAGACTGATGGGTTGATACTGGTCAATGCTTTCTGGATGGTGAACTTTAGGAACTAGGGCAATTATTGCTCTGTTTAGTCTAGGAGGCATACAACCTGTTGCAAAGAAATCTTGAACTATTTTAATGATAGTTGTTTTGATGATATTCCAGTGTTGCTGATAGAAGAGGCCATTAAGGCCATCAGGCCCAGGAGCCTTAGAAGCACCCAGCTGGAAAGTAGCCTGGTAAATCTCCTCCTCTGTTACTCTACTCATCAATTGTTGATTCATTTCAGGTGTTACCACTGCTGGACATTGCTCTAAGAATGGACGAAAATCCCGGTAGCCCACAGATTGATATAATTGAGAAAAGAAGCCCCGTGTCATAGCTTTGAGTTGTTCTGGTTCCTTGATCCAATTCTGGTTAGCATCTTTAAGCATAGCAATTCTATTTCGTTGTCTCCTTTGCATAGTGCAGGCATGAAAGAATTTTGAATTGTTATCTCCCCATTTCAACCATTGAATACGTGAACGCATAGACCAGAATTGCTCCTCTTGATTCCATAGTTTCTAAATTTCACTTCTAATAGTAGTAGCTTGCTCCTTATCTCCAGTCTGATAATATGTCCTGTTCATAATTATCTGCAGTTGATATTGCAATTGAGAGATTCGCTGATGGCCATTGTTAAACCATGCTTTGCTCCAGCTAGTTAACTGAGTAGCAACTGCCTGCAATTTAGAGACCAAAGAGGTATTGCTTCTCTCCCATGCTTGTTTTATTACCGCTTGACATTCTTGATCTTGACTCCAGAAAGCTTCGTAATGAAAGGTCTTTGCTCGCTTGACAGATGTTGGACAAGTGTGCAGCAGTATAGGACAGTGATCCGACTCGATAGATGGTAGGGCAAACACTTCTGCAGAAGGGTAAGATATCATCCATTCCGTGGAACAAAAAACACGATCTAGCTTCTCCTTTACCAGAGCATCCCCTGCTCGATTATTTGACCAGGTAAATTCACACCCTTTACTATGCAGTTCAAGTAAAGCACAGTCATTGATTACATTTCTAAAGGATGTCATTCACGAGGTGATGGTTGGTCTTTGTCCCATTTTCTCCTGGGGGGAAAGGAAGTCATTGAAATCACCTACACACAGCCAAGGTAAATGATTTGCAGCAGATATTACCCTAATTGTATCCCAAAATTTCTGGCGTGTCTGATAAGTTGAAGGGGCGTGCAGACACGTTATATGCATCGAAGCAGCTGTCAAAGGGTCAAGGACGATGAGATCAACAAAATGATCATCCGACTATACAATAGTAACATCAAATAAGTCAGTCCGAAACACAGCAAGTCCACCCGAGAAGCCAACTGGATCCTTCAAAAAAGAGTGAGGGAACTTAAATCTTCACTGTAAACTATTCACAACTTTCTGTACATTTTTTGTTTCAATTAAAAACATTATATCGGGCTTTTCAAAGGCTAACAACGCCTTCAGTGCTTGAATTGTCAGGGGATTGCCCAACCCCTGACAATTCCAACTCAAGAGTTTCATTTGGAACACGGTGGCTGTTGAGGGCCAGCCGCCAAAGCCCAAGGAGCAGGATTGTCTGCCTCAATCACAGAAGTGTCCATTAGGTGGGTTTCATCAAAGTCTGCAGAGTAAGGAAGTCGAATGTCATAAAGTGAGTATCGTTTTGTTTTCTTACTTGATCCCCCAATTGGCATTAGTCGAGGGATTTTGGGTTTCTTCTGTTGAGGAATGTCCAATGGAGGGAGTTGAATGCTCTTCATCTTTGCCTTTGCCGGTACCAAATCAGTAGTGATCGCAGTTGGGTTGACAGAGTTCAGAGGCTGGGAAGTCCCTGGAGGTAGAATAGGGGTCAAAGCAGGGGCCTCTAATGCAGGAATGGGAGGGAGAGCTGGGATAACGGGCAGCATTGGTGGAGGGGTTTTAGGTACTGTCTCTTCCATCTGCTCTGTAGGTGCTGTAGGATGATAAAAAGCATCCCAATAAGGGCTAAACTGTTTAACCTCTGCTCTTAGCCAGGGGCCATAGACCATTGTCTCACGGCCTTGAAATTGTGCTTCGTCATAAGGGTACTCTGGACATGAAGCTGCATAATGACCAAGCTTTCCATAAGAATAACAGTAGTGGGATAGTCGCTCATACCGAAAATCTAGCCATAGGGGTTTTCCTTCAATTCTTATAAGTTTTCCTGACCTTAAAGGAGCTTTCAGGTCTAATTCTATTCGAATTCGCGCAGATGTATCAGGTTTCACTTCCAGAACTCGACCAACCTGTTGCACAGCTCTTCGCAGGATCGGTGGAGTAGTCCACTCCAAAGGTAAGCCTATCACATGCACCCAGAACACGCACTTGGAAAAGTCGTAGCAGTGTAAAGGAGTATTGGGTTGCCATGGACGTAGATTGACCAATTGACCTGAGAATAACCAGGGGCTGCCCTCTAATATGCGTTTTTTTTTTCCATTTCAGATCGAAATTTAATGATATACAGCCCGCTATCAGCTGGAGAAATCTCTACATGATCAACACGCCATGCTTTCTTCATCGCTACTTGAAAAGCAAATAAATTGACAGTAGGATTCGTGAAGATATTACCCACCAGTATAAGGCGACAGTCCTTCAGTTTTTCCGAAGCGGGTATGTCATCCCAAACCTCCAACTCCTGTTCCGAACACAGACGTCCCAGACGATGACATAACGAAGCAATGCGCGAGGTATTGTCACTTTCATCCATAGCCAAAAATTAGAGGAATTCACTAGTATGGATAAGTGGCAAGAACAGAGTACAGAAATCAAACTCTCGGGGGTTGCATGTTCCAGATCGCCTACATTCATACCTGAAATTGCAAATTTTAGTGGAATTGAGAAGACCAGCAGTAACTAGATGGGGGTGGGAAGAGAATAAAGATGGCGATGACTGGAGGGAATGAGAGAAACTTCGCATGCAAAGGTATCCACAAAGGCAGGGAGCATTTATGGTGGAATTAGAAGTAAGCAAAGGTGTTTCAAACATAATGTGAAGTGCAGAAGGAGAACTAAGAAGACGAAAGACATTGGGGAAAACTCGAGCATGATGCGAGGAGAAACTCTAACATAAACGAGAGGATTTTCTTTCCCTACAAGCTAACATGGGCTTTTTAAACATTTAAAAATTAGGAAATGGTTTAGAAATTAGATTTTGAGTAGCTTTCCTAGATTCTAGGGCCAATTTTAGTTTAGAATTAGTGTTAAATTTTCCTAAATTAGAATCCACATCGTTTAGGATTTTGATGAACAACTTCAGGTTAGCATAGTCTAAATAAATGTGTAAATCTTTATTTCAAAATTGAGCTTAAAATTGAACAAGCCCTTAGGGCTTTTCCATAGGCTTCTGATTGTCCTTTAAAATGAATGCCCTTGATTGCGCACTTTCAATATGTTGATTTTGGTTTCCCTTTAGCTTAGTTAGAGATGGCGGGCTCCTTATTTGGTAATTTTAGATTCTTGTTCTCACAATGCAATTTATTTGATGTCACTTTAGTTGATGATTATTATTTTAATGATTGTGCACTCGAATGATCATGTCACATATTAGTAAATAGGTTTAAAATGAATCCACATTGCCTAACAAAAATCTTTCTAAAATGAATAAGATTAGGTATCGAAATAATATTAATTGATTAATTAGTATGATTAAGTCTCTAATCCTTGATTCTTTAGTTACGTAGAAAGCAAGTCACACTCTTATACCTCACTTGATTTATAGCTTATCACGATAGGCTAGCGATAACTTCTTTTTAGAAAATTTCCATAGTATTAATTTGATTGCCCAATGTCACGTTAGATATGGGCTTGGGAGAGTCCATATTTAAAACTAAGGCCACAAGCTTGACTTTTAGGCAATATCCCTGAACTTATAATTTCTTTCATACCAAAGAGTAAGTCGTGACAATAATCACTTAATCTGAAATCAAAAGATACTTTATTTGTTTGTATTAATATATATATATTTGTGTGTGTGTGTGTATCAATAAAGATTCTTGTTTCATTTTACTAGTAAACGTCATAGATTTAATATTTAGTAAGCAAAATCAAATTAAAAATCCAAAGAGATGGCACTTATTAAAAGCCACAATACAATTCGACATATGAACATTACAAATAGAAAGGGGTGTGTAAGAATCCAACCGAATTTGAACGTGTAGACTCTTGAAGCTTGACGGATCAGATAATTTTTGCAATTTTTTAACAGTTAAAATGCAAAGTATCTCCAATGATGTTAGCTGACCTCGAATCTCAAACAACCCATGACAACCTCTAAATGAATTTTCTTGAGCATTTTCAAGTTAGTCAAGTCCGGCAACTTCCTAAATGATGATAGACTAATGTCCTGAGGTTCTTCAACCACTAAGAACTTGGAGCTTCTTCAAGTTGCAATGGATTCTTGAGATTATCATACAATTGCAAACTCAATGTTCTCAAATCTAACAGGTGCGAGAAGTCGGGCTTGAATATGCTTCAAAACATTAAGTGATTAGACTTCCTAGAAGCTAAGAGGCCATTGAAATCTGAGTGATTTCTAACACCAAGATTATGGGAAATGGTAGCTTCACAATATTACCTGAAATTTCTCCTCCCAAGGCTACTGAACATCCCTTTACCTCTAGCCTTTCGAGCTAAGATGCATCTTTAGCAATTTCAAATTCTTCTTGTTCCCAATTGAATTAGGTAACTCCTAAATTATTGTATCCAATAGGTTCAACTCAATTAGTGAATCAAAATCTTTGACCAACTTAGGTAGTTGAGTCAAATGGTTATCCACCAATGACACTAGGTAGTTTTCTTATATAGCTAGGATACATCTTTAGTAATTTCAAATTCTTCTTGTTCCCAATGAATCAACTAACTCCTAAATTATTGTATCCAATAGATTCAACTCAATTAGTGAATCAAAATCTTCAATCAACCTTGGTAATTGAGTCAAATGGTTATCCACCAATGAAAGTCTAATGGTAATGTTGTGCAACCAACTAAACTAAATATATTTAGTGATCAACTTTTATTGTGCGCTTCCCAACAAAGTCAATATGTTATTTTATCTTATTTTCCTCACCCTAGAGATTAGCTAAAGCTCTTCCTTTCTCTCCAAGACATCCAATCCAAACATGAAAAACACTGTCAAAGCTAACATGGAGTTAGGAATGTTGATATGTGAGGAATGTAACCGGTGTTGACGCCTTAATTTTATTTAGGTTTTATTTTATTAATTAAGTTTTCAGATAATATAAAAAAACAAAAAACAAAAAAAAGCAAAACAAGCAAAAAACAAAAAACAAAAAACAAAAATAAGAAAAGCAAAGCAAAAGCCCAGCCCAGCCATTCCTCCCTTCGCGCGGGCCTTAGCCCACTCTCCTCTTTCTTCACCCTTGGCCCAGCCCCTTTCTCTCTTCTTCTTCCTCTTTCCCTCTCCTTTGCTGTTGCAATTCACGCGTGCGAGGGAGGCCGACGCGCGAAGGACGGCTTATGGCCGAGGAGAGTAGGCAGACGTCGGCCGGAGAGGATAATATCTCAGGCGCCATTACTGCTGAGCAAGCTTCGCTGGAAAGCTCGATGGGACACCGATTCAGCCGAGTGGAACCGGTGGGCAAGCTGGAGGTCAGCGGTCAAGGCCCTCCGTCGACCGGATTTCCTTCACCTATAAATAGGTAGCCGCAAGCACTGTCGAAGGGCGTGGCGAGCTCGGAGATCTTTCACTGAGAGACATCGAGAAAGATCGAAGGGCGAGCGCAGGGGAGAACTCGAGTCGCGAGCTCAGCCCACCCTCCACCGAGAGACTTCGGGGAAGGCCGGCGGCGAGCGACTTCGAGAAGGTAAAATCTAGCCGATGGAGGCTCCGATCTAGCCAGAGTGAAAGAGAATCGAGGTCGAGGAAGGTCCAGCCGAGATCTCCACCTCAGATCTGGGGTGACCGAGCCCATCCGCAGCCCTGACGCCGTGCCATCGTCGCCGTAGTCGCCATAGCCGTCATCGTCGTCACCATTGCCTCTCTAGAAACCCTCGCCACGCCTCAATCGTCGCTAGGTGGGAGGCGGTCTGCCACCATTCCCGCTCGAAGAAAGGTAAAAAGCCTGCTGCTGTTGCCTTTGCTATTCGTTTCAATCACCATCATTGCCGTCGTCATCGCCGTAACCGCCGTAGCCATCGTCACCGCCATAGCACCTCTGGCTCCCCCCTTCGGCGCCACGGATTCGCAAACCCTAGGGTTTGCGATTTTCCGGGTCACGAATCGGATCCGGGTCTCGAAAGTCGGGTAGGGTTCGCGATTTTGGGGCGGCTGGAAGGCGGGTTGCGAGCCGGAGCCGGGTCGGGTAGGGTTTCGCCGAAATTCGGTCAGATCTGGGCAGGGTTTCGCCGGGTCGTCGGGTCGGGCCGGGCGTCCCTAAATGCTCGGCTGTGGCGTCGTTTTAAGATTTTAAAAAAAAAAAAGTCAGGCCCACCACGCGGGGCCGTTTGCGTTTTGGGCTGGCCGGGGTCGGACACAACCCGTGGATCTGATCCCGATCGGTTTTTTATTTAAAATAATGTTTTAATAAATAAATAATTTATTTTCAAAAAAATGATAAAAATGATAAAAAATGATTTATTTTCGAAAAATATTAAAAATAGTAAAAATATTTTATTTTCCAAAAAAACCAAGAAAAGATGAAAAATAATTTATTTTCCAAAAAATATTAAAAATATTTAATTTCCAAAAAAATCAAAAATATTTCGTATTTCCCAAAAAATTCCAAAAAATCCAAAAAAAGCCAAAAATTCATGAAAAATGCCCAAAAAATTCATAAAATGCCAAAAAGACTTGTATTTTCTAAAAAATACCAAAAAAAAATCCAAAAAAAACCCTTTTATGTCCAAAAAAATAGAAAAGACAAAAAAAAAATGTTTTTCCTTCCCACAAATGCATGAAAAATGCCTTAAAAATCCAAAAAGCCTGAGGATTTAAACAAGATTAGGTACTGAAATGGCATTAGTAATTAACTAGTGTAATCAAGTTCCTGATCCTAATTTCTCTGGTTGTGCAAGAACAAGTATTTCTCTTAATACTTCGCTTGGGTTTTTAAGCGACCCACCCAAAATTGATTAGTGGTGAATCCGTTTTAAAACTAATTTATAGGTTAAAAAACTTGGATCATTAATTCGTGAATTGGTGGACTTGGGAGAGTCCGGGCCTAATAAATTCTACCGAGCCATTAGCCTCCGCAAGATGCCCATCCTTGATCGAGCGCCGAGAAAAAAAGAGGTCACGACAGCTTGACGACTCCGCTGGGGAGAATTTTTTAGGACTTAGGCCATTCTATCTTGTTTAAATACTTTACTGACTTGTTTTTGTCTTTTTATGCAAATCGGTAGCTTAGAAGTTTATTTTAATTTAGCTTAAAATAGATTATCTTGTGATTATAAACTGTTGTGCATTCTTTACTGTTTTAAACACTACACATGGCACACACAACCCGGCCGCCGGACCTGGGCCGCTATAGGATTTCTAGGATGGTGTTAAGAAAGATACAACCTCGAATGCGAGACTGCAATGTAGAGGTTGCCTTTATTTTCCCTGAATTTCTCAGTCGAGGTTAGGAAGGTATGTTGCTAACGCGAGATTGCGACGGGCGGATAACATTTTAATTTCAATAAACCTTCTTAGTTAGAAATCGAGCCGCACATCCCATCTGCATGTCTCTATGATTGCCATTTTCTTTAAAAGCAAAGTAATTTATTTACTTTTACTCAGTCTTTTCTGGCTCATGGCAAAATAGGGTCAGGTTGTGTATTTCCCTTTCTTATATGCGATGGGAAGAAGTGATATTCAGTTCATTCCTACCCCCAAGGGAGAGCTTCTTAGATGGTGGAAGCAGTTAGGTCAGCTTGGCCAAGAGCGCGTCAAAACAAGAATCGGTCATCTTCTCCCATTGCTCCAAATCAATATCCACTCTGGAGTCATGCAAGCACTACCACATTTCTGGTGTCTTGAAACATCTACCTTTGTGTTTGAAAAATTTGAACTGACTCCAACATTGGAAGAGTACAGTCTCGCCATAGGAATGCCCTTGGGAAGGGAGCTCGCTAAACCACCATTTGGCATTGACCCCGTGGTTAATTTATCACGCTTTTTAACAAATCATTCGGTAAGAGAAATTGTTGGAGCCAACAACAATGCTTTTCCACTATCATCCTTAACTGAATGTTTTGAAAAACAATCAATGACCCAAAAAACCAAGATCTTCCTATTGGCCTTCTTTGGATTTATCATCTTCCCATATAGAAATAATGCCATAAATCCTTCAATCGCATGGATAGTAAATCAAGTCACTTCCGGAGCAAGATATGTAAACATGGTTTTAGCTTAAACATTTTTATCCCTTAATCGTTTTAAGGACCAAAAAGGAAAAATCATGAGGGCCGCTCCAGAAATTTTACAAATGTGGTTCTTTTCCTATAACAAAGGATTTGGGCACCTCATGCAAATATTTGAAATCAACGAGTTTAAACACCCACTACAAAAGTTTCAAACTTTGGAAAAATATTCTCCCAATGAAGAGTATTCTCGGTGGATTAACTTGCTAAAAGACCCGGTCCCTGAGACATTCTTATGGCGAACTAAGTGGTTCATTGCAGGAGAGGCGCGCTTTGCACTTAATTATTACGACCCCATCCCGTTGCTGGGCCTCTCCAGAGCTACCTCATATTATCAATATAGGGTGGCTCGTCAGTACAGGGTCCTCCAAGAAATCCGGCCACCGCTCAAATCATGATTGTTCCGAATCCTTTTCACCCGTACAGACTATAGTCTATAACTACTTGGAGGAAATTTGCATAATTCAGAACGCATGGAGTAGATGTCACACTGAAAAGATTGTCATACCTAGAAGGTTGAAGGGCCAGGAAAAAGCTCATCATGCATCCACATTCTACATCCTCAACCATATAATTCCCGAGGTGCTGCAACCAATAATCCCCGATGTAGTTGATAAACTTACCCTACAAGGGCGAATCGAATCTCTTGAAAAGAGCTTGGAGACAAGTAGGAGACATGTATTGAAGCTAGTACGAAGGAGCAAGCAGCTTCATAAGATTGGATTTTCCCATCGCATATAAAAATGGGCAGCAGGACTTTTGATGTGAATGTTTCTAATGTGAATATCTAGGGTCATTCTGACTTGTGTAAAAAGCCCTTTTGGCATTGTATAAATCTCTTGTTAATAAATAAGAATGACTCGACCCTTACCATGAGCCAGTTTTCCATGTGTTTCCCTCGTTTACGTTTTCTCCATTTTCTGTGCTGACAGGTAATCACATCATAGTCGTATTCGCCAAATCCAAAAGCTAGAATGGCTGAAGAAAATATACCAAGCTGTGTCGAGATTATGGAAAGTGAAATGAAGCAAGTCTTCAATGTGCTTCAACAACTCTCAAAGCAGATAGATTTCATCCAAGGCAAATTGGCTCCCGCCCTAGCCTTAATCGAAGTATTGTTATCACAATCGTCTATCCGAGGTGATCAAGGAAGAGATACCGATGATAACATGCCCGAATTGGAGGATGATACGCACCAAATCATAGTTGAGAAAGCAAAGCCCAACAGTTTCTCTATGACTGAACATGATAAACGCCTTGAGAAACTTGAAGAGAGGCTAAAACAACTGCAGGGTCTTCAAGATCCGACTCCAACAAACCTTTCCATCTATTCTAAGGTCAAAATGCCAAAAAAATTCAAAATGCCTGAGTTTAAGAAGTACAATGGCATGACCTGCCCAAGGGCTCACTTGCAAATGTATTTGGTTCGAATGACCTAGTACATTAATAATGTACCTTTAATGATCCAATAGTTCAAGTTAAGCTTGGTAGGTCCTATCCTGAGATGGTACATCAAAAAGAACATAAACCTCATCAAGACATGGAGTGAAGCAAGTGAGGCATTCCTCAAGTAGTACAAATTCATAATGGACATTACCCCTTCTCGTGAGGATCTCGATCGCACGGAAAAGAAAAAGCAAGAATCTTTCAAAGAATATGCTATTAGATGGAGGAATCTCGCCGCCGAGATCAGTCCTGAGCCAATTGACTTTGAATTGAGAAAAATGTTCATCAAAACCTTCACCTATGAATACTGCGATCGGATGGTGACTACGATTGCTGAATTATTCAATCAACTAATTCTAGTGCAAGAGCAGATTGAGACAGGTTTAAGGGACGGCTGGTTCACTGAGCCTGCACCTGTTAGCAGAAGGCTTAACATGAAAAAAAGATAAAGAACCCCTAATTGATGTCAATGCCACTTACACTGCAAACACCAGTCACTTCCTGATCGTTCAAACAAGCACAGGCCAACAACAGACTAATAGCCGTCCACCCTAGCGCTACAACAACCGAAGACAATTCACTCCGCTTCCTGGATCTCCCTCCCAGGTTTTGGCAATCCTCCGAAACAAGAGCCTCCTTTCAACTGAGCCAAGACGACCCAATGCTGAAAACTTCTCTAGCTATGACCCGTCCAAAAAATGTGACTATCACATGGGAGAAGTAGGCTATTCAACTGATGAGTGTTTCGTCCTTAAGCATCGGATCCAGAACCTACTGAATACTAAGGCTACTGAATACTAAGGCCTTCTCATTCCAAACTGCAAAGCCAAATGTCCAAAGTAATCCGCTCCCTGATCATGCTGACAAAGTAAACATGATATTCAGTTCTGAAGCCGGTCAAATCAGAAATGTCAATGCACATATTGTTGACATCTATCGAGGGCTGGTAGAAACCAGATATTATCCGGGTGATAAAATACCACCCTTTGCAATAATAGAGGAAAGGGTAATAAGAATGATAGAGGCCAGAATAATCGTGTACACCGGCCACGCCAGCATAGTTTCTACCATATCGCAAGTCCTCATCAACTAGGAGGAAGAATTTGCCGCGCTAAATGCGGAAAAGGAGAAGAAGGATTCCACCTCACTTGAGAGTGTCTTTGAAAGGAAGGGAGCCATTGTTCAAGCATCAACAGTAGAAACAGCTATAGTCATCGAGATCCCCCAGCCTTCAAATACGAATACAACAATGCAGTACCATGGTCTTATGACCTTGATGTTGGTTTAGTCACGAGATCTGGGCGAGCCTATGCTCAAGCAAATACTCAATCTGCTAAGCCCGTCACTGACGAAGAAGCCAAGGAGTTTTTGGCTGTAGTTAAGGCCAGCAAATATAATGTGGTGGAACAGTTACGAAAATCACCAGCACAGATCTCTCTGCTGGAATTGCTTCAAACATCTGTCAAGCACCAGAAATCCCTCATGAAAGTATTAAGTGAAGTACATGTCCCTGAAATGATTGAGCATGACAAACTCAAGGAATTTGTCAGTACCATCATTCTAAAGGATCAAATGGCATTTTCTGATGAAGAAATTCCTGAGGAGGGTAGAGGACACACCAAGGGCCTCTACATATTAGTCAAGTACAACGCATCTCACGTCACTCGAGTACTGATTGACAATGGATCTGTTCTTAACATATGTCCACTAGCGACACTCTGTCGCCTTAAAATAGAGAGATCATGGATCCAGGTACTCAAGACTTCTGTTCGAGCATTCGATGGAACAAAGAAGGAAACAATGGGAGAGATCAAGCTCGACATTCAAATTGGCCCAACCATATTCAAAATTTTGTTCCAGGTTATGGATATCCCCACTGCGTTCAATTTCCTCTTAGGGTGCCCATGGATCCATGTCACAGGAGCAGTACCTTCAAGCCTCCACCAAAGTGTGAAGTTTGTGGTTGGAGGAAAATTGATCACGGTCCGAGGAGAAGAAGATCACCGCATCTACCACGAGATAGCCATCCCTTATGTTGAACCTAGTGACAAAAGCGAAGCCAACTATCAATCGTTTGAGCTTGTGTCTACTATACACGAAACTCGAGGGACTTTGCCCCTCGTCCCCGAGATATCAAGCACTACAATCATGGTAGGAAAAATCATGGTTGGACACGGTTTCCTTCCAGGACAAAGGCTTGGTAGGAGAGGCCAAGGCATTTGTCAGCCTATTGAAGCCCTAAGGAGACCCTATACTATTGGTTTAGGATATTCCCCATATAGAAAAGCAAAGAAAAAAGTCGGCCTTGTATATCCCTCTCTCGAGGAAACTTTTCTAGGCCTAGCCAGGATGATGCATGAGGAAGAGGAAGTGAATACTTCAAAATGGTTCAACCCCGGAAGTGCGAAATTGCCCATAATCCAGGAAGACACAACTTGGCCCTCACTTATAAAGAAAGAGGGGTCATATGACATGACCACCATGTTCGGGGACATTTTCATAGGTGCCATTGAGGAGGAGCAGTTAGAAGAGACAGGCGATAACTTCTCGTTCATCTAGCTTCAACACCAAGTTGAAGAATTACGCGAGACTGTACACCATTTGATAGAAAACTTCGCTCAAGCTACCCGTGCATTCCACTCTCGTCACAATGAGGAGCTGGTAGTGAATAAAGAAAACCCTACTGACACAACCTGGCAAGGGGCACGGCTACCCTTATCCCCAAGAAGCACTCGGCCATATTCGCCTCTTCCTAAATCAATGGCCATTATTTTCCCCATCCTCTTAAAGCAAGGGATAATCGGCAGGGAACTGAGCCATCCTACTCCCGAGTACTTCATTGATTATGATCCATCCAAGCAATGTGATTATCATTCGGGGGAATTAGGACACTCGCTAGATGACTGCACCATCCTGAGAGACAAGGTTCAGGATCTTTTGGATGCTGGGATATTCACGTTCCGCTTTTCCGTGGCTATGTTTTGGTAAGGATCACCTCCTCGTGGTACCCAGCACCCGTTCCATGTTCCATGTGCATGCTAAGGAAGTGCGTACAGGAGAGGCAATCGTGGACACTTTGGGCTAACCAAGTGGTAAATTTGACTACTATGTCGATTATTCAATCCCCCAAAGTTTCTATAATCATCATCACAACATCCTCCTTGATGGATGGGAAGACATGGATGATTTGAAATCTGCAAAGTCGGGAGCACAGGAAGACGTGGTTGGCGACTGGTATGAAGACTTCTCCGTGGGTGCTATTAACGAAGGACCGTCAGGGGAAATTGGTGCAGACCTGCTCGAGTAGAATCATTTTTAATTCCTCTGCATAGTCCCCTACATGGGAGCCTGTACATATTTCTTAAAGTCTGGCTTGTTTTGTTTTCAACATCAGTTCCACTCAAGGAACTATTTTTTGAAATCACTCTATAAATCCGTCTACTAATAAATAAAGTTGAAAATATTTTGAGGGCATGAGGAGACACACCAAACCGGCCCGTTGATGATAGCCAGCCGTCAAATGAAAGAAGAAATCTGAGGCCCGGGTCTCCTCATGTTTCCTTGTCCTAAATCTTCAAGCATAATTTATCACCTTTTCAAAAGAAAGAAGCATGCATGCTACTAACCTTATTTATTCCCCTTAGCCTATCTACTCTATGACACAGGAATAATCTAGCGGCAAACGAGGGTATGGGAACGGTCCAAACCAACACCGTAAGTAGCCATGATAGCAATTCTGATGACTCAGATGATGATTTTGATGATTTCGACGAAATTCAACGGAATTGGAAGCGCCACGAAGAAACAAAGCCCCCTACTACTGAAGACACCGTCATTGTCAATTTAGGCAGCACAGAAGGTCCAAGGGAGATAAAGATTTGGGTGAACCTCCCTAAAGAAGAAGCTGCAAGCTTGATTGCCCTCCTAAAGAGGTATCAAGACGTATTCACATGGTCATATGCTGATATGCCAGGCCTCGATCCAATGATTGTGGAGCATAGCTTGCCAACCAACCCTGATGTGGCCCCCAAGAAGCAGTGGCTAAGAAGAACTAAGCCTGAGTTGCCAAAAAAGATTGAAGAAGAAGTAATGAAGCTCCTGGAAGTAGGCTTCCTCGAAGTCTTGCAATATCCTAGTTGGGTAGCAAACATTGTACCGGTGAAGAAGAAAGATGGTTGAATCCGGATTTGTGTCGACTACCGTGATTTGAACAAAGTAAGCCCAAAGGATGATTTCCCGCTACCTCACATAGACGTTCTTGTGGATAATACTGCTGGATTTAAACATTTCTCTTTCATGGATGGATTCTCAGGATACAACCAAATAAAAATGAAGGAGGAAGACAAGGAAAAGACGGCATTCATTACTCCATGGGGGACTTTTCACTATAAGGTCATGCCTTTTGACTTGAAAAACGTTGGAGCAACTTACCCCAACGTGCCATGGTCACCCTTTTCCATGACATGATGCACGAAGAAATTGAAGTATATGTCGATGACATGATTGCCAAAACCAGACATGGAGAAGACCATGTGAAGACCCTAAAAAAATTATTCAATCGACTTTGCCAGTTCAAGTTGCGCTTGAACCCAGCAAAATGTGTGTCCGAGGCAACTTCTGGCAAATTACTTGGATTCATTGTGAGCTGTAAAGGGATAGAAGTGGACCCGTCAAAAACTAAAGCGATATTTGAGATGCCTCCTCCCTCAACTGTAAAACAAGTCTGGAGCCTCCTGGGAAGATTAAATTACATTGCGCGATTCATTTCCCAGCTCTTTGAAATTGCGAAACATTTCTTCAAACTTCTCAGGAAAGATGCACAAATCAAATGGGATGATGACTGCTGACTAGCGTTTGAAAATTTAAAGCAGTACCTGATGAAACCCCCGGTTTTAGTACCCCCGACTCGAGGACACCTTTTGACCCTCTACCTTACCATCAACAATGAATCCTTAGGTGCAATGTTAGCACAGAAAGGACCCCATAATGGGAAGGAATGAGCCATTTACTATCTGAGTAAAAAGTTTACCACGTTAGAACAAGCTACTCTAAATCAGAAAAAAAAAAAAAAAAACATGCGCTGCATTGGTATGGGTGTTGAACAGACTCCGACAGTATACTTTGCATTACCAGACATTCCTTATAACAGAGAGTGACCCAATCAAGTATTTACTCGGTTGCCCGGCCTTGGTAGGAAAATTGGCCAAATGGCAAATCCTGATCTCAAAATTCGACATCCAGGTAATGTCGCAAAAATCAGTTAAAGGTCAGGTGATTGCTAATATGTTAGCAGATTTGCCTAAAGAAGTACACGAGGATCATTCCCTAAACGACCGAATTTCAACAGTAGAAGAGGATACATGGACTATGTTCTTTGACGGAGCCGTAAATTTGTCAGGTTCAGGCACTGGGGCGGTCTTGATATCCCCAAATGGGCAACATTATCCCGTGGCTGCAAAATTGATGTTTCCATGCACCAACAATATAGCCAAATATGAAGCATGCATCATCGGCCTACAAGCGGCTATTGGAATGGAAGTGTCAAAACTAAAAGTGTCCAGTGACTCCGCCTTAATTATCCTCCAAACTGTGGGCGAGTGGAAGACAAGAGACGCCAAACTAGTGTCTTATCACGACTACTTGCAAGAATTGGTAGGAGAATTCTAGGACGTCTCGTTTGAATACCTACCTAGAATTCATAACCAGTTTGCTGATGCACTAGCAACACTATCATCTATGTTGCAAGTAACGAAAGGGTTAGAAGTAGAGCCTTTGAAGATTGAAGTCCTGACAAGACAGGCCCACTGCATGACTATAACTGAAGAACCCGACGGGAAACCCTGGTATTACAACATCATGAAATACATCCAGAAGCAGGAATTCCCTAAAGAAAGCACTCCCTCTAATCGAAAATACCTAATGAAAATGGCTTTGAGGTTCTTCGTCAGTGGTGAAAATTTGTACAAAAGATCATATAACTCAGTCCTGCTAAGGTGTGTGGATGCAAATGAAGCCACACAAATAATGCAAGAAATACATGGGGGAATATGTGGCCCTCGCATGAATGGACGTATGTTGGCCAAGAAAATAATGAGATTGGGTTATTATTGGTTCCCCTTAGAGAGCGATTGTGCTCAACATGTGCGAAGCTGTCATCGTTGTCAGATTCACGAGGACAAGATAAATATCCCTCCAACTGAATTACATCAGTTATCTGAGCCGTGGCCATTTTCAATGTGGGGCATCGATGTAATTGGCCCAATCAATCCGAAGGCATCAAATGGGCACCGGTTCATTTTGGTCGCAATCAACTACTTCTCAAAATGGATCGAGGCCGCATCCTATGCAAGCGTAACTGCACGAAATGTTATGAAATTCATCAGACGTGACATAATCGCTCGTTATGGCGTACCGGAAGCTATCGTCACCGACAATGGGTCAAACCTGAACAACAAGTTGATTGATCAATTGTTTTCTGAGTTCAAAATCCAACATCTGAACTCGTCTCCTTATCGTCCACAAATGAATGGAGCCGTGGAAGCCGCCAATAAGAACATCAAGAGAATCCTATCCAAGACAGCTGAAAACTACCGCGACTGGCATGAGAGGTTACCCTTCGCACTAACAACATATCGAACTTCGATTCGAACTTCCACTGGGGCAACGCCTTTTTCCCTGGTTTACGGCATGGAGGCGGTTTTGCCTATAGAAGTAGAAATCCATTCCCTACGAATTTTATCCCAGGCAGGATTGTCCAAGGAAGAATGGACACAACAAAGGCTTGAGCAACTAAATATGATCAACGAAAAACAACTAAAAGCCCTCTGTCATGGTCAGTGTTACCAGCAGAGGGTAGCTCGATTGTTCAATCAAAAGGTGCGATCCAAGCACTTCAAGGTAAACGAATTAGTCTTGAGAAAAACGCTGCCAATCTTTCCAGAGCCCGGAGGCAAGTTCGCCCCAAATTACAAGGGTCCTTATGTAATAAAGAAGATACTCCCCGAAGAGCCTTGATCCTAACTAAGATGGATGGGTGAGAATTCTCTAAACCAGTTAATTTCGATGCTGTAAAAAAGTACTATCCTTGAAAGATGTTCATTGTCTGACATTGCCAAGCACTTCTTTATCATAATGAAAATGCCTATGCACCTTTATATATGAGTGATGTATTTACACCATCATAAAAATCTGTTTGGATGATCCAACAAAGAAGAATGAATGATAATCACAAGCATTTAAGGAAGTGTCGAAAATCAAGTAGCAAATTCGATGGCATAACTTGAGCAAATCGACATTACCCAGGCAGAAGCGTAAGAGTAATCCATGTCAATTTTGCCCAGCTTGGTGTAAAGGACATGTCATTCAGGAACCAGTCTGGTTAGAAGGAACCTTCTGTCCCAGTCAACAATCTTAGAATCTGGAAGCCTCACTTCTTGTTCCAGATACATGCTCTTGCAAGAAGTAATTGCTATTAGAAAACTGGAAGTTTTGATTGTTCATCTCAAATTCCATAGAAGCTTGAGGTACATGATTTTGCCTGATCAAAGGCAGAAGAAAAAATTCCACAGAAGGAAAGCGTTGAAAATCAATCAACGACCAGGAATCATGCATACGTGGCCACAAGTAGGAAAGGCTAGTCGAAGGAAGCATTGAAATGTAAAAGAGGCCGTTAGCAACTTCCCTAAGAGCCATCACAAATAAATTCTGGGGGAAAGGTAACTTGGCATCATTTCTAACATTCACTCTCTGAACTCATATTGACAGGAAGTATTGGGATTCAAGAGCCAGATCAAATGGTTAAATAGGGCAAATCAAGTGATCCAATCCCGGGCCAAAAACAAAGACGTTCGATCAAATTATCAACCCCTAGCTAATTATTCATGTGACATCTCCCTATTCAATAGGGACAATCCATTGACACCCATCTGTGAATAATCTTTTTTATGTTCAAGATTTAACATATTTGGAAACACTATTTTATTAACCCCTAAAGCTATCAATAGGGTCTTTGTTTGAACTATTCATTTGTCTTGAGAATACAAACTCTCTCATGTTTAAAATGATGTATGCCTTTTCTAAATGAATTTTTGCATGATGATTTTGTCTATCTAAATCTTTGATTCTATTAAGGATTATTATAATAGACTGCTAAGTGAATAATACAAGATTAATTGAGCATGCTGGATGAGGCACGTCAGTATGATGATATGCAAGTCATATCCTACACACAGTCCCCCATCTATACACTTGTGAGATGAGTGCAGAAGATTCCATGACTACAGGGTAAAGAGTTCTCTCGCGAATAGTACGATAACCAAAATAATGAGAGGCATTCCATCGCTCACCCCATTGAGCCCCATACATTGGTGAAGCTTCTCTCATACCACTATCAAGAACCACCCCGCACTAGGGCAGATCAGAGGCAAAGCGTCATCACAAGGTGAGAAGAGGAATAGAAATTTTCTTGCTCACACTTGCATCAATTTTCGGGTGTCTTTATTGCATATGAACACTTGCGTTAATTTAAGTGCCCTAGAATGACGAAGAGCAATTCTTTCTCTTCGCACTTGTATTCATTGTACAACCCAATTGAGTCTGTAATTTCACCCTCACGTGGAGGCAAAACAGAAGGTACTACCATTTAAGTAGCATAGCTCAAAGCGCTAGCTAAAAACGAAGACTCAAGAGTCTAACAACAGTGTCGTACCTGAGCCTGCCTAGACCAGTTCCTCTAACGACAAGAATGAAAAAACATGGGCATAAAAAGCAGTGTACCTGATAAAAGCAATGTCAATGCCCATAAATGAAAAGCTGGAATAAAAAATAGAGGCATGAAAAAAGCAGTGTACCTGGTAAAAGCAAGGCCAATGCCCCCAGTCAAAAATATTCCCAAGAGAAGTTGCTGTTGTGGTTCAATTGATAGAGCCTTCATCTAATAGTGAGAAGAAAGACCAGTGACAAATGCCAAGGCAATCACCAGCTCTCACCATTTTACACATGAGTCAAGCCTACATTGCGTCCCATTATAAAAGTCTCTTCAGACTAGGGCACTTCAATTAACGTAGGATTTCATATGTTTAAAAGTATCGCCCGAAGAAGTACGAGCAAGATTATTCTATCTCTTTTCGCAGGATTCTTGATTGATAAACTTGGAGATGATCGTGCAGCATTTTCATCCATCGGCTTCGACCTTGATGGTCCCCTTTGATGAGCCGCTGACCAAGTCTTCATGACAATTTCAACAAAAACCTCTCACACTGGTAAAGTCATACCGTTTGCGAGAATACTCAGACCCATGTTGACATGATGACAGTGAGATAGTGTGGTCCTTATAAATCCTGCATCAATGGTCAGCATAGCTTTTTCCATGAGAGTGAGCGGAAAGTCTTTTCAAACTGAAAGTCCCTCATCTGGCATGCCCCAGTGGAATTCGAATGATACAAAACTGACAAGATTGTCATGCATAAATCACATTTGAATTTATGAATTTACATCACATATAATCATTGTGTGTATGTGTGCATATTGTGCAAACAGCAAGCATGCTCTTAAAAATTAGAGATATCATCAGGAAAGCACATCCCCAACCTCACTCCCAGAGCTTTATGTTTGATAAATCTTTGAGAACCTACCACTCATCGGGTACTCTCTCTTATTGACACTCACCATGTTCGAGTTGTCCCCAGAATATTGATATTTGCAACTGTCCAAGTATTCCTTTATCTTTGAGTACCAACCCCTGTTCGGATACTCCATTTCCGTGACACTCGACCGGTCTGAGTTGTCCTCAGAATGCTAGCAGCCACTCAAGTATTCCACCACATCATGCGCCTGCGATTACTCAGGAGGTGAGAGACCTTCACGAATATGCGGGGCACGCCTTTGATGTTTCCATTACCATAAGGTACGTCCGCGATATTCTCAATTACCAGGAGGTGAGAGACCTTCACAAATATCCAAGGTACGTCCTCAATATTTCCATTACCAAGAAATGAGACGCCTTTACAAATACCCAAGGTATGTCCTCGATATTTCCAATTATCAGGTACCTCTTCAATGCTTGTGACCATCCAGGTATCCTTCAAGAATTCGTACTTGTGATCATCCAAGTACCCGTCCAATACCTATGATCAGCCAAATGCCCCTTTTGACGCCTGCAAAGGCCCAAATATCCTTCAGGTTAATACTTGTGAATATCTAGGTACTCATTGATATGCTTGTGAATGTCCAGGTATCTTCCAGAATCGATGCCCTGAGAAAGGTCGACGCATCCTCCCGAGAAAGGTCGGGTTCCTACCGGTGTCTTTGGCAGAAATCAAACACCCCAACAAATATTATGCCCTGAGAAAGGTCGGCACATCTCCCGAGAAAGGTCGGGTACCAACTGGTGTCCTCGATACAAATCGGGTGCCCACAAATAGATGCCCTGAGAAAGGTCGGTGCATCTCCTATCACGGCGACCGAAGAAAGGTTCGGGTCCGAGACAAACCACTTACTAATCTAACAGGCGACCGAAGAATGGTTCGGGTCTTAGGAAGGCATTTCACCGTCATGGCAACCGAAGAAAGGTTTGAGTCCAAGGCAAATCACTTATTGCTCTAATAGGCGACTGAAGAATGGTTCGGGTCCTGGAAAGGCAATTTCCCGTCAAGGCGACCGAAGAGAGGTTCGGGTCCTAGACAAATTATTGATTGTTTTAATAGGCGACCGAAGAATGGTTCGAGTCCTGGAAAAGCAACCTCCTCATGCAGCAGGTAAGATGACGCCTTGGTACTTGCCAAAACTCGGGGTTCACACCCTATCTCACTCACTCCCAGTAAGTAACTACATGTATCTTCTTATCTGTCTTAGTATATGTAAAGTTATATTGCTCTTTTTTCGCATAGAATAATAAGTTCCAAATAAAATATAATCTGCTGTGCATGCTGGATAAAATTTAGACATCAGTTTGTCTTTGAATGTAACCTCTGCGAGCTCACATTCAAAGAGGGGTAGCTGTTGACGCCTTAATTTTATTTATGTTTTATTTTATTAATTAAGTTTTCGAATAATATAAAAAACAAAAAACAAAGCAAAACAAGCAAAAAAAAAAAAAAACAAAAATAAGAAAAGCAAAGCAAAAGCCCAACCCAACCATTCCTCCCTTCGCGCGGGCCCTAGGCCCACTCTCCTCTTTTTTCACCCCCTGCCCGGCCCCTTTCTCTCTTCTTCTTCCTCCTTCCCTCTCCTTCGCCGCTGCAACTCATGCGCGCGAGGGAGGCCAACGCGTGAAGGACGGCCTATGACCGAGGAGAGTAGGCTGACGTCGGCTAGAGAGGATAAGATCTCGGGCGCCATTAATGCTGAGCAAGCTTCGCTAGAAAGCTCGATGGGACACCGGTTCAACTGAGCGGAACCGGTGGGCAAGCTGGAGGCCGATGGCCGAGGCCCTCCGTCGACCGGATTTCCTTCGCCTATAAATAGGTAGCCGCAAGCACCGTCGGAGGGCGTGGCAAGCTCGGAGATCTTTCACTAAGAGACATTGGGAAAGATCGAAGGGCGAGGGCAGGGGAGAACTCGAGTCGCGAGCTCAGCCCACCCTCCACCAAGAGACTTCGGGGAAGGCTGGCGGCAAGCGACTTCGAGAAGATTAGATCTGGCCGGTGGAGGCTTGGATCTGGCCAGAGTGAGAGAGAAACGAGGTCAAGGAAGGTCCGGCCGAGATCTGCACCTCAGATCTGGGGTGGCCGAGGCCCTCCACAGCCCTGACGCTGTGCCACCGTCGCTGTAGTCGCTGTAGCCATCATCGTCGTCACCATTGCCTCTCCACAAACCCTCGCCGCGCCTCGATCATTACTCTTATAATTCTTTCTTCTTGAACTGCCTTTGTACTACTAATTAAAAATAAGAATCGACCCAAATGAATCAACTAATCCCACTCAAATTAAATCAAGACTTAACGCGTAATACTATATTGCAAATAGAGAGAATTAATCACCAATTATAATAAATATATGATCTTACGGTTTATAAACACTAAACCCAATGCATGCATAGTGAAAATAACTTAGAGCAATATTACTAGAAGTAGTAGTGATTTTGAAGGATCAAATTTGACAATAGCGGGACTGAATAAATTGCAGGCAACAAGATAAGAAACAATGAAGAGATGGGTCTTGAGTGCCAGCATTTATCCTCATCCCACATAAAAAGGAGAAAGGAAAGAACATTCATTTCTTACGAGGACACAGCAAGCGCACGTCGGCAATGTTCCCATTCTTGAGTCCTAATAAAATGACAAATAAAACACAAACCAAAAAAATACCTCTACCTAGCAAGGCATTTAAATGGTGCACATTATGCCTCAATCTTTGCGCCTTCTCATCGGTGTTCTTGAGTTCATCTTTCAAATGCTTAAGCAGATACTTAATGTTTCTCACGTCATCCTCAAATACTGCAGGCAAAATCTTCGAGATAGAATGAGGCGCATTGCTTGCAGGCAAACACCAAGAAAAGAAGTCACATGTTTTATCCTCACAAGTATAGTAGAGCTTGTGCTTGTTCCTTTTTTATTCCGATATTTTGACGGCACCAAGCTTACCACACTTACGTTTTGGATTTTGGAAGGTTAGTCCACTCCAAGTACTCGTATTCACATTGGATGAAGACGTCATACCTACAAGATGACATTTTTCTTTCTCGAAATCAGACTGATAAGATGATGACGGTCACCAAGCAATACTTTTTTTTTTTTTTCTCAAAAACAAATTGCTAGGATGAAAATACAAACACCATCAAGTGATTCTTATTGAAAGCTGAAGAAGAAATCAGGAGGAGGACATGAGTTCTTCCATCATTTAACAACTAAGTCAAGGCATTATCATGCTATAATATCATCCCCATATTCAAACGGCTGATCAAGTGCGTACCCAAGGAAAGAAAGAAAGGGAAAAATGGTAATTTCTCTGATCGAAGTATCGACTGAACATTGCCACACTGCAAAACGGTAATTTAAATTAAAACTGGGTGCAAGAATTACTCAAGAAAGCCATTTTAGCAAAGCGGATCCTTCCCATAGACAGAATCACACTTCCTAACTCAGGATTCGCACATTATAATTTCTCAAACCACTCGAACTTCTCTTAGACATGTGACTAGCGCACTTCTAATATGTCAAATTGTCAAAGAATCACGTCTGGAGAGTTCCAGTTTAGAAATCTAAACCCAAGACTATCAGCCGGCTTTGCAGTGTTCTTTTGTGTTTTTTCAAGGCACACGAGTGCTTAAAAAGTGAAAGGGTAAAGAAGCAGAAAATCTCATTAACCAAACCTTCATTTCGAAAATTCATAACCAGGAAGACCGGAAGATGATAATAATTACCAACCAAGGAAAAATGATCATTGCCCATCAATCGCCATACACTATCAGCAAGATTAATCAATCTTCCAGAGTCAACAAGACATGGATGAGGCACGGGAACTTGTCTATCGGTTCAAAGACAGACACATACTGGCAATATAAAGAAACTGAAGAGAGAGAGAGAGAGAGAGAGAGAGATGAGACCTTACTAGGAGATGGCGAGAATGCGAAGCATCTTTGCTTGCGACTGCGAGCAGCTGGAGGGAACAAGTATGGCCGGGGAAGGGCCGACAGAGACATGGTCCCGTCGTCTCCCTCTGTTTTTCTATTTTCTAGGTTTTGACTCCAAATGCTTCGGCGTATTTCCATTTTGCTTTTTTCGCGAGTAGATTCTTGAACTTTGTAATTCTTTTTTTTATGTTTGAATTGATCCTTTCATCAATTATGAACGGAAATATTACTGATAAATACTAACGGATATCTTAAGTGGCATTTAAAAATAAGAATTTAGAAATAAGAAAATGTTAAAAGCAAAATAAATTTAAAAATTTAAAAAATTTAAAAAAAAAAAAAAATAGAGAGTGAAGGCCGGGGCAGTAATGGAAGAAGGAGCTGACGCTCCACCGGGTCGTGCAATCCTTGAGGCTACAGGCCAAGGGTCGCATTGGCCCTGGCTACGACCGGCGAGCCGACGTACACGTAATGTAAAAAGTCCACATTAGTATTTCCATTTTCTTTTTAACCGAATGATTTACTCAAATAAGAAGATATATAATTTAAGGACTTGAATTGAGCCACAAAAATTCAAGAATCAAGTTGAACGTAGTGCATTTGTTCAAGGATCTCTACTATTTCTATCCCTTCTACCTACAACCACCATGAAAATAGATTTGAATCCATGATCTTATTCATTATTTATGGGAATGATATAAGATAAATTCATTGTTGATAGCAACACTATGATTTGTCAGAAAACTACCGACAAATATAATGAAGTTACTTGAAATGAAATATACCATTGCCTAGTTATGACATATCTCATGTGAATAGATTTTTATATTAAAACAACTCGCTTTCCAATTTCAAACATTAGGTCATTAATGGTGCAGAGTAGTTATAACTCAAATTAAACATTTTATAACACAAATGAATTCTCATTGTAATGCCTGTCGAAGGTCGTTAGAAGCCAATTGCCTCTCCCTCACCTTTTTTTTTTTTTTTCAGCTCATAATAGAAAGGCTATGCCCGCTAAAAAAAGAAAAGAAAAGGCTATCACTTATAAAAAAGAAAAAAATCCATTATAAAACTCCAATAGCCAATTAAATCACCTAATATTTCAAAATTTTGTGTTCAATTCTTTTTTTCTTTGAAAAAAAAAAGCCCGACCCCATAATTACTTGGATCTCTGACGTCAGCAAGCGCAAGCAAAGAATACAAAATAGCAAAAACCTCAAACTGCGGCAGAAAGGAATTGGCGTTGATGGAACAATCAAATTTGAATAGGATTAGATTGCCAGATAAGAAGCAGAGTGGTTAGTAAAATCAACATGTATTCTTTTTCATCGTATTCGCTTGATGATATATATTTACATCAATAATAGATTCTCCTTCGTTGTGCTAGTAAGCATGATAGGCTAATAAGCATGATAGACTTATTTCTCAGTAACCAGAATCACATTACAAAGCTTGAGAGACCGCACTTATTGAGGGCCTTAATAACATATAATCCGAAATATTCAAAAGAAAAAAGGTGGACATTATGAAAATAAAAGATTGTAAATTGTAACCAAGTCCATCTCCATCTCCTTTCATTTAGAATCGAGAAAATTTCAGATTCTTGAAGCTTGATGGATCAGGCCACTTTTGTAGTTTAACACAGTGTACAATCTCAAGTATCTCCACCAATTCTGGACATTCTGGAATCTCTACCAGCTCAGTACAAGACGTCAAACTAATTTCCTTGAGCTTCTTCAAGCTAGTTAGATTAGGCAACTTCGCCAATGGTAATGAATCGAGGAACAATGTTCTTAGGTTCTCCAAAACTTTGAGGCCTTCAATCTCTGCTAACTCCTTACAAAAACATATTTTCAAGTGTGACAACGCTTTCAAATTGGAAATATCATTCGTTGCTTTTATTCTATTGCAAAACCAAATACATAAGTATGACAAATTTGTTGGAAGCATTGGTAGGCATTGCAAATTACGACATTGGATATGGAGTTCCTTCAACTCAGATTGAAGAACAAGATCGAAAGATAAGGTGTCAATATCAGGACAATTCAAGTCCAAGACCTCAAGCATGCGTAATCTTCCAATCCCCCAAGAACTTGGATCTTCTTCAAGTTTTGAAGCATGCTCAAAACCTACATGCAACTTCAAATTTCTCAAATTTAAGAGGTTTGAGAGGTCCGGCATTCCCCTTATTGAGGATGTATCAATGGTTAGAGTGATCAGACTTTCTGGAAGCTGTGGCATCGCTGGAATTTCACTGCCTTCTAACACCAATTTTCTCAAAATTGGTAGCTTCCCAATATTTCTAGGAATTTCTTTCAATTTTGTTGGATATTTCACCCGTACATCTAGCTCTTCAAGCTTCTCCAACATTCCAATGGCATAAGGTAGTTGTATTAAGGGGCAATTGCATAGCTTTAGCACTTTCAATTTCTTCATATACCGAATTGAATATGGCAACAGCCTAATCTTAGTCTCCGATAGATCTAACTCAATCAATGAGTTGGAATGGTTATCCACTAATGAGAGCTCCTTTACTGATGGTAAGAAACCAATGAAATTGAATTTATTCAATGATTTACATTTGACCAAGCTGAGAATTTTCAAATTATTCATCCTTTCCCATTCAGGGATCTCTTTTATAGCCGTAGAGTCAAGAAGAAGTTCCATCAAAGATTTCAGTGCCCCCATCTCGTCTGGTAGCTTTTGGAGACTTTTACAATTCTTCAAGTTTAAGAAGACTAAGTTCTTAAGGTGACCAATGGACGAATCAATTTCAACCAAATACTCACATCCTTCGAGAATCAGTTGCTCTAATTTCTTATGAGAAGACAAATCTGGAGTTTTATCAAAGTTGCATCTAGACAAATTTAGGACCTTCAAATTCTCTGCCAACTGAAAAGAGAACATATTGCTCTTCAGGTTAAATTAAGATAACCTACCACAAAAGAACACGCATTTACTTTATGTGAAAAATCGTACCTTGATGTGGCTCCAGCCATGCCATGTTGCATCGATTTTACTTCTTGAGAAATCAAGGATTACTAGCTTCCTCATGGAAATATGAGACAATTTAATAGCATTAGGGATGTCATTCCATGATAGCCATCTCAATTCTGGAAGGATAAGTCTCGACTCTGGAATCGACTCTGGAAGGATAAGTCTCGACTCTGGAAGGGACTTTGGAAGGGACTCTGGAAGGGACTCTGAAATGCTAATCTCTGATGTGATAATGGTCACGATAGGTCTCAATCTCCACTCTGGAAGGGTAAGTCCCAAATTTTGAAGGATAAATGGGTGAAAATTGTTACGACAAAATTCTACGTCAATAAAATTTGACCATGAATGTCCATCTATGAACTTAACGTCCATTCGAAGGAACCTTAGATTCGAAAGACTATAATGCTTCAATGCTTCCAATTCCATGAAAACCACCTCCACTCTGCCAAAATAAAAACATAAAACGGAAGTTAGAAAATACCATGATTTACTGTGTTGATATCATTCAAGGGAAAACAATTAAATCGTCTCCTGACGTTGAAAATGATTGATAAACCTCATTGGTAAGTGCTATGGAATAATAAATCAACACTATAGGAACGAAAACCAAACAGAATATGTTGATGACCAATCTTCTTTTAAAGGAATGAAGCTGTACGATTTACCTGCATTTTCTCTAAAACATCCAATGCTTGCTCATGAGTCCACACCCATTGCTGGTTCTCTGGTTTCATACCACTTCCTTCTTCTATAAAAGTTCTTCCAATATCTCTTAACCAATCATGCATCCACAGTTGGTTATCATCTCTAATCTTTATCAAAGATCTTTGCTGGAGGATTCCAAGAGATTGATGAGGAAGAAACTTACAACTTTCCCACAAGTGAATCACAATTCTTTTATCATACCCAATGAAAAAACAAGCAACATCGAGAAATATTTTTCTTTGGTTTTCATTTAAGGCCTCAATGCTGATCGTTAACTTCTTTCTAACATTCTCTTGAGGAGATTCTTCTAGCTCCTTTAATGTGGCATCCCACTCCTCTTTGCTTTTTCCAGATAAAAGAGAACCTATTACCTCAAGAGCTAAAGGAAGACCGTTACACATATTTACGGCCCTTTTAGAGTGAGAAATGTATTGCTCTAAGGGATAATCTCTTCTAAATGCATGTTTGCTAAAAAGTTTAAGAGAATGATCAATATCCATGCCAGTAAGTTCGTAAGTCTCATCAACTTTAAGAATTCCTCGATCTCTAGTTGTAATGATAATCTTGCTTCCCTGGCCAAACCACTCATGCTTTTGCACGAGCGCATCAAGTTGACTTGCATGATCAGCATCATCAAGTAGAAGAAGCACTTTTTTAGAGCATAACCTTTCTTTTATCTCCTTTTTCCCTTCCATGACATTGTTGATATCACGACATTTCTTTTTAAGGATGTCTAATAAGAGTTGATTCTACAAGCGTGTAATCTCTGTTTTTCGAATGTCACAAAGGAAGCAATAATCAACAAAATCATTAGAAAGTTGATTGTACACTATTTTGGCAAGAGTCGTCTTTCCCACACCACCCATACCATGGATTCCAACAATCTTTGTTTCACAGCTGTGTGCACCTATCATGCTCATGATTTCATCCACATGATTGTCTACTTCGACAAAGCAATCGGATACTTCCAAGTAAGCAGTTTTCAACTCAGTCAACACATCATTGACAACTTCTTTCACAAATTCACCTTTGCCTCTGATAGTATTGCAGGAAACAGCATCAAGACATGAGGTTTAGCTGAGCAAAATAATGCATCTGGAACAAACACTTCATATGTGATATAATTAAATACCTGTTTAGCATGCTGTGGAGATCCCATCCCTTTAGTTCTCCAACCTCTTTAAGAGCAGCCTTCCAGTTGTTGATAGTCTCATCATTGAACCGCTTCTTGTTTAAATGAGAAACAATGGCATTGCCGTAGTGCTCATTCTGGTATTTGACCTCAGATGGTGCAGCATTGTAGAAAATGGGCATGATCTTTTGTCCCCTTGTGTTTTTGCTCTCCACCATCTTGACCAACTCTCTAAGGCACCATGGACTATCAGCATATCCTATAGAAAAAATTGGTATTGAGATCTTTGACTGCCGAATTGCTTGGAAAAGCTGGTCGCCTATCTCTTCCCCGGTACGGAGCTCTTCATCATCCCTATATGCCCGAATTCCAACATCAACCATGCTGACGTAAAGGTAATCAGCAATGTCCGTACGAGTATCTGGTCCTCTAAAGCTCAAAAACACTTCGTAATCACATCCTGATGACTCCTCCATTTCCTGATTATCAAAAGAGGCATTCCACATATTTATTTGTTCTCTGTACACGCTCGCCTTATAAGGCTCCATTTGTTACATAAGACATAAAATAGTAAGAACTGCTGTCAAAGCGGAGTTCAACCACAAAGGGTCGTGCAAATTCTCAATGCAAAAAAGAAGGCTAGCTTCTACTAGAAGCAAATGTGGAAGTTAGTTTGAAGTCATTGTAAAAAGATATCGTGAGGCTAATATCTATCAAAAGCTTGATTCTAAAATAAAATAACTGAAGCACCTATCAAGGAAATAGAATTTTGGGTCTTTTGCTCAAGTCAAGAAATTTTTCCATGTTCAGCTTAGCCCAGCTCCAATAATGCAGCATCTCCATGTTGAACTAACAATGATGCTGGTAATTGGTACATAAAACTTATTGATAGAAATTATTTGGAACATGAGTAGTTTACTTTTAATGCAATCGCTTGGAGACAGTTACCGAACAATTAATTCTATGAACTGATCCAATCATAACATAATATCGAGATAATTCTTCTTGTCAGTGGAAGTAGAAGAAAACACTAAAATTAGTTTCAAATAGTTTTTAACTTTCGCTTGTCTCTCATTTCATGAATTTGTATTAAAGATAACTAATTACATTGCTCAACGCCTGTACAATGCATAATAGCAATATTCTTAAATTAAAAACATTATGTTAAATGTCTTAATTTACCAACATGTTCGTGGGTTGAAATTATTCTCAGTTTTTAATGCAGGGTTGGTAAAAAGCCAATCAGAGGCCTAAGCTAATTTCGTTGCCAACCCCGCCAATTATGTTACTCATAAAATTGGACGGCTATTATTTTTAAACCAGACATGCTTTTTATGTGTTAGTTCAAGATGGAGAATGCTGCTTCAGATTCTTTTAGCAGGTACAAGGAACAATCGTTTGTCCTCTCCCCTTCACGAAGTACCTTGAGTTGAAGTTGAAGCAGGGCTTGGCTGGACATTGAAAAATGTCTTTACCTGAGCAAAAGACCCATAATACTATTCCCTCGAATAGGTGCTATTTTTTTTTATATTCTATCCAATTCAAGTGACCCACTGATGGAAATTAGCCTGTTCACAAACACATTCTCTTTCATGGCCAATCTTTAGACCCTGTAGTAGAGACAGATCAATCTAAAATCTATAATAAGGGAACTGAAAAGAATGCTCAATTATAAGTTATGGTTCACAAAACGCTTTTCCTATATTTTTGCTTTGGCAGATCTATGTGGAAATTGCATGAGAGATAATGAGGGTCAGTCATATCTATGTAGAGTTCTCAATTCCTGGTTAATGTTTAGGTCAATTGTCTTTCACATAGAGATGCTTATCTGTCATGCAAAAATACTCTTTCGCGGCTGTCCTAGTCTTTCGAGCTTGTTGTTCCAGCATTCCCTACTCGTGCGGCCTTAGAAATTACAATCATGAGTCAGCTTTTACTCACATTGGCACAAGAAGTCTAGAGAAGGAAAATATCATTCAAAGAAGGATTCCACCTCTTCAATCTATCTCGAGTTGGCAGCTTATTCAGAATACAAAATTGTGTTTAGGTATGTTCGAAGTGAACCGGATCAGCTTATGCCTGGGCACTTCAGCAGATGAATATCAAACTTTAACCTACATATCAATTAAAAAAAAAAATTCCAGTAGGAGAAGGCATCCAAACCATATTATGATACTGCTAAACATTTTGCTGCATTCCACATAATGCGGACTGAATACGAAATAGGTTCTCATACCTAGCAGTAGGCCACTTATGTCATGTACTTTATGTCACGTACTTTTGCAGTACGAAGACAATTTGGATAAAATATATTACGAATATATTACGTAATTCACTATTTGACCTAAAAAAAGACTAGAATATATAGCGTGTTCTTCTCATTAGATGTGGCAAGTAAGAGCTATAACATCATTTTAACTCCAGTGAAATATTTTCAAAACAGAACATGTTCGCCTGAAGCAGAGAATTTAAAAGTGTTTAACAAAGTATGGCAATGGTCTGACCATGACCATTCATGCCCTATTTCTTGCAAGAAATGAGGTGAAAATCACTCAATTCACTAGCGATTTATTCAACTTTGGATAAAAAAAAGGAAAGATCAACATAAGCACAAAATTTTGTATCCAACTGAGAGAGCAGGAATGTAACCAGTCTGATATAAATAATATTCATATTACTTATCTAGCAAGGAAGAGAAAACCAATCTGGAATAAAAAGGTAGGGTCATTCTGAAATCATCAAGAATACAAGTAAAAATGTTCATCATGATTATCCAGTGCAAATCAAGGGATAAAGGACAAGAAAACTGAGCAGAGGAGCAACGAAGCTCATCGCAGACTCCTCACCTCTCTCAACCTAAAGAAGACGAATTCCCAGTTCCAAAAATTTAAAGGACTAGATCTTAAGGAGAAAAGGAGCACTGGGGTTGCGGACCAACCATAGAATCCCATCGCAGCATCCAAGAACCACGGATCAACTAAGACAAGATAGATTAGCCAGAAAATGACATATCTAGTTGGAGAGAGAGAGAGAGAGAGAGAGAGAGAACGAACACAACATGGATGCAGATTAGGGCTAATTAGAGCTGTGGGAAATCGGAGGAATCAAATGTACAGAAGATGAGAGGAAGTATGATCATTCACCTCAGTGAATCCAAGTAGAGATCGGCTAAGGAGCTTCGATTCAGTCGCCTCAACGTGGCTGGTGAAGCTGCAGACAACACGAAGATCGTTCCTTTGCTGCTATGATGAATGAACGAGAGAGTTAAGGAGCTTAGGAGAAGGAGAAGGAGAAGGAGAAGATATGGCCTCGCAAATTGTCAATTTAAGTCGATGCTCTGTCTGTCTTTTTTCCTTTTTCACATGTAAACTGAAACCTTATCCACACTTCTCCGCGTGACGAGTGAACACCGCGTACTCTCTCTCTCTATCTCTCGTCAATTATTTTCGTCTCCCGTGGGGGTGCGTACTCACTAGAAGGGGAAAAGGAAATGAATGCTTGGGACTTTCACCGTAGGTTAGACGTCGCACTAATTTTTGATTTATTTAATATAATCTCTAAATTTTAACTTATTATATGATATGATCTCAAAAATTTTAAATTACTTAATATAACCTATAAAATTTTGATATATATTCAATTTATTTTTTGAATTATATGAAAATTTCAATGTTATTCTTGATTTTGAATAAAGGAAAAGACTACTTTAAATATTTTCATGTAATTTAGGAACTACATTGTGTATATACCAAAAGTCTATGTATTATATTGAATAAATTAAAAATTTATAGATCATATTGAAGGGTAAAGTTCACGAGTAACATTAAACAAACTAAAAATTCAAAAATTATAAAATTCAAATTGTGGCATTATCCCTTCATTATTTTCCTTGTCGCAGCATTTTTGTGGTCAAAGATAGGTACACAATAAACTGCACCACGTTGCACCATTTGCAAGTTTTCTTTTTCTTTATTTTTTATCTTATTCATTGGAGTGTCTCCTACTGTGACAATGCCCCAAAGGAGAAAGGAGGATTTGGTTCTCTTCTCGAATTTCATGTGATTCAATGAAAAAAAGAAAAGAAAAATCATTGAGGGAGCAAGAGTTGGGGACGCTCGGATCATATGAGCCCAACTCACATCCATCAAGATCATGCAAGCCTCATGTGAGGCCTACTTCATTTAGTAGTGCATGTAAATAGAGTGCGACCTATGTTTAGAACCAAGGAAAAATAAGTGAGTTGCTACAGGTATACCTTCCCACATTGGGTGAATCTCTTGTTCATGCCCTTCAAGAATAGCTTTTTAGCAGCAAACTACCCATATATTTAGTTTAAAGCATAGAGACACTCGAGAATGTGAGAATGATAATATTTTTAACTGGGTGAGTTGTATTTATTAAAGGATCCTACAAGGCTGGAGAACAAGATATGTTTAGGGATACATTGAGAGGATTTTCACAAACATACATTTTACTTTAAAGGACTCTACTAAAAATATTACATTCTCTTTGCCTTTTATTGGCACCAATAGGTCATAGAAAATAAAGATCATGGTCACGGGTTTTGAAACAAATAGAAGCTTCAGAAATCTGATCTGGAATTATTCTAGTTGGTACAAACAGTAATTGTGAATAGTGACTTCCCTGACTTATTCCTACAATACACATCTACAGTGACCTATGCTACAATGAACTAGCTACAAGCCTATCTTTCATCTCGGGAGTTGTAATCATAGTCTGAATCATCAAAGCTATACATTGCGAGTTGTTCTTTCATGTGTCTTTGTTCAAGTTCTGCAAGTTTAATGTCAGATGGGTTGAGGGCTAGAAAGTATCGACATTCTCCGAAAGCTTTCATGTCATGTCAAATAATTCGACGCGTGTTCCACACTTTCGGACACCTGTTCCACACTTTCGGATACTCTTGGATACTCTTGGATACTTGATCAACACGTGTTGAAAAATCCGATACTTGATTAACATTTCTAAAACTCTCCGCAGGATGACTGAACACCGTGTACTCTCTCTCTCTCTCTCTCTTCTCTCTCTCTCCAATTATTTTCGTCTCTCTCTCTCATCAATTATTTTCGTCTTCGTCTCCCATGGGGGTGGTCTCTCTCTCTCTCTCTCTCGTCAATTATTTTCGTCTCCCATGGGGGTGCGCACTCACTAGAAGGGGAAAAGGAAATGAATGCTTGAGACTTTCATCGTAGGTTAGACGTCGCACGAATTTTTGATTTATTTTATATAATCTCTAAATTTTAACTTATTATACAATATGATCTCTAAATTAGGGCTAATTAGAGCCGTGGGAAATCGGAGGAATCAAATGTTCAGAAGATGAGAGGAAGCATGATCATTCACCACAGTGAATCCAAGTAGAGATCGGCTAAGGAGCTTCGATTCAGTCGCCTCAACGTGGCTGGTGAAGCTGCAGAGAACTCGAAGATCGTTCCTTTGCCGCTATGATGAATGAACGAGAGAGGTAAGGAGCTTAGGAGAAGGAGAAGGAGAAGGAGAAGAAATGTGGCTTCGCAAATTGTCAATCCAAGTCGATGCTCTGTCTGTCTTTTTTCCTTTTTCACATGTAAACTGAAACCTTATTCACACTTCTCCGCGTGACGACTGAACACCGCGTCCCACTTCTCCGCGTGACGATCTCTCGTCAATATGCGCTCACGAGAAGGAGAAAAGGAAATGAATGCTTGAGACTTTCATGGTAGGTTAGACGTCGCAAATAGTTCTCGAATTATTTATTTATTTAATATAATCTCTAAATTTTAACTTATTATACAATATGATCTCTAAATTTTTTAGTTTACTTAATATAACCTATAAAATTTTAATATATATTCAATTTAGTTTTTGAATTATATGAAAATTTCAGTGTTATTCTTGATCTTGAATTAAGGAAAAGTCTACTTTAAACATTTTCATTTAATTTAGGAACTACATTTGTGTATATACCAAAAGTCTATGAATTATATTGAATAAATTAAAAATTCATAGATCATATTGAAAGGTAAAGTTCACGAGTAACATTAAACAAACTGAAAATTCAAAAATCATAAAATTCAAATTGTGGCATTATCCCGTCATTATTTTCCTTGTCGCAACATTTTCGTGGTCAAAGATTACACACTAAACTAAACCACATTGCACAATTCGCAAGTTCTCTTTTTCTTTCATTTTCATCTTATTCGTTAGAGTGTCTCCTACTAAAACACGATGACAAGGCCCCAAAGGAGATGAGGATTTGGTTCTCTTCTTGAAATTCATGCGAATCAATGAAAATAAAAGATAAAAAAAAAAAATACTAGGGAATCTTAAGTGCTTTTGAAACACTCTATAAGCAAGAATTGGGTGGGCTAGAATCTTGTGAGCCCAGCTCACATCTACTGTGTGAGCCCAGCTCGCATCTACTGAGATCATGGGAATTTCATGTCAGACCTACTTCATCTAGTAACAGATGTAAATTGAGCTCACATGCACTAAGCTAGGTACAATTTTTCATTTGTTTCTATTCGCTCAAGTCATGCTATGTATGAAATTATCATTATTCTAGCAAGAGAAGGAAAAAAAAAGTCATACTATTTAACATAAGGTGCTTCATTTGAGTGGATAAGAGATTCATATACGAAGAACATTGAGTTGTTGATAGTTTAGGGAAAAATTCATCACATTTGGTTATAAGTATATGATCAAAGTTGATATGTGCAATTATCACATTTGAGGATATATAGAATCTATCCTTTTCCAAGCTAATAACTAATTTCTATAATTTTAGGCGCCACTGTTGAATTGATCTTTCCTTAAATTCATTCTATTTTTAGAGAAATGAACCAAGAAACAGTTTCTCCTCCGTGCATGCATTATTAATATGGATTTGTGTCCGTCTCATTAAAAATAAATCATCTGATAAAACTATGTAATTTAGCAAAGCTAAGTACACAAGAATCATGTGATTTTTTAGTGTACGTGCTTCTTAATGTAATTGAAAATGATTCACGAAAAGAACTCAATTAGATTCTTTCTGTTAGATAAGTCAAATAGGAATTTAGTTTGAAAGAGAAACACGAATCCCAAACTGAGAGCAAAGATCGAGGCTTGCAAGTGAGGAGGATAGAGGTCAAGATCGGCATTCTCTGCTAAACCATTGAACTCGAAATTAAGCATGCGAATGATCTTCGAGCTCTCGTTGTTGACGGTTGTCTGCAGCTTCTTATCCCATGGAGCCTATCATACTATGTGCAATTCAAATGTTGCGTAATTTCAAATCACTGGCATATAGCGGCCACTACGCTTTCATTCTACTAATTTACCCTGAAATTGTTGCAGGTTTCAAATCACTGACTTGTTCAAGAATGAAAGAGTGGTGGACACTCCGTGTGCGGCAACGAAATGTGATGTTATTGCTACTAGAATTGATCAACGGGAGAAGCTGTTTAGGAGGTGTTCTCTCGACCTTTATAATGTGATTTTGGTTTATGAAAAATGAATTTGTGATGCCCAGGAACAAGATGAATAGGAATCTTTTTATCGATATAAATCAATATGGAAAAAATCGTGTTTTAATTAGATTAAAAGAAGGTATTGTGACATTATCTTCTTCTTTGCTCATTAGGATTAGTAGTGTTTGTCCAATGGGATGAAAAGATTGTTCTTTTCATTATGGGCCCTGACATTATGAATTGAAAATGGGTATCTAACATAGGGTGCATAGCGACATGAATTATAAGCCATTTCTCCATAATAATTATAGTCTCTAGTACCTAACATAACCAAAAAGTCCCTTCCAGATAGAAATGCCCAAAAACACACCAGATGACAACATTAGTCAAAACCAATCTCTCCCTCTGGTGCGTTTATATACCAAACTCTTATATTCTTGAAGCTTGACCGATTTGGCAATCTTTGTAGTTTGAAACACTTTGTAATTTCAAGTATCTCCAACGATTTTGGACTCCCTTGAATCTTTGACAAATCAGTACAATCATTGAGATCAATTTTCTTGAGCTTCTTCAAGTTAGTCAGATTAAGCAACTCCGCCAATGATGGAAGTGTCGAGAGCTTTAATGTTCTCAAGTTCTCTAAACCTTCAAGGTCTTGAATCTCTACGAGCTCGTCACAATCAAGAATTTCCATAGTCAATAACGCTTTCAAATTCAAATGATCATTGGTCGTTTTTATTCTCTTGCCAAACTTAATGCCTAAATTTGACAAGAATCAATTACCGATGACAATAAATCTCTGATCTTACATCTTATAAACAATAAACTGATGCATGCATGGTGAAAATAAGTTAAAGCGAAATTACCAGAAAGTAAAAGTGATATTGAAGGACCAAATTTGACAGTGGCGAGGATGAATGAAATGCGAGGCAACAAGAAAGGGAACCATGAAGAAATGGTTCTTGAGACTGCCTGCGCTTTATCATCGTCGCACATCAAATGGAGAAAGAAAAGACGAAGATTCCACTTTTTTGCGTCGGCCCGACAAGGAAAAGTGGAATTTTCGACGCAAAAAAGTGGAATCTCTTGCTTTCACACGAGAAAGGAATGTATTTGCATTTCTTTCTTTCTTTTCGTGGAAAAAAAAGTGGTCGCCCCTTTTCTTACCACTGAATCTTGTCTCAATTACTTCCCTCATAAGATACGGGCAATGCTTCGGAATGTTGTCTCGATTACATCTCTCATAAGACACGAGCGATGATTTAGAATGTTATCTCAATTACTTCTCTCATAAGACACTGACAATGCTTCATTGCTGATTATCCATTGGCATGTTCACACTCAACACCGAGTGTCGAAGACTATCAAAATGGCTACAGAAAAAAGGGGTGAACAGGAAAGGAGGAGGACATGCTTAAATAAAAGGGAGATGACCTACTAACAGCATTTTAACTCTAGAGTTTCACGGGGACTGATTATAAGGCATCAGAATGCGCTTCCATAGTCTATCGTCACGTCAAACGGACAACATACCAATAATGTATCATGAAGTTCTATAGTCCCATTACGTGGGCAACTTCATTGTATTTCTCTATCATTTCACCTTTTGCACTATACTGCGAAAACAAGAGCAACTTGAGCATCATGATTTCAAATTTAAATTTATGTGCTCCAAATGGCAATGGATGGGCTATTTCCTTCAAGATAAAAGTTATCACTCGCAACTGCCCTTATAGCAAGAGTTAAAATGATATAGTTATCGCTAGTATATAAAGGCTACCTAAGTAACGAAGAAGTAATTCATAGTCAATCACTTGATCTAGACATGAATATTGATCGGATCAGGAAGGAGGGCTTAGCCTAGTATGTAATAGCTGGCCTATGATTCTACTTAATCTCTATGTCAAAAAAGAATTAAGAAATGCAATTTTAAAGTAATATCTAAATAAGTAACTGGAATGAAGTTGAAGTTTCACCTTTTAAAAGGACTCTCTCTCTCTCTCTCACGGTGCTGTGTTTACTGGGGAATCGACGTGTAAAACAAAATCACAAGATACAAGAAAGGCAGCGAAAATGCATGATTGGGACTATATTTTTTTGCCTTGTCACCGCTTTTTCATGGTTAAAAATTAGTACACACTAAACTACACCACACTGTACTAATCGCAATTTTTTTTTTTTTTGTCTTTTTTCCCTTAAATCTTTAGTGTGAGCTTAATTTCCTGTGATTCGATTAAAAAATAATTGACAATTAATTTGTGTGCTCGAGTCATATGAGTCCAGATCCATCTATCAAGATTATGTGGGGGCTCATCTCATCTTTTCTGGCGGTGCATGTGAATTGAGCTCACTATTCGTTTATTTATTCGCTCAAGTCAAATGAAATTGTCACCATTCTAGGAAGAGGAAAAAAAGCTCTTACCATTGGACATAAGGCGATTAGTTTGGGTTGACAGATTCATAACTGGAGAACATCAAGTTGTTCATAGTTTAGATTTTTTTTTTTTTTAAATCATTACAGATTTCGTTCATTTTCCAATTTTGTTTTTTGGTATTTGATCAAAGTTGAATATGTTGAAATCATCACATGTGGATAAAAGGAATCACTTCAAGTTAATAGCTAATTTCTATAATTTTAGGCGTCAGGTAGAATTGATCTTTTCTTAAATTCATCATAATTTGTTTTGAGATTTGTCGGCAAGTTGTTGATGTACGAGCACTCCAATGATTTATTTCGTATGTGGGGTGATTTACGTCCTCTTCTTTTACAATCTTTGGATTCAACATGTAAGAGGCCAATCTCATGAAGTAGAGGCCAATCTCATGAAGTTCTCTCGCACTTCATAACTCCATTTATGGACTCAGGCTCTGCTCCAGGTTCTTCAAGTATGCAAGGCACCTGCATGCCCTAAAGGATCGGAAGGATCGCATGCCCCAAGGATCAGTCAAAATCTAATTAGTGGAACTAACACGAGGTGATGGAAGGATCGTATGCTTTAAGGATCGGATTTTTGTTTGGAGCAAAAGGAAAATGTTTAGAGGAAGATATCGAAAACACGACATAAATTTGACGACATCTGCCAGTCCTACCCTGCTGAAGAAAACAAGGAAAGGCCCCGTTTTTGTATGCAGGAAAACAACTTTTACCTTACAGAGAAGTAGCAGGTTGGTAATATGGTTCTTGGTGAGGTCAAATTCGACCTAGGAGCCTTAGACGATTGTGACCTCCCACATCAGTATCATCATATCCTAAACGTACCTCTCAGGATTTATCTACTAATGGTTACCTGGGGAACATTGCCATCTACAACCAAAAACCAACAAAAAGGAAAACAAAAATTTTTCCGACAGAAGTACTGAACATTGCCAACCTGCAATACTGTGATTTAAATTGGAACAGGGTTCAAGAATTACCATAGAAAGCCATTTTAGTGAGGAGAATCCATCCCAAATGAAACCAGACTTCCAAATCCAAGATTTACAAATTATGTTTATTCTCAAGTTGTTCAAACTTGTCTTATACATGGAACTAGCATACATCTAATATGTCAAATTGTCAAAAAATCACGTATGGACAGTTCCGGGTTAGAAATCTGATTCCAAGACTGTAAAAGAAAATTATGATTGCCCATCAATCGTTATACGCTATCAGCAAAACTGATTAACTTTCCAAAATCAACAACGCATAGAAGAGGGGCATGAACTTCTATATCAATTCAAAGATGACAAATACTCATGATCATCCAAGAGCTGAAACGATGGTCGCAGACTTCAAGCGAGAAATGGTACCGGAAATAAAAAGGAATTGAATAGAGGGTATAGAAGGATGAGACCTCACTAAGAGATGGAGAGATTGCGAAACATTTCTGCTCGTCACTCTGAACTGGAGAGAACAAGCATGGCCTGGAAATAAGGAAATATTAACAGAAAATAAATATTTTAAAAAAATAATTTTGGGGGAAAAACAGACGGAGAAAACGAAAGCAATGCTCGGCCAGAGTCGTGCAATCCCTAGGCTATTAGCCAGGTGCGGTCCTGGCAAAACATCGGCAAGGGCTCGGTGGCCCTCATCGGTGCCTCCACCTTCTCCCTCCGGGTTTGGTTTTTTCTTAGCTTTATTTATTTATTTATTATAATGTATCATCTGTAATCAAAACAAAATATGTATAATCACCAATTTGTCCAATTAACTCGAACGTGGCGCTGATGTGTAAGTCCAATAGGAATTTCCATTTCATTCATGACAATAAAACCAACTCGAATAAAAAAGTGTACTTAAGGACTAAGTTGAACAAGAAATACATGAAAAACCAGGTTGAATATTCTGCGATGGTTCAAACACGACCCTTCTTCTTACGATGGCCATGAAAACGGATTTGAATCCAGGTTCCTATTTATCGTCACTTCGGATGTATAAAAGCCTCTCAATCATGTATGGATTATTTATAGTATATATCAATTAGGAATGAGGATAGATATTATTTTCCATAGGTACATTTTTTTGAACACATATGTGCTTGCTATTCAAAAAAGGCGAAAAGTACCCAAAAAAATTCTAAATATATTGCATTGGTACTATTATAAACCTTTTAATTGTATGAATTTAGTCATAAATATTTTTTATTTATGTCAATTGAGTCTACCTGGCCAATTTTGACCGGAAATTGTTAACATATGGATGTTCATTGTCCTATGTGGCGTCATCTTACATTACATAATATTTACATTGGTGTTAACATTTTTAATAATATTTTGATTTTTAAAATAATTTTTATGTTTTTTTTTCTTTTTTTTTCCTTCTCTTTACAATTATTATTTTTTTGATTGAGGGCTAGTGACCACGCCCTCGTCCAAACCGTGAAGAGCTAATGTCTCGGAGAAGCCTTCCTCGGCAATGCTTGCAGCGCAGATAATATGGGCATGGGTCAAACTCAAAGATTGATTCTTCATGCAAGCGCATATATGGTGGCCTTTGGTGAGGGCTCAACCCTCGTGGCTAGGCGAGGCTACCCTTGCTAGATCTAGCGAGGGCTCACCTAGATGAGGGCTGTGACTCTCACTAGTCACAATAAAAAATAAAATAAAATAAAATATATAAAAAATATTTAAAAATTGTTAAATTTGTTCACGTCAGCATTGGTCGTACTATGTACGACCACTATTGATGGCTATGTTCATGTCAGCAATTTACCACCAAAATTGACTAGATTAATTGAATTGACATAAATGTAAAATGTTTAAAACTAAATAGATCCACTTTTAAGGTTTATAACTAAATTGGTACTAATGCAATATGTTTAGAATTTTTTTTTTTTTTTATACTTTCCCCTTCAAAAGAGATACATGATTGATCTTTATTCCATAGAAGGATAGTCGGAAAGCAATCTTTCCTTCTCATCTGCGACAACATCAGTAGTTCATTTCAATTATCGGTTATATCATTTGTTAGTTGTCTTGTACGTCTCATCCGAAAATTTATCGTAGGTTTCAATTCATCGTACATTCTACTAGGAAATTGTTGTCGTCTTAAATCACTGTAACTTGTTCCATAGTGAGAGAGTGGAGGATACTGTGTGGGCGTTTAGAGCTAAAAGGGACATTTTGTTAATTTAGTGTTAGAGATCATCATCATCATCATCATCATCATCATCATTATTATGCTGCGGAAATGGCTTATAGTCCATGTTGGTATCCACGCTATGGTTGAATACCCATCTCCAATTCATATTGTGGTTGTGGGCCCATCATATAAAGAATAGTGATAATTAGTTTTAAATAATTGTTGACATCTAAATTTTAATCATTCATTTAATTTTTAAATTGTATAAAAAATTAGGGATTGATTTTAATTCTTAGGAAAAATAATTTTCATTAAATTACGTCGCATGTAGACATTAGGAATATTTACATTACTAGTATTAATTATTAATTAAAAAAATTAAAAAATTATTGTTAAAAAATTATATAATAAATAATAAATAAATTAAAAGAACGGAAGCCCGGCTCTGTTTATTTTTGTTTCTTCCCTCTACTTTCTCCCCTCGTGGGCCGGCTCACTCCTTCCCCTCCTCTTCGCTTCGCGCGACTAATGGCAGGAACAGGACAAAAGAACAACGAAAGACGCAGAAAAAGTAGGGGTCAGCAGCTGGCGTCGATGCTCAAGAGGGATCGAGAAGGCGAGAGAGGAGGGACGGAGGGAGAGTGAGCGGTGAAGAGAGTTCGAGCGAAGGAGAGAGGGAGAGAGAGAGAGGCTCCGGTGGCCAATGCGCCGCGCACGAACCCCGTCCGAAGATCACGCCCACCCGACCTCCTCAAGCCTAGCGGTGAGGGAACCCGGCTTTTCACTTTGGGCAGAGCTTGAGGAGGAAGACGATGCCACATACCCAGAAAGCTCTTCGCTTTCTGATCGAAGCTCGACACGCGCTCATGCCCAAGATTGCTTGCAGAGATCCGGAGTTGAAGACATAGGAGGCCCGACGGATGGTGGTGGTTCAAAGCAGCTCAATCTCTGCACCAGCCGGCCTTGTCGTGAAGCTCGACCATCACCACCGCGAATGTCACCGTGCGCTTGACTCTGCCTGGTCTCGCTGAACTTCCTCTGCCGCCGCTTCTCGTCATCGTCAAAGGAGCAGAGGCGGGCGGCGCGCCTCGCCTCCTCCGTCGCGATCTCGAAGCTCGGGGATGTCGTCTTAAGAGAACCAGCAAAGAGCGCTATTGCAGGAAACAAATTACACGCGCTGCTCCCATTTCCGTTCACAGAGGGGCTCTCCAAGATTGCTTTTCTATTTTCTCTCTAGCCGCTCTCACTCTCCGACGTTCAATTTCTTGCGCATCTCCACCACTTCAGCCCTCAACCGCTGGCCACTCAGCCTGCGACCGCCGACCGCCACTTGTCACGGCTCTTCTCAATAGTTCCGACGACCCCGTCTCTTGGTCGCCCTCCGATTCTTCATCCTCTTTCCCTCTCGTTCAAGGTAGGCTCCTCCCTTGTCTTTTGGTCGTTGCCGAATGTTGTCTTCCGATGACCTTGGGGCTTGACGCGAGAGACCACGTTCATTCCATCTTCATGTATGGAATGAACTCGTTCCCTGACTCCACCGTTACCGTCTCGGGGGGAGGCACTCGGCGCTTCTCGGGTGCCTTTTGTCTTCACGCAGCCGCTGTCCATACCCTGCGATAGTCTCTTATCTGTACCTCTCCACCTATTTGACCCGTGCCCGCCATATGTTTTTCCTTAGTCTTGGACCTTCTTTGTCCTGAGGGTACATGAATGAATTATGTTCGGCATAAGGTTTCCATTAATTGCTCAGTTCATTTTCGGTCGGCTTACATCTCCACCAAGTCCGATTCTTTTCTGTGGTCGCGGTGTGGCTGCGAAATTGAGTCTTGCACGGATTTTGGTGGAGAGGGGTGTCGGGGGATAGTTGTCCAGTGATCGGAAGTAGTTGATGATGGAGGTTCGGTGACGGACGGATTTTGGGTCGTTGAGAAGGGCGGCGTTTATGTTCTAAGGTTCAGGAGATTAGTTCTTGAATCATAGAAAGAGAAGTTTTAAGAGCTCTCGTGAAGGAGAACATCACAAGAGTGGCCTTAGTTTAGTTTAATGAACTCTGAGCTTAAGTTAGAGGTGGTTGGGCTGAGTTTCTCTTCAGCGAGATGGGCTTAGTGCTTTTTAATTTCAACGAAATGGGCCTGGTGAATTTCTGTTCAAATAGGCTTGTTTTAAATAAGCCCATCTTTGTCCATGGCCCAGAATCGAGAGCCTACCTCAGCCCATACTTGGACCAGGCCCGGGGGCCCGCCCGAGTCCTTTTTTATATTTTAAAAATTAAGAAAATTCTGAAAATTTTAAAAATAGGAAATGGTTTAGAAATTAGATTTTGAGTAGTTTTCCTAGATTCTACTTCTAGTGCCAATTTTAGTTTAGAATTAGTTTTAAATTTTCCTTAATTAGAATCCACATCATTTAGGATTTTGATTAACAACGTTGGGTCAAAATAGTCTAAATAAATGTGTGAATCTTTATTTGAAAATTGAAATTAAAATTGAATAAGCCTTTAGGAATTTTCTATAGGATTTTGATTGTCCTTAAAAATGAATGTCGTTGATTGTGCACTTTCAATATGTTGATTTTAGTTTTTCTTTAGCTTAGTTAGAGATGGTGTGCTCCTTATTTGGTAATTTTAGATTCTTGCTCTCACAATGCAATTTATTTGATGTCACTTTGATTGCTGATTATTATTTTACTGATTGTTCGCTCTTATGGTCATGTTACACATTAGTGGATAGGTTTAAAATGAATCCAAATTGCCTAACAATTTTTTTTTAAATGAATAAGATTATGTTTCGAAATAATACTAATTGATTAATTAGTGTGATCAAGTCTCTGATCCTTGATTCTATGATTGCATAAGAAGTGAGTCACACTCTTATACCTCACTTGATTTCTAATTGATCACAATAGGCTAGTGATGACTTATTTTTAAAAAATTCCCATAATGTCAATTTGAACACCCAACGTGTATGGGTTTGGGAGAGCACGCATTTAAAACTAAGGCCACAAGCCTGACTTTTAGACAATATCCCTAAACTTATAATTCTTTTCATACCAAAGAGTAAGTCATGACAATAATCACTTAATCTAAAATCAAAAGATATCAATAAAGATTCTTGTTCATTTTACTAATAAGCGTCATAGATTTAATATTTAGTAACCAAAATCAAATTAAAAAGCCAAAGAAATGGCACTTATTAAAAGCCACAATACATATATAATTCGACATATGAACATTACAAATAGAAAGGGGTGTGTAAGAATCCAACCGAATTTGAACTTGTAGACTCTTGAAGCTTGATGGATTAGATAATTTTTGCATTTTTTTAACAATTAAGATGCATAGTATCTCCAATGATGCCGGCTGACCTAAAATCTCAAACAACTCATGACAACCTCTAGATGAATTTTCTTGATTATTTTCAAGTTAGTCAAGTCTGGCAACTTCCTAAATGATGATAGACTAATGTCCTGAGGTTTCTTCAACCACTAAGGACTTGGTGCTTCTTCAAGTTGCAGTGGATTATTGAGATTACCATACAATTGCAAACTCAATGTTCTCAAATCTAATAGGTGCAAGAGGTCGGGCAATGTTTCCATTGAATATGCTTCAAAACATCAAGTGATTAGACTTTCTAGAAGCCAAGACGCCATTGAAATCTGAGTGATTTCCGACACCAAGATTATGAGAAATGGAAGCTTCCCAATATTACCTGGAATTTCTCCTCCCAAGGCTACTGAACATCCCTTTACCTCTAGCCTTTCAAGCTAAGCCAACATTCCAATGACACTAGGTAATTTTCTTATATAGCTAAGACACATCTTTATTATTTTCAAATTCTTCTTGTTCCCAATTGAATTAGGTAACTCCTAAATTATTGTATCCAATAGATTCAACTCAATTAGTGAATCAAAATCTTCGATCAACTTAGGTAGTTGAGTCAAATGGTTATCCACCAATGACACTAGGTAGTTTTCTTGTATAGCTAGGATATATATATTTAGTAATTTCAATTTCTTCTTGTTCCCAATTGAATCAACTAACTCCTAAATTATTGTATCCAATAGATTCAACTCAATTAGTGAATCAAAATCTTCGATCAACCTTGGTAATTGAGTCAAATGGTTATCCATCAATGAAAGTTCTAATGGTAATGTTGCACAACCAACGAAACTAAATTTATTTAGTGATCAACTTTTATTGTGCGCTTCCCAACAAAGTCGATATGTTATTTTCTCTTATTTTCCTCACCCTAGAGATTAGCGAAAGCTCTTCCTTTCTCTCCAAGACATCCAATCCAAACATGAAAAACACTGTCAAAGTTAACATGGAGTTAGGAATGTTGACACGTGAGGAATGTAACCGGCGTACAGACGAATGTGTGAATCAAAATCAAATGTCGATGTCTTCTCTCTTATTTTCTCTCTTATGTACTTAGTTTTAAGACCATTCTTCTCTTGTCTTATTACTCTTATAATTCTTTCTTCTTGAACTGCCTTTGTACTACTAATTAAAAATAAGAATCAACCCAAATGAATCAACTAATCCCACTCAAATTAAATCAAGACTTAACGCGTGATACTATATTGCAAATAGAGAGAATTAATCACCAATTATACTAAATATATAATCTTACGGTTTATAAAACACTAAACCCAATGCATGCATAGTGAAAATAACTTAAAGCGATATTACTAGAAGTAGTAGTGATTTTGAAGGATCAAATTTGACAATAGCGGGACTGAATAAATTGCAGGCAACAAGATAAGAAACAATGAAGAGATGGGTCTTGAGTGCCAGCATTTATCCTCATCCCACATCAAAAGGAGAAAGGAAAGAACATTCCTTTCTTACGTGGACACAGCAAGCACACGTCGGCAATGATCCCTTTCTTGAGTCCTAATAAAATGACAAATAAAACACAAACCAAAAAAATACCTCTAACTAGCAAGACATTTAAATGTTGCACATTATGCCTCAATCTTTGCGCCTTCTCATCGGTGTTCTTGAGTTCATCTTTCAAATGCTCAAACAGATACTTAATGTTTCTCACGTCATCCTCAAATACTGCAGGCGAAACCTTCGGGATAGAATGAGGCACATTACTTGTAGGCAAACACCAGGAAAAGAAGTCGCATGTTTTATCCTCACAAGTATAGTAAAGCTTGTGCTTGTTCCTTCTTGATTCTGATATTTTGACGGCAGCAAGCTTACCACACGTACACTTTTGATTTTGGAAGGTTAGTCCACTCCAAGTACTCGTATTCACACTGGATGAAGACTTCAAACCTGCAAGATGACATTTTTCTTTCTTGAAATTAGATTGATAAGATGATAATACAAGTACAACTAAGAAAACATTGAATTAAAAGTATGACGGTCACCAAGCAATACATTTTTTTTTTCTTCAGAAACAAATTGCTAGGATGAAAATACAAACACCATCACAAATTAAGCAATAAATTGATATAAACAAAAAGAATTCCATTAGAAATAATCACCTATGAATTAAAAGATAGATAGATCACTTGCTGAATCCTTTCCAATCAGTATTTAATCAAAGACAAACTCTGAGAATTATTATTATTATTTTTTTTTTACAAAAGGCTCGAAATCCTTCCATATGAATTACACAAAATTTACAATGATAATAACGCCAAAATTTTTATCTTTGATTGCTTTGAAAGTTTCTAATAAGCAAAGTTGCATACATTCTAATTGCATACTAATTACTAAGGTGGAAACGATCCATTTACCACCCATTTACTCTTGTTGGAGATCTCCCATCACCAACAATCTCTCTAGCGAATTTACTCATTCAATGGAACAATTCAGAACAATATCACATTCAAATTTGCTTTCTGCACAATGACGCATAAAAATTGCACGGAACCATCGACCTCATTTATAATTTTTTTAAATACAAAGCAAGTGCAACATAATGTTTAACCACACTCAAAAAACACCATCAAAAGTGCTCACAGCCACACGTCTCACACAAATGTCCTCCTACACTTGGACATCTATATTCTGAACAATTACAAAGTATATTCGCAAGAAATAAATAGCAAAAGCATTCCAAACTTGCTGAAGATCACATCTAGCAGAACATGAGATAGAAAGCCAATCTCATAAATAATGTCTGGCTGGGAAAGAGAAAATCTCGCAGACAATTAATTTCTTCCACAAAGCCACCCATTCCCCCACAAAAGTAGCCACTCACCTATATATAATCACGAAAGAGGGGAATAACCATAACCTCTAACAAATTTGAGCTCGCTGGACACAGATGACAAATTGGAGCCACGGATGAGGCTTTGGAAGGCGATGGTGGAGGCGGCGGTGTGGTTGGGAGTGAAGAGAAAGACACCTTCGCAATAGTGGAAGCAAAGCGGGTGTAGAAGGTTTAACTCGATCTTGTTCGACCCAAAAGATGGATTGGAGCCACTGATGAGCTCTAGGAGGCGAAGGCGGAGGCAACGGCGGTGTTGTTCGCCCAGTGAATAGAGAGATGCCTTTGTAGTAATCGGAGAGAAGAGAGACGGAGAGGCCTTTGTTCTTTGAAAGTTTTGAGAAAAGGAAAAAGACTAAGTTTTCTCGGGAGGCAAGGAGGGAAAGCAGAGAGAGTATCAGTACTTCTCATTAATGGTGGGGATGGAAAAGTAATGGAGGGAGACGAAGGACAGAGCTTTGAAATTTCTGAAAGGTGGAACCTCTATGGAGTTCCAAACTTGCGAGATTTGAGTGGAGTGGTCTATTGCTTCCTTGGCAAGACTAGCGTACGCAATCATTTCTCACAAGTAGACCAGATAAGTTAATCCATTATTTTCTTTGTTTTCTTCTTCTTCTTAGAGATTTGCGAAAGCTCTTCCTTTCTTTCCAAAGCATCCAATCCAAACGTAACAAACACTGTCAAAGTTATAATGTAGTTGGGAATGTCGATATGTGATGAATATAACAAGCGCACAGAAGAATATGTGAATCCAAATTAATAGCAGTTCTCTTCTCTCTTATGTACTTAGTTTTAAGACCGTTCTTCTAATCTCTTTTGCTCTTATAATTCCTTCCTGAATTGCCTTTATACCACCCACTAAAAACAAGAATCAAGCAAAATGAAATAAAAAACCGCACTCAAAGTAAATGAAGACTTAACGTGTTAAACTACAATGCAATTAGAGAATTAATCACCTATTACAATAAATCTGTGATCTTACAGTTTATAAACAATAAACCCGCAGCACAAATGGTGAAACTAACTTCAAGCAATATTACCAGAAGCAGTAGTGATTTTGAAGGACCGAATTTGACAGTGGTGAAACTGAATAAATTACTGGCGACAAGATAAGAAACGATGAAGAGATGGGTCTAGAGTTCTTACATTTATCCTCGTCCTACATTAAAAGGAGAAAGAAAAGAATTAAATCCCTGACTAATATATCCCCTTCTATAGAAGAGATGTCGCTATGCCAATTGCCTCTCTAGCAATACTAGACCTTGATAGACTCAATGACGCAAAAGCATACAGATTCAGCAGCTTGAACATAGATTGAATAAGATCATGAAACATCAGAGAAGATTTGAAGGTATCATTGAAGCTACGAAGAAAAAATGGAAGGCATTGAAGCATGTGAGAGCGTGCAAATAGAGGGGATAAGTCGATCTATTATGTTTTCTTTTCTTGTCCCTTAGTAGCAGAAACTCTTCCTTTCTCTCCAAAGCGTCCAATCAAAGCACTAAAAACACTGTCGAAGTTGTTAGGTAGCTGTGGATGTTGATATCTGATGAATATAAAAAGCTGTAAGTGGCATACAAAAGAATTTGTGCATCAAAATCAAATGTTATTCTGCCATCTCCTACGTTTCTCTCGTGTGCTTAAGTTTTAAGACCATTCTTCTCATCTCTTTACTTTGCTCTGATAATTCCTTCTTCTTGAATTGCTTATGTACTCACAACTAAGAACAATAATCGAGTAAAATGAAATCAACTAATCCCACTCAAAGTAAATCAAGATGTAACACATTAGACTCCCTGATAGATAGTGAAAATCAGTTACTGATTACAATAAATATCTGATCTTAATCTTTATAAAACAATAAACCGTTGCAAGCAGGGTGTAAAACTTGAGCAAAATTACCAGAAGTAGCGATGATATTGAAGGACAGAATTTGACAGTGGCAAGCCTGAATAAGATGGAGGTAACAGCTAAGAAACAATGAAGAAATGGGTCTCGAGTGCTGCCTGCACTTATCCTTGTCGCACATCAAATGAAGAAAAAGAAGAGAGGAACATTCCTTTCTTCTGTGGACTCGACAAAGAAATGTGGGAATTGATCCCTCTTTCTTGCTTTCACGCAAGAAAGCAGTCCTTTTGCATTTCTTTCTAGCTTTGGTATATTTCTCGTTTCACCACTATTGTCTCAATAAGATTTCCCGTAAGGCAAATGCAACTTTTTATCAACATAGCTAAGAAAAAGAGGTGGAAGGGAAAGGAAGACGACATGCTTAGATAAAATTACAAAAAAGGAAAAGGAAAAGAAAAAGAAAAAGAAAAAGGGCAAACCATCAACAAAAATAAACAAATAAAGGGAGATCCAATTGTCACATGGATTGATGACTTGGCAATTTGGATGGCCATGATTTGATAAACAATGGATGGTTGACCCGGGATCCTTCGATCATTGAATGGGCTCTAATTTTTCTGATCGAACTTTATGTCCTGGCTAAGTGGATCGGTTGAGCCCAATTGAGGATTGACGAAGTTGATTTGAGTCTAATTGAGTTGACCTGAGTTGACCAGGTCAGCCCAAGGCCTTATAATTGCCCATTTTCTCAGATTAGGCATATGGGCTTGGCCATCACGCTTTATTGGATCCAATTGGCTAAATTGGGCTTCGACCCAAATGGGTCAAACCAAGTCCGGTTAATCAGGTTAACCCAGCTTGATCTTATTAGTCCCGATTCGTTTTTTGGTCAAATTATGTAAAATTGCTATGATTTTGCTAAAATTGATATATTGAAATTGAGTTTATTTAGGTTAATCATATTCGAATTGGGCTAATTGGCATTACTTATGAAGGATCGATAAGGCCCCTATATCGCCGCTTGAAAATTGGCCCACTTGTCTCAAAATTGACTTGAAATTTCAATGGGTTATGGCCCCTAGATTAAATTTCTTAAAGGAAATTATTCTAAAAAATGACTAGAAATCAATGAATTTTGAAATTTGCCAATCGGGAGTCAATATTCTTGGTTTCATCAAACAATTGGTTCTTGATTTTTGCTTGTAAAATTGATGAATTACAAGTCTAATTAAGCTTGCAGGAATTGATTAGACGATTTTTCAATTTTTGAAAAGCGTTGACAAAGGGTTGACTTTAGGGGTTGATAAAAAAAAGTCAACTAAAAGGACATTTTTGGATTACTGATTAAATCAATTGCTAAATGTAGACATGATGCTATGGATATCGAAAAACTTCAAAAAAAAAAAAAAAACACTTTTGGACTAGGAACCAGCCTCGTCATGATCAAATACCCCTAATCTCAAGTTTTTGCTTCTGTTTGGACCTATAAGTTAAAATCACATGTCAATAATGTATAATATGGTCCCTGAATTTATGGACTACAATGAACATTCTCAAATAGCTTAGGGATCATATTAAATAAATCAAAATATATAAACTTTAAACCATGGGTAGCCAACACCCTCTTCACCGTTATGACTTCTCTATCGTGCTTTCGGGTTCAGGGACGGAGGGCGAGGAAACCGTACCTGAAACTCCGCCCACGGCTAATTGCCCTCTCCCTCTTCTTCTTCCACCTGCACCAAATACTACCCCCCAAAACTTTACTCTAATCACAACTCAAACCACGACTGATACTGTCAGCATCGCTCCTTCAGTGCAACATAATCTGACCACAGCTTTAATTCCGGCGTCGAGCCGAAAGGTGTGCAATGGCCGAAATCGGAACCTCACATTTAAAAAGGCAAAACTACTCGACCGACTACTAAAATAGGCCCCGCTAAGAAACCAAGGCGTTATACTCCCTACGACTTACCAGGAGGGCCTCAGGGAGTTTATGATGACTCTCTCTTGTTGGATACTCCAATACTCGAGGCTTCTGAAGAGGATTTGCGGGCGACGGTGGCTGGCCCTAAACAGTCACCCAATCAGCGATGAAAATTTTAAGTTGGGCTGTGGGGTTTGGGCAATCCTTTTCTTTAAAAGCCCTTTTGGCTAGAGAGAAGCCTGACCTGCTTTTTTTGATGGAGACGAAAAATGGCGATGACGTCCTCCTTCGCCTGAAACGATCTTTCAGTTTTTTGCACCACAGACTGTTTAGTCCTGTTGGCTCTGCAGGTGGCTTAGCTCTTTTTTGGAATGTTGGAGTATTGCTGTCTGACTTCTCCTCCAATCCGCACCTTTTGGATTTTACTTGTCCGGATAGCTCCGATGCATGCGGATATTGCATATTCTCCTGCGGTCAAGCTTCTTAGAACATCAATTAGAAATGTTAACCAACCAGCAACCTACGTATTGAATCGGTCTAGGCAACAACAAATAAAAACAGAACTTCAGCAAGTATGGCGAGGGAAGAGCAATATTGGGCGCGGTGATCTAGGATTAATTGGTTACAATGGGGAGACCGCAATACCAAGTTTTTTCATGCTACTACTCTTCAACGAAGACAGCGTAATCAAATTAATATATTGCGGGATGCACATCAGCAATGGGTCGAGGATCTGGACAAATTCAAGATATGACTACTAACTATTTCTCCCAACTCTACACAACCTCGGGACCTCGACCTTATGATCAAATATTAGAACGGTAAATGCGGATAAAAGGTCAAAAGGCACCAGGCCTAGGGAAACTCTTAAAAATGGACATTCACGGAGGAGGCCAAAGTTCAAATACCACATTACATAAATTAAAAATTCATGGACGACATAATATATTTGATCAAAGTTTAGAGACCGTTTATGCTATTAAAGTAATGCTTTGTTCAGTGCTTTGTATAAATTCTCTACAACATGCAGTAATGGAATGGATTCAACTAGAACCTTTTTTTTTTTTTTCTCATTTTCTTAAAATAAAATAGTGAACCTTCACAAGAGGGCACCAAGGAGGAGCAGCCCATATATATTACTCGGTTTAAAATGGACTCTTAAAATATCCAATTGTTTTGTTAGAAAACAAAATTACAAGAACAAAGATCCAAAAAAGTCCGAGAAAGAGTGTATCACGTTTGGAGACAGTAAAGACCCAAGTAAGGACCCAAGGAATTCAAAGTTGCTGAGTTTGAAACTTCGAATCAATTTGCCATCAGAGTGAATTGTTTATGGAGGTCCACCTATCTTGGAAAGAAAGCAGAAAAAATTATTTTCACAAAAACTCTAGCAGATTCTCGGATGATATTTCTTTTGTAATGATTAGGCTGCTTGATTTTTTTCCATGAACTTTGGGTTTTGTCGTTGTACTACCCAAGACCTTTTCAATGTTCGAGAGGTGTTAGAATCCCTCTCTCGCAAGAGATTGTTTATAGGTTACCACCCTTGGAGCTCCATCGATTAAGCATTAATTCCGTATCATGTAAAAGAATCTGATCATCCATGCAGTCCCCCGGAGAGATAAGTTCATCTTCAGCAAGGTTGACTTTAAGCCCCAAATATGCCTCTAAGCAAGAAAAACTGATCTATATACAACACGTTGATGGTGTGTCAGGTGCGTGGGATCAATTTGTTATCAGCAAAAGTTGATAAGATCATTGTAACATGGAATAGTCAGATACACAAACCCGTTCCGAAAACCAATCTTTGCAGCCTATCTGATAAGCACGGCATTTTGCTTGGTGCGTCCATAACTAGAGTAAAAAGTGTGGGTTAAAAGGGATAGCCTTGTTTGGGTCCCAGAAAAATTGAACAGGTCATCTGCGACTCCATTACCATTTATGACATTTTTCAAGTAGCCGTCTGAGAATTACCTTCAGCAAGTAGTTTGTCACCTCATTCATTTCCACAATATCACTCTTTCATAGAACATATTTGACATTCCTGCGGATGTCATCAGAAGAGTAGGGGAAGTATGTCCCACCATGTCATTTGCTAGGCAATATGTAGTCAACGTCAAACAAGAGGGATGTTCTACCACTGTAACGAGAATAATTAAAAATCACACAAGTTGCAATCTTTTACATATAACATTAGTGACTGTTCACAGTTGTAAAGATAGTAACTCATCGTAAGGCGCCTGCTGCTTAGCAAACTTACACTTATAAACACCATTGTTTATGCAGTCGATTATCCATCCATTAGCTTCGTCTATCGCTTGCCAGTGAGGAGGATAAAGGTCAATATCAGGATTCTCTGCGAAACCGTTGAACTCAGAATTAATCATGCGAATTATCTCTGAGCTCTCATTGTTGACGATTGTCTTCAATTTCTTATCCCATACAACCTATCATAATGTGCAATACATATGTCGTGAGCATCGGCTACTTGTAATCTTTAAACACATGGATCACTAATGGAAATAGAACAACACTTCACAGAAATGTCACATAAAGGAACCGAATTCGGATTTGCGATCTCGTAAAGTTCTCTCACACTTCCTGCTCCATTTATAGGGCCAGGCTCTGATTTATGTTCTTCAGCATTGGAAGCAGGGAAAACCCATCCGATATGTCACCACCTTTTGTTCTCCCCCACTTCGATTTGACTACCTGACATGAAATAAATAATTAAAAACAGATCATATAATAATAGCATGAGATGAATAAAAACACTTTTACTATGCCCGTTACTGTATGGCCAATGATCGTGCCAAGTCCTTTAATCTTTAAGTATGCAAGGCACCTACATTCGCAATAGGATGATCATGGTCCAGAGCCAATCTAGCACTTAACCTAAGATCAACCCACACAGTATTGGTTCCTAATTTTTTGGATTGAGGACCAGCCCAGTTGAGTGTAGGACTTAGGGCCAAACCGACTCTATGGATTCGGTCAGATTTCAAGGTCAACCCGAAACCAATTAGTGAATTTTTTTCTCATTTTTTGTATTTTCTGAGAAAAAAAATCTATTATTTCAAATCATATATGCATCAACAAGGATGAGTTGTGAGACAAGGGTGAGCAAACAGAGGCAAGTCATGAGGTGAGTAGCAAACAATGAGCGTTGCTGATGAGCGAAGAGAGTTTCTAATTAGGGCTTTTTTTTATAAAAAAAAAAAAATTACTTAGTGACTAGCAAGCCATGAAGAGAGGCGAGCAATGCGAGTGTTAAGTGGCGAGCAACAAGTGGTTCGGGTGTGAAGCGACAAATGGTGAACAGCATGAGCATTGCATGGTGAGCAGGGAGAGGTTGCTGATGAGCGAAAAATAAACAGGATAAAGGAGGAAGAAGAGGATAAAAAAGAAATTAGAACAAGAGTACTGGGGGAGGAGGATGCCATTTGATGTTGTTTAACACCATTTAAAGCCGTTTAAATTAGGATAACGCTATTTAAGTTAGGGTTTGCTCTTTAGAATAGATATAAGAATATTATATATAATATATAACATATATAGTTAGGGTTGGTCCAGGTTGATCCTGGGATTTTAGGACCAATGATTGATTTAATCTTCCTAGGAATTGGACCAGAACTGACATGATTGCGCTAGTCCAGGGTTGGTCGAGGATTGACCTTGGATCGATGCTTGACCTTAGACCGATGCTCACCCCTAATGTCCATGGACAAGCAAACGACACATAAAGATGGTATCTTTGGGATTCAGTAGGGAAAGGAGACTTTGGATCCTTGGAAATAAAATTACGGAATGCAGAAGGGGTTCTGACAAAAGAATCGAATTCAGAGACCTCTTCGATTGAGGAATGAGTGATTCTTATTGAAAGCTGAAGAAGAAATCAGGAGGAGGACATGAGTTGCTTCCATCATTTTACAACTATGTCAAGGCATTATCATGCTATATTATCATCCCCATATTCAAACGGCAGATCAAGTGAGTACCAAAGGAAAGAAAGAAAGATAGGGAAAAATGGTAATTTCTCTGATCGAAGTATCGACTAAACATTGCCACACTGCAAAACGGTAATTTAAATTAAAACTGGGTGCAAGAATTACTCAAGAAAGCCATTGTAGCAAGGAGGATCCTTCCCATAGACAGAATCACACTTCCTAACACAGGATTCGCACATTATAATTCCTCAAACCACTCGAACTTCTCTTAGACATGAAACTAGCACACATCTAATATGTCAAATTGTCAAAGAATCACGTCTGGAGAGTTCCAGTTTAGAAATCTAAACCCAAGACTATCAGCCGGCTTTGCACTGTTCTTTTGTGTTTTTTTCAAGGCACACGAGTGCTTAAAAAGTGAAAGGGGAAAGAAGCAGAGAATCTCATTAACCAAACCTTCATTTCGAAAATTCATAACCAGGAAGACCGGAAGATGATAATAATTACCAACCAAGGAAAAATGACATTGCCCATCGATCGCCATACACTATCAGCAAGATTAATCAATCTTCCAGAGTCAACAAGGCATGGAAGAGGCACATGAACTTGTATATCAGTTCAAAGACAGACACATACTAGAAATATAAAGAAACTGAAGAGAGAGAGAGAGAGAGAGAGAGAGATGAGACCTTACTAGGAGATGGCGAGAATGCGAAGCATCTTCGCTTGCGACTGCGAGTAGCTGGAGGGAACAAGTATGGCCTGGGAAGGGCCGACAGAGACATGGTCCCGTCGTCTCCCTCTGTTTTTCTATTTTCCAGGTTTTTGACTCCAAATGCTTCGGCGTATTTCCATTTTGCTTTTTTCGCGAGTAGATTCTTGAACTATGTAATTCTTTTTTTATGTTCGAATTGGTCCTTTCATCAATTATGAATGGAAATATTACTGATAAATACTGACGGATATCTTAAGTAGCATTAAAAAAAAATAGAAATAAGAAAATGTTAAAAGCAAAGTAAATATAAAAAATTAAAAAATTTAAAAAAAAATAGAGAGTGAAGGCCGGGGCAGTAAAGGAAGAAGGAGCTGACGCTCCACCGGGTCGTGCAATCCTTTAGGCTACAGGCCAAGGGTCGCATTGGCCCTGGCTACGACCGGCGAGCCGACGTACACGCAATGTAAAAAGTCCACATTAGTATTTCCATTTTCTTTTTAACTGAATGATTTACTCAAATAAGAAGATATATAATTTAAGGACTTGAATTGAGCCACAAAAAATTCAAGAATCAAGTTGAACGTAGTGCATTTGTTCAAGGATCTATACTATTTCTATCCCTTCTACCTACAACCACCATGAAAATAGATTTGAATCCATGATCTTATTTATTATTGATGGGAACGGTATAAGATAATTTCATTCTTGATAGTAGCACTATGATTTGTCAGAAAACTACCGACAAATATAATGAAGTTACTTGAATTGAAATATACCATTGCCTAGTTATGACATATCTCATGTGAATAGATTTTTTGATTAAAACAACTCGCTTGCCAATTTCAAACATTAGGTCATTAATGGTGTAGAGTAGTTATAACTCAAATTAAACATTTTATAACGCAAATGAATTCTCATTGTAATGCCCGCCGAAGGTCGTTAGAAGCCAGTCGCCTCTCCCTCACCCTTTTTTTTCTTTTTTTTCCGCTCATAATAGAAAGGCTATGCCCGCTAAAAAAAAAAGAAAAGAAAAGGCTATCACTTATAAAAAAAATCCATTATAAAATTCCAATAGCCAATTAAAATCACCTAATATTTCAAAATTTTGTGTTCAATTCATTTTTTCTTTACAAAAAAAAAAAGAAGAAAAAAGCCCGACCCCATAATTACTTGGATCTCTGACGTCAGCAATAGCAAGCAAAGAATACAAAATAGCAAAAACCTCAAACTGCGGCAGAAAGGAATTGGCGTTGATGGAACAATCAAATTTGAATAGGATTAGATTGCCAGATAAGAAGCAGAGTGGTTAGTAAAATCAACATGTATTCTTTTTCATCGTCTCCACTTGATGATATACATTTACATCAATAATTGATTCTCCTTCATTGTGCTAGTAAGCATGATAGACTAATAAGCATGATAGACTTATTTCTCAGTAACCAGAATCACATTACAAAGCTTGAGAGACCGCACTTATTGAGGGCCTTAATAACATATAATCCGAAATATTCAAAAGAAAAAAGGTGGACATTATGAAAATAAAAGATTGTAAATTGTAATCAAGTCCATCTCCATCTCCTTTCATTTAGAATCGAGAAAATTTCAGATTCTTGAAGCTTGATGGATCAGGCCACTTTTGTAGTTTAACACAATATACAATCTCAAGTATCTCCAACAATTCTGGACATTGTGGAATCTCTACCAGCTCAGTACAAGACATCAAACTAATTTCCTTGAGCTTCTTCAAGCTAGTTAGATCAGGCAACTTCGGCAATGGTAATGAATCGAGGAACAATGTTCTTAGGTTCTCCAAACCTTCAAGGCCTTCAATCTCTGCTAGCTCCTTACAAAAACATATTTTCAAGCGTGACAACACTTTCAAATTGGAAATATCATTCGTTGCTTTTATTCTATTGCAAAACCAAATACATAAGTATGACAAATTTGTTGGAAGCATTGGTAGGCATTGCAAATTACAACACTGGATATGGAGTTCCTTCAACTTAGAAAGAAGAACAAGATCGATAGATAAGGTGTCGATATCAGGACAATTCAAGTCCAAGACCTCAAGCATGCGTAATCTTCCAATCCCCCAAGAACTTGGATCTTCTTCAAGTTTTGAAGCATGCTCAAAACCTACATGCAACTTCAAATTTCTCAAATTTAAGAGGTTTGAGAGGTCCGGCATTCCCCTTATTGAGGATGTATCAATGGTTAGAGTGATCAGTCTTTCTGGAAGTTGTGGCATCTCTAGAATTTCACTGCCTTCTAACACCAATTTTCTCAAAATTGGTAGCTTCCAATATTTCTAGGAATTTCTTTCAATTTTGTTTGATATTTCACCCGTACATCTAGCTCTTCAAGCTTCTCCAACATTCCAATGGCACAGGGTAGTTGTATTAAGGGGCAATTGCATAGCTTTAGCACTTTCAATTTCTTCATGTACCGAATTGAATATGGTAACACCCTAATCTTAGTTCTCAATAGATCTAACTCAATCAATGAGTTGAAATAGTTATCCATTAATGAGAGCTCCTCTATTGATCTTAAGCAATAAATGAAATTGAATTTATTCAATGATTTACATTTGACCAAGCTGAGAATTTTCAAATTCTTCATCCTTCCACATTCATGGATCTCATTTATAGCTGTAGAGTCAAGAAGAAGTTCCATCAAAGATTCCAGTGCCCCCATCTCGTCTGGTAGCTTTTGGAGACTTTTACAATCCTTCAAGTTTAAGAAGACTAGCTTCTTAAGGTGACCAATGGACGAATCAATTTCGGCCAACAACTCACATCCTTCGAGAATCAGTTGCTGTAACTCCTTATGATAAGACAAATCTGGAGTTTTACGAAAGTTGCATCTGGTCAGATTTAGGACCTTCAAATTCTCTGTCAACTGAAAAGAGAACATATTGCTCTTCAGGTTATATTAAGATAACCTACCACAAAAGAACACGCATTTACTTTATGTGAAAAATCGTACCTGGATGTGGCTCCAACCATGCCATGATGTCTCGATTTTACTTCTTGAGAAATCAAGGATTACTAGCTTCCTCATGGAAATATGAGACAATTTAATAGCATAAGGGATGTTATTCCATGATAGCCATCTCAATTCTGGAAGGATAAGTCTCGACTCTGGAAGGATAAGGGCGCGTTTGGTAACGATTCGTTCCCGGAGCCGATTCGATCGAATCGATTCTTTTTGATTCTCGTTCCGGAACCGATTCGAGTAAAAAAGCGCGTTTGGTAATCGTTCAAAATTTTTTATTCTCGAATAGAATTGCGTTTGGTACCGTATTAATTGATTCGTTCCAAATTAATTTCTTTTAATTTTTAAATAAATTTTAAATAATTTAATTTACTTTTAAATAAATTTTAAATAATTTAATTTACTTTTAAATAAATTTTAAATAATTTCTTTACTTTTTTACTTTTTTTCTTTTCTTTTTTCCTTTTTTTTTTATTTTTTTTTTCTCCTATTCTTCTTCTTCTTCATTTGGCCGGTCGCGGGACGAGGTCGGCGACGCTCACGCGAGCGCCGCCGACCCTCGGCGAGGTCGGCCTTCGTCGGCCGAGCCTCGGCGGGGGTGGGCGAGGCTCGCCCCGCCTCGCGGTGGCCGCCGGCCTCGCCCGGCCTCGGCGAGGCGGCTTGGCCGCCGGCGGGCCGGGGCGAGCCTCGCCGACAACGGGCGAGGCTCGGCCTCGCCCGCCACGGCGAGGCTCGACCTCGCCGTCTGGCGAGGCCGAGCCTCGCCCGGTGCGGCGAGGCTCGCCGGCCACCGGCGGCCGGGCCTCGCCAGATCTGGCGAGGCCGAGCCTCGCCGGTGGCTAGGCTTGCCTCTGGCGAGCTCGCCGGACCTCGCCCTGGCCTGGCGAGCCTCCGGCGACCTCGCCGGACCGGCGACCGGCGGCGGACCGGCGACCGGCGGCGGACCAGCGACCGGCGGCGGCGGCGGACGGCGGCGGCGGCGGCGGCGGGCGGCGGCGGGCGGCGGCGGGCGATGGCGAATGGTAACCGAGATGTTGAAAGAGAAGAATAAGGTTTTACCGTGTTGATTCTTTTTCTAATTCTTTTCCGAGAATCAAATTTTTTTAGATTCTCAAACCTTGTCCGAAACTGTTCCCGGGAACAAAAAAGTTACCAAACGCGTTTCTCGTCCCAAACTGATTCTGGAAACAAAAAATCAGAAATTATTACTGTTGGGCAAGTTGCCAAACGAGCCTAAGTCTCGACTCTAGAATCGACTTTGGAAGGATAAGTCTCGACTCTGGAAGGGACTCTGGAATGTAAATCTCTGATGTCACGATAGGTCTGAATCTCCACTCTGGAAGGGTAAGTCCCAAAATTTGAAGGATAAATGGGTGAAAATTGTTACGAAAAAATTCTACATCAATAAAATTTGACCTAAAAATATTTCTGATAGAATACATCATCCATGAATGTCCATCTATGAACTTAACATCCATTCGAAGGAACCTTAGATTCGAAAGACTTTCAAAGAATTCTTTTAGCAAGGAGTATCTAGATAGTTTATGATTCTCAAGACATAATGCTTCAGTGCTTCCAATTCCATGAAAACCACCTCCACTCTGCCAAAATAAAAACATAAAACGGAAGTTAGAAAATACCATGATTTACTGTGTTGATATCATTCAAGGGAAAACAATTAAATCGTCTCCTGACGTTGAAAATGATTGATAAACCACATTGGTAAGTGCTATGGAATAATCTATGGAATAATAAATCAACACTATAGGAACGAAAACCAAACATAATATGTTGATAATCAATCTTCTTTCCAAGGAATGAAGCTGTACAATTTACCTGCATTTTCTCTAAAACATCCAATGCTTGCTCATGAGTCCACACCCATTGCTGTTTCTCTGGTTTCATACCACTTCCTTCTTCTATAAAAGTTCTTCCAATATCTCTTAACCAATCATGCATCCATAGTTGGTTATCATCTCTAATCTTTATCAAAGATCTTTGTTGGAGGATTCCAAGAGATTGATGAGGAAGAAACTTACAACTTTCCCACAAGTGAATCACAATTCTTTTATCATACCCAATGAAAAAACAAGCAACATCGAGAAAAATTTTTCTTTGGTTTTCATTTAAGGCCTCAATGCTGATCATTAACTTCTTTCTAACATTCTCTTGAGGAGATTCTTCTAGCTCCTTTAATGTGGCATCCCACTCCTCTTCGCTTTTTCCAGATAAAAGAGAACCTATTACCTCAAGAGCTAAAGGAAGACCGTTACACATATTTACTGTCCTTCCAGAGTAAGAAATGTATTGCTTTAAGGGATAATCTCTTCTAAATGCATGTTTGCTAAAAAGTTTGAGAGAATGATCAAAATCCATGCCAGTAAGTTCGTAAGTCTCATCAACATTGAGAATTCCTCGATCTCTAGTTGTAATGATAATCTTGCTTCCCTTGCCAAACCACTCCTGCTTCTGCACGAGTGCATCAAGTTGACTTGCATCATCAGCATCATCAAGTAGAAGAAGCACTCTTTTATAGCATAACCTTTCTTTTATCTCTTTTTTCCCTTCCGTGACATTGTTGATATCAAGCCATTTCTTTTTAAGGATGTCTGATAAGAGCTGATTCTGCAAGCGTGTAATCTTTGTTTTTCGAATGTCACAAAGGAAGCAATAATCAACAAAATCATTAGAAAGTTGATTGTACACTATTTTGGCAAGAGTTGTCTTTCCCACGCCACCCATACCATGGATTCCAACAATCTTTGTTTCATGGCTGTGTGCACCTATCATGCTCATGATTTTATCCACATGATTGTCTACTTCGACAAAGCAATCAGATACTTCCAAGTAAGCAGTTTTCAACTCAGTCAAAACATCATTGACAACTTCTTTCACAAATTCACCTTTGCCTCTGATAGTATTGCAAGAAACAGCATCAAGACATGAGGTTTAGCTGAGCAAAATAATGCATCTGGAACAAATAGTTCGTATGTGATATAATTAAATACCTGTTTAGCATGCTATGGAGATCCCATCCCTTTAGTTCTCCAACCTCTTTAAGAGCAGCCTTCCAGTTGTTGATAGTCTCATCATCGAACCGCTTCTTGTTTAAATGAGAAACAATGGCATTGCCGTAACGCTCATTCTGGTATTTGACCTCAGATGGTGCGACATTGTAGAAAATGGGCATGACCTTTTGTCCCCTTGTGTTCTTGCTCGCCACCATCTTGACCAACTCTCTAAGGCACCATGGACTATCAGCATATCCTGTAGAAAAGATTGGTATTGAGATCTTTGACTGCTGAATTGCTTGGAGAAGCTGGTCACCCATCTCTTCCCCGATATGGAGCTCTTCATTATCCCTATATGCCCGAATTCCAGCATCAACCATGCTGACGTAAAGGTAATCAGCAATGTCCGTACGAGTATCTGGTCCTCTAAAGCTCAAAAACACTTCGTAATCACATCCTGATGACTCCTCCATTTCCTGATTATCAAAAGAGGCATTCCACATATTTATTTGTTCTCGGTACACGCTTGCCTTACAAGGCTCCATTTGTTACATAAGACATAAAATAGTAAGAACTGCTGTCAAAGCGGAGTTCAACCACAAAGGGTCGTGCAAATTCTCAATGCAAAAAAGAAGGCTAGCTTCTACTAGAAGCAAATGTGGAAATTAGTTTGAAGTCATTGTAAAAGGATATCGCGAGGCTAATATCTATCAAAAGCTTGATGCTAAAATAAAATAACTAAAGCACCTATCAAGGAAATAGAATTTTGGGTCATTTGCTCAAGTCAAGAAATTTTTCCATGTCCAGCTAACCCCAGCTCCAATAATGCAGCATCTCCATGTTGAACTAACAATAATGCTGGTAATTGGTACATAAAACTTATTGATAGAAGTTATTTGGAACATGAGTAGTTTACTTTTAATCCAATCGCTTGGAGACAGTTACCTAACAATTAATTCTATGAATTGATCCAATCATAGCATAATATCGAGATAATTCTTCTTGTCAGTGGAAGTAGAAGAAAACACTAAAATTAGTTTCAAATAGTTTTTAACTTTCGCTTCTCTCTCATTTCATGAATTTGTATTAAAGATAACTACTTACATTGCTCAACGCCTGTACAATGCATAATAGTAATATTCTTAAATTAAAAACATTATGTTAAACGTCTTAATTTACCAACATGTTCATGGGTTGAAATTATTCTCAGTTTTTAATGTAGGGTTGGTAAAAAGCCAATCAGAGGCCTAAGCTAATTTCGTTGCCAACCCCGCCAATTATGTTACTCATAAAATTGGACGGCTATTATTTTTAAACCAGACATGCTTTTTATGTGTTAGTTCACGATGGAGAATGCTGCTTCAGATTCTTTTAGCAGGTAAAAGGAACAATCGTTTGTCCTCTCCCCTTCACGAAGTACCTTGAGTTGAAGTTGAAGTAGGGCTTGGCCGGACATTGAAAAATGGTCTTTACCTGAGCAAAAGACCCATAATACTATTCCCTCGAATAGGTGCTATTTTTTATTATTATTATTATTATTATTATTATTATTATTATTATTATTATTCCATCCAATTCAAGCGACCCACTGATGGAAATTAGCCTGTTCACAGACACATTCTCTTTCATGACCAATCTTTAGACCCTGTAGTAGAGAAAGATCAATCTAAAATCTATAAGAAGGGAACTGAAAAGAATGCTCAATTATAAGTTATGGTTCACAAACCGCTTTTCCTATATTTTTGCTTTGGCAGATCTATGTGGAAATTTCATGAGAGATAATGAGGGTCAGTCATATCTATGTAGAGTTCTCAATTCCTGGTTAATGTTTAGGTCAATTGTCTGTCGCATAGAGATGCTTATCTGTCATGCAAAAATACTCTTTCGCGGCTGTCCTAGTCTTTCAAGCTTGTTGTTCCAGCATTCCCTACTCGTGCGGCCTTAGAAATTACGATCATGAGTCAGCTTTTACTCACATCGGCACAAGAAGTCTAGAGAAGGAAAATATCATTCAAAGAGGGATTCCACCTCTTCAATCTATCTTGAGTTGGCAGCTTATTCAGAATACAAAATTGTGTTTAGGTATGTTCGAAGTGAACCGGATCAGCTTATGCCTGGGCACTTCGGCAGATGAATATCAAACTTTAACCTACATATCAATAAAAAAATTTCCCAGTAGGAGAAGGCATCCAAACCATATTATGATACTGCTAAACATTTTGCTGCATTCCACATAATGCGGACTGAATACGAAGTAGGTTCTCATACCTAGCAGTAGGCCACTTATGTCACGTACTTTATGTCACGTACTTTTGCAGTACAAAGACTATCTGGATAAAATATATTACGGATATATTACGTAATTCACTATTTGACCAAAAAAAAAAAAGACAAGAATATATAGCATGTTCTTCTCATTAGATGTGGCAGATAAGAGCTATAACATCATTTTAACTTCAGTGAAATATTTTCAAAACAGAACATGTTCGCCTGAAGCAGAGGATTTAAAAGTGTTTAACAAAGTATGACAATGGTCTGACCATGACCATTCATGCCCTATTTCTTGCAAGAAATGAGGTGAAAATCACTCAATTCACTTGCGATTTATTCGACTTTGGATAAAAAAAGGAACAGATCAACGTAAGCACAAAATTTTGTATCCAACTGAGAGAGCAGGAATGTAACCAGTCTGATATAAATAATATTCATATTACTTATCTAGCAAGGAAGAGAAAACCAATCTGGAATAAAAAGGAAGGGTCATTCTGAAATCATCAAGAATACAAGTAAAAATGTTCATCATGATTATCCAGTGCAAATCAAGGGGAAAAGGACAAGAAAAACGAGCAGAGGAGCAACGAAGCTCATCGCAGACTCCTTCTCACCTCTCTCAACCTAAAGAAGACGAATTCCCAGTTCCAACAATTTAAAGGACTAGATCTTAAGGAGAAAAGGAGCACTGGGGTTGCGAACCAACCATAGAATCCCATCGCAGCATCCAAGAACCACGGATCAACTAAGACAAGATAGATTAGCCAGAAAATGACATATCTAGTTGGAGGGAGAGAGAGAACGAACACAACACGGATGCAGATTAGGCCAATTAGAGCTGTGTGAAATCGGAGGAATCAAATGTACAGAAGATGAGAGGAAGTATGATCATTCACCTCAGTGAATGCAAGTAGAGATCGGCTAAGGAGCTTCGACTCAGTCGCCTCAACGTGGCTGGATAAGCTGCAGACAACACGAAGATCGTTCCTTTGCCGCTATGATGAATGAACGAGAGAGTTAAGGAGCTTAGGAGAAGGAGAAGGAGAAGGAGAAGATACGGCTTCACAACTTGTCAATCTAAGTCAATGCTCTGTCTGTCTTTTGTCCTTTTCACATGTAAAGTGAAACCTTATTCACACTTCTCCGCGTGACGACTGAACACCGCGTACTCTCTCTCTCTCTCTCCAATTATTTTCGTCTCTCTCTCTCTTGTCAATTATTTTCGTCTCCCATGGGGGTGCGCTCTCATTAGAAGGGGAAAAGGAAATGAATGCTTGAGACTTTCATCGTAGGTTAGACGTCGCACGAATTTTTGATTTATTTGATATAATCTCTAAATTTTAACTTATTATACAATATGATCTTCAAATTAGGGCTAATTAGAGCCGTGGGAAATCTTAGGAATCAAATGTTCAGAAGATGAGAGGAAGTATGATCATTCACCTCCGTGAATCCAAGTAGAGATCGGCTAAGGAGCTTCGATTCAGTCACCTCAACGTGGTTCGTGAAGCTGCAGACAACACGAAGATCGTTCCTTTGCCGCTATGATGAATGAACGAGAGAGGTAAGGAGCTTAGGAGAAGGAAAAGAAGGAGAAGATATGGCTTCGCAAATTGTCAATCTAAGTCAATGCTCTGTCTGTCTTTTTGCCTTTTTCACATGTGAACTGAAATTTTATCCACACTTCTCCGCGTGACGACTGAACACCGCGTCCCACTTCTCCGCGTGACGATCTCTCGTCAATATGCGCTCACGAGAAGGGGAAAAGGAAATGAATGCTTGAGACTTTTATCGTAGGTTAGACGTCGCAAATAGTTCTCGAATTTTTTATGTATTTAATATAATCTATAAATTTTAACTTATTATACAATATGATCTCTAAATTTTTAATTTACTTAATATAACCTATAAAATTTTAGTATATATTCAATTTAATTTTTGAATTATATGAAAATTTCAGTGTTATTCTTAATTTTGAATTAAGGAAAAGACTACTTTAAATATTTTCATATAATTTAGGAACTACATTGTGTATATACCAAAAGTCTATAGATTATATTGAATAAATTAAAAATTCATAGATCATATTGAAGGGTAAAGTTCACGAGTAACATTAAACAAACTGAAAATTCAAAAATCATAAAATTCAAATTGTGGCATTATCCCGTCATTATTTTCCTTGTCGCAACATTTTCGTGGTCAAAGATAGGTACACACTAAACTAAACCACATTGCACAATTCGCAAGTTCTCTTTTTCTTTCTTTTTCATCTTATTCGTTAGAGTGTCTCCTACTAAAACATGATGACAACACCCCAAAGGAGATGCGAATCAATGAAAATAAAAGATAAAAAAAAAAATACTAGGGAATCTTAAGTGCTTTTGAAACACTCTATAAGCAAGAATTGGGTGGGCTCGAATCTTGTGAGCCCAGCTCGCATCTACTGAGATCATGGGAATTTCATGTCAGACCTACTTCATCTAGTAATAGATGTAAATTGAGCTCACATGCACTAAGCTAGCTACAATTTTTGATTTGTTTCTATTCACTCAAGTCATGCTATGTATGAAATTATCATTATTCTAGCAAGAGAAGGAAAAAAAAGTCATACTATTTAACATAAGGTGCTTCATTTGAGTGGATAAGAGATTCATATACGAAGAACATTGAGTTGTTGATAGTTTAGGGACAAATTCATCACATTTGGTTATAAGTATATGATCAAAGTTGATATGTGCAATCATCACATTTGAGGATATATGGAATCTATCCTTTTCCAAGCTAATAACTAATTTCTATAATTTTAGGCGCCACTGTTGAATTGATCTTTCCTTAAATTCATTCTATTTTGGAGAAATGAACTAGGAAACAGTTTCTCCTCTGGGCATGCATTATTAATATGGATTTGTGTCCGTCTCATTACAAATAAATCATCTGATAAAACTATGTAAATTAGCAAAGCTAAGTACACAAAAGTCATCTGATTTTTTAGTGTACGTGCTTCTCAATGTAATTGAAAATAATTCACAAAAAGAATTCAATTAGATTCTTTCTATTAGATAAGTCAAATAGGAATTTAGTTTGACAGAGAAACACGAATCCCAAAGTTAGAGAAAAGATCGAGGCTTGCAAGTGAGGAGGACAGAGGTCAAGATCGGCATTCTCTGCTAAACCATTGAACTCGAAATTAAGCATGCGAATGATCTTCGAGCTCTCGTTGTTGACGGTTGTCAGCAGCTTCTTATCCCATGGAACCTATCATACTATGCGCAATTCAATTGTTGCCTAATTTCAAATCACTGGCATATAGCGGCCACTACGCTTTCATTCTACTAATTTACCCTGAAATTGTTGCAGGTTTCAAATCACTGACTTGTTCAAGAATAAAAGAGTGGTGGACACTCCGTGTGGGGCAACGAAATGTGATGTTATTGCAACTAGAATTGATCAACGGTAGAAGCTGTTTAGGAGGTGTTCTCTCGACCTTTATAATGTGATTTTGGTTTATGAAAAATGAATTTGTGATGCCCAGGAACAAGATGAATAGGAATCTTTTTATCGATATAAATCAATATTGAAAAAATCGTGTTTTAATTAGATTAAAAGAAGGTATTGTGACATTATCTTCTTCTTTGCTCATTAGGATTAGTAGTGTTTGTCCAATGGGATGAAATGATTGTTCTTTTCATTATGGGCCCTGACATTATGAATTGAAAATGGGTATCTAACATAGGGTGCATAGCGACATGAATTATGAGCCATTTCTCCATAATAATTATAATCTCTAATACCTAACATAACCAAAAAGTCCCTTCCAGATAGAAATGCCCAAAAACACACCAGATGGCAACATTAGTCAAAACCAATCTCTCCCTCAGGTGCGTTTATATACCAAACTCTTATATTCTTGAAGCTTGATCGATTTGGCAATCTTTGTAGTTTGAAACACTTTGTAATTTCAAGTATCTCCAACGATTATGGACTCCCTTGAATCTCTAACAAATTAGTACAATCATTTAGATCAATTTTCTTGAGCTTCTTCAAGTTAGTCAGATTAAGCAACTCTGCCAATGATGGAAGTGTCGAGAGCTTTAATGTTCTCAAGTTCTCTAAACCTTCAAGGTCTTGAATCTCTGCGAGCCGGTCACAATCAAGAATTTCCATAGTCAATAACACTTTCAAATTCAAATGATCATTGGTCGTTTTTATTCTCTTGCCAAACTTAATGCCTAAATTGACAAGAATCAATTACCGATGACAATAAATCTCTGATCTTACATCTTATAAACAATAAACTGATGCATGCATGGTGAAAATAAGTTGGAGCGAAATTACCAGAAAGTAAAAGTGATATTGAAGGACCAAATTTGACAGTGGTGAGGATGAATGAAATGCAAGGCAACAAGAAAGGGAACCATGAAGAAATGGTTCTTGCGACTGCCTGCGCTTTATCATCGTCGCACATCAAAGGGAGAAAGAAAAGATGAAGATTCCACTTTTTTTGCGTCGACCCGACAAGGAAAAGTGGAATTTCTTGCTTTCACACGAGAAAGGAATGTATTTGCATTTCTTTCTTTCTTTTCGTGGAAAAGAAGTGGTCGCCCCTTTTCTTACCACTGAATCTTGTCTCAATTAGGGGCGATACTTCAGAATGTTGTCTCAATTTCTTCTCTCATAAGACACGGGCGATGCTTCAGAATGTTGTCTCAATTACTTCTCTCATAAGACACTGGCAATGCTTCATTGCTGATTATCCATTGGCATGTTCACACTCAACACCGAATGTCAAAGACTATCAAAATGGCTACAGAAAAAAGGGGTGAACAGGAAAGGAGGAGGACATGCTTAAATAAAAGGGAGATGATGACGTAGCTCAACCTACTAACAGCATTTTAACTCTAGAGTTTCACGGGGATTGATTATAAGGCCTCAAAATGCGCTTCCATAGTCTATCGTCACATCATACGGGCAACATACCAATAATGTATCATGAAGTTCTATAGTCCCATTACGTGGGAACTTCATTGTATTTCCCTATTATTTCACCTTTTGCACTACATTGCGAAAACAAGAGCAACTTGAGAATCATGATTTCAAATTTAAATTTATGTGCTCCAAATGGCAATTGATGGGTTATTTCCTTTAAGATAAAAGTTATCACTCACAACTATCCTTATAGCAAGAGTTAAAATGATACAGTTTTCGCTAGTATATAAAGGCTACCTAAGTAACAAATAAGTAATTCATAGTCAATCACTTGATCTAGACACAAATATTGATCGGATCAAGAAGGAGGGCTTAGCCTAGCATGTAATAGCTGGCCTATTATTCTACTTAATCTCTATGTCGAAAAAGAATTAAGAAATGCCATTTTAAAGTATTATCTAAATAAGTAATTGGAATGAAGTTGAAGTTTCACCTTTTAATAGGACTCTCTCTCAGGCTAGGTTTTCTTGTAGACGAACGGACAGTTCTTACTAAAGAAAATACCAGATTTATTCTTGTTTACTGCTTGACCCGTTGCTAAGCAATATTGGTTATAGGATGTTTGCTAAGTTATGACTTTCCTATATTTTCCCGTCAAGGAAAACTATAACATCATCTACGAAAAATAGATGGGAGAGAGTAGGACACCACTTGTTCAATTGAATGCCTTTCAGATTGCCTATGCCCAAAGCTTGATGAATAAGTGTTGACAACACATTCGCCACCAAAATGAAAGATATGGAGAGATTGGGTCCCCCTATCTGAGACCCCTTGTCGGGTGGAAAGAAGGTAGGTTTTCGCCATTAAGTCTAACACTGAGAGATGCGGTGGTGATGCATTGCGTTACTAACTGAACCCATTTGGTATGGAATCCCAAGTGGAGTAGATAATCCTGAAGAAAGTCCCATTCAACTCGGTCATATGCCTTTTGCATATCTAACTTCAGAACTGCATTAAATGTTTTCTTTCAATTCCTAATCCGGAACTGATGTAAGACCTCTTGAATGACTAAAATATTGTCTTGGATCTGACGGCCACTGACAAAAGCAGATTGCTCAATAGATATCAGCTTAGGTAACCAAGGTTTAAGGCGGTTTGCAAGGACCTTGGAGATGATTTTGTATATAAAATTACAAAGGCTTATAGGGCGGTATTGGTCTAGTCGTTTTGGGTTCGGGATCTTGGGAATTAAGGATATAATGGTCCGATTAAACTCAGGTCGTATGACACTAGAGATGAGAAATCCCTTATGATGTTTTGAAGATGACAAAATAAATTAAAGGCTACTAACGTGTTTAATGGTTAAGTAACATACCATGCAAATGATAGAACATGTAAATGATATTATCAAAGTTTATATTTGGAAGAACCAGAAGATAGACTCTATACTGAAGCTGAACTTGTTTAGACTTACGTTCAGATTGTAAAGTCTATTGCACTCAGACTATACTTCAGACAGAACACTCTTAGAATTTACATTCAGAACGAGACACAGGTTAAGAACGTAACAGATTCAGAACAAAAGTATGTTTAGAACATAACACAAGCTTCAAACATATAATGACTAGTGATTTGGTTTGGATTTTACATCAAAATTGATTTGATTGACTCAATTTGATTGATTGATAATTAGACCTTGAAGAAAAGAACTTTCTATATGAAGAAGCTCTACTTATGGAAACCAATATTCTATTTATATGGACGATCGGAATCAATTTGTGTGACATCCAGATTTTCAGGCTCTAACTTCGATGGGATAAATTGGGCATTTCATCAACGCGACTATAGTGTTTTTCTTTAAGTTTGCCACTTACGAGATAACTAGACTAGCTGGGTAAGTTATTATGGACTTTAAGGCAGATAGACCGAGAATTCGACTAGGAATTGATTTCTTGACCGTGCTCATCTTTAGGAATCATTACGGCGCAGTTAAAAATCGAATTAAAATCAAAAATAGGTCGGTTCGATTGAGATGAATGACCGATCGTGGGTGACTCCACTAAATTGGAAAGCTCTCGTCAACTGGCACTAATTTGATTTTACTATCGTTTTGGTGCCCTATGTCCGTATTTGAATGCTCGAGATTTTCATAACAATTGAGAGTTGCCAATGTATCGAGTGAGTTCATCGTGGTTCAAAAAAAAAAACATTTTTGGACTAGGAACCGGCCCTGTCATGATCAAAGACCCCTAATCTCAAGTTTTTGCTTATGGTTGGACCTATAAGTTAAAATCACATGTCAATTATGTGTAATATGGTCCCTGTTTTTATGGACTACAATGAACATTCTCAAATAGCTTAGGGATCATATTAAATAAATCAAAATCCAGGGACCATATTGCATATGAGGCCAAAGTTCAAATACCACATTACATAAATTAAAAATTCATGGACGACATAATATATTTGATCAAAGTTTAGAGACCGTTTATGCTATTAAAGTAATGCTTTGTTCAGTGCTTTGTATAAATTCTCTACAGCATGCAGGAATGGAATGGATTCAACTAGAACCCCCTTTTTTTTTTTTTCTCATTTTCTTAAAATAAAAAAGTGAACCTTCACAAGAGGGCACCAAGGAGGAGCAGCCCATATATATTACTCGGTTTAAAATGGACTCTTAAAATATCCAATTGTTTTGTTAGAAAACAAAATTACAAGAACAAAGATCCAAAAAAGTCCGAGAAAGAGTGTATCACGTTTGGAGACAGTAAAGACCCAAGTAAGGACCCAAGGAATTCAAAGTTGCTGAGTTTGAAACTTCGAATCAATTTGCCATCAGAGTGAATTGTTTATGGAGGTCCACCTATCTTGGAAAGAAAGCAGAAAAAATTATTTTCACAAAAACTCTGGCAGATTCTCGGATGATATTTCTTTTGTAATGATTAGGCTGCTTGATTTTTTTCCTCGAACTTTAGGTTTTGTCGTTGTACTACCCAATACCTTTTCAATGTTCGAGAGGTGTTAGAATCCCTCTCTCGCAAGAGATTGTTTATAGGTTACCAACCTTGGAGCTCCATCATTAAGCATTAATTGCGTATCATGTAACAGAATCTGATCATCCATGCAGTCCCCCAGAGAGATAAGTTCATCTTCAGCAAGGTTGACTTTAAGCCCCAAATATGCCTCTAAGCAAGAAAAAACTGATCTATATACAACACGTCGACGACGTGTCAGATGCGTGGGATCAATTTGTTCTCAGCAAAAGTTATTAAGATCATTTGTAACATGGAATAGTCAGATACACAAACCCGTTCGGAAAACCAATCTTTGCAGCCTATCTGGATTAGCACGGCATTTTGCTTGGTACGTCCATGACTAGAGTAAAAAGTGTGGGGTAAAAGGGATTAGCCTTGTTTGGGTCCCAGAAAAATTGAACAGATCATCTGCGACTCCATTATCAATTAGGGCAGAGAGGTTGAAGCCATTTTCTGATGCAACGTTTACTACCATTTATGACATTTTTCAAGTAGCCGTCTGAGAATTACCTTCAGCAAGTAGTTTGTCGCCTCATTCATTTCGACATTATCACTCTGTCGTAGAACATATTTGACATTCCTATGGAGGTAATCAGAAGAGTAGGGGAAGTATGTCCCACCATGTCATTTTCTAGGCAATATGTTGTCCACGTCAAACAAGAGGTATGTTGTACCACTGTAACGAGAATAATAAAAAATCACACAAGTTGCAATCTTTTACATATAACATTAGTGACAGTTCACAGTTGTGAAGATAGTAACTCATCGTAAGGCGCCTGCTGCTTAGCAAACTTACACTTATAAACACCATTGTTTATGCAGTCGTTTATCCATCCATTAGCTTCGTCTATCGCTTGCAAGTGAGGAGGATAAAGTCAATATCAGGATTCTCTGCTAAACCGTTGAACTCAGAATTAAACATGCGAATTATCTCTCAGCTCTCATTGTTGACGATTGTCTTCAATTTCTTATACCATACAACCTATCATAATGTGCAATGAGCATCGGCTACTTGCAAGCTTTAAACACATGGATCGCTAATGGAAATAGAACAACACTTCACAGAAATGTCACATACAGGAACCGAATTCGGACTTGCGATCTCGTAAAGTTCTCTCACACTTCCTGCTCCATTTAAAGGGCCAGGCTCTGATTTATGTTCTTCAGCATTGGAAGCAGGGAAAACCCATCCGATATGTGACCACCTTTTGTTCTCTCCCACTTCGATTTGACTACCTGACATGAAATAAATAGCTAAAAACAGATCAAATTATAATAGCATGAGATGAATAAAAACACTTCTACCATGCCCGTTACTGTATGGCCAATGATCGTGCCAAGTCCTTTAATCTTTAAGTATGCAAGGCACCTACATTTGCAATAGGATGATCATGGTCCAGAATGAGCCAATCTAGCACTTAACCTAAAAATCCACCAGCACAATATTGGTCCCCAATTTTTGGGACTGAGGACCAACCTAGTTGAGTCAAGGACTAAGGGCCAGACCGACTCTATGGATTGGTCCAATTTCAAGGTCAACTCGAGACCAATTAGTGAATTTTTTGTCTAATTTTTTGTATTCTCTGAAAAAACAAATCTATTATTTCATATCATATATCCATCAATAAGGACGAGTCATGAGATGAGGGCAAGCAAACAAAGGCAAGTCATGAGGTGAGTAGCGAATTGTGAGCGTTGCTCATGAGCGAAGAGGGTTTCTAATTAGGGCTTTTTTTTTTTTTTTTTTTTTACTTAGCGACTAGCAAGGCCACGAAGAGAGGTGAGCAGTGTGAGTGTTAAGTAGCAAGCAACAAGTGGCGTGGGTGTGAAGCAACGAATGGTGAGAAGCATGAGCATTGCATGGTAAGCAGGGAGAGGTTGCTCATGAGCAAAAAATAAAGAGGATAAAGAAGGAAGAAGAGGATAAAAGAAGAAGGCTGAACAAGAGTACTGAGAGGAGGACGCCGTTTGATGTTGTTTAACACCGTTTAAAACCGTTTAAATTAGGATAACGCTATTTAAATTAGGGTTTGCTCTTTATAATAGATATAAGAATATTATCTATAATATATAAAATATATAGTTAGCGTTGGTCCGTGTTGGTCCAAGTTAGACCAACTCTAAAATCCTAGGACTGATGATTAACCCACATAGTGCTGATCCAGGGATTTTAGGACCAAGGATCTATTCAATCTTCTTAGGAATTGGACCAAGACAAACGGGGTTGGGCTAGTCCAGAGTTGGTCTAGAATTGACCTTGGACCGATGCTCACCCCTAACGCCCATGGACAAGAAAACAACACATAAAGATGGTATCTTTCGGATTTGGAGGGAAAGGAGAATTGGGATCCTGGAAATAAAATTACCGAATGCATAAGGGGTTCTAACAAAAGCATCAGATTCAGAGACCTCTTCAATTGAGGAATGAGCCATTCTTATTGAAAGCTGAAGAAGAAATCAAGAGGAGGACATGAGTTGCTTCCATCATTTTACAACTAAGTCAAGGCATTATCATGCGATATCATCATCCTTAGATTCAAACGGCATATCAAGTGCGTACCAAAGGAAAGAAAGAAAGAAAGATAGGGAAAAATGGTAATTTCTCTGATCGAAGTATCGACTAAACATTGCCACACTGCAAAACGGTAATTTAAATTAAAACTGGGTGCAAGAATTACTCAAGAAAGCCATTTTAGCAAGGAGGATTCTTCCCGTAGACAGAATCACACTTTCTAACTCAGGATTCGCACATTATAATTTCTCAAACCACTCGAACTTCTCTTACACATGTGAGTAGCACACATCTAATATGTCAAATTGTCAAAGAATCACGTCTGGAGAGTTCCAGTTTAGAAATCTAAACCCAAGACTATCAGCCGGCATTGCAGTGTTCTTTTGTGTTTTTTCAAGGCACACGGGTGGTTAAAAAGTGAAAGAGGAAAGAAGCAGAAAATCTCATTAACCAAACCTTCATTAAGAAAATTCATAATCAGGAAGACCGGAAGATGATAATAATTACCAGCCAAAGGAAAATGATCATTGCCCATCAATCGCCATACACTATCAGCAAGATTAATCAATCCTCTAGAGTCAACAAGGCATGGCAGAGGCACATGAACTTGTATATCAGTTCAAATACAGACAAATACTGGCAATATAGAGAAACTGAAGAGAGAGAGAGAGAGAGAGAGAGATGAGACCTTATTAGGTGATGGCGAGAATGCGAAGCATCTTCACTTGCGACTGCGAATAGCTAGAGGAAACAAGTATGGAAGGGCAGACAGAGACTTGGTCCCGTTGTCTCCCTCTATTTTTTGTTTCCAAGGTCTTGACTCCAAATGCTTCGACGTATTTCTATTTTTCTATTTTTGGCGATTAGATCCTTGAACAATATATATATTTTGGTTCAAATTGGTCCTTTCATCAAAATTATGAATGGAAATATTACGGATAAATATCGACGGATATTTTAAGTGGCATTTAAAAAATAAAAAAAAATTCGGAAATAAGAAAATGTTAAAAGCCAAAAAAAAATAAAAATTAGAGAGAAGGCTGGGGCAGTAATGGGACAATGAGGTGATGCTCCACATGGTTGTGCAATCCGTGAGACTATAGGCCAAGCGTCGCTTAAGCCCTGGCCCACACTCAACTAGGTTTGCAGCAATTGACCCGACCCTCGGTTGCAGCTGAGGGCATGCCTAGGCTGAGACACGGGGGGTGCCATCAGCGAGCAATAAGGGGACGATGGCGGGCTCGACAACGTGAGGCTCGGCTGCGATCAGCGAGCGGCTGGATCGTCACAGGACGGAATGGCGACGTCCATGGGCGCAGGCGACGACAGAAGCAACGGCGAGGCAGCGGCAGGGACGACAGCGGACTTGACACCCGGGGGGGGGGGGGGGGGGGGGGGGGGGGGGGGGGGGGGGTTAACAACAGCAGCTTGCGTCGGACTCTGGGCGTAGGAACGGCGGCAGATCGGCGTCGGGGGGACAACCGCAGCTCGCATTGGGCCAGCGAGCTCAGAACGGCGGGGCTCGCGACCGGTCGACGGGGCGGCAGCACATGACGCCGTAGCGATGACGGGCAACGTCGGGAGGCAGCATGGCAGCGGTCTCACACGGCGGGGGGTCTCCACAAGTTGCAGGGAAGGAAGGAAATATCTCTGATCTCCCAACCCCTCATGGGTCTCTCCCTCTCTCTCTTCAGATCTCACGCCAGATCGCCCTCTTCTTTCTCTACCCTTCTCTCTCGGGCCTTTCCAAATGTCTCTCTGGAGGAGTCCTCTGAGTTCGCTCCTCCCCATCTTATCTCGCGGAAGGCCTATTTATTAGTGGAGGAGGCCGGTCGACGGAGGCTTTGGTCGCCGGTCCTTCGCGCACCGACTGTCCTCCCCCGTTCGAATCGGCGCCCCATCAGTCATCACTTCCGCCTGCTCTGCTCTTTCTTTTCCACAGCACGCTCCGCCTTGCGCAGCACCCGTAGGCCGCCCATTTTTTAAGTTCTTCTATACAATTACCAGAAAACAAGGTAAAATAAAGGGAAAATAAATTTAAAATAAATCTCAGCGGATGCAAATAATATTAATGCCTAGGTGATGTGAAAATCATTTTTATTAGAGCCAAATTGATCCCTAATTTTTATGCAACAAATATCTAAATATTTAATCAAAATTTAGATGTCAACATATATTAATAAATTCTCCTTCATTTAAGCAGGATATATTTATTTTTCAATAACGAAAATCACATTTCAAAGCCAGAGAGACCACACTTATTAAGGGCCTTAATACATATATAATCCGAAATATTCAAAAGATAAATGTGAACATTACTGAAGAAAAGAAAAAGAAAAAGATTGTTTGTGAATAGCAATCAACTCCATTCCCTTTTACCTTGAAGTGGAACTTTCAGATTCTTCAATCTTGATGGATCAGGCCACTTTTGTACTCTAGGACAGAATTGAATCTCAAGTATCTCCAACGATTCTGGACAATCTGGAACCTCTACCAGTTGAAAACAAAAACACATATAAATTGCCTTAAGCTTCTTCAAGCTAGTAAGATCAGGCAACTTCGCCAATGATAAAAGCTTGAGCTTTAATGTTCTCAGGTTCTCCAAGCCTTCAAGGCCTTCAATCTCCATTAGCTCCTCACAAGAATTAATTTCCAAAACTGATAATGCTTTTAGATTGGAAAAACCATTTGTTGCTTTTAATTTATGGCAAAACCAGATATGTAAGTATGACAAATTTGTCGGAAGCATTGGTAGGCATTGCAAATTGGCGCAATGGATAAAGAGTTTCTTCAACTTAGAAAGAAGAACAAGATTGAAAGATGAGGTCTCAATATCAGGACAACTCAAGTGCAAGACCTCAAGCATCCGTAATCTTCCAATCCCCCAATAACTTGGATCTACTTCAAGTTTTAAAGGATGCTCAAATGTTAATTTCAACTTCAAATTTCTCAAATTTAATAGGCTTGAGAGGTCCGACATTGTCTTCATTGAGTTTATTTGAATGGATAGTGCAATCAAACTTTCTGGAAGTTGAGGCATCACTGGAATTTCACAATTTGCTAACACCAATATTTTCAAAATTGGTAGCTTCCCATTATCACCGAGAATCTTTGTCAATTCTATTGGATATATTCCCCCTGTCTCTAGCTGTTTGAGCTTCTCCAACATTCCAATGTCGTCGGGTAGTTTTCTTATGGGGCAATTGCGTAGCTTTAGCACTTTCAATTTCTTCATATACCCAATTGAATTTGGTAACACCCTAACATTAGTGCTCGATAGATCCAACTCAATCAATGAGTTGAAATGGTTATCCACTAATGAGAGCTTCGCTGTTGATGTTGAGCAACCAACGAAACTGAATTTATTCAATGATGTACAATTGACCAAGCTAAGAATTTTCACATTCTTCATCCTTCTCCATTCAGGGATCTCTTTTATAGACGTAGAGTCAAGAAGAAGTTCTATCAAAGATTCCAGTGCCCCCATCTCATCTGGTAGCTTTTGGAGACTTTTACAGTCCTTCAAGTTTAAGAAGACTAAGTTCTTAAGGTGACCAATGGACGAATCAATTTCAACCAAACACTCACATCCTTCGAAAATCAGTTGCTCTAATTTCTTATGAGAAGACAAATCTGGAGTTTTATAAAGCTTGCATCTAGACAGATTTAGGACCTTCAAATTCTCTGCCAACTGAAAAGAGAACATATTGCTTTTCAGGTTAAATTAAGATAACCTACCACAAAAGAACACACATTTACTTTATGTGAAAAATCGTACCTTGATGTGGCTCCAGCCATTCCATGTTGTCTTGAGAAATCAAGGATTACTAGCTTCCTCATGGAAATACAAGACAAGTTAATAGGATAAGGGATGTTATTCCATGATAGCCATCTCAATTCCGGAAGGATAAATCTCGACTCTGGAAGGATAAGTGGGCCTAGGTTATCACAAAATCGTAGGTCTTTAAAAAATTTTGTACTCCGAGAACTTTTCAGAAAAATATCGAATGCTCTCGACATAACCCAGATTGGACATGAGAAACGTAAGAATGGTTCTTTGAACTTAGGGTGCATTTCAAGGAACTTACAATCCATTCGAAGGAACCTTAGATTTGAAAGACTTTCTAAGAATTCTTTTGTCGAGGAGTATCCACATAGTTCAAAAAGATCAAGACATAATGCTTCAATGCTTCCAATTCCATGAACACCACCTCCACTCTGCCAAAATAAAAACATAAAACGGAAGTTAGAAAAAACCACGATTTATAGTGTTGATATCATTCAAGGGAAAACAATTAAATCTTCTCCTAACATTGAAAACAATTGATAAACCACATTGGTAAGTGCTATGGAATAATAAATCAACGCTATATGAACAAAAACTGTGTTAATAACCAATCTTCTTTTAAAGGAATGAAGCTGTACAATTTACCTGCACTTTCTCTAAAACATCCAATGCTTGCTCATGAGTCCACACCCATTGCTGGTTCTCTGGTTTGATACCACTTCCTTCTTCTATAAAAGTTCTTCCAATATCTCTTAACCAACCATGCATCCACAGTTGGTTATCATCTCTAATCTTTATCAAAGACCTTTGCTGGAGGATTCCAAGAGATTGATGAGGAAGAAACTTACAGCTTTCCCACAAGTGAATCACAATTCTTTTATCATACCCAGTGAAAAAACAAGCAACATCGAGAAATATTTTTCTTTGGTTTTCATTTAAGGCCTCAATGCTGATCATTAACTTCTTTCTAACATTCTCTTGTGGAGATTCTTCTAGCTCCTTTAATGTGGCATCCCACTCCTCTCCGCTTTTTCCAGATAAAAGAGAACATATTACTTCTAGAGCTAAAGGAAGACCGTTACACATATTTACTGCCCTTTCAGAGTGAGAAATGTATTGCTCTAAGGGATAATCTCTTCTAAATGCATGTTTGCTAAAAAGTTTAAGAGAATGATCAAAATCCATGCCAGTAAGTTCGTAAGTCCCATCAACATTGAGAATTCCTCAATCTCTAGTTGTAATGATAATCTTGCTTCCCTTGTCAAACCACTCATGCTTTTGCACAAGCTCATCAAGTTGACTTGCATCATCAGCATCATCAAGTAGAAGAAGCACTTTTTTAGAACGTAACCTTTCTTTTATCTCCTTTTTCCCTTCCATGACATTGTTGATAAAAGGCCATTTCTTTTTAAGGATGTCTGATAAGAGCTGATTCTGCAAGCATGTAATCTTTGTTTTTCGAATGTCACAAAGGAAGCAATAATTAACAAAATCATTAGAAAGTTGATTGTACACTATTTTGGCAAGCGTCGTCTTTCCCACGCCACCCATACCATGGATTCCAACAATCTTTGTTTCACAACCGTGTGCACCTATCATCCTCATGATTTCATCCACATGATTGTCTACTTCGACAAAGCAATCGGATACTTCCAAGTAAGCAGTTTTCAACTCAGTCAAAACATCATTGACAACTTCATTGACAAATTCACCTTTGCCTCTGATAGTATTGGAGGAAAAAGCATCAAGACATGAGGTTCAGCTGAGCAAAATAATGCATCTGGAACAGACAGTTCGTATGTGATATAATTAAATACCTGTTTAGCATGCTATGGAGATCCCATCCCTTTAGTTCTCCAACCTCTTAAGAGCGGCCTTCCAGTTGTTGATAGTCTCATCATTGAACCGCTTCTTGTTTAAATGAGAAACAATGGCGTTGCCATAGTGCTCATTCTGGAATTTGACCTTGGACAGCGCGACATTGTAGAAAATGGGCATGATCTTTGTCCCCTTGTGTTCTTGCTCTCCACCATCTTGACCAATTCCCTGAGGCACCATGGACTATCAGCATATCCTTTAGAAAAGATTGGTATTGAGATCTTAGAGTGTTGAATAGCTTGGAGAAGCTGGCCACCGATCTCTTCCCCGGTACGGAGCTCTTCATCGTCCCTATATGCCCGAATTCCAGCATCAATCATGCTGACGTAAAGGTAATCAACAATGTCCAAACGAGTGTCTGGTCCTCTAAAGCTCAAAAATACTTCGTAATCATATCCTGATGACTTCTCCATTTCCTGATTATCAGAAGACACGTTCACATATTTATTTGTTCTTTGTACATGCTCGCCTTATAAGGCTCCATTTATTACAAAAGACAAAAAATAGTGGCAACTGCTGTCACGGCAAAGTTCAACCACAGAGGTTCGTGCAAATTCTCGGTGCAACAACGATTTTAGATACTGCTCGAAAATAATGACCATGTGCAGGTTGATGAGGCTAGCTTCTACTAGAAATAAATATGGAGATAAGTTTGAAGCCATTGTAACAACATATCGTGAGGCTAATTTTATCAAAAACTTGTTGCTAAAATAAAATAAATAAAGCACCTATCAAGGAAATAGTATTTTGGGTCTTTTGCTCAAGTCAAGACATTTTACCATGTCCAGCCAAGCCCACCTTCAATAATGCAGCATCTCCATGTTGAACTAACAATGATGCTGGTAATTAATTCATAAACAACACTTACTGATAGAAATTACTAGAACATGAATAATTTACTTAATGTAATCACTACCTAATGGTTAAACAGAATCTGCTGTTGCTGCCAAAATGCGGAAAGTAAATATAACAAATGTCAAACAGACAGAAAGTAGACTATCTCCTTCGTGCATAGAATAGATAACCAATATTTTTTACCTCACGGGAAAAATAGTTAAATCGTCTAACAATACAGCTAGTTTCATCCAGCTTCTAATTAAAAAGTACCAATAAACATCAAATAAATGGAAAATGAGGAGTAACTTGAATCGCCCGACTTATTTTGAGAAAACTAAACATGTAGAGGAGGAGGTGGAGTTCTCACTTCCAGTCATCCACTTCAAAACAGAACATTGACTATAGAATGCAAGTATAGCTTACGGGGGTTTCTGGTAGGTAATGGAGCGAGGGAGCTGAGCGATTGTCGTCCTCCTTCACGCGTAAGCAAGAGAAGAAGCAACCCATCCCCTAGGGAAATCGATCGTGGAGAATTCTGAAAGCTTCAAGGACCACACCAAATCTGCTCGGGAACCTTAACCTCAAATTGTTCTAGCAGGTACAAGAAAAAATCTTTTGTCCTTTCCCCCTTCACGAAGTGCCTCGAGTTGTAGTTGAACCATGGCTCACCTGGTCATAGAAAAATGTCCTGATTTGAGCAAAAGACCCATAATACTACTCCCCCAAATAGGTGGTATTTTTTTTTTATCCTATATGATTCAAGTGACTCACTATTGGAAATTAGCCTGTTCACAAACACATTCTCTTTGATGGCCAATTTTTAGACCCTGTAGCATCGAAAGTTAGATTCGTCTAAAATTTCTAGATAGGAAACTGAAAGGAATGCTCAATTATAAGTTGCGTTTCCTGAATCGCTTTTTCTGTGTTTTTGCCTTGACAGATTCATCATAACCAAATATAGAGATCTGCTTTATGTGAATATAACGAAACCCAATACACAAATGCACCTGCTAAGAGTTCCGCCACTTTCGATTCAGCCACTAATCCGATTTACGTTATACTTTCCAGTGAGAAGGAGAATCAAAAGAAAACGAAAATAATAGTAAAAAAAGCAGGAAGAAGATTGAGAGAGAAAGGGCAACGGACCTGGAGTACGCCGGCGACCGCGAGGCTTCAACGGGGTGGACCGCGAGTTGCAGAAAGAAGAAGCTGAGTTCGGGACCAGATTAGAGACAGAGAGAGAGACAAGGATGGAGGCGGACAAAGTAGGAGGAGAGTTTCTAGGGTTTTGCTGCCTTCTCGTCGGTTTAGGATGGATATTTTAGCAATTTATTATTCCTTAATAGTGATAACACCTTTTAAAATCCCAAATCTACCGTTCACATCAAATCCCCCATTGCTAATGAAAGGTGGATTTTGGTCAAAGATACCAATTTTAAATTTTTGTGAGACAAAAATTAATTTGAATACATATGTCATAAAGATATAGATTCGGGAAATTTAGTTTTGAGTAAATGTACCATGAAGGAAAGATTTCAGAATTTTTAATGGTATTTAAATGATGTTCTTTATATATGTATGTATATGTATATGTATCATTTACGTCCAAGTCAGGTTGGATATTATTGGAGAACCAAATCGAACCTGCCTATTGACACTCCTAGTGGCTGCCATTTTATTACTTTGTAGGAAAATTGATCGGATTCTAGTCAAAGCATATCGATAGTCAAAAAGGTTAAAAAAAGATAGTATCACATTGATGAGTGAAATCAAATATTACTTTTTTGCTAATTGCAAAATCTTGCAAATTTCAATAATCATCACAGATTTTTTTTTTTTGGGTCTAAAATAGTGAGTTCATTTATTCATCAAACTGAGGATTACAATTATTTCACTCTCTTTTTTGTCCACCGAGATTGCATCTTGGTTCACAAAGAAGTTAAGAGTCAGAATATATCTTTCAAAAAATGATTGTTGTAACCATTATAAAAATGAATGAATAAAAAAAGTTTCATTATCAACTAAAATAGTAAGGAATAAATTGTTATCGATATTGACAATATTTTCCTTTGAATAATTTTTTTAAACGATATGATCAATCATTTTCTGAAAGTGTTTTTCAAATTATGAATTTTTCACAAATCAAGTGTGCCTTCTCCATATGAGATTGGTCACATGGGTTGCCCACGAAAACACCTTTTTTTTCCCTCAAGCACCTAAACTTCAAGACTTTGAATTCATGACCAACTAAGCATTTCTTAGAAGAGACGTCACTAAGCCGATTGTTTCTCCACCGATGCTAGACTTTGATGAGAAAATATTGGGCAGTTCTTGAAAGCACATGGAAAGTACTCATATCCACTCAGTCTGTTGCCATGTGCATAGGCCTAAGCAAACACACGTCATTTTTTTTACTTGAAATGTAAACACTAAGTGAGACCCACTTTACATAAAATTGCTCTGGCCGAACGAACGGCCAAACAGGCTGTTGTACTGTACACGACTCGGCCTCACATGACTTCATTAAAAATTGGAAAAATATTTCAATTTTCTTTTCCACATTCCCACTATTTTGTATCATTTTCATCTGCTCTTTACCCCATCTCTTCTCACTTCCTTTTGTTCCACTTACTCTCCTTGACATCCCAAAATGTAAACCCCAAAAGGAAAATTCGTAAAAATGATGCAGCTAGTCACGTCATGGTAGTAGTCGTCACGATTTCCCAGTCGTAGCTGGCACGGAGGTAGCCGTCACATGTTGCTATGGTTTGCCGATCTCCTGGGTAGTAAATTAGAGCTTGCCATGTCACGATTGTAGTCATCGCTAGGGGTGAGTATGGTCCGGATTGGGCCAATCTACCTCCTAATCCTAGGATCAACCTATACAATATTTGTCATCAATTTTTGGGACTGAGGACCGATCCTATTGAGCTTGGGACCGAGGACCGAATCAATCCAATGGGTTCGGACTGGTTCCAAGGTCAACCCGAGACCAATTGATAATTCTTTATCTCATTTTTTGTCTTTAAAAAAGTGATTGAGAATTGGACTGACCCAATGAGTTCGGTCCGGTTTCAAGGTCAATCTAGGACTTACCAATAATTTTTTATTTCATTTTTTGTACTTTTTGAAAGGGCAACAAAGAACCATACTGACTCAATGAGTTCAATAATAAATAAGGTCAGCTAAGAAAGGCAAGTGGTGAGGGTCAAGTGGGGTGAGCATCGAACAGAATAAACATCAAATGTCGAGCAGGGAGCAACAAGCCAAGCGAGCATCAAGTGGTGAGAGACACGAGTGATCCAAAGCGAGCGAGGTGAGTGGAGAAGTTGTTTTTTTTTTTTTTTAACAAATTGAAGACTAAGATGACAAATAAGACGGAAGAAAACGAATACTAGAGGAGGATGTCATAATGTGCCTTTTTAGATGCCGTGAGGACTTTTCACAAAAACATTTTCCTTCTTCGTAAATTATGACTATAAATACGGTAAAAGACATTAAAAATCTAAGTTTTTAAAGAATAATGTAAAATTACTTGAACTCCTCATTAAAGAACTGTTTAATATTGTTGGCGATGTTTATTTTAAGGTTTCTCTATATAAAAAAATTATAAGTAATATTATATATATATATATATATATATAGTCAGGTAAGTCCGAATTGAACCGACTCGAAACTCTCAGGACCAATGATGGATCCGCACATTGCTAGTCCAGGAATTATAGGATCAAGGACCGATCCAGTCTCCTTAGAAATCGGATCAAGACCGGTAGGGTTGGGCCGGTCAAGGGAATGCTCACCTCTAGTCATTGTCCCCTCCTGGGACGCCTTCCCAACCGTGAAGATTCGTTGTTCGCAGCTCTTTTTGCAATCGCTTTTTGTTGTTTGCTATCACAGCAATCGCACTTAGAGGGCTCAACGAATCTGGTGGGCTCCAAAACCCACGCCACTTGCGTTGGTCATTGCTATGACTAGCCAAGGTCATCTACTATTCGTGGTTTGTATTAAAAAAGAAATACTTACGTGACCATCCTTAATTTACTATAAGAATAATAACTTATTTTGAATAAAAATAAATAATAAATAATTAGAAATCGTTATGGAGTCAACTCCTTCAAAAATTTGTGGCCGCAATATGTTATTACTCTAACAAAAGCCCAAATAATAATATATATATACATATATTTTTTTTTATGAATTGTAGCAACCAAGTCAGGCCTGAGTTTTGACATCGCGGGTAGGATGTGAGATTGCGTCGGACTCTTGTGTTTTGGATTCTGGTTGGGCTTTCTTTGGTAATTGATTCGTCTGGGAGATATAACATATTAGTATGGAAACAGTTCAAGGACGGACAAATGCTGATGATCAACCAAGAGAAGAAACGTTACTGGAAATGAAAAGGAATATGAAGAGAGTGGAGAGAGGGACGAGACCTTTATTAGGAGATTGAGAGAGTGCGAAACATCTCGGCTTGTGAGTGCAAGCTGGAGGGAAAATATAAAAATTAAGGAATCTGATAAAAATAAATAAAGATTTTCCTTCTAATTTTCTAATATATTATCCAATTAGCTTAAGAAAAATACATGGGACCACTAATTTGTTCAATTAGCTCTAACATAATACTAATGTGTGAGTCCATGTCGACATTTCCATTTTATTTGTTACCAGAGGAACGACTCGAGTAAGAAGTGTACAATTTAATGACTCAATTGAACAAAAATAAAATAAAATTGAAGAACTAGGTTATCCGCTACACAATAGCTTTAATTAATGAGAAGAATAATGATAAATGCTTACTTTTAAATAATCACTTATCGAAAATCCAAAACAAAAATGCTGCAATAACCAATTAAAATGAGCTATTATTTCAAGCTTTAGTGTTTAAATCTTTTTTTCCCCTAAAAGAAAATCGTAATATGATAATCATTTAATTCTATGATGTTAGCAAGCATAGTTGGAGAATACGAAATGGGGACAAAATCAAATGTCACCAAATGGAATTGGTGAAAGACAAGATAAATCAAACTTGAATAAGATTTAAGAGACATTAAGTGCACATTTGACAATTGACCAAACAATAAAAATTTATATTCTTCTGTTCCTAATAGTATATTTGGAACATAAATCTGTTTGGTAAAATTTTTATTTCAGGAAATAGATTTTGAATAGAATCAATTAATAAAAAAAAAAAAAAGTTAACTCTTTGTTCGCGGCAACAATTCCAAAATCAAGTCAACCCATATTTCTCTTCTTGCTCTTCTTCCCTCTCCTTCTTCCACGGCCGTCGCCATCAGCCATTGCCGCCACCACTGTCCATAGCCGTTGGTGATTGGTGAGGTGACATTCGGTGAGCTCACTGGAGGCTCGCCAGGCCAAGGCGAGGTCTGGCGAGTTCGCCGGTGGCCAAACAGGCCTCCCCCGAGGCAAGGCTCACCTAGCAACCAATGAGGCTCGCCCAAATCTGGCGAGATCGAGCTTGCCCAGCCATTGATGGGGCTCGACCTTGCCAAGGCTCGTCTAGCCAAGGCTCAACCGACAAGGTGCAGCCTCCCTGGGGGCTAACGATCTTCAGTGAGGTTGCCGGCCAGAGCTTAAAGAGGAAAAGTGATGGATTTTCTTTTTGATGGGCCTGAGTTGGCCCATCCGCCCAAAAGGCTCGGCCAGTGAGTTGAGGGCCCATGGAGGAAGTTATTAAAAAAAATAAAGGAAAATCAAAGAGGCGGTTATCTGAGATAGAGAGGTTACGTATTTAAAAAGAAAAAAAAAAGAGAGAGATTACGCTCTCTTTTGATTTTGCACGTTCTCTCTCAGAAGTTACGTCTTCTCACACCGCTTTCTCCCAAAGAACAGTAAAGAAGAATCCTTTGAAGAACGGGGTGGATTCTTCCTCTTTGATTTGCAACACCGGGGTTTAGTCTGTGGAAACAAGGTACGTTCGTTTATGTGATGTGCCTTAGGATCGGTGAATCATGAATTTCCTGGGCTCGTCTTCCACATTCGTTTTAGGGGTTTAATTTAGTATCGAATTTGTTTTAGGGATTCAGGTATTCCCAACATTAGTATTAGAGCATCTTAATCATGTTTCCCGATTACTGTTTACGTTTATAAACAATTTTTGATTGATTGTTTTTTGTTAAATGTCACTATTAATCCCGACGCTGTACTATTCTCCCTATTTTTGGTTTTTCCGTAGATTGAATTGTGATCCTAATTACTTATGGTTGAAGTGCTCAGCGATACGAGAATTTCGAGTGGTCGCTCGCCGCCGGACGCTGCCAAACGCGCCGCCACGCGCGACAACTGCTTGCGCGTGCAAGGCATCGCTGACTGACGTCATCGTGATGTCGGCCGACGATTGCCAACGCACGCGAAGGGCATGTGCCGGCTCGTTTGTCCGACCGGCCCGACCCGACCCAACTCGTTTGACTTAGCGAACCCGTTGACCGACCCGTTGACTTGACCCGGTCATGCATTGACCGTTGACCAGCATTGACATGACTTTGACCGTTGACTCTTTTTTAAAAAAAAAGAAAAAAGAATGTGTTTCTTTTTCAATTATGTCTATGTTGATTATATGCAATCCATTTTTGTTCTGCATTTATTGCAGGAACTATGATACGTTATGCACGCATGCCTGCATTTCCGAGAACGGACGAAAAGAATGCAAGAATTAAAAGGCTAATAACAAAGTTAGATGGTGATATAGTATCACACATGATCATGGTCAATCATATGATACAAGAAATTATCTGGAGTGGTTATCTTATGCCGGATTTTGAGGTGCCGGCCTTAATGAACACTCTTCCACCTGAATGGCAAGCAGTATTAAATCGTCTATGGGAGGTCAACGTGGTCCCGGATTATAGGAAGCTTGCAAAAGCTTTTGTAAGAGAATATTATAGGATCGAGTTGACCAAAACTTTAACCCTTAGATTGAATGTCACATGGCACAGAGTGAATGCGCCTTGGAGGTGGCATGAAAGCTCTCCAAAAGTTTTTCCGTGGTTGGCCGATGTGTCTTCAGATTTCTTAGAGAATATTACTGATAGATTAGATAAGACTTTCCCTACTTATTTCTTAGATGAGTATGAGATGTTTTAGGTGCAGATATCTCTTTCTATGTGAATATTTTTTCCTCTGAATATATTACTTAGTGTAATGAACATGATTAATTATTGAAAGTTCAATGTTATTTATTGTTGTAAATTAGCATGTTAATTTACAATTCGTTGTGGGAAGTTCAAGAAAGTTTTAGTGACTTTGCTAGACTTATTTTATATAGAAAATTATATTAATGATAATTTCAAATTATGATTTTTGAATGATGATTGGAAATATAGTGACCTCTTGATTCTAAAACCTAATTTGAAATTATTCATTAATATGATGATTTTATGCAAAATAGATGCATAAATGATAGGCATTAATAATTTATGCATATGTGTCTGATATGTTCAGATCGATTGATTCAGTAACTAAGAACATAATTGCTGATTTGAACAAAGAAGACAAAATGAACGGCGAGAATTGTGAAATATTGAATATGAAAATTCAATGTGTACTTGAAAAGCAAGAAGCACTAGAAACTTTTGACTATGTTATGGAAGAAATTAAGAATACTGTGCGCCACATTGAGCTAGTAGAGGACTACCTCAAGGCATTTGAGAAGAAAACACATATTTGCTATATTGCTTCTAGCTCAGAAGGAGCTTCGAGCTTTAAGCGCAAGCGTATTGATTTGTTCAATATGTGGAAATGCAAGGGATCAAGTCCTTCTTGCAAAAAAAAACCAAGAGCTGACCAACATAAGAGAGGAAAACGTCATCGAGTGAAGAGTATTTCAAGGGTGAAGTGTTACAACTGTGACCAGAAGGGTCACTACACTCGCGACTGTCGCGAGTCAAATAAGGTACTCACCCTTTGTACTCTTAAGAGCTTTGCTAATGTGTCAAGTTATGTGTTTTTAAAATGAATCTAATCATTTTGTGGACTATAGATTCAGGAGCAACAGACCATGTAGCGAAGGATAGAAAATCCTTCGTAGAATTTCGACGAGTTCCGACTGGAACTAAGTGGATCTATATAGAAAACAACTCCAGAGCTGAAGTTAAAGGGATTGACACCTGTCAATTGAACATGCATGGTGGACGCATCTTGTTCCTACATGATGTTTTATATGCTCCAGAAATTTGTCGAAATTTAGTGTATGTTTTGATGTTGGTTAAGCTTGGTTTTAGTGTGAACTTCCATAATAGCGGTGTAGAATTTTCTAGATGGTTTTATTGTACTAAATGATGACTGTAGTGATGTCAATGTTTATTATTCCCTTTTTACGTCTTCTACTTCATATGTTAATGATGTAAGTGTGTGGCATGCTAGACTTGGTCACATTGGCCAACGACGTATAAATAGACTAGCCAAATAGGGTTTGTTAGGTAATATTGAAAAAGTCGGTTTACCCATATGTGAGCATTGCCTAGTAGGGAAAACAACAAGAAAACCATTTGGAAAAGGGAAAAGAGTTGAATTTCATTTGCATTTAATCTATTCTGACGTCTGTAGTATAATGAATGTGAGAGAAATGTATGTGGTTGTTTATTTCATCACATTTATAGATGATTATACTCGATTCGAATATGTCTGTTTGATTTCCCATAAATCTGAAGCATTGAGTTGTTTTAAAAGATTTATGAACTTGGTAGAAAATCGATTAAGTAAGAAAATAAAAGTATTGAGATCCAATCAAGGTTGAGAATATTTGTCTGATAAATTCAGAAAATTATGTGATGAAAAAGGAATAGAAAGACAGTTGTCTATTCCATATACTCCTCAACAAAATGGTGTTGCGGAGAGAAGGAACAAAACCTTATTGGAAATCGTTAGATCCATGATGGCGCATGCTAACTTACCTATCACTTTTTGGAGTGATGCGTTTTTTAACTACTGTCTATATACTTAATCGAGTGCCTTCCAAATCAGTTACACTTCCACTCCATATGAGTTATAGATTAGAAGAAAATCGAACTTAAATTTTCTTAAACCATGGGGTTGTGCTGCCTATACTCATGAGCCCTCTCACAAGTTTTGAGAAATTGGATCTCAGAGAAAAGAAGGGTATTTTTATAAGATACTCTGAACACTCAAAATGGTATGTGTTCATAGATGAGTAGGAAAGTGGAAGTATAACTGAATTCAAATGACGGGATGTCACATTCTTAGAGAATGAATTTCCTAAGAAGGGCGAAATATGTGAGGATTACTCATTATTTAAAACCTTGGATTAAGATAATGAACTTAATGGAGTTCGTCCAAGTGGAAGTAACATGAGAAGTGATGAAATTAATTTAACTCACTCTCAATTATAACCACATGATGAGATAATATCATCATTATCTAATCCAAGTGGGAGTATGATGGCGAATGATGTTTAAAGTGTACAATCTCCCATACGAGGAACAAGTCACAAAAATATTCCCTGTCAACGTTTTGACATCGAAGGGGAAACATTCATGGTTGCTCCACAAGATGAGGATGAGCCAAAAAATATTAATGAGGCTCTAAATTGCCCTAATAAGGAAAAATTGATTCATGCAATGGAAGAGAATATTGAGTCAATGAAGTCAAACCAAGTTTGGGAATTAGTTGATCTTCCAAAATGACGCAAACTATTGGGAACAAATAGGTTCTCAAAATAAAGCGTAAAGCTGATGGCTCGATAGAAATGCATAAAGCTTGCCTTGTGGCGAAGGGGTATAATCTACATGAAAAAATTGATTATGAAGAAATATTTTCTCCTATAGTGAGATTTACCTCGATTCGCATTATTTTGGCAATAATGGCTAGTATGGATATTGAGTTACATCAAATGAATGTAAAAACTGTTTTTTTCAATAGAGAATTAGATGAAGAAATATATATGGAATAACCTGTTGGTTTCATTATAAAAAGGCCAAAAAGAAAAAGGTATGTTCACTTTTGAGATCGATATATGATCTTAAGCAGTCGTCAAGACAATGGTATATACGTTTTTATAATACTATAATGGCATATGATTTTGCAATGATAGATGGGAATCATTGTGTATATATCAAAAGATTCAAAGATCAATTTGCGATCATATCATTATATGTTGATAATATACTAATTGCCGGAAGCAATATGAAGTTTGTTAATATCGTCAAGAGTTGGTTATCTTCCAACTTTGAGATGAAGGATATGGGTGAGGTTGCATACATCTTGGAATTAAGATTTTAAGAGATCGTTCGAAGAGATCGTTATCCCTTTCGTAAGAAACATACATCAGTAATGTTCTCGAATGATTTCGTATGCAAGATTGTAAACCCGTAGATACTCCTATTGCAAAAGGTGAATGATTGAGCCATAAACTGTGTCCAAGGACTCTACAAGAGAATGAACAAATGAAACATATTCCTTATGCTAATACTGTTGGATGCTTGATGTACGCTATAATGTGTACAAGACATGACATATGTTTTGCAGTTGGAATGGTGAGTAGATACCAATCCAATCCAAGTCAAGTACATTGGAAAGCCATTAAGAGAATACTGAGGTATCTAAAGGAACTATTGATTATACGCTGAGTTATCAAAGAAAGAATCTGCGACTCGAAAGCTATTTAGATGCTGATTGGGGAGGAGATTTAGATGAAATGAAATCTACCTCTGGATTTGTTTTCTTACTGAATAATGGCGCTATATGTTGGAGCAGTAAGAAACAAATGTGTATAGCCTTATTCACGATGGAAGCTGAGTTCGTGGTATTATCAGCAGCAATACAAGAAGATGTTTAGTTTAAGAGATTTTTAAATCATTTAGGTGTTATTGAAAGTGCTGCAGACTCATTGTTGGTTAACTGTAATAGTCAAGCATTAATAACGTATACCAAAGATCCAAAATATCATGGTAAAACCAAACATATAGATACAAAGTATAATTTTGTCAAAGATATAGTTGCACGAAAAGATGTGAACTTACAGTACATGTCTACGCATAGAATAGTAGCAGATCCTATAACAAAGCCAATACCTAGAGATGTGTTTTATGGCCATGTGAAATCTCTAGGATTGCATATAGGCTGATGTACTGAATATTGTAATTTCCCTTAAGTATTCACATTTGATAAATTTGTGTTTTCATCATTAATGCCTATGAAATTTTGTTTAACGTTTATGCATCTTAATGCTTAGTGCATTATATATAATTGAGAAAGTATGTCGTACAGATAAGATATTAGCCCACTCACACGGGTAATTACATCTATTTACTATGTGATAAATATAGATGAGACGATTTTTAAGCTTATTATCTAGGTGATAATTGAGAGCTCAAGCTTAAAATACATATGTACCTTAACTGAGTGTTAAGATGGACATAATATTTACTATATCCAAAAATAAAATAACCAACATATTTTACTTTATCTGTTTATGATGTCAGATGTGAGTTCTGATGAATTCTGTAAATGAGTAGATATGTGAACTTAATTTAGACATTATGTATGTCTGAACTATCATCCGTACGATATTAAAGGTGTAGATATACGCTCCATGAGAAATGAGTTATATACCGTAATACGTATTTTATACTATGTATGCATAAGACGACCAATAAAAGTGGCAAAAGTTTAATCTCAACTTTTGTGCCGTGTGAGACTCTTAAGGAAAAAAGTTTCTTACTTTAGTGTCCTCATGACTCTTACTTATTCTCAAAATTTCTATTTAGTGTTTGCTATCTTAAGATGTTGCCAATGATCATAAATTGATTCGATCTAATGGGACATTTCTAGAAAAGCAAGCTGAACTAAAATTGGGAGTTTGAAGAAAAGAGGAAGATCGAATTTAGAGAATCACATATTAGTTTTGTGTTCACTGGTCAACCAATTATGACTGTCTTTGGAATAATTATAATTGTGAATACAATATATTGTTGTTTAAAAAGAGATTAAGAGAGATATAAATGTGATCGATCGATCTACGGTACTGCATACTAAATTTACTCAGGATGTGATGCCCATTATAAACTGCTATATATTCATAACAGATGTATAGCAACGAACTCTCAAATTATGCTGATTGCATGGACTATTCATCAATATGAATATTGCAGTGAGGAAAAGATGATTCTGTTCGGTCCATCATGTCAAGTGGAAGTCTATGATGGACTTTTCATTGATAGGCCTAAGTAGGGCCCGTCCGCCCATGTTGGTTTCGGCCCATCATGTGTGAGTGGGAGATGATGGATTTTCTTTTTGATGGGCCTGAGTTGGCCCGTCCGCCCAAAAGGCCCGGCCCGTGAGTTGAGGGCCCATGGAGGAAGTTATTAAAAAAATAAATAAAGGAAAATCAGAGAGGCGGTTATCTGAGATAGAGAGGTTATGTATTTTTAAAAAAAAGAGAGATTACGCTCTCTTGGTTTTGCACGTCCTCTCCCAAAAGTTACGTCTTCTCACACCGCTTTCTCCCGAAGAACAGTAAAAAAGAATCCTCTGAAGAACAGCATGGATTCTTCCTCTTTGATTCGCAACACCGGAGTTTAGTATGTGGAAACAAGGTACTTTCGTTTATGTGATGTGCCTTAGAATCAGTGATTCATGAATTTCATGGGCTCGTTTTCCGCATTCATTTTAGGGGTTCGATTTAGTGTCGAATTCGTTTTGGGGATTTAGGTATTCCCAACAAAAAGAAAAGAAGAAAAAAGAAAAAAAAAGAAAAACATAATAAAATCATTAAAAAAATTAAAACAAAATGATTTGGATTAGAAAGTTTTACTGTACCAAATACAATTTTATCCTGGGAGTAAATTTTTTGGATATTTACCAAATGTTTTAAAATGCTTAAAAATTATTTTCGAGAATTAAAAAAAAAAAAATCATTTCTGATTAGAAATTGTTTCTGAGAATAGAATGATTACCAAACGCACTATAAATGGAAGTTATCTCATTCGTCAAAAGATTACTAATCCTTATGAGCAAAGAAGGAAGTAGAGTTATGTCACAATACCTTCTTTTAGCTTTCCAAAAAGGCGATATTTTATCCATATTGATTTATATCAACAAAAGATTCTTGTTCATTTTGCTAGGGAGCACGACAAATTTTTTTTGAGCAACCAAAATCACATTATAAAATCGGAGAGACGGCAGTTATCAATGGCCTTAATACATACATGATGCAAAATAGTCAAAAGAAAACGTCAACATTAAAAAGGGAAATTGTGTTTGCAAAGTGTGATCAAATCGAACTCCTTTTGTTGAAGTTGAATTTCTAGATTCTCGGAGTTCGATGTAACAAGCAGCATCTTCAAACAGCCGTTAATGTCATGTATGTCCTTCGAGTCCAGCCTTCATCGAAGCTCAATAAGTTCAAGACAATCCTCTAGATGAATCATCTCGAGCTCCTTCAAGTTAGTCAGATAAAGCAACTTCGTCAATGATGGAAGTCCCTCGAGCTCTAATGATCTCAAGTTCTCCAAACCTTAAGGTCTTGAATCTCTCTTAGCTTGGGACAATTCAGAACTACCAATCTCCATAATGATTTCAAGTCTGAAAGATCATTTCTCGTTTTCAATCTCTTATGCTCCCCTATCCATTAACATGACAAATTTGTCGGAAGCCTAGGTAGGCATTGCAAATTCTTGCAGTAGAGCTTGAGTTCATTCATCTGAGAAAGGAAAATGACATGCGGCGGTAGGGTGGTGATCCTAGGACAGTACAAATACAATCTTCTCAAGTTTAATAGGTTCGAGAGGTTGGGCAACATCTTTATTGAAGTCGAGAGAAAACATAGATCAATTAGACTTTCTGAAAGCTGCGGTGCCACTGAAATTCTATAGATATTCTCAAAAATGGTAGCTTCCCAATGTTATTGGAAATTTCTCCTCACAAATTTGAAAATGCCCCTACCATTAACTGATCGAGCTTCTCCAACATTTGGATGGCATTGGGTAGTTTTCTTATGGAGCTGTTTCTCATCTTTAATACTTTCAGATTCTTCATTTTCCCAATTGAATCAGGCAACTCTTGAATTGCTGAACAAGTTAGATCCAACTCAGTTAGCAAATTGAAATTTTCGATCGACTTAGGTAGTCGAGTGAAAAGGTTAGCCGCTGACAAATCAGCCAAACTTGGTAAGGGACTCAATAATTCACATCTCGAAAGGGTGAGAATTCTCAGTTTAACCATTCTGTCCAAATGAGGTATCTTTTCAAATAACTTATAGTCCAAATGAAGTTCCTCTAAAGATTTAAGTTTTTCCACCTCGTCTGGTAACATGCAGAGATGATGACACCGCATCAAGTTTAAGGAGACTAACCTCTTAAAGTGACCAATAGATGGATGGATTTGAACCAAATTCCAACATCCTTCAAGAATTAGCTGCACTAAATTCACAAGAGAAGACAAGTCTGGAATTTCAAGCAATTCTTGGCATCCAGTCAGATTGAGGACCTTCAAATTCCTAGCCCGCTGAAAAGAAGACAATATATTGCTCTTCAGGTAAAATTAAGATTAGTGTACAACAGAACACACATTGATTTTATCTAAAAAATCATACTTTGATATGGCTCCATCCATCCCATTCTTTTGTGATGTTACTCCTTAATAAATCAAGGATTACTAGCTTCCTCAGGGAGAAATTAGTCAGCTCATATTCCATAGGAAAGTAGTCCCATGAAAGCCATCTCAACTCTGGAAGGATAAGTGGGCCAAATGTAGTTTGAAGAAAATTTGACCTGCGGTAATATTGGAAACGATCCACTTGAGTAAGAATAGACACTGAGTCTCCATTGAAGTCTTTACTATCCACCTGAGTAATGGACTTTTTGTTTACTCGAAGGAACCTTAGATTTGAAAGAGTAATTAAGAATTCTTTTATCACGGAGTATCGAGATAGTTCATCGAACTCAAGATATATTGCTTCAATGCTTTCGAATTCATGAACATCACCTTTATTCTGCCAAAATAAAAACAGTAAACAATAGTTAGAAAAAAACCATGATTTACAGTGTTGATATCCTACAAGGGGAAAACAAGTAATTCTTCTAATAGAGTTGAATTTTTTTTTTTTTTTTGGGTACCCAGGGAACCTCCATGCGCCGCTTCGCGGCGGAGTAAATCCCGGAGGAGCAGAAGAGTCACCACCACCCTTTCTGCCTCGAGCAAGTCGTGGGTTCCTTTCCAATAAGGCAGACGACGCAGGGATTCAAACTCCAGACCTCTCTTGAAAGGAACTAAAGCTCAACTACTACGTTGCCACCACTGGTGGTTAGAGTTGAAAACAATTGATAAGCCACTTCAGTAAGTGCACTGGAAAGTCTGGAATAATAAATCAACTCTATAGAAATGAAAACCAAAACAAATATGATGGTGACCAATCTCCTTTTAAAGGAATGAAGCAATACAATTTACCTGCATTTTCTCCAGAACATCCAATGCTTGCTCAGAAGTCCACACCCATGGTTGCTTCTCTGGTTTCATGCCACTTCCTTGTTGTATAGAATTTCTTCCAATATCTCTTAACCAATCATGCATCCACAGTTGGTTATCATCTCTAATCTTTATCAAAGATCTTTGTTGGAGGATTCCAAGAGATTGTTCAGGAACAAATTTACAGCTTTCCCACATGTGAATCACAATTCTTTTATCATACCCATTGAAAAAACAAGCCACATCCAGAAATATTTTTCTTTGGTTTTCATTTAATGTGTCAATGCTGGTCATCAACTTCCTTTGAACATCCTCGTGAGGAAATTCTTCTAGCTCCTTTAATGTGGCATCCCAATCCTCTATGCTTTTTCTAGATAAAAGAGAACCCACAGCCTCAAGAGCTAAAGGGAGACCACCACAAATTTTTACCGCTCTTACAGAGTGAAAGATGTATTGCTCTATGGAATAATCTCTTTTAAAAGCATGTTTGCTGAAAAGTTGAAGAGAATGATCAAAATCCATGCCAGTAAGTTCGTAAGCCTCATCAACTGGCGTAGTTTTGTAAGTCTCATCATCAGGTGTAGGCAATTTGAGAATTCCCTGGTCTCTAGTGGTTATGATGATCTTGCTTCCCTTGGCAAACCACTCATGCTTCTGGATGAGCGCATTAGGTTGACTTGCTTTGTCGGCATCATCAAGTAGAAGAAGCACTTTTTTATTGCTTAACCTTTGGCCGATCACCTTTTTCCCTTCCATGATATTGTTGATATAAAAGTATTGTCCTCTAAGGATGGTTGATATGAGTTGATTCTGCAAGCGTGTAATCTCTGTTTCTCGGATGTTTGAAAGGAAGCAACAATCAGAAAAATCTTTAGAAAGTTGATTGTACACTATTTTGGCAAGAGTCGTTTTTCTCATGCCACCGATACCATGGATTCCAACAATCTTTGTTTCAAGGTTGTGTGCACCTATCTACCTCATAGTTTCATCCACACGATTGTCTACTTTGACAAAGTAATCAGATACTTTCAAGTAGGCAGTTTTCAACTCAGTCAAAATGTTATTGACAACTCCTATAACAAATTCACCTTCACCTCTGATAGAATTGGAGGAAAAAGCATCAAAACATTAGGTTGAGCTAAACAAAATGATGCATTTGGAGCAAATAGACCGTACATGATATAATTAAGTACCTGTTTGGCATGCTTTGGAGGTCCCATCCCTTTAGTTCTCCAACCTCATTGAGAGTAGCCTTCCAGTTGTTGATAGTCTCATCATTGAACCGCTTCCTGTGAGAAACAATGGCACTGCTGTAGTGATCTTTCTGGTATTTGACTTCGGACGGTGCGACATCGTAGAAAATGGGCATGATCTTTTGTCCCCCTATGTTCTTGCTCTCCACCATCTTCACCAACTCCCTAAGACACCATGGACTATCAGCATATCCTCTAGAAAAGATTGGTATTGAGATCTTTGAGTGCTGAATTGCCTGGAGAAGCTGGCCACTAATCTCTTCCCCAGTGCGGAGCTCTTCATCGTCCCTAAATACCCGAATTCCAGCATCAATCATGCTGGTGTAAAGGTAATCAGTAATGTCTGTACGGGTATCTGGTCCTCTGAAGCTCAAAAACACTTCGTAATCATATCCTGATGACTTCTGTATTTCTTGATTATCAGAAGAGGCGTTCCATATCTTTATTTGTTCTCCGTACACGCTCGCCTTATAAGGCTCCATTTTTTACAAAAGACAAAAAATAGTGGCAACTGCTGTCAAAGCAAAGTTCAACCACAAAGGTTCGTGTAAATTCTCCGTGTAACAACGATTTGAGATGCTACCCAAAAATAATGACCATGTGCAGGTTGATGAGGCTAGCTTCTACTACAAGCAGATGTGGAGATAAGTTTGAAGTCATTGTAACAACATATCAACAAACTTGATGCTAAAATAAAATAAATAAAGCACTTACCAAGGAAATAGTATTTTGGGTCTTTTGCTCAAGTCAAGAAATTTTTCCATGTCCAGCTAAGCCCAGCTCCACTAAAGCAGTATCTCCATGTTGGACTAACAATGATGCTCGTAATTAATACATAAACAACACTTATTGATAGAAATTACTAGAACATGAATAATATACTTAATGCAATCACTACCAAACGATTAAGCAGAATCTGCTGTTGCTGCCAAAATGCGGAAAGTAAATATAACATGTCAAACACACAGAGAGTTGACTATCTCCTTCTCAAATTGTGCATAGAATAGATAACAAATAATTTGACCTCAGAATAAATAACTTAAATCGTCTAACGTTGAAGCTAGTTTCATCCAGCTTCTAATTAAAAAGTAACAATAAACATCAAAGAAATGAAAAATTAGGAGCAACTTGAATCGCCCAGCTTATTTTGAGAAAACTAAACATGTAGAGGAGGAGGTGGAGTTCTCACTTCCACTCATCCACTTCAAAACAGAACATTGACTATAGAATGCAGTTAGAGCTTACAGGGGGTTTCTGGTAGGGAATGGAGCGAGGGAGCTGAACGCAATCGTCGTCCTCCAACACACGGAAGCAAGAGAAGAAGCAATCCCTCCCCTATGGAAATCGATCGTGGAGAATTCAGAAAGCTTCGAGGACCACGCCAAATCTGCTCGGAAACCTTAACCTCAAATTAGCAGGTACAAGGAAAAATCTTTTGTCCTTTCCCCCTTCACGAAGTGCCTTGAGTTGTAGTTGAAGCAGAGCTGACCTGGTCATAGAAAAATGTCCTGATTTGAGCAAAAGACCCATAATACTATCCCCTCGAATAGGTGGCATTTTTTTTTTTTTTAATCCTATATGATTCAAGTGACTCACTATTGGAAATTAGCCTGTTCACAAACACATTCTCTTGGATGGCCAATTTTTAGACCCTATAGCATTGAAAGTTAGATTCGTCTAAAATCTGTAGATAGGAAACTGGAAAGAATGCTCAATTATACGTTGCAGTTCATGAATCACTTTTTCTGTGTTTTTGCCTTCACAGATCTATGTGGAAACTTTCATGGGATATAATGAGGGTCAATCAAATCTATGTAGAGTTCTCAATTCCCGGTTAATGATTAGGTCAATTGTCTTTCGCATAGAGATGCTTATCTCACATGCAAAAATACTCTCTTGCGGCTATTCTACAGTTATAGGCTTGCTGTTCCAGCGGTTCCAACTCGTTTGGCCTTACAAATTACAATCTTGAGTCAGCCTTCACTCACATTGACACAAGAAGTCTAGAGAAGGCAAACATCAATCAAAGAAGGATTCCACTTCTTCAATCTGTCTCGAGTTGGCAGCATATTCAAAATAATAAACTGTGTTTTTCAAATGTTTGAAGTGAACCAGACCAGCTTATGCCTAGGCACTTTAACAGGTGATGATCGAACTTTACCCCCGCATATTAACAGTAAATTTTCCGGTATGAGGAAGGTATCCAAACAATGCTACAATACTGCTCAACATTTGGCTGCATTCCACATGATGCATTTTGAATAAGATGTAGGTCCTCATACCTAGCAGAAGGCCAATTACATTACATACTTTTGCAGTACAGTGGACTATCTGGATATAATCTATTATTAATACATCAGGTAATTAACAACTTTACCAAAAAATAAAAATAAAAAAAATCAATATATAGCATGTTCTTCTCATCAGACGTGGGGCTTATAGCTATAAAATCATTTTAAGTCCAGTGAAATATTTTCAAAACAGAACAGTTCATCTGAAGTAGAGGATTCAAAAGTGTTTAACAAAGGATGAAAATGGTCTGACCATGACTATTCATTGCCAACTTCTTCCAAGAAATAAGGTGAAAATCACTCCAGTCACTAGCAATATATTCAACTTTGGATAAAAAAACAGGAACAGATCAACGAAAGCACAAAATCTTGTATCCAGATGAGAGAGCAGGAATGTAACCAGTCCGATATAAATAATATTCATATTGCGCATCCAGTAAAGAAGAGAAAACCAATCTGAAAGAGAAAGGAAGGGTCATTCTGAAATCATCAAGAATACAAGTAAAAACGTTCATCATGATTATCCAGTGCAAATCAAGGGATAAAGGACAAGAAAAATGAGCAAAGGAGCAAAGAAGCGCATTGCAGACTCGTTCTCACCTCTCTCAACCCAAAGAAAACGAACTCCTAATACCAACTCAGTAGTATAAGTTTTCTGTAGCAACAATCTGAAGGACTAAATTTTCTGTAGCAAAGGAGCTCAGGGGTTGCGGACCAACCATAGAATCCCATCGCAGCATTTGAGAACCACGGATCAACTATGACAAGACAGATTAGCCAGGGAATGACATATCTAGTTGGAGAGAGTACGAACACAACATGGATGCAGATTAGGGCTAATTAGAGCCGTGGGAAACCGGAGGAATCAAATGTACAGAAGACGAGAGGAAGTATGATCATTCACCTCAGTGAATCCAAGTAGAGATCGGCTAAGGAGCTTCGATTCAGTCGCCTCAACGTGGCTGGTGAAGCTGCAGACAACACGAAGATCGTTCCTTTGCTGCTATGATGAATGAACGAGAGAGTTAAGGAGCTTAGGAGAAGGAGAAGGAGAAGGAGAAGATATGGCCTCGCAAATTGTCAATTTAAGTCGATGCTCTGTCTGTCTTTTTTCCTTTTTCACATGTAAACTGAAACCTTATTCACACTTCTCCGCGTGACGAGTGAACACCGCGTACTCTCTCTCTCTCTCTCTCTCTCTCTCGTCAATTATTTTTGTCTTTCATGGGGGTGTGTGCTCACGAGAAGGGGAAAAGGAAATGAATGCTTGAGACTTTCATCGTAGGTTAGACGTCGCCCTAATTATTTATTTATTTAATATAATCTCTAAATTTTAACTTATTATATAATATGATAACGAAAATTTTAAATTACTTAATATAACCTATAAAATTTTGATATATATTCAATTTAATTTTTGAATTATATGAAAATTTCAATGTTATTCTTGATCTTGAATAAAGGAAAAGACTACTTTAAATATTTTCATGTAATTTAGGAACTACATTGTGTATATACCAAAAGTCTATGAATTATATTGAATAAATTAAAAATTCATAGATCATATTGAAGGGTAAAGTTCACGAGTAACATTAAACAAACCCAAAATTCAAAAATTATAAAATTCAAATTGTGGCATTATCCCTTCATTATTTTCCTTGTCGCAGCATTTTTGTGGTCAAAGATAGGTACACACTAAACTACACCACATTGCACCATTTGCAAGTTTTCTTTTTTTCTTTCTTTTTTATCTTATTCATTGGAGTGTCTCCTACTGTGACAATGCCCCAAAGGAGAAAGGAGGATTTGGTTCTCTTCTCGAATTTCATGTGATTCAATGAAAAAAAGAAAAGAAAAATCATTGAGGGAGCAAGAGTTGGGGAGGCTCGGATCATATGAGCCCAACTCACATCCATCAAGATCATGCGAGCCTCATGTGATGCCTACTTCATTTAGTAGTGCATGTAAATAGAGTGCAACCTATGTTAAGAACCAAGGAAAAATAAGTGAGTTGCTAAAGGTATGCCTTCCCACAGTGGGTGAATCTCTTGTTCACGCCCTTCAAGAGTAGTTTTTTAGCAGCAAACTACCCATATATTTAGTTTAGAGCATAGAGACACTCGAGAATGTGAGAATGATAATATTTTTAACTAGCTGAGCTATATTTATTAAAGGATCCTATAAGGCTGGAGAATAAGATATTTTTGTTAGGGAAATCCCTTATGATGTTTTGAAGATAACAAAATAAATCAAAGGCTACTAACATGTTTGATAGTTGAGTAATAGACCATGCAGATGATAGAACATGTAAAGGATATTGTCAAAGTGCGAAGACGACCAAGATTGAACGTAACACATGTCCAAAGTATATTTTGAAGATTTCCGACTTCGTGTCAAAGTCCGAAGACGCGTACTCAAGACTCAAAGTCGAAGACCGCCGTACTTTAGTGTCAAAGTCTGTTCTACATCGAAGTCCGTCAACTCGACTAATTCCAAACCGAACGTGAATGCCGAACCGAAGATAGACTCTATCTTTGAAGCCGAACCGGGTACGTACCTTAAAGCTAAATCGTTCGGAAAGATATGTTCAGACCCAAATTGTAAAGTCTACAGACTCATATTGTAAAGTCTACAGACTCAGACTTTACATCCAAATTCGATGAATCGTAACTCAAGCCCAATCATACAACGGCTAGTGATCTGGTTTGGATTCCACATCAAGATTGATTTGATTGATTCAATCTAATTGATTGACGATTGGATCTTGAAGACAAGAACTTTCTATACGAAGAAGCTTTACTTATGGAAACCAAGATTTCGTTTGTATGGGCGATCGGAATCAATTTGGGATTTTACCTTTGTCACTCAACGGCTACCAAATCTTCTAGATACAGAGCTGTCCAATGGGTATATTGGAAGACGATTCTCCGGGATGCTGTCCAACGGGTAGTTTGGAAGTGGATGAGTATTTAAGGAGATCATGGACCGATAAGCAAGTAAGAGACGGAGCGTAGAATTTATAATTCCAAAATCTGAGCGACTTTTGATCATATACTTGTCTCTTGAGAGCTTAAACGTTTGTAATCGTGAGAGAAATACCAAAAGAGTGACTTAGTGAGATAGTGTGATCTACTACCAAGTGTTTGCACTCGAAGTTGTAATCTCTTATTGATTGCATAGTAGAATCCAGTCAAGAAGGCTGTTATCGTGGGAGAGTGGACGTAGGCTTGGATTAAGCTGAACCACTATAAATCTTGTGTTCTTATTCTCTTCCCTAACTACTTTATTTTGTTCATACTAGCACTCTCAATTGGTATCAGAGCCAAGTGCTCGGTTTTATAAAAGTGTTTTTACTTTTGAGTTAAATATTCTTTATGGCTAGAATCTTGGCACCAGGACTTATGGAGGGACAAAGCAACACAAGGCCACCATATTTCGATGGAAGAAAATACAAGCAGAATGGCCAGAAAAGAACAATAAAAGAAGATGATGAGCAAGGAAATCTATGCTTGATGGCACATTCAGAATCTGAGTCTGATTCAGACACAGACTCAGAATCAAAGTCTAACTCGAACATAGACTTAGAATTCAATGAGGAAATCGAGGAAATAAAGGAAAAGAAGAAGTTGGTAAGGAATGTTTTTAGGCAATAATTCTCATATTTGATATATTATTGATTGATTCAGATTTTATAATGATCATATTTTGTTTTATTGAAGAAAGAATCGCATGATTTGTTTTTGTGATTCGAGATTTAACTTGATACGTGTGATCATTTTTGATATCATGCTTAAAGACAAAAGAATTTATTTGGTTTGATTTTATACTCTCAAATTTGATTTAATACGTGCAATTATTTGAGATAATTCAAATTATTTTGTCTAAATTTATGCTCTCAAATTGTCATATTTTGCAAAGTAAAAATCTTATTCTACGTGATACTAATTTTGCAAGATATTTTTTTCTAAGATACTCAAGGATTTTATTCTCCCTGATTTTATTGTGCTTTGACTAAGTGAGAATTTATTTTTCAAAATATCATTGTGCATAATATTCTTTCTTTGAATACTTTGTTACGATGAATTAAGAAATAATATTTGATTATGGAGATTTTCATATTTACTCTAACGTCAAGGAAGGATCCAAATTGATGGATACCAAAAAGGGAAATGAGTTGCAGGAAATTCTTTAAGGGAAGGATGATTGCGAATTTACGCAAATTTTGGTGCAATCAGAAAATATCTCCTGCGACAATTGAAGATATATTCTATCTAGGAGAGAAATCAAATCCAAAAGAAAATGAAAAGAATCGTGATCATCTCAAAAAGGCAACAAATTGAGGGGGAGCTTTGATCAATTATGGAGAAATCTTTTTGGATTGATCGTGATCATATTATGAATGGAATGAAAGGTAAATGTGTCAGAATTTGTTCAAAAAAAAAATCCGGTTAGTGCATCTTTTATTACCTTTTGTCATTAACAAATCTCTTACTGATATTATCATTTTATTATGACAAAAAATGTACGTGAATTTCATGATGTATCTGTGATTTTTATTGGATATTTACTGATATATATGATCGAAGTGAGCTATATTGCATATCTTTAATATTCGACTTACTTTCTAAAAGCTGATTTTTGGAAATTGTGATTCATGCAAAATATTTTTTATCATTCTCTACGTGATACTTTTTCCATTATTATCGCTTTTTGATTATGACAAAAAGGGAGAGAAGATATGAATATGCATATGTGTTGATTGGTTGATATTATATTATCTATGGCATAATATTGAGCTGCGATTATTTTTTCTATATATTGTTATGCTCAATTTATTTTCTATCTTCTAATATCCTTTGATTTAAAAGTATGTTTACAAATCTGCATATTCAGAGATTGTTTTGTCATCATCAAAAAGGGGGAGATTGTTAGGGAAATCCCTTATGATGTTTTGAAGATGACAAAATAAATCAAAGGCTACTAACATGTTTGATGGTTGAGTAATAGACCATGCAGATGATAGAACATGTAAAGGATATTGTCAAAGTGTGAAGATGACCAGAAGATTGAACGTAATACATGTCCAAAGTATATTTTGAAGATTTCCAGACTTCTGTGTCAAAGTCTGAAGACTGCCAGACTCAAGACTCAAAGTCTGAAGACTGCTAGACTTTAGTGTCAAAGTCTGTTCTACATCAGAAGTCTGTCAAATCTAACTAATTCCGATCGAACGTGAATGCTTGAACCGAAGACGACTCTATGCTTTGAAGCCGAACCGGGTATAGACCTTAAAGCTAAATCGTTCGAAGCGATATGTTCAGACCCAGATTGTAAAGTCTACAGACTCATATTGTAAAGTCTACAGACTCAGATTTTACATCCAGATTCGATGAATCGTAACTCAAGCCCAATCATACAACGGCTAGTGATCTGGTTTGGATTCCACATCAAGATTGATTTGATTGATTCAATCTAATTGATTGACGATTGGATCTTGAAGACAAGAACTTTCTACACGAAGAAGCTTTACTTATGGAAACCAAGATTTCGTTTGTATGGGCGATCGGAATCAATTTGGGATTTTACCTTTGTCACTCAACGGCTACCAAATCTTCTAGATACAGAGCTGTCCAATGGATATATTGGAAGACGATTCTCTGGGATACTGTCCAACGGGTAGTTTGGAAGTTGAGGAGTATTTAAGGAGATCATGGACCGATGAGCAAGTAAGAGACGGAGCGTAGAATTTATAATTTCAAAGTCTGAGCGACTTTTGATCATATACTTGTCTCTTGAGAGCTTAAACGTTTGTAATCGTGAGAGAAATACCAAAAGAGTGACTTAGTGAGATAGTGTGATCTACTACTAAGTATTTGCACTCGAAGTTGTAATCTCTTGTTGATTGCATAGTGGAATCTAGCCAAGAAGGCTGTTATCGTGGGAGAGTGGACATAGGCTTGGATTAAGGTGAACCACTATAAATCTTGTGTTGTTATTTTCTTCCCTAACTCCTTTATTTTGTTCATACTAGCATTCTCAATGTTTAGGGATACATTAAGAGGATTTTCACAAACATACATTTTACTTTAAGGGATTCTACTCAAAACATTACATTCTCTTTGCCTTTTATTGGCACCACTAGGTCATAGAAAATAAAGATCATGCTCACGGGTTTTGAAACAAATAGAAGCTTCAGAAATCCGATCTGAAATTATTCTAGTTGGTACGAACAGTAATTGTGAATAGTGACTTCCCTAACTTATTCCTACAATACACATCTACAGTGACCTGTGCTACAATGAACTAGCTACAAGCCTATCTTTCATCTCGGGAGTTGTAATCATAGTCTGAATCATCAGAGCTATACATTGCGAGTTGTTCTTTCATGCGTCTTTGCTCAAATTCTGCAAGTTTAATGTTAGATGGGTTGAGGGCTAGAAAGTACCAACATTCTCCGAAAGTTTTCATTTCGTGTCAAACAATTTGACGCTTGTTCCACAGTCTCGGACACGTGTTCCACACTTTCGGACACTCTCGGATACTCTTGGATACTTGATTAACATGTGTCAAAAAATTCGATACTTGATTAACTTTTCTAAAACTCTCCGTGTGATGATTGAACACCGCGTACTCTCTCTCTCTCTCTCCAATTATTTTCGTCTCTCTCTCCCTCGTCAATTATTTTCATCTCCCATTGGGGTGGTCTCTCTCTCTCTCTCTCTCTCTCTCTCTCTCTCGTCAATTATTTTCGTCTCCCTTGGGGGTGCGCACTCACTAAAAGGGGAAAAGGAAATAAATGCTTGAGACTTTCATCGTAGGTTAGACCTCACACGCATTTTTGATTTATTTAATATAATCTCTAAATTTTAACTTATTATACAATATAATCTCTAAATTAGGGCTAATTAGAGCCGTGGGAAATCGGAGGAATCAAATGTTCAGAAGATAAGAGGAAGTATGATCATTCACCACAGTGACTCCAAGTAGAGATCGGCTAAGGAGCTTCGATTCAGTCGCCTCAACGTGGTTCGTGAAGCTGCAGACTACACGAAGATCGTTCCTTTGCCGCTATGATGAATGAACGAGAGAGGTAAGGAGCTTAGGAGAATGAGAAGGAGAAGGAGAAGATATGGCTTCGCAAATTGTCAATCTAAATCGATGCTCTGTCTGTCTTTTTTCCATTTTCAAATGTAAACTGAAACCTTATTCACACTTCTCCACGTGACGACTGAACACCGCGTCGCACTTCTCCGCGTGACGATCTCTCGTCAATATGCACTGACGAGAAGGAGAAAAGGAAATGAATTTATTGAGACTTTCATGGTAGGTTAGACGTCGCAAATAGTTCTCGAATTATTTATTTATTTAATATAATCTCCAAATTTTAACTTATTATACAATATGATCGCTAAATTTTTAATTTACTTAATATAACCTATAAAATTTTAGTATATATTCAATTTAATATTTGAATTATATGAAAATTTCAGTGTTATTCTTAATTTTGAATTAAGGAAAAGACAATTTTAAATATTTTCGTATAATTTAGGAACTACATTGTGTATATACCAAAAGTCTATAGATTATATTGAATAAATTAAAAATTCATAAATCATATGGTAAAGTTCACGAGTAACATTAAACAAACTGAAAATTCCAAAATCATAGAATTCAAATTGTGGCATTATCCCGTCATTATTTTCCTTGTTGCAGCATTTTCATGGTCAATGATAGGTACACACTAAACTAAACCACATTGCACAATTCGCAAGTTCTCTTTTTCTTTCTTTTTCATCTTTTTTTTTTTGGTAAAATAATAATTATTTTTTTAGTAAAATTCTTTTTCATCTTATTTGTTAGAGTGTCTCCTACTAAAACACGATGACAACGCCCCAAAGGAGCCAAGAGGATTTGGTTCTCTTCTTGAAATTCATGCGAATCAATGAAAATAAAAGATTAAAAAAAAATACTAAGGAATCTCAAGTGCTTTTGAAACACTCTATAAGCAGGAATTGGGTGGGCTCGAATCTTGTGAGCCCAGCTCACATCTACTGAGATCATGGGAACCTCATGTGAAACCTACTTCATCTAATAAGAGATGTAAATTGAGCTCACATGCACTGAGCTAGCTATAATTTTTCATTTGTTTCTATTCGCTCAAGTCATGCTATGTATGAAATTATCATCATTCTAGCAAGAGAAGGAAAAAACAAAGTCATACTGTTTAACATAAGGTGCTTCATTAGAGTGGATAAGAGATTCATATACGAAGAACATTGAGTTGTTGATAGTTTAGGAAAAAATTCATCACATTTGGTTATAAGAATATGATCAAAGTTGATATGTGCAATCATCACATTTGAGGATATATGGAATCTATCCTTTTCCAAGCTAATAACTAATTTCTATAATTTTAAGCGCCATTGTTGAATTGATCTTTCCTTAAATTCATTCTATTTTGGAGAAATGAACCAGGAAACAGTTTCTCCTCTATGCATGCATTATTAATATGGATTTGTGTTCGTCTCATTACAAATAAATCATCCGATACAACTATGTAAATTAGCAAAGCTAAGTACATAAAAATCATGTGATTTTTTAGTGTATGTGCTTCTCAATATAATTGAAAATAATTCACGAAAAGAACTCAATTAGATTCTTTCTGTTAGATAAGTCAAACAGGAATTTAGTTTGACAGAGAAACACAAATCTCAAAGTTAGAGCAAAGATCGAGGCTTGCAAGTGAGGAGGACAGAGGTCAAGGTCGGCATTCTCTGCTAAACCATTGAACTCGAAATTAAGCATGCGAATGATCTTCGAGCTCTCTTGTTGACGGTTGTCAGCAGCTTCTTATCCCATGGAGCCTAGCATACTATGCGCAATTCAAATGTCGAGTAATTTTAAATCATTAACATATAGTGGCCACTACGCTTTCATACTACTGATCTACCCCGAAATTGTTGCTGGTTTCAAATCCCTGACTTGTTCAAGAATGAAAGAGTGGTGGACGCTACGTGTGGGGCAACGAAATGTGATGTTGTTGCAACTGGAATTGATCAGCGGGAGACGCTGTTTAGGAGGTTCTCTCCGGCTTTGTAATGTGATTTTGGTTCCTGAAAAATGAATTTGTGATGCCCGGGAACAAAATGAATGGGAATCTTTTTATCGATATAAATCAATATGGAAAAAATCGTGTTTTAACGTGATTAAAAGAAGGTATTGTGACATTATCTTTTTTCTTTGCTCATTAAGATTAGTAGTGTTTGTCGAACGGGATGAAAAGATTGTTCTTTTCATTATGGGCCCTAGATATTATGAATTGAAAATGGGTATCTAACATAGGGTGCTTACCGACATGAATTATAAGCCATTACTCCAGAATAATTAGAATCTATAATACTTAACATAACCAAAAAGTCCCTTCCAGATAGAAATGCCCAAAAACACACCAAACACACCAAATGGCAACATTAGTCAAAACCAATCTCTCCCTCAGGTGCGTTTATATGCCAAACTCTTAGATTCTTGAAGCTTGATTGATTTGGCAACCTTTGTAGTTTGAAACACTTCATAATGTATTTTACCAAAAAAAAAAAAAAAACACTTCATAATGTCAAGTATTTTCAACGATTCCAGACTCCCTTGAATCTATGACAGATTAGTACAATCATTTAGATCAATTTTCTTGAACTTCTTCAAGTTAGTCAGATCAACCAACTCCACCAATGATGGAAGTGTCAAGAGCTTTAATGTTCTCAGGTTCTCCAAACCTTCAAGGCCTTGAATCTCTGTTAGCTCATCACAATCAAGAATTTCCAAATCTGAAAATGCTTTCAAATTCGAAAGATCATTCGTTGTTTTTATTCTCTTGCAAAATTTGATACCAAAGAATGACAAATTTGCCAGGAACCTTGGTAGGCGTTGCAAATTATGACACTGAAGCTGGAATTGCTTTAGCCGAGAAAGGAGAACGAGACCAGAAGATAGGCTAGTGATGGGAGAAGTATACAAATCCAAGAACTTGAGCATGCGTAATCTTCCAATCCACCATTGACTTGGAGACTCTTCAAGTTTAGAAGGACCACTACAAAAAACTTGCAACTGCAAAGTTCTCAAATTTAATAGGTTCGAAAGGTTGGGCATCACCTCCATTAAGAATGTATAAAAGTGTAGAGTGATAAGACTTTCTCAAAGTTGAGGCACTACCGAAATTCTAGTGCCTTTCAATACCAAGATTTTTAGAAATTGTAACTTCCCAAAATTACTAGGAATTTCTCCTCCAAAAAATGGACCCCCTACCTCAAGTTCGTCAAGCTTCTCTAACATTTTGATGGCACTAGGTAGTTTTTAAATAGAGCTGTTGCCCATCTTGAGTACTTTCAAATTATTCATGTTCCCAATTGAATTAGGTAAATCCTCAATTCTGGACCACTTAGATCCAACTCAATCAGTGAATTGAAACTTTCAATCGACTTGGGTAGTTGAGTGAGATAGATCTCTACTAATGAAAGCCTTGCTATTGATGCTGTGCAACCAACCAAGCTGAATCTATTCAGTGATGTGCATTTGTCCAAGCTAAGAATTTATAGTTTCTTCATTCTTCTCCATTCAGGAATCTCTTCTATTGATGTACAGTCAAGAAGAAGTTCCATTAAAGATTCTAGTGCCCCCATCTCCTCTGGTAGCTTTTGAAGACCATGACAATACTTCAAGTTTGAGAAGACTAACTTCTTAAGGTGACTGATGGATGGATCAATTTGAACCAAACTCTCACATCCTTCGAGAGTCGGTCGCTCTAAATTCTCATGAAAACAAAAATCTGGAGTTTTATGTAATTTCTGGCATTCGGTCAGATTTAGAACCTTCAAATTCTTAGTCAACTGAACAGAAGACAACACATTGCTCTTTAGATAAAATATCGATAACTTACAACAAAAGAACCCACATTGATTTTATCTAAAATCGTACCTTGATGTGGCTCCATCCATTCCATTTTTCTGTGATTTTACTTATTGAGAGATCAAGGATTACTAGCTTCCTCAGGGAGACATCTGTCAGCTTAAAAACCATAGGAAAGTAATTCCATGAAAGCCATCTCAACTCTAAAAGGATAAGTGGGCCAAATGTGTTTCGAACAAAATTCGAGCACTAGTAACATAGGAAGCAACCCACTTGAGTAAGGCGAGACTTTGTCTTTCCATTGAAGTCTTTGCTATCCACTTGAAGGAACCTTAAATTCAAAAGCCTCGCAAGGCCTTCTTTAATCAAGGAGTATTTAGATAGTTCATCAAGCTTGAGACATATTGCATCTATACTATCAATTCCACGAACATCACCTCCTATCTGGCAAAATGACATAAAAAGAAAACGACAGTTAGAAAAAACCACGATTTACCTAGTTGATCTTCTTCGAGGGTAAAACAATTGTATCTTATCTCCTCATGTTGAAAACCATTGATAAACACATATGGAAGTGCATTTTAGAGAACAATCTCCTTAAAATGGAATGAAGATTTACAATTTACCTACATTTTCTCCATAATCTCTGATGCTTGCGCATGAGTCAAGTGAGGAGGACAAATGTCAAGATCTCCATTCTCACCCAAACCATTGAATTAAGCATGCGAATGATGACTCAGCTCTCATTTGTCAACAAATTTCAGCTTCATATAATCTAATGAAATGTCCAGTACATACGTAGCTTTAGCAATTTGAAAGCTTAAAACACATGAAGTACAAGTGGAAACAAACATTGCAATAAACGTTACTTACAGGTACCTAGTATCTTTTACAATAGCTTGTATTTGCAAGCTCATACAGTTCTCTGACCGTTCTTGCTCCATCAAGAGGATCAGCCTCTGCTCAGCTTCTTCAGAGTTGGAGAGCACTGAGAACCCGTCTAATATGTGCGTCACCATCTTTTGTCCTTATCCACTTCAATGGGACCACCTAACGTAAAATAAATAACTGAAAACTGATCAGACAAAAAATAGCATGAGTGAATTGTAAAACAGACTATGCAAGTTCTGCTATGACCATAGATTTTACAAGTCTTTTAATCGTCATACATACGAAACATCAACATGCCAAGGGACAAGTGAATGACGCATAAAGATGATATATTTAAGTTTGGCAGTGAAAAGAGATCTAAATCTTGAGAAATCATATGTTGAAAGTATTGCAACAAAACAACCAGATTCTGAGACACTGTAATATGATGACCAAGCCATTCTTATGCTGAAAGGTGAAATGAAGCTAAGGGCCCTTCCACGCTTAGACTAAAACAGCAAATCACGTGGAAGGTGAACTGGATGAAACTTGTCCTAAGTGGTATCCTATTTTGCAAAAATTTCTATATCTAAGAAGATTTGTCAAAAAAATTCACATTTAGAACAGTGCCACTGCAACTATAAATGCATGTTTCTTCTTCCAAATTCTAGAAGAAAAAGCTGGAAAAAAAAAAAGAAAAAAAAAAAACCAGTACTCCGATTGAAATACTTAACTTTGTTGTCTAGCCATGACATGATTGAGTTCCTTTTTCAACAATAATTCAAAAAGAGAGAGCTGCATTTGCAAGGAAGATCTGTCTCAGGGATAAAATAATACTACCTAGCACGAATTCTCAAACACCCACCCTTATGTCATTTGAAACTTCTTACACAAGTAGCACACACATAAGTCCAGAACCATGAACTGAAGGGTCCAAATTTGGCCATGGAGATAAAGCTAATTCAATATGAAAATGATGCTTCCATACAAATACAATCATCGAGAAATCACATCATTGAAACATCACATCGTTTCTGACAATGGAACAGGGGTCTAATCTGTTACTGAGAGAATCCAGCTTCCCAGAGGTCTATTTTTTAAACTTCCTTTGAATTTTTTACCTTCCTAGTTATCGTTAACACAAGAAAGTAATTTCCTTTGCATCTCTTTCATGTGACAGATAGCTTTCTTAGTTCCTAAAGGAGTTACCCCTAATTGCCTTCTTTCGTTTGATGAAGAGGTTCATTTATAAAGAAGTATCATATTATGGCATGATAATTTTAGTACTTAAAGTATGAATCATTCTAGCAATCCCTCCTATAGGAAAATATCCAAGTTTACAACCCAAAATATCAACAGTTGTTTGATCTTCCAAGGAACTTGTGAGAGTCAAATTTATTTTAACAGGGTTGACTTCAAGCCCCAAAACTGCCTGTCAAAACAGAAAAATAAATCTGTCCAGAAACAATTCAATGTCACTTGTGCATAAGATCATTTGCTTCTTAGCAGAAGTTGATAAAACAGGTTGTCCCATAGAACTCTTACATAATTTAAAACCATTCACAAATTAAAGTCTCCTCAGCATTACCAATATAGCTGTCTATTAAATTCAACCAAGTTGCTTTTCATCTCATTGATTTCCACATTATCACTCAGTCATAGATCACAGTCCCATAAAAGTTAAGAGCAGCAGAGAGGAGAACTCGGAGAACAATCTCCACAGGTTGTGTTGACAAGAATTTTTGGGGTTAATTTTTGCTAAATAATATATAAAAAAAAAGGAAAAAAAAATCATGTCAGTTACTAGTCTACAATCAACATGTTGTCCACAGCAAACAAGAGGGATGTGCTACCACTTTGATCAGAATAACTAAAAAGCATACAAATTGCTTTCCAAATATAGAGGCCGATAATTTACAGTGATGGAGAAGTACCACTTGATAAGGCACCTGCTACTTTGCAACCCTGCACTTGTAAGCACCAATGTTTATACTGTCATGCATCCATTAGTTAGCTCTTTTGCTTTGGGATTGCAGTGAGGAGGATAAAGATCAAAGTCTCCATTATCAGCCAAACTAAGGAACTTAGAATTAAGCATGCAGAAGTCATGGAGCTCTCATTTTCAAACAATTGCAGCTTTTTTATCCAATAAAACCTGCCATAATCTGCAGAACATATGTAAGCACCAATGTTTATACATGCATATTAGTTAGCTTTTTGCAAGCTTAAAGATCACATTATCATTAAATATTAGAGGAATTTTCAAACAATTGAACACTTCAAGAAATGTTACTCACACGTGCAGGAGTATTTTCCACAGTAGTTTGTACTTGGAAGCTCATACAGTTCTCTGATACTTTTTGCTCCATAAGAACTCATCCAATACGTGTGTATCTAAGATAATTTAACTCAAAACTGATCAAATAAAAATAGCATGAGCGAACTCAGAAACTGACTATGCAAGCACCAGTATGACCAGGGATATTGTCAAGTCCTCTACTCTTCATGTGTGCGAGACACATGCATGCCCATGGACAAGCAAATGACGCATAAAGATAATATCTTCCAGATTCAGCAGGGAAAGGAGAATCTAAATCCTGAGAAATCAATTTGAAAGATGCTGAATGTACTGCAAGAAAACAGATCCTGAGACACTGTCAATTGATGAAGATGCCATTCTAATGGTGAAAGGTGAACTTGAAGAAAGTTATGCTAAGTGCCATTTCATGCTTAGATTTAAACAGCATATCAAGTGAAAGGCAAACTCGAAGAAACTTATCCAAAGTGCTATCATATCGTGAAACAATTTCTATATTGAAAAAGATTGATCAGTAATCACCGGATTAGAATAGTCACACAGCCTCTTTTCTGACCTAAACACGGAGGTCTGATCTGTTACTGAAATAATAGGCATATAAGAAAATCCAGCTTCCCAGAGGTCTAATTTTCAAATTTTCTTTGAATTATTTTCAATAAAATCAGACTTAAATCATATTCGCATTCATTACCAAATCTATACAACATCAAATAATAAAATATACAGAAATCTCAAAATTCTCACTAGGCCATCTCTGCACTTTCTGTTGATCTACTTTAGCAATTATGTTGATCCATCAACCAAGTCGGGAGTGGCAGCATTTCCTTCGCGGATCCTTTTGGTCAGATCTGAAAGAAGAGCATATTTGTTGCTTTCGTAACAAGCAGTCATAAATGCAGCTAATGTTACACGATCCACTCTGGTTTCCTTGTCAGTTAATTTATGGAAGAACAGTGCCGCCATTCCCACTTTTTTCTCACTGCAGAGCTTCCTCACTAATGTATTCACAGTTCGGATCCAGAGTTTATTTTCTAATCTCTCCAAAATTAGCAATGCATTAGCAGATTCATTTTTTTTGCAGTATTCATAGGCCAACGTCAGTCGAGTAACCTCGCATGGGGTAAGTCCCTTGTCTAGCATCGAGTCGTATAGTCGACGAGCCTCCTTCAACCTGGACTCTTTGCAAAGTCCGCTGATCAAAGCACAGTAAGTGATACTGTCAGGAAGACATCCATGGTCACTCATCCTGTGGAAAAATTTTATTGCTAAGTTGGCATTCCCATCCCGACAGAATCCACCAATCATGGATGTGTAGGTTTTTTTGGTAGGAACTAACCCAAGCCTGATTGCTTCTTCAAAAATCTTTTCGCTTTCTTTCATTCTCTTTTGCTTACATAAGGCAGAAATCATTATGGTGTATGTATGTATATCAGGTTGCACAGCAAGTTTAATCATCCTGCTCAGAAGTGCTAGGGCTTGCTCAATGCTGGCCCTCTTGCACTGCTCGTTTATGAGTATACTATATGTGAACAGATCAGCTTCCAGTCCACTTCGGAAACATTTTTTCAGCATTTTACAAGCCTCTTCAAACCTAGCCCTCTTACAAAGACCATCAATAAGTGCATTGTATGTACAGATGTTAGGACTGAAGCCTGCATCTGTCATTATGCCCATCAACTCATATGCTCTTTCAAAATTCCCACCTTTACAATGGCCATCAATGAGAGTCGTGTATGTATTGGTGTTAGGAATCAATCCTTGTTCTTGCATTCTGCCAAATAACATCTCTGCACGGTTCATCTTGTTTTCTCTGCAATAGCCACTAATCATGGCAGTGTACGTAAGCACGTTCGGTTTGTAATTTTCACTCCGGACTAGCTTAAGGAAGAGTCTAAATGCCTTATCACTCCAACCCTTCTTGCAGAGACCATCAATTAATGCTGTATGAGTATACACATTTGGCTTCCAACCCTTTCTAACCATTTCCTCCAGGAGCTCAAATCCTTGCTTGATGCTGCCTTTCTTGCATAACCCATTGATCAGTGAGGTATAATTTAACACATTCGGTGCCAAACCCATATCAGCCATCTTCCGAAAATACCAGATAGCTCGTGTCACAAAGCCCCTCTCACAAAACGAGTTGGTGATCAATGTAAGAGTAGCATTATCAATAACGAAATCTCTATCAATCAGTTTACTCAACCAAGCGTCTGCCTCCAGAATACTCCCCATTCGACAGTAAGCAACGACCATCAGCTTATAAGTATTAGGATCAGGACAAACCCCTCTCTCAGACAAATAATCAAACACGTTCTGTGCATAGTCAAGAAAACCCCTTCCAATGGCTACCTCCATGACGAAATTCATCAACCGGGTAGTGGGCGCCAGACCCTGATTCTGCATTTCAAGCGCCATATCAATAGCCTCCTTCAACCTCCCAATCTCAGCAAAGCTTTTGACCATAGACTGCATCACTTCGTTGGCCCTCTCCGAGTTACCATTCCCGATCAACGACGCGGCACAGACTATATAAAGCCGCATAAAGTGCCGAAATTTATCATACCCAATAGCCCAGTAGAAGAAACCCAACGCCACCATCGAGCCGGCCTCATTGGCCAGGGAGGCGACGACGGTTATGGCCTGTTCATGAGTCAAAGTTTCAGAATCTACGTTCAGACAGAGGCGCGGAGGCGATGCTCTGACGTGGGCACGCTTGTAGTAAGCATCGCACACCATCGAGCAGATCGATGCGACGATAGAATGAGGCTGGCAGGACGGTGAAGAGTCGGGTTGCGGCGAAGGGTAGTTACCAGAGGAGGAGTGACAGAGTGGTCGGTGAGTGGGTCGGGGGTGAAGGAGGGAGCAGGCGTTTGAAGTCGCCGAGAGTGTTCGCAAGAGCCGGGGAGGTCGGAGAAAGTTGAGGGAAACCATGAAAAGATTCGACGACGGACAAGAGAGGATTCGGCGATGGCGGTCTTGAGTTGCAGAAGAAGAAGATGAAGATGAAACGAATCGGTTCGACTTAAATAAATAACGGTTATGATGAACTTATGACGTTTGCCTCTGAAGGACAACGGTGGTTTTGCTGGTGCCATGTTACTCTGAATTCGGGAAAAATTCTCGAAAAGAGTTATATATTTACTGCATGTACTATGGCCAAATTCATTCTTAAAGCAATTTTGCCAATTTGCCTGTGTTTTCCTTCTCGCCAATTTTGGTCGGAATGATTATACTAGCAAATTATTAAAAAAAAAATTTAAACTAAATTGACAAGGTTTAAGATTGAATTAATTATCATATAATAAATTTGGGTTAATTAAAAAAAAAAGCACCAACTTTAGGTCGATGGACAAATCTAGCCCAAACTTTTTTTTGTCTCATAAAAAAGCACCAACTTTAGGTCAATGGACAAATTTAGCCAAACTCTTTTTTGTCTCATAAAAAAGCACAAACTTTAGGTCAAGTGACAATTTTGATCCAAATTTTTTTTGTTTGGAAAAAAATCATCAATTTTCACTTAAATCCTAAATCTGGCTACCCTTAACTTATATTCATTAATTGTCCTTAATCCATGTGCACTTGTTGACTAACACCATCCATTTTCTTCTTGTCTGAGCCATAGCTTGAAGAATAATAGTGAAACTATGCCATTTCCTATACTTCACTAGCAAGTAAAAAAATCTCCCGATTGAATTTCTCTCGCTAGACTTTATTGTTTTGTCGTAATATGAAACTGTAGATTACCACCTGTCAAGAGAAACCATGGATGAAATCTACCAACCTCACGGCTAGAACCTTTTCTCTTGAAATAAGGTTAACTTCAAATAGAAAGTTAATGGTAAGGGTTAGATTTTGAATATGAGTGAAAGTTTATTATTTTTTATGAGACAAAACAAAAATGGGGCTAGAATTGTCACTTGATCTAAAGTTTGTGCTTTTTTACAAGACAAAAAAAAGTTCAGGCCATTTGTCCATCGACCTAAAGTTTGTGTTTTTTTACGAGAAAAAAAAAAAGTTTTGGCCAGATTTGTCCATCGACCTAAAGTTGGTGTTTTTTTTTGGAATTAGCCCTAATAAATTTATGACATTTTCAATAATTTTTCTTCTCTGAATTCTCCGGCGCATATTAGCTGTAAATTAATTACATACGATAACTAACAAAGCCTATTGTGAAGGACAAAGCCTATTGTGAAGAATGGGAGGGCAAAAGGTTCTAAATTTGAAACAATGTTAGTTTTGGGCCAAAGACTTGATCATATATTCTAATAATTGATAAAATCGATATTTTTTAATAATATATAATATACTAAATTATGTTTTAGTAGAAAATTCAAAATCAGATTAACCCTTTGTTATCAAATAATGGTTTTAATTCATCTTTGCTTACCAAGTCAAATCCCTCCATGCTATCATAAATCTATTTGGGCTCAAGTGATTCGTCAAAAGACCTTAAAATTACATGATGAATATGCTTGGATGAACCACAAGAGTCTTCCATCCATTGTAGATAATTTGAATAGTATTGTGACCTTAAATCTAGATTTTTCCGTGGCAATCTACTACAAACATTATAACTTCCAATACGTCAACAATTTTTGTAAACTCATTAATCAACACTTCTAAAAATGTTACATATCATCGAATGACATTGATGTTTAGTGGAACAAAAAACACAAATTTAAATCAAAACCTTTCTTCATTAGTGTCGCCACTAGATCAAATTGCATTTAAAAAAAAAATTAGTCAAAAAAATCAATAGAGCACTTAAATTATTTTCGAAAAAAAAAATGAAAATCACAAATCTGGAGTACCAACTGTCGACCACCTGCCGTTTAACCGTCTTTCAAATTCCACCGCCATTTTCTCACTATATAAGCACTCCTTGCCCGAATCTCTGCACATCCCTCTCTCACTCCATCTCAAGCGATCGCTCTCTCCTGCCCAAAACTTTCTCACGCTCTCGTCTCGCTCTTTCGGTCCTCTCTCGCCGTCATCCCGAAGCAAGACTTCCCCCCCAAGTCTCGACTCTCTCGTTTCAGATTGGTGTTGGAATTGGTGTGGCTTTATCCTTTTCCTTGTTATTCTCTTTGACTCCGGTAACGTTCTGATCCCTTCCGATTGCTTCACAAACATGTTCATTTTCTGGGTATTCATCGTCAATTCCTTGGCTGTTGTTGACTGGGGCCAAAAGAATCGAGTTCCGGTTCATGTTTATTGTCACCATCTCGCAATGAGGCCAAGATCATGATGTGGCCATGCTTTATGAAGTCAGCCGTTTCCTTTTGTATCGTATTTTCTCTCTTGTTCAATGAACTCCGAAATATTGTGTGGACATGGCATTTCTCACTGAATATTTCTTGTTGACATCTTCTCGGTCCAGACTTTGTTCAAGTGAACATGGCATTTTGCTTATGTAATCATCTGTATCTTTTGTATTGTATTTTCAATCTTGCTCATTAAACTCTTGAGATATTGTATGAAGATGGACTGAAGATTTCTTGTTCGTATCTTTTCAGTCCAGACATTGTTCAAGTGAAAATCTCTTATTAGAGATTCTTGGCAATGCACTTTCTTGATGCTAGGTGAGGAAACATTGGGATGCTTTTCTTTTCCTTCATCTGCTCAAATTTTCATCATTTTTTGCCTCAGGTAAGTTTTCGTGTTGATCTGATTCTTATGGGTGGAATCGATAAGTTTCTGAAAGTGGTCAACATTCTGTATCAAAAGTGCCCCATTGTTCCTGCTGCTGGGCAAGCATTGATGATTCTGTTAAAAAAGTGTAGGGCCTTAACCCTCTACTCCTAATTCTCTTTGACTCCAGTAATGTTGAAATCCCTACCAACCGCTTCATTGGTTTTTTTTTTCTTGGATGGCTGTTGATAACTGGGGCCAAAAGAATCAAGTTCCAATTCATTTTTATCATCATCATCTGGCAACAAGCACAAGATCATTGATAAGGCCATGCTTTTTGTAATCATCTTTTTCCCTTAGCATTGGATTTTCAGTCTTTTTAAATGAACTGTGAAATATTTTGTGAACATGACATTTTTCACAAAATATTTCTTGTTCGTTTCTTTTTGGTTCAGACTTTGTTCAAACGATCTTTCATGGGAGAATCTTGGCAATGCCACTTTCTTGATGCTGGTGAGCGAACACTGTAATACTCTTCTTTTCCTTGAACTTCTCAAATTTTCATCCCTCTTCGCCTCAAGTCGGTTTTTGCATGTTCATCTGATTCCTGTCGGTAGAATCAGAAAGTTTGTGTAAGCGGTCAACAGTTTTTTGTTGATGACTGTATCAAGGGGGCCTTATTCTATGTTCTTGCTGCTGGGATTCACTGCCTATGCTGTTAAAATTGTCTTCCGTGACATCACAGATGTAAGCAAATGATATGCCTTGTTCTTGGTAATTCTCGTACTCTCATAGGAGAATTCTTTTTCTTTTAAAAAAAAAATCGGAGTGAGAACTTATTTTAAGTGCTGGATTCCCCTGCTCATTATTGATTTCTCCAAATCTCAGCATACTAGACTTGGGATATGTGCAAATGGAGCGATTCCAGAACAGTAAGTACTGGAGGAAGATCAGCAGTTATAAATCATGCAAGTGTTTCATCTCCTCGTGCCTCTTGAGTCAAGACTTGCTTGGCGAAATATCCCAGAATCAAGTCCAGTGCTCTCTGCAAGTAGAATCTTCTTTTTCGTCTTCTTCTTTATGGAGGACCATTATTACGTCTTGCATATTGCACCAAAACTTGTTGACTTGCTCATAAAAATGAATTAATTTGTCAAAGCTGCCCGCATCAGCATGTAGATAAGTGTTTGGAGTGAAGCCTGGTGTTGGGATTCCCGAACGGTAGTTGTCAAATCATGTGGGACAAGCACATTGCTGTTTCAGACTGCTTATAGGATCAAATAAGCGTTATTCGAAATTATTGTGACTTCTACCAGAAGTCAAGGTAGCTTGATCTATCTCTACGTATGATGCTTTTCAAGGTGTTTCCATTCCTGAAGACATGGTGAGCCACTAAACCAGATACACAGCTGGACCCGACTCATTCAAAGTATATGACAGCTACACAAGCAGCCAAGAGGTGGTTCAAGATAGTAACTCTGTTGGGAAGGACTGAGGAAGAAGAAGTGAAACAACTTGAGCTGAAGTAAATCATGGATTTATGAAGGAGATCAGATCAAGTCATGACTGGAAGGCTTGTCATTTTGGAGTCGTCTCTGGACCTAACAAACGGAGCATGTCCCTCGGGCCAATTGACTGACCCTGTTTCAAGTGAAATGATTTTGAAGCTTCAATAGCAGGCTTTTGTTTAGTTTATTTCCCAACATAGTGAGGTCTATCTTGAGTATCTTTAAGTGGGCAGAACACTTGTATTCCGTCGGAGATTGCTGAAACATCTGTGAAAATGGCTTGCTATTGTCTATTGAAAGACAATTACTTGTACGGGTTATGAATTCAAGATGTACTGGAGTATTTGGCTCCTCATCAACCAAAATGTAAAATTTGTTTGAGATAATAGTGGATTTAAACTCCCAGCAAGTCTCAAGGAGTGGACGTAGGCACTGAGTTTGGGCCGAACCACTATAAATCAATTGAGCAAATTCTCTATCCCTTACTCCTATAATTTGATTTACTTCACTCATTTATATACTTATGCTCAGTCTTGCATATCATTTCAATGTATTTACCTCAGTGTTTCCTTGTATAGTTTGGGAGAGAAGTCCTGAGTTTTTGCTAGAAGGAAAATACCGATGTTGGCTTAGCTATTCAATAATTCAATTGCTTCTTGTTTTCTTTGCACCATTATTAGACAAGCCAGTAGCTTGTCTCCCAGTTTTAACATCAAAGAGCAGACGTTTCAATAGAATTCTGAGAACAGAGGATGCCTGCTCCTTTTGATGTAGGTGGTAAACATAGGACAAACTCCAAATCAAGAACTAGGGAAATGCTCTAAGGATTTCTTCTTCTGATCTTACTTTTTTCCTTTATACATAAGTTATCGTAGTTTGTTCAACATATTTTTGTCATACTAATCCGCTTTGTGCTTCTGGATCGATTCATCTTTATTTTACTTTGCCACGTAGATCCATTGTAGACCAAGATCTTTCTCCTTCCGAGATGATCAATTGATAATGGTCACTTTAGCCAAGGAAGATATATTTCTGTCTGTACAATAAGGGCGTGAGAGAATAAGAAATGCAACCCAACGGTTCTGGGATTCTGCTTGTGCGCCACGCCTCATAAGGAGCTCTAGGGCTGCTTTGGGGTGATGAAATCTACAGCAAAGATACACTAATGAACTTCTATTTTTATTAATACCCTGCTTCTGTCATGCTTATGAATTTCTGCCATGATCAAATTCTGTTTTCTTCATTTCTGCATCAGACTACATGCCTAGTTTTTCTCCGACGAATGTGGTAGTCCAATCTTAAACACAGGAGACTTCCTTCAAAATAAAAGAACGAGCTCATTCAATGCTAAAAAAAGGGATGAGTACGATAGAACCTAAATGTAATTAATCCAAGCACAGTTTCATCCCTCTTCTAATTTCCATTATTGACATGAATCCAGTTATATAAATGATGACATTAACGATCTTTGTACAAAGTAAAATCACAATGCAGACACCAGCAAGACCTTCACCCAATAACAGCATGGCCAAATAGCGAATAGCAGATCAACGATCTCACATGATTTTTAACTCAGAGAGTCCTCTACCTAATTCATCCTAATCAAAGTCCAGCGCCTGTGAATACTAGTTGCTTGAAAATTTTTGCCAAAAACCGTCAATCCTCCTAGAGTTTGTCTTGTTCAAACATTCTAAGCTCAGCAGTGACGAACTTGCAGGTTAGCGAGAAAGATGATCGCCTTGCCATCAATGACAGATTTGCTGAATGGATTCACTGGATTATCAGGATCTCCATCTGCCAGTATTTGGCTCAGACAGGTAGGGAAAGAGTCTGCGGACGAACCATACCTTTTTACAACAAAAAACCAAATGGTCAGAGAAGAGGGTAAAAAAGTCCATTTCATTGTTATCCTGTGAAAGCAGCTAAAGCAAATGTAGTTTTGAGCTCTTTACGATTTACTTAACAAACATGGACAGGAACATAGTTTTGAGCTCCTTAAGATTAACTTATCCAATCAGCAAAACAAGAGAAATCTTGATGCTCACAATTTCAACTTCACTGCAAAATCAAAGGTTTTTTCGATTTAACTGCCATGCAAATTGATCAGCAGCCGTTACAGCACCTGATGCTGCTCCAATTGAACCATCATACCTGTCACAGATGAGGGAAATGCATGCTGAAGCATTATTTGCAATATCTGATTGCTTAAAACTGCATTGTATGCTTTCATTATAGTCCTAAACCAATTCTATCTGTCAACATCTATGCTCACAGTGCCACCAAGATGAAAGCCATCGTCTGCATGACAATAGCCCCTTCACCAGCAGAATTTGATGCGCTCATGCATCTTGCGCAGAACCAATTCTCATGGATTGACGTGACAAGGTCTGCCGTCAAAATCACATACACCACACATTAACCAATATATGTACAGCAAGCCACATCAAAGTGAACGTCAAAGTCTAGCTTGTGCATTTGATGCTTACAAGAAAATGCGAAATTTGGATTAAAAAAATAACTGCAATCTTTTATCTCTTTTCTTCCTCCATCAATGTGAGATATTTTGGGGTGTGGATGGGGCGTTCTAAACCTCATGCACACTTCGATTCACATAAGGCACACACTCAAGCAACTTGACTCGAGAATTGACAAAAAAATGAGCAGGAACAATGACTTCTAAAATACTGTAACTTTTAAAATCATATTATAATGAATGAGCTTCTCTATTCGAGCTTCAAAGGAACTCATGGCCCAACCCTTTAAAAGCCCAAAAAGTAATTACACTCCCTTGAAACAAAGAACCAGAGGTACAACGCTTGAAGTTTAGAAATGAGAAGGTGAGAAAGAGATGACAGAAAGAGATGTACGTACATTGGTTTGGCCCAATAAAGAAAGTCTCTGTCTGGAGCTTTCCACATTTGAGAAAATCAAGAAATTGCCTCAATTGAATGGGATCTGCCTTTATTCCTTCTTGTTTGGCACTACAATCATCAAATCAATTTTCAATACCTCAGATATTATAAGGAGGGACGCATCAAAGAAACAGGTTCACAGAGGCCATGATTCAACTGATTTGTAATGAATTTGATGCGTAGCATCGATGGTTCTGAGTTGGTTGATGGAGCTATGTTGGATGCTCCCGCATCAGAATTAAAGAAGATGGCAAGACATGCACCTATCAACATAACATGGATATCTAAGCAAGAGCCTAGCTTCTGCTATAGTCAATACCCCAGGCATAACTTTTGAACTTTGTCCTTATTCCCAGATACAGGATGCATAATAATATATAAACAAGATCATAGGCACCCGAATCTGTGTTATTTATACAGAACATTTAAAAGCACATGTTTTGCAGGAAAGACCCTCCACAACACCTGAGCCAATACAGCTATATCTGCATAGGTTTACTACATGTCAGCATAAGACAACTCGTTTCCTTCTCTTCCACAAGCAGTGAGCACTGTGATGTGCTAGTCCATCATAAATTTTCCTTAGAAGGACTATTCACCTAAACAATTTATGGACTGGCGAACAGAAGAAAGATTTTACATCATATCACATCAAATCCTGGTCCATGATGGACAAGCATATCTCATTTCAACAAGCAACCTATATTCAGAGAGCAGCAAGAGTGGATGCCATTGTGCCATTAATACAGCAGTCCACAAGCTTACCCTCCAAATTGGTACTGGCAACACAAATTAAGCAATAAGCAAGAATAAACATTAGTCCACACACTCAAAAGCCACAGAGATGATACGAGAAGAAAGGGGCTCAAGCAAAGCAGCACCTACGCTATTGATTCATTTGACAAGGAGCATAAGGAATTCACATATAGGTCACTTCTCATGTGCAAATTAACTATGAGGGAAACCTCTCTATCATTACGCCGTGCTTAGAAAGTGTGGTAAAAATTAGAGCTCTTCCATTTTGTCACCAATGCTCAGTCCCCTTGTCAGTGCTGGAATCCAATGGTCGAAGGATCCCTGAACAGCATTCTGCCAAAAAAAAAAAAAATGTCCTGTCCTTTCTCATCTCTTTTTTTTAGATGACTTTTTTTTTTTTTAAAAAAAAAATGCAATAGAGACAAATGCAGAAAGAAAACCCACCCTGTGGTGGCCAAGTTGTTGGAATCGCACGTTGGCCACACGCAAGGCCGGGGTTCGATTCCCCAACTCGTCATAATGCGCGACTAAAGTGGGGAGCCGTGGGAGGTGGGTCCCCGTGCTAGCACCCCCCGTGGTTTATGCGTAGCTGCTGTCAGCAGCAAGGCGGTTCCATGGTCATAAAAAAAAAAAAAAAAAAATCAGAAAGAATGAAGAAAATACTATGTGACTAATGCATAGGTTCAGGCCAGAGTACAAGTGTCCAAAACTTTTTTATGTTTTTATGTTCAAATGTCAAGGATGAGACTTAAAGGTGTGTTGGGTGTAGGACATACAAATAGTCCAGGAAAACATCTAGGTCTCCCCACTGGGCAGGTCTAAGGTGGAAGCTTTACAGTTTTGTGAAGATCTATAGAAGTTGCAAGGGTGAGTGGATTAATGCTTTCACAGGCAGCAAGAGAAGTATTAGTGAAGGTGTGGCCTATGCAATCCCCACATACTCTATGGGATGGTTTAAGTTTCCAAAAATAATTGCGTAATGAGGTTGACAGGACAATAGCTAATTTATGGTTGGGTCAACAGAAGAATGGAAATAACTCCATTGGAGGAATTGGGATCTTATGTCTGAGTCCCAAACTAAAGAAGGGAAGGGATATAGAGATTTCATAAATTTAGCCCTACTTGCAGGAATAGCATTTAAAATACAGCATAATTCTACTACTTTCTGGTATAAAATCTTAGATGTATCTACTTTTCCCATTCTGAGTTTTTAAATGGTCAGATAGAAGGACAGATTCTTGGGTCGGTCTAGTATTGTACAATGGATAGAAGTGACTAAACGGGACTCCATGTGGCAAGTAGGTGATAGAGAAGTTATTGAAGTGTGCAGAGATGCATCAGTTCCTAGAAGTCAATCACGATGGAGTTTACCAGAGAAGGTCAAGTTGATCCAGATTTGAAGGATAAAGCCTTAATTTGTCTCTAAGTCACTCTTGAGATCAGAAAGAGTGAGGAATAATACTTTTGAGGAAAAGCAGAAGCTTACTGGAAATCCCTCTGTGTGCTAGAATGTTTGAAGACAGATTCAATTGCCCACTAGAGAGTAAAAGAACTATATTATGTATACAGGGAGGAATGGTTAGAGCTAAAAACAAAGGCCCATCTTCCTCCTTGTTTAATTGATAATAGAGTATGGAAAATGATTTGGAGCCTTCGACGCCCACCAGAAGTGTAACACTCCTCATTTGGAGATTGTGCCAAAATGATCTTACTGCTAGAAAAGACTTAGTTATCAGGAGAATTAAAGAAAACGTGGCATGCTCATTTTGTAGGGAGGAGGAAACTATGGAGCACATGTTTTTGCTTTGACAATGGAGTCAATGTGTTTGGTTATGTCTGTTGGGTTGGGTCTCAAAATTCAGAATGTGGTATGCAAATCTTTGATTGATGGTTTAAACTTGCTCAATCAACATGGACACAAAGGGGAACCAAAGATGCGTTCTTTTCCTAAAGTAGGATTTGGGGGTGGGTAAATATGGATTAATAGATGCGAGACAACCTCTCAAGGAAGAGTTCACAATCCTCTGAAGACTTTGCTTAAGTTAAGCTCTGCAATGATAGAATTCTTCCAGGTCAAAGCCTTGACAGAGACCAAGCAAACCAGAGAACTTCAAAGATAAAGGAGAGGCACAGGTGTGGAGGAAGCTTGATTATGGAGTAGAGTAGTGAAAATGAATTGTGATGGTGGTGTAATCGTAAAATATGGTAAAGGGAAAATAGGTGCAGTTGCTGATGATGAAAGAGTAGTTTTGCTAGGCAGAATAGGTGTTGCAGTTCAGGCAAACGATGTCAAACTTGTGAAATCTCTTGCAATCCAAAGTGGTCTTCAAAAAGCTGCTAAAGAAGGTTGTAGAGAGCTCAATATCGAAACAGATGTCAAGCAAGTTTTTTAACAGTTGACATTTCAAAATACTCCATGCTAATGGAAATACCGAATTCATAGTGTAGGACGCCACAGACAAGCTTTGAAGACACTCCATGGAATTGTGTTTGTAGATCAGCTAACCAGCCCGTCGATCGGGTAGCAACTCATGCAAGAGACAAAACCCTTTAGGAAGATTGGTCATCCTTATAAAGAGAAACCTCTGGGAACTTTGTTTTGGCCCAAAAGGAAAACACAAACATAAGAGAACCACATTCCTCCTTATAATCTCTCTAGCTACACCAGTAACAGTAGCAGCCAAGGAACAACACCTCCAACTCTCAATTATTGTCGAAACACTACCGAGCCCCATATAAATTTCACGCAAGGGAACGAGAACTCCACCCCAAATCAGACAACAACGTCACCAAACTAAGCCACACAACTCAAGTCCTCCAATTAGATCAGCAAAATCCCAGAACGGGAAAACCACACTGAACCCATTCAACCAGAAAATAAAAATTTCACACGCAGGACGAAAGGAAATGGGTACAAGCCATACATGGTAGACAACAATCGAGAGGGCCCAGTTGGGTCATGATTGAGCAGCAAAGCCGCCTTCAACGGCTGCCCTGCGCATTGCCAACAAAAAGGCAACCAAAATTTAAACCGTTTCGAGCATTCCCAGCCCAATTTGACCAAACTGAAAATGATAGAAGAACCGCATCGAGCTCAAGCGCTTGCTCACCAGGACCGGACCCGACATAAGAGGAAGCCCACTTGTCCCACGTCTTGTGCACGAAGCTCGCGTCCACCGTCATCGTCACCACCCTCTACGGAGCTCGCTCGCTCTGCGCACCCTCCACCATCGCAGCTCAGCCTCCGCCTCCGCCTCCTCCTCTCCCGCCACCGCGAAGAAGACGTTAATGGAAACTCCACGAGGATGGTTGAAGAAGCCCTACTCACTTTACCATGCTTCCCACCTTCGCAGCGGGGGTAAATTACCGCCGTGGTAAATTTACTCTGCCTTACTTTTCGTAAAATTATAATGTTAAATTGGTAGATTAAAAAACAAGTGACATTTATACTAGTTTGGAATTTTACCATTCATTTTTCACATATATATACCAATTTATGATTCTTCGTGGTGTTTTAATTTTTTGTGTTTATCATAAATATACTAGTTTGGAATTTTTTGTGATTAAAAAATTAAGAAAAAAATTCCAAATAAATACCTCAAGTAGCCATGTCAGTCTCAAATAAGAGTTTGAAGTGGCAATGATAATTTTAGATAAAGACCTAACTTCACTAGTCGGCTAAATATTTTGGTTTGTCAAGGGCATTTTGGTGTAATGTAATTTTAATTTTAAATGTTATTTATACTATATAAAAATATTTAAATAAATAAAAAGAAAGTAAATCAAGTGTGCCGTCGCTATTGTCACCACTCCACCGTTGTTGGGAAGGAGTGGCGGGTGCTGACCTTTGCCCAAATCTAGGCGAGATTCTGTGGTCAACAAAGGTTGCCAACCCTCGGCTAGCCAACCCCCACCATTACTAGCCCTTCTCGGTGATGGTGGGGTGGCAACAACGAGGGCCTACATAGTCCTTGCTGTCTTCTCTCCCATTTCTTTTTTTTTTTTAATAATTTTTTTATCTAATACAGAAAAAAAGAGGAAAAAAGGAACAAATTTTGAAAAAATAAAAGATGAAAATGCCCTTATCAGCCAATGAGTTAGGCCATTTTTCTTTTTTATATTGATGTGATAACTTTAGGCTTTAATTTGAAATAATGTTCACTTAATACTTTTATTTAAGAAAATAATGATACTTTAGACTCTTATATGGAATTTTTTATGTTAATTTGAGGCAAATTTGTCATAAGTATACAAATTTGAAATTTTTCGTAATACCAACTCTTTTAAAATAAATATATATTTTTTAACAGTTTTACATACTAAGAGGTAAAAATAGAGATTTCCAATTATTCTTTCCTAATTTATTGTATAATATTATTTAATGAGTATAAAATAGTGAAATGAGGCAAAATATTAATAGATAATCAAAGAAATGGAGAAGATGCAATTATTGGGGCATTGGAAGTCAAATGTATTGCCAAAAAAAGAGAGCAAATAAATAAATAAATAAGAGCACAAATCTAAAATATCATCAAAAGCATCAAGAGGAGAAGTTCCGTTTCCAGAATAAATCAGAGAAGATGATAAAGGAATATACTCTTTGAGAAATTATTTTCCATAAAAATGTTCTTCCATCTTCAGATTAGGTTCCTAACTTTGCATGCATATTTTCTTTGAACATAAAATGGGTTTTCCATTCATTGATCATTTTCAATAAACCAAGCACGTGAAAGTCTAGAAAACCAATTTTGTAAAAATTCTTTTACTCAAACAAACATACCCTAAAAAAATCTTGATGAAACACCCCATAATTGGAACGAGGCTAAGCAGCTAGGTATTCTCGGTGTATCGTATTTTGGGGCATCTATGCTACAATAACAACTTACCTTCCTTTTTGATCATATATTTAATTTGAATGTTTTCCCCTCCTTTGAAAGACGGACAGGAGCAAGCAAACCAAGGGCTCAATCAATGAGGTGAAATTGCAGTGTAGATTTCCAGATTTGGAACATAAAGGAATATCCAGAAAAACATATGATTCCCATCTTCATCCATGGAAATTACAGAGGAAACTGAGAGAGGAGACCAGCATGCTCCACATTAGCAACCAATCTTTGGTGTCCAATCGATCATGTAGAGTAAGCTAAGGAAGAATGGAAGATCTATCATTTTATGAGGAATAGAGTAGGACAATGAAATTGCACTTATATATAGCATTAGCTATAAACACACACAATATATATAACAACAACAACAACAACAACAACAACAAGAATAACAATAATAATAATAATAATAATAATAATAATAATAATAATAATAATAATAATAATAATAATAATAATAATAATAATAATAATAATAATAATAATAATAATAATAATAATAATAATAATAATAATAATAAGGGTTAGTTTATTTTATTGAAAATTTCGTAATTAAGAAAATACTTTTTATGGAAAATATTTTCAAACAAAATGGATAGTTTTATTTGTTTTATGGTTTAGAGAAATTGATATCCTTCTTACCAAAAGGGAAAGTCGTTTTGCTTAAGTCTAAACTTGTTGTTTTCAGTTATTGAAAAACGTTTTTTTGTATATTGATTAGTTTTCTATTATTTCAAACACCTAAAAGTTGGAAAATAATTTTTTGAGAACATATTTCCTTCAAATGAATAGATCTTAAAATTAATAACAACTTTATTAAAAAAGAAGAAGTTTGATAACCCTCTCTAAGATATAATCATTCCCCAAATGACCATGTATGGTAACCAACATCCAACGAACTCTAATCACTTTTACTTATTGTGGAAGTCAAACTCGGGTATATTGCATTAGCGAGAGCACATATAATTCAATAATAAAGCATAATACAATATCCCTAACAAGGAAAAAGAGGAAGATGTATCATTATAGTACTACAATACACTTTTATTTCATAATAAGTAAATTGAGCTTTTATACAATTTTCACATTAGATACTTGAAAATGGGAACATTGGCTATTAACTCATTCATTCTTTTTCTCTTCCTCTATGATTCTCCCTTTCAATTGGAACATGGGTTGGCTTAATATATCATAAACAATTTCACTCGACCCATAATGCGTATGATTTTTGCGTACCTTGCGAATTTGAATGCTGCTCCTTCAGAGTTCCATTGTGGTGGAGTTCTGGACTCCTAAGAACTTATTTCCGCATGTTGTAAGAAGTGAGTCTTCTTATCTACTGCAATAAGAGTTCCAAACAATTTCCATCGTTAGCCATTTACACAGCTGATATATGCTCAGCGCGAAAGTGAATATAATTAAAATAAAGGAGTATTGTAGATTCTAGTATTATAACTCTTACGTGAATGAAGTTTTCAGCTTGCTTTTAAGTCGTTTACACAACGAAACTAGACTGAAATATCCTCCGCTTGAAAGTGAAAATAGTTAAGGTGAAAGAAGCTTTGTAGATTCTAGTATTATAACTCGAGTGTAAATGAATTCTTTAGCTTGCTTTTCAATCCGTTGGAAGAAACTGTAGTGTATCCTTTTGTCCCCACATTTTCCATCTGCCTTTTGCTCTTAATTAAGGCAAAACAGAAATAGCAAATTGGAGCCTTCATTCTACATGCGTGTGAGAGAGAGAGATGTTTATCGAGGATGTAGGCCTATTCTAGTAAATTACCGATCTGAACTTTTGCATGAATTGTGGGTGCACGTGAGAAATGTATCTAAACTCATTCTCTGATATGGTTGGTATTAGAGATATTTAGGATTTCTCCGTTCATTTTCTATCTCTTATTAAAAATGCATGTACCTAAGAGATTCTTTATATCTCACTTTAATTGTATGTATATCCTTAATTGATATGTTACATAGATAATCATTTCATAAATGTTATGAATAGGTTGATGTACTTTTTGTTTAATCATATTGAAATATACAAAAAATTCACATTTTCTCTCTTTGACATATACTTTATCTTGGTGTAAGAGCTAAACTATCCTGAGGTGCATCTAGTACACATTGTAGTTAGTGAACATCTAAGTGTACACCCGGAGCACACCTCTTATCCTGTGTGATTTTCTTTTTCAATAACCACTAATAACTCCATCTCAAGTCTCAACATTGATCCTCAACATTATTCGTCTCGTTCAATAGTCACTTCAATCCATTTGGTTATCACATTATTTACACAGTCGCCACAATCGTCTCCTACTACAACGACGGCCTTATGGCAATAGCAGCCTTTAGTGACGATGACTGCCTCCTACTGCGTAGTCCGCATAGCAGCCATGACAACACACAACAACCATGTAAGTAGCCACATCAACGTCAGGCGCTTCTTCAGCACACTGAATTGCTTTGACAATCCACTAGGCCTTTTTCAAATATTTTATTCAACCTCAAGTTGACTTATTTTCAAATTGACTTGTTTTACATCAACTTGACTTTGAGAAGAGATGTTGAAGATATTTAACATATTTCCCTTGTCTTTTCATAACTCTCATGAAGGTGCATATTTCTAAGAGATTCTCCATATTTTATTTTGATTGTGCATATTACATAGATAGTTATATAATAAAGTCCATAAATAATCTCACATACTCTTTATCAAAACACATCAAAAGATTAAATTTTTCACATTTCTTTCTTCCACGTATTTCTTATCTGTTGGAATGACATGAAATGCATGATTCTAGGCTTCATTGCCACCTCCAGGTCTTACATCGAAAAGAAGAGACAGACATAAATAGGAAGGAAACAACTTCTTCATTAGAAGGAGAGAGGAAAGTTAATTAGTGTGATTACAAGGAGAAGGCTATAAGTACAATTACTTATTTTACCTCTAATTAGTTTTAATACATAGAGATAGAATCAATGGTAGGTTTTGCTGGGATTGGTTTACTCTACAAACTCCTTGTACACCCTTGGTTTAGTACTAACCTATTCAAGAAAATTATATGTCTATTAAGATTTTAAGCAAACAAAGAATACCGCTATATTTTTATCTCATATGTCTATTAAGATTTTGAAATTATTATAGGAAAAAAAATCCACTTTTTTAATCTCTATACTCTCACTGATTTGTGATCAAGTCCTTCCAGCACCAACTCTAATTGACGTGGCCAGCAAACGTTGTCTAATATGTTGCGGAAAAAAATAAATTCAGTACGGATGTTCACATGGTTGTGCACATTTGACTAGATTTCATCCACATCATACTCCTATGTTTACATTGACTAAATTTTTCCCCACATGTCCATGTTGGCATCAGCATTTTTTATCTGCGTCATAGTTTAGCATCAATGTCAGTTGAATTCTGGTTGAACTCAGTATCTGAGGAACTTGGTTTATAATGTGACAATAGAAGAACGTAATTAAACAAATTAAAAGTAGATTAAGTTAAAAAAAAAAAGTAAGGATGAAAAGTAGATCTTTTCCGATGTACATGCACCACCAGTTTACTCCACTCAGAGGTCTCTTTCATTAACATAGTCGATATAAGAAATTGAAATAGAAAACTACGCATGAATAGGATCTGATGTTTATTCAAGTTTCTATGTCGATACATAATGTATTTGAAAGAAGGTGTTTTAGCAGCTGAATTGAAGTATCTATTGGAAATCTTCATTACCGCAATATTTTCTGTACAATTTCGATTAGTTTCCAAGCATCCGATTCGATCACTCTATTGAGGAAGTCCAGGGATAATGCAATAGATTCCCTAAAACCTTGAAGCAGTCACTCACTTTTGACTGTTATTCCAATTTGAGTATGCTTGATTAGTAGTTTACGTAAAAGTTATTTTAGAATCTCTTTGTCGATCACCTTGTTTGTTAGTTAAACTCAAGGACCTCATTAACCATAGTAATCAAAATTGTATGATTGTTGATTCATATTGCAATTCGAGGCCTTTATGATATGTAACTATTAGGTGAATCGGCAATTTTCTTAATCGCAAGTGAATTTATTGATTCTCTAAGAAATTTAAGACTCAATTTGTATCTATCATTTCATCAATTCGACTTTTTATACTTTGACCTATGGAATGATATACTTAAAATTTGTATATTGTATTCCGATTAGTTACAAATTAATCAAAAGTAAAATTTACTCTTTATAATGGAATGGTAAATGAAAAGCCATACAAAAAATTATGATTAATATTTGAAGTAATATTAATCCTATGATTCGATTTGATTTTCAATTCACAATTTACAGTTCATAAATTTAATATTTGGGTTTAAGATACATTATTTCGATGTAACAATGATGCTGTCAACCAAACTCTCAGTGGGCTCTACATCTCAGCAACTCAAGCAAGCATGCACGAGACTTATCGCACTGTCTCCATTGTAAGCGAGAGCATATATAAGTTAAAATGAAACAGGATGTGTGATAAGGAAGAAGATGTCTATAGTTCATGTATTTTGCAATACAATCCGTGGAGAATAAAATCAACGAAAGCTATCATTGTGACATACATAAATATCAGTCTTTATACAATCTTTGTATTAGATACATGAAAAGTGAATCTATCAGCCATTAACTTGTCCCATGTTCTCTTCCTCTATGATTCTCCTTTTTCTTTTCCATAAGCAAAGGGAAACCTACGTTGCCCTTGCTTATGCTAGTTGCAGTCAGTAAAACACCTCACGGAATGGTAGGGGAGCCCTAAACTTGCCACAAAGTAAACCTGTCATACAGGTGACCAAGTCGGGGTTTGAGTGAATCAAAAATGGATCCGACCCAAATTAATCCACTTAACCCATATTGATCTATTTTTTGATATGATGCAATTTTAATGACTCCTACCCAACCCAAAATCAACCCAACCGGCTCCAATTGAAACCAAATATCCAGCGAAACTAAATGAGGATTTGATACACATTTTTCTCCTTGTCTAAACCGAGGTGCAAGAGAAACACTGGTGAGCAAATCACGCCATTTCTGGGAAATGAATTGAGGAACTGGAGTAGTTGTGGGTGAATCTGAGTTTCAAGGTCAAGGTGGGAGAAAGAAACTGGCCCGCTGATGAGGTCGATGTGGAATCCTAGGATTTCACATGGACGACCACAGCCTTCCATTTAACAGGAACACTTTTTTGGTAAATCGCTAATCCGACGTTTATTCGCAACTCTGTTGCTGGTCGAGACTAGTGTGATGCATGATTCTTCGTTTGCTTGGCATCGCAAGGCTTCTGTCGAGGGAGCAGCAGCTTCTCCACACAGGCATAGACCAAGAAGAGAGATTTTTTTCCCCTTGAGTGGCTAGGGCATGGCTGACCAATAGATGAAAGGCTCAATAAATAGGACAATAATTGGTCATGCTCATTATTGCTGTGGATAGACTTGTACAATCCCAAGCAAAATATACATTACCATATTCAGAGATATTATCAATGGCAGGTCTTTTAATGGCAGGTCTTTTTTTCTAGGATTGCTTTCCTCTATAAGCGAGACCAAATGCATCCCTTAGTGATTATTCAACTATTTGAGAAAATTGAAATCTGGACCTTTAGATTGTTAATAATTTTGATTGAATGCGTGGTGGACGGCAATATTGCAATATTAAACGCAGCTCTTACGTGTATTTGATAAAGCTCAAGATAAGGTACATAACTGAATTAAAATAGATGATTATATAACAGAGTTATGACTCCCTTTGTTTTCGTAGTAGAAGAAATTGGACTTTAAATTGATTGGAAAGATTTTCAATAACGTTCAAACTCATTTGTCATCTCCACTTTTCTTTGATTTCGTAAAAGGATAGACACATATGTAACATGTGAGCAAGCAAAGGAAAAGATGTAGAGAAATAATTGTGTCACTACAAGAAATTTACCCGCTAGTGAAAATTCTCAAGCTAGGCCATTATATTAATATCCTCAGGTAAAAGCTTTTAGCATTGATTTACAACGACTTGGTATGTACTGTGTACTAATTGATTTTAAAAAATAATAATTGCTCTATTTGGGAAGGAAAGTCGAGTAAAATTGTCAATTGCCTAGGAGAGGCCAATCGAGTTGCTGATTGGGCTAAACCCCACCGAAACAAAACTTTTCCTATCAGTTGATTGCATTTACCTCCTCAACCTCTTTGGAATATTTTATGTTCAAAGAGTAAGCTAGCCAACCCTAGTAGAGATTGTGTTTGGTTTTTACGAATGAATGATAGTGTTTTTTCGACCCCCAAAAAAAGTAGAGAAATGGCTATATTTTTATAAGGCATATACCTCAATTATTGTTTCGCTTTCTATTTTGCATTTGAACCCTTCTTTGGTCATATTTCCCTTTTCTAGGATATGATGGAGTTAAACTGGAGCTACTCAACAAAATCCTCCTATGAACGGGAAAAGTGCCAAAAAAGTCCTAAACCTTTTGCCTTTGTGCCGATTTAGTCCTAAACCTTTTTAAGTTGTGCCAATTCAGTCCTTTCCGGCCAATTTTGGCCGGATCTTGCTGACTGGACGTTGGTCGGCTGACGTGGCCTGATCGGCGCTGACGTGGACAACTTTTAATAATATTTTAATATTTTTATTTTTTAAAAAAATATTTTAAATATTTTATTTTTATTTTTTTAAAAAAATATTTTAAATATTTTAAATATTTTTTTGTTTTTGTCTTTTTCCTCCAGCCGGTCGCCGAGGTCCGGCGACCGGCTGAAGGTGACCTCCAGCGAGGGTGAGGCCGACCTCGCCGGATCTGTTGAGGTCAAGCCTCGGCGGCCATGGGCGAGGCTCGCCCTCCCCGGATATGGCCTGTCCAGCCTCGCCCATGGCCTGATCTGGCGAGGTCGGGCGAGGCTCGCCTCGCCAGATCTCGCGGGCCATGGGCGAGGCTCGCCTCGCCGCTCGCCCATGGCCGACCTCGCCGGATCTGGTGAGGTCAAGCCTCGCCGGCCATGGGCGAGGCTCGCCCTCGCCGGCCATGGGCGAGGCTCGCCCTCGCCGGATCTAGCGAGGCGAGCCTCGCCCATGGCCTGATCTGGCGAGGTCGGGCGAGGCTCGCCTCGCCAGATCTCGCGGGCCATGGGCGAGGCTCGCCTCGCCGCTCACCCTCGGCCGGATCCGGCGAGGCGAGCCTCGCCCATGGCCATGGCCTCGATCCGGCGAGGTCGGGTGAGGCTCGCCCTCGCCGGATGGCGAGGGCTAGCGAAGCTCGACCTCGCCGGATCGGTGAGGGCGAGCCTCGCCCATGGCCGCCTCGCCAGATCAGGCCATGGGCGAGGTTTGCCCTCGCCGGATCTAGCGAGGTTGAGCCTCGCCGGCCCTCGCCGGCCATGGGCGAGGCTCGCCTCGCCAGATCCGGCGAGGTCGGCCTCGCCCTCGCCGGAGGTCGCCTCCGGCCGGTCGCCGGACCTCGGCGACCGGCTGGAGGAAAAAGACAAAAAAAAAAAATATATAATATATAAAAATATATATTTTTTAAAAATAAAAAAAATATTTAAAATATATATTTTTTAAAAATAAAAATTAAAATATTTAAAATATTTTTTAAAAAAATAAAAAATATTAAAATATTATCAAATGTTGTCCACATCAGCGCCGATCATGCCACGTCAGCCGACCGGCGTCCAGTCAGCAAGATCCGGCCAAAATTGGCCGGAAAGGACTGAATCGGCACAACTTAAAAAGGTTTAGGACTGAATCGGCATCAAAAAAAGGTTTAGAATTAAATCGGCACAAAGGCAAAAGGTTTAGGACTTTTTTGGCACTTTTTCCCCTATGAACTACTTGAGCAAGCAACGTTAGCACCAAAAAATGCCCAAATACCTTGGTTGATAGTTTGATCGGTGGAAGCCACTTGGAAATCAATAGAAAAAGTAGAAGATTGCAAATGTCGGAAGTAGACAGTTAGTGACGTGAACTCAGTCATCAAGAAGACCCAAATTTTAGTGGACAAAGATGTCAATTGTCAACAATGAGATGGCTAAGTGCTAAAGCAAGGGGTCAACGAATGAAATATATCATCTTGATCGACTGGGATGAGTATAGAATGTAACAGTCAAGTCAGGCAGTCACTGATTTGAGAAATTGTAACTATTTGTACATCAGTATTGCTATCTTGTAAGAGCCATGTAGGGCATGCTTAAATTCTCCATTTTATGTAAATGCGTTATATATATATATATATATATATATATATATATATATATATATATATATATATATATATATATATATCGAGTCCTTCAATTGTATTTTTGTTGTAGAGTGTTGGAGAAGATGAAAAATAACAACTTCCGGGGCTTTCTTAAGGATAATTTCGACCATTAATTTACCAAACTTGGCGCAACATGCTCTAGCAACTATTCTCTTAGGACAAAAAAAAAACCTTCTCCTTTATGCCACGCAAAATAATAGAAGGAATAGATTTTTCCTCTCTCCGCAATGGAGAATCCTCTCTACCGCCTGAGTAGTCTTCTCCTACCTTTCGGGTAGGTTCCCCACCTTGAATCGCTTCCCCACTACTCATCACCACTGCATTCCACCTTCACCAGTACCACTGTATTCCACCTTCATCATTCCCAGTTTCCACAGAGTCGATTTAAGAGGATGGGTAAAAACCCTAACCCCATTCCTCCTCCGCTCCCCTCAAAACCCTCCCCCAACTAGCCTATACGCAGTGCCCTCCATTACATCTTGGCTTTTTTCAAGCGCCCCATTCCGTTTCTCAGGAAAATTTCAAACTAGCTAGTGTCGATTTCTTTGTCTTCACCTGAAGACTCAAAGCTCCCTTCAATCGCGCAGGATTTACCACCCCGTCTTCGGTGCCTTTGCAATCTATTAGGTTAGCACTCAAAATCCCCTTCAATCCTGCTCCTGCATTCAAGAAGATGGCCAATCAGTATGAAGAAGAGAGGCGAGTGGCTGCCCTATGTAAGAGTTTGGGCAATCTTTGGTCTGAGGAAGATGCTATAGAGATTACAGGGGATATTCCTGAGGAAAACCTGCAAACTTGCCGCAAAACTCTGTTTGGGAAGTTCTTTAATAAGCCTAGCATAAATTTTAATGCTTTTATCAGCACAATGCAAAAAGCGTGGCGTAATGAAACTTTCACTTGTGCTGTCATTGAGCCTGGATATTTCCAATTTTCGTTCCAGTCAGAGGAAGAAAAACAGCGAATTTTCGACACAGGGCCGTGGTCTTTTGGGCATAATTTACTCGTTTTAAAGCAATGCGATCCCGACACCCCTGACATTTGCTATGACTTCAACCACTATGACTTCTGGGTAAACTTATTTGGCCTACCTATCGGGCGAGTAACAGATGCAGTAGTCACGGAATTAGCATAAAAAATTGGAGATGTAGTCGATGTCAAATTAGTAGCTAAAGGGAACAGCACCTACAAGGTTGGCAGGGTTAGAGTAAAGTTGAATTTGGAAAACCCCCTCAAAACAGGTGTACTTGTGACTCTTGACAGCAAAAGATTGTGGGTAGAGTTTAAGTATGAAAGGCTCCCGCATTACTGTTATTCATGCGGGAAGATTGGACACTATGCAACCAACTGTCAAGACATACCATATGAGGAGACAGGGTTAGCAAAGAACTTACCATGTTGTTTCGGACATTGGCTTCGCGCAGAGGCACGTGAGCTAAGTCCATATGGAAAAATCTTCTATGGCAAACAAGAACTACAGCTAGATGAGGAAGAAAGTGTGCCTGAAACTCCCATTCAGCCAGTCCCTGAACCAGAACAGCATCATAATGTAATGCAGCAAACCCAACAACTTGGTGAATTGAGCAATGGTGAAAACTTCAACTTACAGGAATGCCACCATACCTTCTCTTCACAAGAACTAGTACTCCTTGCAGAGAAGGGACCCCAGAAGGGAGGTAGCAGTTGCCTTGACGAGGAATCTATCATGGTGATATATCAGGAATAGTTAAAAGCCGTTGATGCAAAACTGATAGAGAAGAGAGATGAGGAAAAAGGCCCAACAAGGGAGAAAGTAAGATGTAATAAGCTGCCCTCTTCAAAAAAAGGAAAAAGATTCTGTCCATATGGTGCTCAATCATCAAAAACAGTAATGGTCGACACTACTTAGCTGGTTGAAACTCCCATTTGTGTGGCAAACAAATAAGCTCAGTGGGCTCTAGTGGCTAGACCTAATAAGCCACCAACTCATCCATGAGAATATTGAGCTGGAATTGTCAAGGGTTGGGCACCTCTTTGACAATTCAAGTGTTAAGGGTCCTAAAGACCCAAGAAAGGCCCAACATTATCTTTCTTATGGAAACTAAAAATCAGGAGCACAAGGTGTTAAAACTGAAGCGAAGACTTCACTTTCAACATTGCTTTATAGTGAATCCAGATGGTACAACAGGGGGATTAGCAATCTTTTGGGATGATGAGGTCAGCCTACTTATAGAATCTTTCACGAAACATGTTATCTTTACCCAATGCCACCTACAAGCCAGCAATCAACGCATGCACATTTCATTTATACATGCTCCAAATAAATTTAAGGAGCGAGTTCTGTTATGGGAGCATATTAACAGAGAGAGTAAATATTATCATCTACCATGGTTGTGTATGGGGGATTTCAATGAAATCCTATATCAATGGGAAAAAGTGGGTAAGAAAAGAGCATAAAATTACCGGATTGTAGCCTTTAGGGACTTCCTCAACCATTATTCTTTGCTGGATATGGAATGCAAGGGGTGTGCCTACACCTAGACAAACAAGAGACAAGGAGAAAATTTAATCAAGGAGCGTATTGATAGAGTATTATGCACATCCGATTGGCGTCTTAAAAATCCCATAGCAGAGTGTATAGCCATACCAGCACTTGGCTCTGATCACACTCCAATTATCCTGTCTACTTGCCCACCGAAAAAAAAGGAAGAGGAAGAACTTCAAGTACGAAGCCTTTTGGGTAGAAGAGGAGGAATGCATGAGCCTTGTAAGGGACACCTGGAATGCTCCCGACTCCCAATAGCTCAACGTGGTTGAGAAACTGCGGAATGTGGCAAAAAAGTTGGTAAAATGGAGTCAAGGAAAATTTACCAATGCACAGAGGCGGTTAACTTGGCTAAACAGCGAGCTGCAACAATTAACGAACAATGTAGGGGTCTCTCAAGAAAGCAAGGCAGCCAAGACACTGACAAAAGAAATTGAACAGTATGGCAACAAGAAGAAATGTACTGGGGAATGCGATCCAGAATAAAGTGGTTAGCTTGGGGAGATAAAAACACCAAATTCTTTCATGCTACAACCATTCAACGAAGAACCCAAAACTAGATTTCTTTGCTGAAAAATCCAGAAGATGAATGGGTGCGTAATGAACAGCAATTGAAAGAGATGACAAGCATATATTTCAAAAGGCTGTATGAATCAGTAGGGCCAAGAAACTTTCAGCCCCTTCTACAATAAATACTAGCTTCAGTGGATGCCACCATGAAGCAACGACTAGTAGAACCTGTCTCTATGGAAGAGATCACACAAGCCATGCAACAATTAGGAGCCCATAAAGCCCCAGGACTGGATGGTATGCATGGTCTCTTTTTCAAAACACACTGGCCAGACATTTGCCAGGATATTTATACAGAAATACAGGAATTTTTCAACACGGGCTATCTCAATCCAGCTATGAATAGTACGCTCATTACCCTTATTCCCAAAGTTCCAAATCCAGAAAAGTTGGAATAGTTTCGCCCAATTAGCCTTTGCAACTTCATTTACAAAATTATATCAAAAGTGCTAACCAATAGATTAAAACCCCTGCTACCAATTCTAATTGCTGAAGAGCAGGCTGCATTTGTGGAGGGAAGAATGATACAAGATAATATATTGCTGGTACAGGAAGTGCTACACAGATTACGCACCCGGGAGAGAAAAGGAAGTTTCAAGCACTCTTAAAGCTAGATATGCAGAAGGCGTATGACAGGATTGAATGTGATTTCCTCAGTGCATGCCTAACTAAAATGGGATTCTGCGCACAGTGGGTACAATGGGTGATGCAATGTGTCTCAACCGTCACTTTCGGTGTGAACTTTAATGGGGAGTCTCTACCTTATTTCAAGCCAACACGTGGAATTCGCCAAGTTGACCCACTCTCCCCTTATCTATTCATATTAGTAGCCAATGTTTTATCCTACATGATGAGAAAAGCAGTTGAAGATGGCACTATCAGAGGAATCAAGCTGAATCCTAGCTGCCCCACCCTCTCGCATTTGCTTTTTGCGGATGACTCAATTTCTTTCCTCCATGGTTCAATCCTAGAGTGCCAAAACTTGGTGGCTATCTTACATGAATATTGTTATACTTCTGGCCAGGCCATTAATCTAAACAAATTTGGTATATACTTTAGCAAATGTTGTCCAACTACCTTGAGGAGAAATATGGCCAATGAACTGAGAGTTCCAGAAATTGAAAAAACATGGAAATATTTAGGGATCTCGATGGATTGGGGTTGCTAAAAAAAAGACATGTTCGCATGGATCCTTGTGAGGGTAAACAGAAAGCTAGAAAGCTAGAAGGAACAATTGTTATCAAAAGCAGGGAAGGAAATATTGATAAATCAGTTGTACAGGCCATCCCTCAATATGCCATGTCCATTTTCAAGATCCCTATCTCTATTTGCAAAGCTATTGAGGGGCGGATTGCTAACTTTTGGTGGAAAACAAATAGTAGAAATGCTGGAATACACTGGAAGCAATGGGAAGCATTGAAACTCAGAAAGAAGGAGGGGGGCCTAGGTTTTAAAGACCTAGTTGCATTCAACATGGCTATGTTGGGGAAACAAGCGTGGCACATCTCACAAAACTCTCAGTCCTTATTGAGTAGAGTAATGAAAGGCCTCTATTACCCTCAAGGCGACTTCTGGAAAGCAAGAAACAGATCCCGACCTTCATGGGGTTGGAAAAGTATAACTCGGGGTAGGAATTCTATCACATATTATGTATTCAGTTGGAAATGGAAAACAATTATCGATAAGAGCTGATAAATGGACAACAAGTGGTCCGATTGAAGGCCCGGCACCAAGAAACAAACCAGAACATGTCGCAGCACTAATTCAACAAGGGAATAGCAAATGGAATGTTCAGCTGGTGGAATCGATGTTTGATGACAGAATCGCTAAGGAAATTCTTACAACACCTATCGGAAGGCCAGATTCAACAGACAAGCTAGTATGGATGCACAATAACTCTGGTATCTATTCAGTGAAAAGTGGCTATTATACAGTCAGAGAAAACCCAACAAGCATAAGCCAAGCAGCAACCTCATCGCATCGCATCAATCCAAATCTATGGAAACATATTTGGCAAGCAAAAGCCCTCCCAAAAATCAGATTCTTCCTCTGGCAAGCCTCTCAAAACGCTCTCCCAACTCGGGAAAACTTATATAGAAGAAGGATCGTACCGGATCCTATTTGCCCCATCTGCAACAAAGAGGTTGAAACCATCGAACATCTCCTTCTGCTCTGTCCATGGACAACTCGGATTTGGCGCTCCGCACCTCTGCAAATCAAAATATCCAGATATGGGTTAACCCGCCTCGATGAGTGGTTAGGTAAACTCAAAACCAAGCCTCACCAGACTAACAAGTTCGATCAGGTAGCGGCTGTTCTATGGAGTATTTGGAAGGGGCGAAATCAGTTCCTCTTCGAGAGGCATCCCTTGCACCCGTAGCAAGTTGTTAGTCAGGCCCAAGCTCTCCACGATTCGTGTAAATCCGCGACCCAACAACAAGTAGAAGAAAGGGAGTTCACAGCCATACCGGATCGTTGGCAACCTCTACCCCCTCATGTGCTGAAAGTCAACATAGATGCGTCTTTCATCGAGCTTGACGCCTCTGAAGCATAAGCCAGTGGAAAAACACGAAACAGAGTAGCTGTAGCGTGCATTTGCAGGGATTACCGAGGATGTATGGTGGACGGCTTCGCGAGTTCAGTGGAGGCGGCTTCGGCAGAACAGGCAGAAGCTTTGGCTCTGCTTGAAACCCTAGATCTTCTTTCCAATCGTGCGGAACTATCCCTACAAGTACAGACAGATTGCTTTTCACTCGTGCAAGGAGTTTCAGCGTCAACGGTAGTGCACTGGCAACTTCAACCACTCTTGGACCGGGCCTGAGCGAAACTGCAGGCCTTTAGAGACATATCCCTAGCCCATTGCAATAGAATAGCCAACCGGCCTGCTGATTGGCTCGCAAAGGCCTGTCGCGGTAGCTACCTTCCCCCAAATTAGTTGTTTCATCCCCCGCCCGCTTTACTAGACTTATTATGCACCGATGCTTTTGATGTATTGACTCAAACAGTGGCTAAGTAAGAAATAGCAAGTCGTTTATTTTCGATAAAAAAATAAATAATAGAAGGAATAGGAACAACTAAATTGTGTATATAACCCAGCAAAAAAAGAAATGGTGAGGAGAAGATTTTCGGCATGTCTCGAATTATTGTGGTTTGGAGTTTCAATTTACAGGCAAATGAAAGAGATGGCCATTACAAAACCATTACAAATTCATTGGTAATAATTGAATTGATGATAGCCATTACTGAAAAATGAAAGATTTACGAATAAATAAATCAGTATATAGGTGTTATAAAATGATGACTTTCATGGCGGTCAATGGTCATGGTTCTTTTACAATAGTTACTTTCAAATATTTCAAAACTGTTAAAAAAAATCCAAACATTTTCTTACAAAGGACGCTCAATCCAAAACACATGTTGAATGTCTTTATTTTCCACGTGTTTCACATTTTTAGTAAAATTTACATTGATCCCAATGATTGTTCCTGGAACTTTAAATTTCTTGCCATTTGCTTTCTCTATCCAAAAATTAACAATGGACGCTTGGAGCCTTTGTCAATCGAACTAGCTTTTAATTTGAAAGATCAAGCGAAACAAGTAACCTCCTGCGCTTATACACATTTAAATAAGTTAGTGAAACCATGTTATAATTCATATACGAAACAAAATAAACATAAATATCGAACGGGCATGTCAATTTGAGGGTGGGGAGCAGGGTGGGAGACAGAGAGACCTTTGGAATTGAGTGGGATATGATAGAAACTCCTGCATTAATTTTTTTTTTTTTTCATAAAGAACGGATTATACTAGACTGTGCCTTTTAGGTATTTAACCATTTGGAGACATACCTCCAAAACAATCTTTAGGCAAACTATTAAACACTTCCATAGGACAATTTTTACAAACAACATAAACCTGATCTTGTTTCAATTCAGTAGCACCGAGCGCATTGACACATCAGCCTCTGTAAACACGGGCTCCATCTTCACTTCTTGGAACTCCTTCATCAACCTCCTGGAATCGTCAAGAATGGGATCACTCAGTAATTGTGCACCCCATGCAATTCTTGTCGCGTGGTGTTAATCATATCGTGTCGAAATAATTATAGGGATAAGTCCATGGTACCCTTGACGCCCCAAATTCCAAGTCATCGTAATATATACCTTCACTTCATTTGAGTGTTTTGCTCCTTTAAAAGTTGAGCATGCCTAAGCAACCCAGGGCTCAATCAATGAGGTGAAGTTGCAGTAAAGATTCGCACATTTGCAAAAAGAAGGAACATCCCAAAAAGCAAAGGATTCCTATTATCATCAGAGCAATTAGAGAGGCAGAAGAGAGAAGAGAACTCCATATTCCTCTTAAGCAACCTGTCTTTGGTGGTCAATCGATTATGCATAGCAAGCCAAGCAAGAATGCAAGATTTGTCATTTTCGAGAAATATAGTGTTGGGAATAACGGATCCCCGAAAACCGGATTCGACACCGAATCGAACCCCTAAATCAATGCGGAAGACGAAGCCCGGGAAAACACGCATCACCGATCGTAAAGCACACCACGGATTCGAGCGTACCTTGTTAGCCACAGATTAAACACCAACGCTGAAGAAGAGGAAGAAATTCTGGCCCGATGATGTCAATTTGCCTTGAAAAGGGAAACGGCGTCGCCTTGAGCGTTTGGGAGAAAAGAGAGCATTTTTCTTTTCTTTTTCTTGGAGGGAGAGAGGGAGAGGAACATACGTACGTCCTGATTTCCCAAGCGGTGTGTTCTCTCTCTCTCTCCTCCCTTTTATACCTTTCCCCATCCACGGGCCCTATTCCCGTGGGCCGGGCTTTTTTGGGCCCAATTTGAGCGGATGGGCCTTAAGCCCATCTCATAAATCCATCATCTCCCACTCGCACATGGTGGTCCAAAACCAACATGGGCGGACAGGCCTTACTCAGCCCCATCAGAGAAAAATCCATCATAGACTCTCACTTAACATGGTGGGTCGAACATAATCCTCTTTTCCTCTCTTCAACATTCATACCGGTGAATAATCCGTGCGACCAGCATACTTTGAGAGCTCGTTGCCATACATCTGTTAGGAATATATAGCAGCTCATAATGGGCATCACATTCCGAGTAGATTTAGTATGCAGTACCCTAGATCGATCGATCACATTTATATCTCTCTTGACCTCTTTTAAATAATGATATATATATTGTATTCACAATTATGATTATCACAAAGACAGTCATAATTGGTTAACCGGTGAATACAAAACTATAATGTGATTCTCCAAAATCGATCTTCCTCTTTCCTTCAAACTCTTAATTTCAGTCCAGCTTACTTTTCTAGAAATGCTCCATTAGATTAAATCAAACTCATGACCATTGATAACATCCTAAGATAGCAAACACTAAATAGAAATCTTGAGAATAAGTAAGAGTCATGAGGGGACTAAGAAATTGAGGAACTCTCTTCCTCAAGAGTCTCACACGATATAAAAGTTGAGATCAAACTTTTGCCGCTCTTATTGGTCGTCTCATGCATACGTAGTATGAAATACGTATTATGGTATTAACTCCTTTCCCATGGAGCGTATGTCTACACTTTTCAATACCGTACAGATGATAGTTCAGACATACCCAATGTCTAACTTGAGTTCACATATCTACTAATTCACAAAATTCATCAGAACTCACATCTGGCATCTTAGACAGATAAAGTAAAACATGTGGGGTATTTTTACTTTCGGACATGGTAAGTATTATATCCTCATCTTAACACTCAGTTAAGGCGACATACGTGTTTTAAGTTTGAGCTCTCGATTATCACCTAGATAGTAAGCTTAAAAACAGTCTCATCTCTATTTATCACACAGTAAACAGAGGTGATTACCCGTGTGAGTGGGCTAATCTTATATCTGTCCGACATACTTCTCAACTTAAAGTAATGCACTAAGCATTAAGATGCATAAGGATTAAACAAAGATTCATAGGCATTAATAATGAAAACACAAATTCATCAAATTGTGAACACTTAGGGAAAATACAATATTCAGTACATCAATCTCTACGCAATCCTAGAGATTTCATATGGCCACAAAACACATCTCTAGGTATTGGCTTTGTCATAGGATCTGCTACCATTCCATGCGTAGTATGTACTCTAAGTTTACGTCTTTTCGTGCAACCATATCCTTGACAAGATTCTACTTGGTATCTATATGTTCGGTCTTGTCATGATATTTTGGATCTTTGGTGTACACTTTTGCTGCTTGGCTATCACAGTTAACCAACAATGAATCTGCAGCACTTCCAATAACACCTAAATGATCCAAAAAATCTCTTAAGCCAAACACTCTCTTATACTGCTGCTGATAATGCCACGAACTCAACTTACATCGTGGACAAAGCTATACACTTCAGTTTCTTACTGCTTCAACATATGGTGCTATTATTCGGTAAGGAAACAAACCCAGAGGTAGATTTCCTTTCATTTAAATCTCCTCTCCAATCAGTATTAGAATACCCTTTGAGTTGCAGATCATTTCCTTAATAACTCAACGTATAATCAGCAGTCCCCTTTAGATACCTCAGTATTCTCTTAACGGCTTTCCAATGTGTTTGACTTGGATTGGATTGGTATCTGCTCACCATTACGACTGCAAAGCATATGTCGGGTGTTGTACACATCATAGCATACATCAAGCTCCCAACAACACTAGCATAAGGAACATGTTTCATTTGTTCCTTCTCTTGTGGAGTCCTTGGACACAGATTATGGCTCAATCCTTCACCTTTTTGCAATATGAGTGTCTATGGGTTTACAGTCTTGCATACAAAATCGTTCAAGAACCTTATTTATATAGGTTTCTTGCGAAAGAGACAACGATCTCTTCAAAACGATCTCTTGAAGTCTTAACTCCAAGAATGTATGCAGCCTCACCCATATCCTTCATCTCAAAGTTAGAAGACAACTATCTCTAGATAGTATTAACCAACTCCATATTGCTTCCGGCAATTAGTATATCATCAACATATAATGATATGATCACAAATTGATCATTGGATCTATTGATATATACACAATGATCCTCGTCAATCATTGTAAAATCATATGCTACTATGGCATTATGAAAGTGTATATACCTTTGTCTCGATGACTGCTTAAGGCCATATATCGACCCCCAAAGTCAACATACCTTTTCTTCTTGGCCTTTCACTATGAAACCAGCAGGTAGTTCCATATATGTTCCTTCCTCTAATTCTCCATTGAGGAAAGCAGTCTTTATATCCATTTGATGTAACTCAAGATCCATACTAGTCACTATTGCCAGGATAATGCGAATCAAGGTAAATCTCACTACAGGAGAAAATGTATTTTCATAATCAATTTCTTCCTGTTGATTATACCCCTTCGCCACAAGGCGAGCCTTATGCCTTTCTATTGAGCCATCAACCTTTCGCTTTATTTAGAGAACCTACTTGTTCCTATAGCTCTGCGTCCTTTTGGAAGATCAACCAGTTCCCAGACTTGGTTTGATTTCATTGACTCAATTTCCTCTTTCATTGCATAAATCCATTTTTCCTTATTAGGGCAGTTCAGAGCCTTATTAATATTTCTTGGCTCATCCTCATCTTGTGGAGCAACTATAAAAGTTTCCCTTTCAATGTCAAAACATCGACGGGGAATACTTTGGCGACTTGTTCACCGTATGAGAAATTGTACACTTAACACATCATTCCCCATCATGCTCCAACTTGGATTAGGTAATGATGATGTCGTCACATCAGGTGGTTGCAATTGAGAATGAGTTGAATTCAATTCATTACATCTCATATTACTCCCACTTGAACGAACTCCATTGACATCATTATCTTGATCCAAGGTTTCAAATATGGGGTTATTTTCCCTTATTTCGCCCCTCTTAGAAAATTCATCGACTAAGGATGTGACATCCCGTGATTCAAATTCAGTTATACTCCCACTTTCATGCTCACCTATGAACACATACCTTTTTGAGTGTTCGCGGTATCTCATGAAAATACTCTTATTTTCTTTGGGACCCAATTTCCCAAACTTGTGAGAGGACTCATGAATATAGGCAGCACAACCCCATGGCTTAAGAAAACTTAAGTCCGATTTTCTAACTGTCCATAACTCATATGAAGTGGAAATAACTGATTTGGAAGGCATCCGGTTAAGTATATTGGCAGCAGTTAACAACACATCACTCCAAAAAGTGATGGGTAAGTTAGCATGCGCCATCATGGACCTAACCATTCCAGTAGGGTTCTGTTTCTTCTCTCCGCAACACCATTTTGTTGAGGAGTATATGGAATAGACAACTATCTTTCTATTCCTTTTTCATCACATAATTTTCTGAACTTATCAGATAAATATTCTTAACCTCGATCGGATCTAAATACCTTTATTTTCTTATCTAATTGATTTTCTGCCAGATTCATAAACATTTTGAAACAACTTATGCTTCAGATTTATGAGAAATCAAATAGACATATCCGACTCGAGTATAATCATCTATAAAAAAGTGATGAAATAAACAGCCCTTTGCCTTCCTCTCACATTCATTGAACCACAGACGTCCAAATGGATTAAATGCCGAGGAAATTCAGCTCTTTTACATTTTCCAAATGGTTTCCTTGTCATTTTCCCTACTAGGCAATGCTCACATATGGACAAATCAACTTTTTCAATATTGCCCAACAAGCCCTTTTTGGCTAGTCTTTTCATATGTTGTTGGCCCATATGACCAAATCTAGCATGCCATCATATTTACATCATTATTATATTAGGTAGAAGATGTGAAACAAGGGAATAACATATTGACATCACCATAGTCAACATTTAGTACAATAAAACCATCTAGAAAGTGACCACAACCATAGTAGTTTGTATCTAAACACAAATCTACACATTTATTATGGAAGTTCATACCAAAACCAAGCTTAACCAACATTGAGACAGACACTTAAATTTCGATGAATCTCTGGAGCATATAGAACATCAAGGTACGTCAACCACTCATGTTCTATTGGTCGGTGCCAATTCCTTTATATCAGCTCTAGAGTTGTTTCCGATATGGATCCACTCAGTTCCAGTTGGGACTCATCGGAATTCCACAAAGGATCCTTTATCCTTTGCTACATGGTCTGTCGCTCCTGAATCTACATTCCACAAATGATTGGATTCAGCCTATAATGCAGAACTTGACACATAAGCAAAGTTATCAAATGTACAAGAGGTGCATTCCTTCTTTGGCTCACGATAGTCGCGAGCATAGTGACTTCTCTTGTCACAATTGTAACACATCACTCTTGACATTTTCTTCACTTGAGGACGTTTTCCTCTCTTGTGTTGGTTAACTCTTGATTTCTTGCAATAAGGACTTCATCCTTTGCATTCCCACATATTGAACGAATCAATATGCTTGCGCTTAGAGCACAAAGTCCTTTCTGAGCTAGAACCAGCATAGCAAATGTCTATTTTAGGCTCAAATACCGTTAGACGGTCCTCTACTAGCTCAAGGTGGTGCACGACACCCTCAATATCTTCCATAATGTGGTCAAGAGCTTCTAGTGCTTCTTGCTTTTCCAGCACATATTGAATCTTCATATTCAATATTTCACAATTATTGCCGTTCATATCAGCAATTACATTCTCGATTCTTTGAACCATCGTTACGAACACATCGGACATACATGCACGAATAATTAATGCCTATCATTTATGCATCCCTATTTGCATAGACCCATCATATTAATAAATAATTTCAAGTAAGGCTTCGAATCAAAAGGTCACTATGTTTCCAATCATCCTCCAAAAATCATAACTTAAAATTATTATTAATATATTTATCTTATGCAAATAAATTCTATGAAGTTACAAAAACTTCTATTACTACCCACAGCTAATTACCCACAGCAACCAGTAATAACAGAAAGCAACAAATAATTGACATACAATTAAAAACAATAATGCTTTCAATTAACACAATTAGGTAGTAATCATTACATAATCAATCAAAGAAATAAATAGGGAATGTCCCTTCTAATATATCAGTCAAAACATCTGAGAAAACTGAAGGCACATTTGCCAACCATGGAAAAACTTTTGGAGAGCTTTCATGTCGCCTCCAAGGCGCATTCACTCGGCGCCATGTGGCGCTCAATCTAAGGGTTGAAGTTTTGGCCAACTCAATCCTATAGTGCTCTCTTACAAAAGCTTCCACCAGCCTCCTATAACCCGGGACCACGTTGACCTCCCATAGCCGATCCAACACTGCTTGCCATTCAGGTGGAAGAGTGTTCATCAAAGCCGGCACCTTCTCAAAATCCGGCATAAGATAACCATTCCAGATGATTTCCTGTATCATCTGATTGACCTTGACCACATGTGATACTAAATCACCGTCATGCCATCGATAATCAGCTAACTCTGTCATCAGCCTCTTAAGTTTTGCATTTCCCTCGTCCGTTCTCGGGATTGCAGGTATCCTTGCATAACGCATCATAGTTCCTACAACAAATGTAGAATTAAAAATGCATCACTTATAATCCATAATTAATATAAGAGAAAATACATAATTTTTCAAAATTCATGCAACAAATGCAGAATTAAAAAATGGATTACTTATAACCCACATAGGCATGACTGAAAAAGAAAACAAATTCTCTTTTTTTTTTTTTGGTCAACGGTCAACGGTCAAAGTCAACGGTTAACGGTCGGTCAACGGGTCGGGTCAACGGGCGCGCGGGTCGGACCGGTCGGGCCGGTCGGACCGTCCGCGCGGACTGACCGCACGTGCCTCGCGCGTGCGGGGATGACGTCATGTAGACGTCATCCGGCACGTGCCGGGCGCGTGCCTGCGTTGGATGATGTCACGGTGACGTCATCACGTGACGTCAGCACACGTCGGTCCGCAGACCAGCGCGTGCCGGTTCGCCCGCCGGCAGCGTGCACGCGTTGGCCAATGCCAGCGCTTCGGGCGCGTCGCGCCCACGCGCAGCGCCTTTCGGCCGCGCGTGTGGGCGTGTGCGGCGGCGCCCGGCGGCGGTCGACACATCGCCGAACTCGTCTCGACGTCGCGCTTCTCCCAATGCCTTAAGAATTTGATTTCGACTTACGAAAACTCAGAAAAAAAGGCCGAAAAGCGCTCGGGTGTCGGGATTTTCGCTCGGTTCCGTACGGCCGAAGTAATTTCGCGAAAAATCAATCAAAAACATCAGAATTGATCAGGAAAAAACGTGAACCAGGGCTCTGATACCAATGTTGGGAATAACGGATCCCCGAAAACCGGATTCGACACCGAATCGAACCCCTAAATCAATGCGGAAGACGAAGCCCGGGAAAACACGCATCACCGATCGTAAAGCACACCACGGATTTGAGCGTACCTTGTTAGCCACAGATTAAACACCAACGCTAAAGAAGAGGAAGAAATTCTGGCCCGATAATGTCAATTTGCCTTGAAAAGGGAAACGGCGTCGCCTTGAGCGTTTGGGAGAAAAGAGAGCGTTTTTCTTTTCTTTTTCTTGGAGGGAGAGAGGGAGAGGAACGTACGTACATTCTGATTTCCCAAGCAGTGTGTTCTCTCTCTCTCTCCTCCCTTTTATACCTTTCCCCATCCACGGGCCCTATTCCCGTGGGCCGGGCCTTTTTGGGCCCAACTTGAGCGGATGGGCCTTAAGCCCATCTCATAAATCCATCATATAGGAAGACGTTCTTGTATAGGATAATAATTTTCTGAGAACATATTTCCTGAGAACAAATAGATCTTCAAATTAATAACAACTTTATTAAAAGAAAGAAGATTTGATAACCCTCTCTAAGATATAATCATTCCCCAAATTGCCGTGTATGGTAACCAACATCCAACGAACTCTAATCACTTTTACTTATTGTGAAAGTCAAACTCGGGTATATTGCATTAGCGAGAGCACGTATAATTTGATAATAAAGCATACTACAAGATCCCTAACAAGGAAAAAGAGGAAGATGTATCATTATAGTACTACGATACGCTTATTTCATAATAAGTAAATTGAGCTTTTATACAATTTTCACATTAGATGCTTGAAAATGGGAACATTGGCTATTAACTCATTCATTCTTTTTCTCTTCCTCTATGATTCTTCCTTTCAATTGGAACATGGGTTGGCTTAATATATCATAAAGAATTTTTTTTTTTGCCAACATCATAAAGAATTTCACTCGACCCATAATGCGTATGGATTTTTGCGTACCTTGCGAATTTGAATGCTGCTCCTTCAGAGTTCCATTGTGGTGGAGTTCTGGACGCCTAAGAACTTATTTCCGCATGTTGTAAGAAGGGAGTCTTCTTATCTACTGCAATAAGAGTCCCAAACAATTTTCATCGTTAGTCGTTTACATAGCTGATATATGCTCGGCGCGAAAGTGAATATAGTTAAAATAAAAAAGTATTGTACATTCTAGTATTATAACTCTCACGTGAATGATGTTTTTAGCTTGCTTTTAAGTCGTTAACACAACGAAACTATACTGAAATATCCTCCGCTTGAAAGTGAAAATAGTTAAGATGAAAGAAGCTTTGTAGATTCTAGTATTATAACTCGAGTGTGAATGAAGTCTTTAGCTTGCTTTTCAATCCGTTGGAAGAAACTGTGAGTGTATCCTTTTGTTCCCACATTTTCCTTCTGCCTTATTCTCTTAATTAAGGCAAAACAGAAATAGCAAATTGGAGCCTTCATTCTACATGCGCGTGTGAGAGAGAGATGTTTATCGAGGATGAAGGCCTATTCTAGTAAATTACCGATCTGAACTTTTGCATGAATTGTGGGTGCACATGAGAAATGTATCAAAACTCATTCTCTGATATGGTTGGTATTAGAGATATTTAGGATTTTTCCATTCATTTTCTATATCTCTCATTAAAAATGCATATACCTAAGAGATTCTTTATATCTCACTTTAATTGTACATATATCCTTAATTGATATGTTACATAGATAATCATTTCATGATGCTTATGAATAGGTTGATGTGTTTTTGTTTAATCATATTGAAATATACATAATTCACATTTTCTCTCTGACATATACTTTATCTTGGTGTGAGAGCTAAACTATCCTGAGGTGCATCTAGTGCACATTGTAGTTAGTGAACATCTAAGTGCACACCTAGGGTACACCTCTTATCTTGTGTGCTTTTCTTTTTCAATAACTACTAATAACTCCATCTCAACATTGATCCTCAACATCATTCGTCTCATTTAATAGTCACTTCAATCCGTTCGGTTATCACATTATTTACACAGTCGCCACAATGGTCTCCTACAACAACGGCCTTATGGCAATAGCAGCCTTTAGTGACAATGACTGCCTCCTACTGCGTAGTCCGCATAGCAGCCATGACAACACACAACAAGCACGTAAGTAGCCACATCAATGTCAGTCGCTTCTTCAGCACACTGAATTGCTTAGACAATCCACTAGTCCTTTTTTCGAATATTTTATTCAACCTCAAGTTGACTTTTTTTTCAAATTAACTTGTTTTACATCAACTTGAGTTTGAGAAAAGATGTTAAAGATATTTAACATGTTTCCCTTATTTTTTCATAACTCTCACGAAGGTGCATATTTCTAAGAGATTCTTCATATTTTATTTTGATTGTGCATATTACATAGACAGTTATATAATAAAATCCATAAATAATGTCACATACTCTTTATCAAAACACATCAAAAAATTAAAATTTTCACATTTCTTTCTTCCGCGTATTTCTTATCTGCTGGAATGACATCATATGCATGATTCCAGGCTTCATTGCCACCTCCAGGTCTTACATTGAAAAGAAAAGACAGACATAAATAGGAAGGAAACAACTTGTTCATAGAAGGAGAGAGGAGAGTTAATTAGTGTGATTACAAGGAGAAGGCTATAAGTACAATTACTTATTTTACCTCTAATTAGTTTTAATACATAGAGATAGAATCAATGGTAGGTTTTGCTGGGATTGGTTTACTCTACAAACTCCTTGTACACCCTCGGTTTAGTACTAACCTATTCAAGAAAATTATATGTCTATTAAGATTTTAAGCAAACAAAGAATAACGCTATATTTTTATCTCATATGTCTATTAAGATTTTGAAATTACTATCGGAAAAAAATCCACTTTTTTATTTTTATACTCTCACTGATTTGTGATCAAGTCCTTCCAGCACCAAATCTAATTGACGTGGCCAGCAAGCATTGTCTAAGATGTTGCCGGAAAAAAAAAAAAAAAAAGAATTCCAGTGCGGATGTTCACATGGTTGTGCACATTGACTAGATTTTATTTACATCATACTCCTATGTTTACATTGGCTAAATTTTTCCCCACACGTCCATGTTGGCATCGGCATTTTTTATCTGCGTCATAGTTTAGCATCAATGTCAGTTGAATTCTGGTTGAACTCAGTATCTGAGGAACTTGGTTTATAATGTCACAATTAGAAGAATGTAATTAAACAAATTAAAAGTACATTAAGTTTTTTTTTTTTTTTTGTAAAAAAAAGAAAAGAAAGGATGAATAGTAGATCTTTTCCGATGTACATGCGCCACCAGTTTACTCCACTCAGAGGTCTCTTTCATTAACATAGTCGAAATCAGAAATTGAAATAGAAAACTATGCATGAATAGGATCTGATGTTTATTCAAGTTTCTACGTCGAGACATAATGTATTTGAAAGAAGGTATTTTAGCAGCTGAATTGAAGTATCTATTGGAAATCTTCGTTACTGCAATATTTTCTGTACAATTTCGATTAGTTTCCAAGCATCCGATTCGATCACTCTATTGAGGAAGTCCAGGGATAATGCAATAGATTCCCTAAAACCTTGAAGCAGTCACTCACTTTTGACTATTATTCCTATTGGAGTATGCTTGATTAGTAGTTTACGTAAAAGTTATTTTAGAATCTCTTTGTCGATCACCTTGTTTGTTAGTTAAACTCAAGGACCTCATTAACCATAGTAATCAAAATTGTATGATTGTTGATTCATATTGCAATTCGAGGCCTTTATGATATGTAACTATTAGCCTAATAGTATTAGGTGAATCGGTAATTTTCTTAATTGCAAGTGAATTTATTGATTCTCTAAGAAATTTAAGACTCAATTTGTATCTATCATTTCATCAATTCGACTTTTTATACTTTGACCTATGGAATGATGTACTTAAATTTGTATATTGTATTCCGATTAGTTACAAATTAATTAAAAGTAAACTTTACTCTTTATAATGAAATGGTAAATGAAAAGCCATCCAGAAAATTATGATTAATATTTGAAGTAATACTAATCCTATGATTCGATTTGATTTTCAATTCACAATTTACAGTTCATAAATTTAATATTTGGGTTTAAGATACATTATTTCGATGTAACAATGATGCTGTTAACCAAACTCTCAATGGGCTCTACATCTCAGCAACTCAAGCAAGCATGCACGAGACTCATCGCACCGTCTCCATTGTAAGCGAGAGCATATATAAGTTAAAATGAAACAAGATGTGTGATAAGGAAGAAGATGTCTATAGTTCATGTATTTTGCAATACAACCCGTGGAGAATAAAATCAACGAAAGCTATCGTGGTGACATACATAAATATCAGTCTTTATACAATCTTTGTATTAGATACATGAAAAGTGAATCTATCAGCCATTAACTTGTCCCATGTTCTCTTCCTCTATGATTCTCCTTTTTCTTTTCCATAAGCAAAGGGAAACCTACGTTGCCCTTGCTCATGCTAATTGCAGTAAGTAAAACACCTCACGGAATGGTAGGGGAGCCCTAAACTTGCCACCAAGTAAACCTGTCATACAGGTGGCCAAGTCAGGGTTTGAGTGAATAAAAAATGGATCCAACCCAAATTAATCCACTTAACCCGTATTGATCTATCTTTTTTATGTGATGCAATTTTAATGACTCATACCGGATCCAAAATCAACCCAACCGGCTCCAATTGAAAACAAATATCCATCGAAACTATATAAGGATTTGATACACAGTTTTTTTCGTCTGAACCGAGGTGCAAGAGAAACACTGGTGAGCAAACAACGCCATTTCTGAGAAATGAATTGAGGGAGGTGTGGGTGAATCTAAGTTTCGAGGTCAAGGTGGGAGAAAGAAACTGGACAGCTGATGAGGCCGATGTGGGAATCCTAGGGTTTCACATTTCACATGGACAATCACAGCCTTCCATTTAACAGGAACACTTTTTTGGTAAATCGCTAATCCGGCGTTTATTCGCAACTCTGTTGCTGGTCGAGACTAGTGTGATGCATGATTCTTCGTTTGCTTGGCATCGCAAGGCTTCTGTCGAGGGAGCAGCAGCTTCTCCACAGAGACATAGACCAAGAAGAGAGATTTTTTTCCCCTTGAGTGGCTAGGGCATGGCTGACCAATAGATGAAAGGCTCTATAAATAGGACAATAATTGGTCATGCTCATTATTGCTGTGGATAGACTTGTACAATCCCAAGTAAAATATACATTACCATATTCAGAGATATTATCAATGGCAGGTCTTTTAATGGCAGGTCTTTTTTCTAGGATTGCTTTCCTCTATAAGCGAGACCAAATGCATCCCTTAGTGATTATTCAACTACTTGAGAAAATTGAAATCTGGACCTTTAGATTGTTAATAATTTTGATTGAATGCGTGGTGGACGGCAATATTGCAATATTAAACACAGCTCTTACGTGTATTTGATAAAGCTCAAGATAAGGTACACAACTGAATTAAAATAGATGATTATATAACAGAGTTATGACTCCCTTTGTTTTTGTAGTAGAAGTAATTGGACTTTAAATTGATTGGAAAGATTTTCAATAACGTTCAAACTCATTTGTCATCTCCACTTTTCTTTGATTTCGTAAAAGACTCATATGTAACATGTGAGCAAGCAAAGGAAAAGATGTAGAGAAATAATTGTGTCACTATAGGAAATTTTGGGGCTGTTTGGTAACGTTTTTGTTCTTTTTTTGTTCCAGGGAATAGAAACAAAAAAAAGTGTTTGGGGCTGCATGTTTTCACTCTTTTTTTTTTTTTTTGTTTATAAACAGAAATTCTGTTCTTTTGTTCCCGGGAACAAAAAAAGAACAGAAACGCGTTTGGTTGCGTTTCTGTTCTTTTTTTGCTTTTTTGTTCCCGGAACTCAAAAAGAACAGAAACGAGAAAAAAAAAAAATTGTTTCTCGTTCCAGAAACAATTTTGAAGAAACAATTTTTTGTTTCTTGTTTCTTCTTCTCTCTCTTCTCTTCCTCTTTTCTTCTTTTCTTTCTCTTTGGCCGGTCGCCGGCCTCGGCCTCGGCCATGGCCGGCCGTCGAGGGCCGGCGACGCCGTCGAGGGTCGGCGACCTCGCCGGAGCATCGTCGGCCCCTGGCGAGGCGAGGCGTCGCCGGCACTGGCGAGCCCGAGCCTCGCCAGGGGTCGGCGAGCCTCGCCGTGGCTGAGCGAGACTGCCGATCGAAAGAAGAAAAAATAAAAAAGAAACGAAAAAAATGAAAAATAAAAATAAAAATATTTACAAATTAAAAGAAACAAAAAAAGAACAAAAATTTACCAAACGTGTTTCTATTTATTTTTTATTCCCGGAACAAATTTACCAAACACATCTTTTTGTTCAAAAAGTGTTACCCACTAGTGAAAATTCTCAAGCTAGGCCATTATATTAATATCCTCAGGTAAAAACTTTTAACATTGATTTACAACGACTTGGTATGTACTGTGTACTAATTGATTTTAAAATATAATAATTGCTCTATTTGGAAAGGAAAGTCGAGTAAAATTGTCCATTGCCTAGGAGAGGCCAATCAAGTTGATGATTAGGTTGCTAAACCCCACCGAAACAAAACTTTTCCTATCAGTTGATTGCATTTACCTCCTCAACCTCTTTGGAATATTTTATGTTCAAAGAGTAAGCTAGCCAACCCTAGTAGAGATTGTGTTTGGTTTTTACAAATGAATGATAGTGTTTTTTTGAACCCAAAAAAAAAAAAAAAAGTAGAGAAATGGCTATATTTTTATAAGGCATATACCTCAATTATTGTTTCATTTTCTATTTTGCATTTGAACCCTCCTTTGGTCATATTTCCCTTTTCTAGGATATGATGGAGTTCAACTGGAGCTACTCAACAAAATCCTCCTATGAACTACTTGAGCAAGCAACGCTAGCACCAAAAAATGCCCAAATACCTTGGTTGGTAGTTTGATCGGTGGAAGCCACCTGGAAATCAATAGAAAAAGCAGAAGATTGCAAATGCCGGAAGTAGACAGTTAGTGACGTGAACTCAGTCATCAAGAAGACCCAATTTTGGTGGACAAAGATGTCAATTGTCAACAATGAGATGGCTAAGTGCTAAAGCAAGGGGTCAACGAATGAAATATATCATCTTGATCGACTGGGATGAGTATAGAATGTAACAGTCAAGTAAGGAAGTCAATGATTTGAGAAATTGTAACTATTTGTACATAAGTATTGCTAAATGGTAAGAGCCATGTAGGGCATGCTTAATTCTCCTTTTTATGTAAATGTTTTTTTTTTTTTATAGGTTATCAATCCTTCAATTGTATTTTTTGTTTTAGAGTGTTGGAGAAGATGAAAAATAACAACTTACGGGGCTTTCTTAAGGATAATTTCGACCATTAATTTACCAAACTTGGCACAACATGCTCTAGCAACTATTCTCTTAGGACAAAGAAAACCTTCTCCTTTATGCCACGCAAAATAATAGAAGGAATAGGAACAACTGAATTGTGTATATAACCCAGCAAAAAAAGAAATGGTGAGGAGAAGATTTTCGGCATGTCTCAAATTATTGTGGTTTGGAGTTTCAATTATAGGCAAATGAAAGAGATAACCATTACAAAACCATTACAAATCCATTGGTAATAATTGAATTGATGATAACCATTTCTGAAAAATGAAAGATTTATGAATAAATAAACCATTATATAGGTGTTACAAAATGATAACTTTCATGGCAGTCAATGGTCACGGTTCTTTTAGAATAGTTACTTTCAAATATTTCAAAACTGTTAAAAAAATCCAAACATTTTCTTACAAAGGACGCTCAATCCAAAACAAATGTTGAATGTCTTTATTTTCCACGTGTTTCACATTTTTAGTAAAATTTACATTGATCCCAATGATTGTTCCTGGAACTTTAAATTTCTTGCCATTTGCTTTCTCTATCCAAAACTTAACAATGGACGCATGGAGCCTTTGTCGATCGATCTAGCTTTTAATTTGAAAGATCAAGCGAAACAAGTAACCTCCTGTGCTTATACACATTTAAATAAGTTAGTGAAACCACGTTATAATTCATATAAGAAACAAAATAAACATAAATATCGAATGGGCATGTCAATTTGAGGGTGGGGAGCTGGGGGGGAGACAGAGAGACCTCTGGAATTGAGTGGGAGTGGGATATGATAGAAACTCCTGCATTAATTTCTTTTTTTCAATAAAGAACGGATTATAATAGAGAGTGCATTTTAGGTATTTAATCATTTGGAGGCATACCTCCAAAACAATCTTTAGGCAAACTATTACACACTTCCATAGGACAAGTTTTACAAACAACATAAACTTGATCTTGTTTCAATTCAGTAGTACCAAGCGCATTGACACATCAGCCTCTGTAAAAACGGGCTCCATCTTCACTTCTTGGAACTCCTTCATCAGCCTCCTGGAATCGTCAAGAACGGGATCACTCAGTAATTGTGCACCCCCTGCAATTCTTGTCACGTAGTGTTAAACATATCGTGTCGAAATAATTATAGGGATAAGTCCATGGTACTCTTGACGCCCCGAATTACAAGTCATCATAATATATACCTGAAAGAGTATGAATTTGAGTTTGATCGCACACAATTGGTGTGGAGATTTGTATTATATTTATAATATGTACATGAAGTGGAAAAAACACAATTAAAATGATTTTACAAAGATAACAATTTACAATATTAGTGATAACAATTTACAGTATTAGTACAAATTGCGAAAGATTAGCTTTATCGACGGAATTGACACAAATCGTAGAAGATCGGCTCAGATCATAGGAGATTTGCTTTATCAATACCTTCACTTCATTTGAGTGTTTCCCTCCTTTAAAATTTGAGCATGCCTAAGCAACCCAGGGCTCAATCAATGGGGTGAAGTTGCAGCAAGGATTCGCAGATTTGCAAAAGGAAGGAACATCCCAAAAAGCAAAGGATTCCTATTATCATCAGAGGAATTAGAGAGGCAGAAGAGAGAAGAGAACTACATATTCCTCTTAAGCAACCTGTCTTTGGTAGTCAATCGATTATGCATAGCAAGCCAAGCAAGAATGCAAGATTTGTCATTTTCGAGAAATATAGGACGACGTTCTTGTATAGGATATTAAATACCTGCCGTTGGGGCCCTCTTTTAAGATAGAATCACGACCAGAATCGCCTTGCTCGGCAACCAAAATCCAATGAACTTCCCTAATTTTTTTTGTTTATTGTGAAAGTGAGACTTGGGTATACTTCAAGAGCGAGAGCGCGTATAAGTGGAAGAAAAAGCACAACACAAGATCTCTAATAAGGTAAAAGAAGAAGACTCATCACTAATGGAACATCGGTAAACTTTTTATTCGATGATAAGTACATTGAGCTCTTATACAATTTTCATATTATATACTTGAAAGTGGAATTGATGGCTATTAACTCCTTCCTTTTTTCTCTTCCTCTCTGATTTTCCCGAATTCCCCTCGACCAATAATCCGTCACTAGATTTTTTTCATGCCGCGCGGATTCGAAGACCTTTCCTTATGGACTTCGATTGTGGTCAGGTATTGGACTCCCAGAACTCCATTCCACGTGGTGCAAGTATTTCTATCGTCAACAGGCTTCGAAATTGTTTTGAAACCAGAAAGTTCAGATTGGAGGAGTCACGTGCCCTCTTATTGTAACTTACTGGGAATGATATGCCAAGTGATGCTTTTGAAGTTACTTTTTAGGATTCGTTGGGATTGGTTTACTCTACAAACGTGACCATGTACACCATTGGCTTAGTGCTTACCGATTCAAGAGAGCTAAAATCTAGACGTTAAATTTCCTTCATCATTTTGATAATGGGATCGCAGACAGCAATTTCATGCCATGTTGAACATGGTTAGTAGATCTATCTGATAAATACTTAAGCACATAAACCTAATGGCTAATATACACGGATGAAAGTTACAGCCGGCTTATAGTGGGGTTGCTTCTCTCATTTTTTGTTGTGTTTTAATGAACTCTACTCACTTTTCTAGGGAAAAAAAGGTTGTAGTTTGAGAATTGTTGTATCTGACTTAAGTCTCTTCCCTTTTAAATCATCATAGTACAATTATTATGTCGTATTGCTCATAATAAACTCAATGAGTTTGACCATGCTTGTAGTCATGCTAAACCAAATTAACATGGCTTATGTCGTCAACATTCAAGGAGCTAATTATGTAATAATATGAGCTTCTCATAACACAAAGAATTTCATATTCTCTATATGCGTATGATAAATTTGGTTCCACTGATAAAATCGAAATATGAGTCACTCCTCGTTTACATTTGTATTCTTTTAGCCTTTTCCACGATGCCTCATCGACTTCTATGTCCATTGAATTTTTGAGATTCCAATAGGAAAAGTCATACTTTTCATTCCTTATAATTTTATGTTTATTTCTAATCAAATCCTCATAATTTTAATTTATCTAATGAAGTCCTTCTATTTTTACAAATTTTATGATCAAGTCCCCATAATACCAAATTTGGCCAAATCCAGCTGACTTGGCCATCGGACAATATCATACTTTGACGTCGAAATTTTTTTTCCCAATGTGGAAATCCTGAAATGGATAAAATGTCCATGTTCGCTAGATTTTATCCATTTACTCGGACATGACTTAGAATGGCTAAGCTTCTCCAAACATCTCCATGTGGGCATTAGCATATTTTATCTGCATCATACTCTACCATCTCCGATGGTTATGTTAGTTGAATTTGGTTGACTTCAATGTTCAATAGACTTGATTATAAAATTTGCGGAAACAAAAGGTTTTAATTAGATAAATTTATACTACACTAATTAGAAAAAGGCATGAGGATGAAAAGTAGCACCTATCTTATATAAACCATCAATATACTTCACTCAAAATTCTCTTCCATCAACGGAGTTGAAAAATGATATTCAAATGGAAAACCAAACATGAATGGCATCAGTTATTTATATCTGTTGTATGCCAAGTTCGTATCCATCGTCGTCGTCATGTAAAGAAACCGTAATGTAATTCCGCGAGAATGGTTGAAGCCCGCCTGATCATTATATCGCAAGGCATTCCACAGTGGAAGCGAAAAGGCAGATTATCGGGAAGTTGAAAAGGTCCCACTTATTTGCAATCACGAACAAGAGAATACGGATACACAATGAATCAGGGGCGGAAAACAATTTCTTTGTTGCTTAGGGCGTGAGACTGTATAGCCAATCAGGGCCTTTATTTTTCCGACTGGCCCAAAAATTTAAGGGATGGATTGGACCGACCCGGCTTGACCATGGCATGCCAAGAAGCACTTTGGACTAATGAAGAACATGCGATTTTTAAGTATTGTTATGTTGAAATAAGCAAACCAATGCAAATCATGTTTTACCGACTATAACAAGAATTTTATGAAAAATAAGTTACATGATTTAAACATAGCACTAACAATTTTAGAGTACCATGCTTCCTATATCTCATTGAAGAGATGAATCTTTCTGCCATTGTATTTTGATAAAATTTCAAAAAGAAAATTATAAGAAATTTGAGATATTAACAATCACATCTAACGGATTATAAAAATATATTATTGGTAACCAATTGTAAAATAGAGGCAAACAATTTAACAATTTTACATCACTAATGAGGTAAAGATGGAGGTTTTCAGCTATTATTTCCAAATTTATTACATATATATATATATATATATCATTTTTAAGACTATAAAATAATGTAAAATGAGGTAATATGACAGTCAAAGAAATGGAGAAGATGTATTTAGCATGTCATTGGAAGTTAAATGTATTGTGAATCAAAATGAGAGCATCTAATATACATATCATTTGAAGCATCAGCAAGCCGCCAAATGAGAAACTATACTTTAGGAATTAAGAAGTCTCGACAAAACATCCCAATACAAGAAGGGTTAATATCCTGAAAAACCCCAAACTGGTACATTTGTGACAAATTTACCCCAAACTATTTTTTTGATCACCAAAAACTCTAAACTGGTATACCTTTGACAAATTTACCTAAAACTGGTACACTTGTGACAAATTTACCCTTTATTAGTTTTCGTTAAATTTTATTATCAAATTATTAAGTTAAATAACACGTGACAATTGACTAGTATACCAATTTGGGATTTTACGATCCGTTTGTCAGATTTTACAATTTTTATGATTTTTTTGTGATATTAATCCAATTTAGTGAAGGGTATATTTGTCACAAATTTATCAGTTTGGGGTTTTTTGCGGTCGAATAAATTAGTTTGGGATAAATTTGTCATAAATGTACCAATTTAGGGTTTTTTATGGTCAGTTGGGGTAAATTTGTCATATGTATACCAGTTTTGGGTTTTTCATGATAAAAAAAAATAGTTTGGGGTAAATTTGTCACAAACATACCAGTTTCGGGTTTTTCAGGGTATTAACCCATACAAGAATGAGGCTAAGGTACTCCTAACATGTCGTGCTCCGGGTCACCTTCACTTGCGATAACAAGTCACCTTCCTTCTAATAGATAAATGGGACCAAGCAACCCGAGGGGTCGATCAATGAGGTGAATTCGCAGTATAGATTTGCAGATTTGTAGAGACAAGGAAAGTCCGAAAAACAGACTTGTTAACCATAATTATCGGGCTTGTATGATTGTCAATTCGTATTGTATGATCGAGTCCTTTAAGATATGTAACTACTAAGTGAATTGCTAGTCTTTTGAATAGTAATGAAATTTATTGGTTCTCTAAGAAATCTATGACTGAATATATATTTGTCGATCCATCAATTCAACCTTTTATACTTTAATTATGGAATGATGTATTTTGTATATTGTATTCCGATTAGTTATAGATAAATTAGAAGTAAATTTTATATTTTATAATGGAATGCCATACAAAAAATTATAAATAATATTTTGAAGTAATATTAATCCTACGATTCGATTCAATGTTTAATTCACAATTTAAGCTTTATAAATTTAATATTTCCGTTCACGAATATGTTATTTTGATTTAACAATTATGCTGTTAACTAAAGTCCAAATGGACTTCCCCAGTGGAGTATGGGCCTGCTCACATTTAGGGCCTCTAGAAGTTTCAAACTTTACCAATAATTTCATGAATTATACTTCATTCTTTCTAGGGCAAGTCCATAGCCTAACAATAATAGCTTTGATAAAAGTAATGATTGCATTGAAGACCATCATTATTTTTAATGGTCACATAACGGTTTCTTAATGATCATATAACGGTTTTTCAATCGCTTGTAACGTTTAATTTATTTCCCAAATAAATCCTCTAGTATTTTACAATGCTCTATTTTGTTTGTATATAAAAATAAAATCTCATAAAACAATCTTGATATATATACTGAATGAAAGAGAATATTCCCTTTCTTTAAAAAAATCTTTCATTTCCTTTCTTTTTCCTTGTTGGGTTATGCACAACGTTGTTTCTGTTCCTTCCAATATCCAGTGCAGAATATAAAAGAATGTCTATTGTATCTTGGGAGGATAGCCATCAGAAACCTATCGCACCGAGTTTCACACTTCGATGGGCAGAATTATCCTTAAGGACAGTGCATGCTTTTGGACGCCTCAAACAAATTTATTTATTCTCATTAGCTTTTTCAACCAGTCATACTTAACTTAGATGCATCACTAATTGTTTTAACCGCAAGTGAATTCATTAATTCACTAATGAATCTATGACTCGATAAGTACATCAATTTGGTGATTCAATTCTTTATGCATTTACCTATTGAACAATATATTTTTACTATGCATAAAGTATATTGATAATTAACGATCAATTATAATCCTAATTTGAATAAAACAATGGGAAATTATATTGTCTCACGCATAGGATCATCAAATGTTCTTCAAATGAAGATTTTGCTTTCCTGGATCATAAATTCTTACTCGAATATTTACATCTTATATAATTATTAATGAAATTTATAACTATCTTCGACATAAAATACTAGTTTTAGGCATTTTACTGAATCTTAGGATTCCACTTGATTTTAAGTTGACCACAATTAATAAATTTAATATTTCGATTTAAGATACATATTTCGATTTATTAATTGTGCTATTAAACCAAAGACCAAATGGACTTTTGTGACAGAGGGTGGGCACGATGCGAGGCGTAAGAGCATACATAAGTTAAAATGCAATGCGCTAGGAGATTTTTGATAAGGAAGAAGATGCGTACATTTCATGTCAGTACAGTATAAACTCTTGGAGACTAAAATCAAGGAAAGCTCATCACACCACATACAGAAAAGATCCATTGCTATTGCATCTTTACATTACATACATGGAAAGTGAAATCCATCCACCATTAACTTGTGCCCGTCTTCTCTTGCTCCATTGTTTTCCTTTCGTTTTTGTAGGACCAGAAAACCTCGTATATTCATTCTAGCCTTCTTCTAACTACTGGCAGATCTATCTGAGTAATTTCAAAAAATGCCAGCCGGATGGTGTTCCGTGTCTCCACTTTCAGGTTGATGCTTTTGGCGGCATTATGACATTGTCTTTTTATCTATAAGGTTGATCATGGGGTTTAAAGGTAATGGACGCTTGCTCAGCTTGTTTTGAGCAACGGACAGTTTTAACACCCGCAGGTGGCTAGCAAAGGTGCTGAGCGGTTTTTTTGGCATGACGCACCCCGGGACCCTATCTTGGTCATTTTAAAAGAAAATAATGACTCTGCTGCCTCTTCTGGCAATCCATGTTTTCCCTGTGTTGTGACTCCATTCTTGGGCCTCATTGTAGCTTCCTCTTGCTGGATGTGTAGGGAGTCTTCCTTGTTTCACTGTCAGTTGTAATGATAAGGACTAGTTAAGCAAATCATAGTCACATTTGATATCAGAGCGCATACGAGAGAGAGAGAGAGAGAGAGAGAGAGAGAGAGAGAGAGAGAGAGAGAGAGGGAGAGAGAGAGAGAGAGAGAGAGAGAGAGATACAATGGTTGAGAGCCTATTCTGGTGAATCATTGATCCGACTTTTTACAGGAATTATAGGTGCATGTGAGAGATGTATCGAGACTTGTTCTCCAAAATGGGTGCGACAACATGAAATGCATGATTCTTGGCTTCATTGTAATCACCAGGGCTTACATTGGACAGAGAAACAGGACATAAAGAGGTCAAAGGAAACAATTTGTTCATAAGGGGAGGTGTGACTGCGAGGGCAGAGTAGAATTTGACTTAGGCTAGGGTGTGAAGCACCAAACGTTGAAGGGCATATAAATATGCAAAATACCGGTCAATGTCATTATTGCTATGGATACACTTGCATATTTTGCCTTTAGTCAGTTCCCATATTTGGAGATCGAATAATTGGTAGGGTTTGTTGGATTGATTTACCATACCATCTTGACCATGTATATCCTCGGTATAGGACTTTACCTATTCAAGATAATTAAAATCTAGGCCTTTTAAATTTTTTTAATCATTTTGAGAAATGAGATCACATATAGTAATTTCAAAATGTATCTAATAAGTACTTAAAACACATAAACCCAATTAATATATATATAAAGTAATAGACGGACTTAAGGTAGGGTCAAACCTCTTTCTATTCATTGTGTTTTAATGGATCGAGATATCAGACATACATCTCTTTCCTTTTCTCAATCATTGTAGAATTATCATATCTTAGTGCACGTGTATAAATCAAAATAAACAGGCTCGATCACACTGCTATTCATTCCAAATTAAATTAAATACAGATAATTCCCATTATCGTTGCAGAGAATTAAAGGTAATTTTCCTTGGGATTGATTTACTCTACAAACTTGACCACGTACACCCTTGATTTAGTATTTAACTATTAAAAAAAAACAGAAATATAGGCAATTAGATTTTATAATCATTTTGATAAATGAGATAATGGGCGTCAATTTCACATGTTGAACATGATTATTAGATATTTCCAAAAAGTACTTAAAAGCACATTAACCTAGCACTTTACTATATGCGGATAAAATTAATGATCAGCCTATAGTAGTGTTACATCTCTTGCTTTTTCATGCTTTTTAAATGAAATTTACTCACATTTCTAAGGAAAAAAAAACTTATAGAACAAGAATCGTTATATTAGTCTTTCATCTCTTTCTTTATTCTATGATAGTAGAATGATCATATCTTATTGCACATACATAAATCAAAATAAATTACTTTGACCATGCTATTGTACATGCCAAACCAAATTAAAATGCTGGTCATTCTTAATATGTTGTGGATAGACTTGCATATTTTGCTTTGAATCAGTTCTCACACTTAGAGACAGAATTAATGGCAGGCTTTTGTTGGGATTGATTTACTCTACAAACTTGACCATGTATACCTTGGTTACCTATTCAACAAAACTAAAATGGAGGCTGTTCAATTTTTTATTATTTTGATAAATGAGATCTTGATTGTCGAACATTGCTATCATATGTATAGGATATGTACTTAAAGCATCTAACAAATTACTATATACGAAGGAGAGTTTTAGACTGCCTTAGGGTACGATTACACCTCTTGCTTTTTGTCTTGTTCTGATGAACTTTAGTCACCTATCTAAGTAAAAAAAGAATCAATATATATATATATAGTCTAGTTTAACGACCTCTATTGTTTTTTTATTTTTTATTTTTACTTTTGTGGTTACCCATTGGGGTATCACTCCATTGCAAATACATTATTTCCATTTGTCTACCTGATACTTTTCCATGCTTAGCTGTGTAGAAATACCTGAAAGCGCACCCCCTATGTGTTTTAATGAGCTAAGTCGAATCAAAAGCAATTGAAATTTGGGCAGCCACACTCCTTTTCCAGGGACAATGCATCAACCCCCTCGTACACTAGAAAAATGGCATTAAGATAATAAATAAATAAAAAATGAAAGAATTCTGGAAACTTTTGTTGGAAAAATTTAGAGAATATGAAATTGAGAACCATTGAAAATTTGTTGGAAAAGATGAAAAAGAAATCAATTGTTGGCAATCACTACCTAACCTTAAGGATAATTCCATTTTTTGGAATATGAAACTTGGTGTGATAGGCTTTATTGACTCTCCTCTCAAGGTATGATATGCATTCTTCTTTGCCCTCTATAGAATAAAAGAAGGAACGTGAACAACGCAATTGCATGGATAACCCAACTAGGAAAGAAATGGAAAAAAAGGAAAAAAGTTCTCTTTATATCTAGCATGTCCAGAAAGATTGTGGTTTGACGTTTTATTTTATAGGCAAACCAAAGAGAGAGAAACCGTTATAAATTAATTGGTAATTATTAAGTTGGTGATAGTTAGAAAGCCTTCAAATAAGTTGCAAAGCCGTTACAAACCATTACACTGTTGTTGCACAACAGTTCCAAATTGGTGACTTTCATGGCGGTCATAACTTCTAACAAAACCGTTACTTTCAAATGATTCAAAATTAACAAAACCATTACTTTCAAATGATTCAAAATTGTTGACATATCAAACGGCGTTGTTGCTTCAAGTTTAAAGGCTTAAAGCTCACTTGTGCTCAATTGATGTGTAAGAAGGGGAAAGAGAGCGTGAAGCCAACAAAAAGTTCAGATGGCCGAATTACTTTCAGCGAAATATATTATGGTATCGCCATCTCGAGACGCGCATGGCTGAATTCTCTCAAATTTGATCAAATAATACAATATTACATCCATATTCTATAGTTGTGGAGCAACTGATTCTCGTACACCTTTCTTTAAGGATGCTTTACTTTACCTTCAGACCCTCAGCAAACTTTACTCTAACGAGAACTATAAACCGACAATTGACGCCGTTTTGACTCTCGCAGACTTTCTGGATATAGGTTATTGTTCAGTGGTTGCTTTCTAGATAATTAAGTACGCCGATTGCTTAATAGGCTCCAACTTCTCCCCTACTACTCTTGATACGTTTTGATTGATTGTCCAAAAGCCACAGAATACATGGTGCTTGAATATACCTCCAGAAGAAGTGGCTCGCTTCTGTAACTTCCATGGAACTTGACTCTTTTACTTGTAAACACAAGTTGACTTTGCCAAGGAGATTTAACCCAAACTGGTCAGGTCAGTAAGCAGGGTTAAGACAAAAGAAGTTTTTTCAACCCGGTCGGAGAAAGAGTGAAGGTATCCTTTCATCCCCACATTTTCCTTCAAGTAAATGAATAAAGTAAATTAGACCCGTCGTTCATATCCGTGAGAGAGAGAGAGAGAGAGAGAGAGAGAGAGAGAGAGAGAGAGAGGGATGCTTGCTAATGATGAAGGCCTATTCCAGCAGATCACTGATCCAATTTTTGGCAGGCATTCGGGGTGCATGTAAAAAATGTGTCCAGACTCGTTCTGCAAAATGGTCGGGACGACATGAAATGCTTGATTCTTAAAAGGAGGGAGGAGAGTTAATCAGTGTGGCTACAAGGAAATAGTAGAATTTGACTTGGGATAAGGTGTGAAACACTGAAAATATAAAGTTTAAAGATAATGCCTATGTCGTGAGCTGTGTCGAGACAGGTTTAAGATAATGTCTAAAAGCTTGATCGACAGCTCGCTTGTGAAATAGGAGTTGCTACTACTTTTGGCTTGGCTTGGAAGCATGTGGGGGCATAAAAGATTGCAAAATTAGGGACTGTAAAATCGGGGATTTGATTCTCACACTAATAGAGGTATCTCTAACTTGATTTTGGATTGCTTATCTAAATGATTAAATGGCTTGAACCTAATTAAATTTCCATGCAATTTTTTTTATGTTTATTATGGTCTAACATGTGACCTAACCAACCAAAAAGAAGTAAGTGAAGTAAAGGAATGGAAAAAACACATCAAATTTCCATTTCAAGGGCTCGGGCTGTGGGCTCTTGGGTTCCCAAGATAGTGGGCAACAGAAATGAGGCAAACCCCATCGTCAAGCCCTCTTTTAGTCAAAAAGACCTTCAAAGCCCATCTTTAAATACAGCTAACCCTAGGCCCCATTTCTCATTGCAGCCACGTCAAGCCCATTCCACTATAATCAAGCCAAGTCCCACGCTGAGTCTATTATGGTCGTCGTCGTTAACCCTCACCGCCGTCAGCCGCTAAACGTTTCACGAACACGAACCGAGTAGCACCAATAACTTGATAGTTCCCGTAAAATTTATTATGGGATCGCTTTTTAAATTACCTCGTCTGTTAATTAAACTCCGGGACCTCAGTCAATTACTATTAATTATAGTTATCAAAACGGTACTGTGATAGACTAATCTCCTCATGGCCTTAGTGATATGAAATTGTAAAATGAATCGCGAATCTTCTTAATCTCAGCAACTTTATTGATTCACTAAAGAATCTAACACCTCGTCACATGTATATGGATTCGATGATTCAATTTTTTATACATTTATCTAATTTTATATTTACTATTTATATCATATTTTCATAGTTACATATTAATTAGAAGTAAATTTTATACTTTAACGCTATAACGGTAAATGAAAAATGACATACAAAACATTATAATTTATATTTGTACTTAATCTTTATTTTTGGGAAAACAACGGGAAATTAAGTCATCTTGTTCATGACTATCCCCATATCTACTTGAATTTAAGATTAGTTTACCAGATCTTTAATTGTACTCAAATCTTAAATATCATTTGATATTATCTATAAAATTTATAACTGTTGTCAACATAAAATACAAGTCTTAAGTATTTTGTCAAACCATACGGTTCAATTTGATTTTCTATTCACTATTCATAAATTTAAGATTCCGATTCATAATTCTTTTTTCTTGATTTAACAATTATGCTCTTAATCAAAGTCCGAAAGGACTTTCCCGATAGAGCATGGGCAAGTGCACATTTGAGGCCTCCGATTGTCAAGGCAAACTCTTAGTGTGTCCCTACCATCTCAAAAACTTAGGCACATGTGCACGAGACTCGTTGTGCTATATGCTCTGCAAGCAAGAGCATAAATTGGAATGATAGGCAATATGAGATATGTGATACGGAAAAAGATGTATACAATACATTTGCTTATGAAAAGTTCGTCACACCACACAAAAAAAAGAAAAAAAAAGAAAAGAAAAAGAAGATTGGTCGTCATACAATGCTTTGTTCTCTTCTTCCATGCTTCCTACGCGTATGCCTATTGCGGCGTATAAACGACCTCACAGAATGTAGTAGGAGCTCCAAACTAGGCACAGGGTGATTCCACTCCGGTTCGGCTCAGTTCCAAACCTCCCACCGTGATTTCCGCTGGACAAGCAACTTCCCGTCGGGCAATTCTCCCTTCCATAGAAGTCAAAATGAGCAGCTGGCTGTCTTCGTCCCCAGAACTTCATCCCACCAATAAGAATTCATTACTGCAATAAAAGTGCAAGAATTAATAACCATGTGGCTAAGAATTATCCCACTGTAAGAGTTCGTTGGTGGATCAATTAATAAACATGTGAGGATGAAATATTGCGGCCAAGCCAGATCTTGACGTACTGCTCTTTAACCCTCTTACCATCACATTGCTTCACCCATGGTTGAAGCACTTCTCTGGTAAATCGCTGACCCGACTGTCCGCCTGCAAGTTTGGATCATGCACGATCGCTGGAGGCAAATCAACAGTAGTTTGCGTGGAAACGAAACACGATCCATGATTCTTCCTTTCATTTGGCATCATAAAGGTTTTGCATCGAAGGCACAACTTCTCCGCATAGATAGAGACTACCAAGATAGAATACCAACTGATGAAAGGCCGCATAAATACCCAAATATATGGTCATGTTCATAATTGCTGTGGATAGACTTGCACAACCTACTTTATATAGCACATATGTTCCCATGCCCAGAGGTATTATCAACAGCAGGTTTTTTATTCCAGGATTGCTTGCCTCAATAAGCGAGACCCTATGCATCCCTTAGGTTGTTACTCAACTACACGAGGGAATTGAAACATTGACGTTCAGATTGTTAATGTTTTTGATCGATGGAATGGTGGACGGCAATTTCACGACATCTAACTTGGCTATTACATGCATCCGATAAAAGCTCAAAGATATACAACTGTAAATATTAGATCATTTTGTATCAAACTTGTTGTGTATTTCCGTAAGTTTTGAAATATTGAAAACTAAATTTTGTAATGATTTTTTTAACGTTATCAATTTGTAACGGCTTGTTTTTGCCATTAATATAAAATGGTTTTGTAACGTTTTATAACAGTCATATAACAAGGGCTATTTAACGGCCATGTAACGACTTTATTACAACTTTGTAATGTTTTTTTTTTTTTTTTATAATTCTTCATTATTTTACAACAGATTTGTAACGGTTTCTTAACGACTTTCTCTCTCTTGTTTGAATATAAAGTAAACTTCAAATCACAATCTTTTAAGATACACAGAATTCTCATATCATTCCTTTTCTTTTAGCTAAGCGTTACTCCTATTCATTCTAATATTCAGTGCGGTGTGTCGTATATTGAGAGGATCCTAGAACCTTACGCACTGACTTTCGTACTCCAACATACAAAATTATTCTTAAGGATAGTGATTACATGTCTAGAATCACGTCTAGGATGATTAATCCTATTTTATCATCTTTTCCAACAGTTTTCCAACATTTTTCATTTTTCATATTATATAGTATTTTTCCAACAAAACTTATGATTCCTTCCCTTTGTATAAACAAGCAAAGGAAAACACGTGAGGAATAAATGTGTTATTTTAGGAAATTTGCCTAGTAATGAAAATTCTCACGTCGTAAAAGTATTTATAGCACGGATCTGCAAATGACTAGGTATGTTTTACGTATCGTTGATACGACAAATCTTTTTCATTTATTTATAAAAAAAAATAGCTTTATTTGCAAAGGAATATCAAGTACAAAAAATGGTTGTCTTTTTTACAAGGCATAATACCATAATTGTTTCTCTCGTTTTCTATATTATATTTGAACACTTCTTTAGCCCATTTACCGTTTGTTTAGCATATGATGCATTTGAACTGGAGCTACTTCAACAAAATCCTCTTGTGAACTGCATCGACCTTTTGCCCAAAATGCACATTTATATAAGTTTGTGAAACCATATTATGGATCATATGTCAAACAAAATAAGCATAACTTACTTGTCTTCCCATAAATATCAAACCAGTGTGTCAGTCTAAGAGAGGGAGAGACCTCTGGGATTGAGCTAGATATTTTAAATTTGCTTGAATTAAATTATAATTGTACTTCTTTTGTTAAAGAAAGGATTATAATAAGAGAAATGTCTGAAAATTTTGCATCTACATCAGTTGGAGACATGCCTCCAATACAACCTGTAAGCAAACTATTAGGAAAAACACCATAAAAGTTGTAAATTTATCACATTTGTATCAGTTCAATCATAAACATTTTGATTTAGCTAATTTAATCTGAAACCTTTTAACGATAAATTAATTTTGGCAAAAAATCGCTAAGATAGACCCCAGTGGCATCGTGTGAGACAACCAGTGATGGCGTAATTTTCTAAATTTTTTAATAATTTTTTATTTTCTTTTTTTTCTACAAAGTCTGGCAACCTCACCGGCCACTACTTCACACTTCCATTGGACAAGCTTCAAAGCAACATAGTCTTGATCTCACTTCCATCCTATTGCACCTGAGTGCATCAGCGCATCCTTCAGCCTCCCAAACAATTCTTCCATTTTCACTTCTCGGAACTCCTTTATGAACCTTCTGCAAACTTCAAGAACAGGATTTAACAAGTGACAACAGCCAGCAGACGACATATTTGGTCGATTCTCCGCATCTTTTCGCAAGCACGACACTCCAGTGCGGATACAATTCGACGCTTGAAATTCGTCACACGTATATGAATCCAATGATTTGATTTTTCATACATTTACCTAAATGTTTATTTACTATTTACATTGTATTTTCGTAGTTACAAATTAATTAGAGGTAAATTTTATACTTTAACGCTATAATGGTAAATGAAAAATGACATACAAGACATTGGAATTATATTTCAACATTATCTTTATTTTTAAGAAAACAATGGGAAATTATATCATCTTATTCATAACAATCACCACATTTACATAAATTAAAAATTAGTTTACTAGATCATTATTCTTCCTCAAATATTAAACATCATTTGATTTTATCTATGAAATTTATAATTGTCGTCAACACAAAATATTAGTCTTCAATTATTTTGCCAAATCTTACGATTCAATTCAATTTTCTGTTCACCATTCATAAATTTCAGATTTCTATTCACAATTTTTTTCTCAATTTAACAATTATGCTATTTAACAATTCTAGATGGATTTTCCCAATAGAGCATGTCAACATTCGAGGCGTCTGATTGTTAAGGCAAACTCTTAGCATGTCTTGCCATCTCGACAGCTTAGGCAGCCATGCATAAGACTCATCACAGTATATGCTTTCTGAGGGAGAGCATACATAACTTGAAATGAAACGCAATATGAGATTAGTGATAAGGAAGATGTATACAATTCATGTAATCACAGAAAATCCATCACCCCATATGAAAAAGATCAATCCTTATACAATATTTATATTATATGAAATTTTATGAAGCGACTATCAGCTATTCTAAAAATTCAAGATGTTCGATGAATGCGTGACTTAATATGTAAATATTCTATCATGTTTGATACATGAAAAATTGAATCTATCAACCATTAACTTGTCCCCATGTTCTCTTCCTCCATATTCCTCTTTTCATTTTTTACGATAACCTTGGGAGAAATCTGTTTCCCGTGCGTAGGCCGATAGCGGTGTCTAAACCACGCACTGCGATTTCACATGGACAAGCAACTTCCCGTGGGACAATTCTCCCTTCAATGGAAGCAAGGATGAGCATGGTACCAAAGCAAACCCCTACCCACTTCAATTGCCTGTGCCAACATAGAATGACGGATATTTTGGTCCTCAGAACTTCAACCCAAAGTAAGAGTTCATTACTGCAATAAAAGTGCGAGAGAACCTAAATTAGCCGTTTTCCTAGTGAGCAAGAATTATACACAGCTAGCTAGTTGGACCAACGAACAAATTGTTAAGCTTAGATAGTTTAGTGGATCAATCAGTAACCATGTGAGGATGTACTATTGTGGCCAATACAGATCTAGACATAGTGCTCTTTCACCCTCCCACCATCCCGATGCCTCGAGCAAGATTTAAGCACTTCTCTATTAAATTGCTGATCCGACGGCTGCCTGCAAGTTTGGACCACGTAGGACGTGATTGTTGAATGAAACTCAAAAGCGATTGGTGCAGAAGCAAGATATAAGTTACGATTCTTCCTTTCGTGGGCATCACGAAGGTTTTAGTGGAATAGTGGAAGGGAATTTCACATTTTCGAACGTGGCCATAGATGTATCTGATAAAAGGTGAAAGTACCATAAACAACCGAAAATGTTAGATCGTCATATATCAAACTTATGATTCTTTCCTTTTTGGGATGTCATGAATGTTTAATCTACTCTTTTTGGTCAAGAAACGATTCTTTTTGTGAAGAGTGATCTCTAATATAGAATCTTTCTAAGTTTACCTTGTCGGAAATATGCAGATGTCAACACACATGAGATGCATGATTCTTGGCTTCGGTGTCAACATTAGGGGTGTGCATGGTCCGAATGGGCAGCTCTCAACCTAAAACCGGGAACTGCCCGCTAAGAACCAATTTCGAAAAAATTGGAACCAAGAATTGCCCACTAGTTGCATGGATCCACCCGAGAATCAGACTGCTGGTCCGGTCCGGTTCCTGGGTGGATCCATAGAACCGGTCCAACCTCTAGGCCTTCCCCTTTTCGCCCTCCCCATATCTACTTATTCTAGCTCTCCCGACCATGGTAGCATTATTCTCCTCAAGTACTAGCGCTGCAGTGGTAGTGATCACGACCCTTGCGCCACTTCCGTCCCGACCACCACCACCATCTTTGCCACTGCCTCCACTGTCTCCCGCTCCTCCCTCAAGACTAACAATGAGGAGGACAATGGGGACGATGAGCCATTCTTAGACTTGGAGTTCACCCTCGTCCCCAAAAATGACGACGATGGAGGGGGCCTGAGGAGGGGAGGAGGAAGAGGGGAGGTAGAAGTGGGACGAGCCTAACAATGAAGAGGACGATAGTTACAGTGAATGCGGAGGTGGCAATGAGGATGGTGACGCCGTGAAGAGAGAGTTCAAGTTCGAGGGGGGAAAAGAGAATCAACTCACTGTTTTGCCGAGTTTGGACTAGGACTCGAAGGGAGATGAGTAGATTTGGAGGTGAATTGGAGAGGAAGAGGGAGCTCGGAGAGATTTTGAACTAAGAGAGACGAGATGGAGTAGGAGAGTAGTGAATTGAGACAAGATGGTGATTGGAACCCTAAATTTTAGATTTACTAATTTTGAATTTTTTAATATTAAAAATTAATATACTATTATAATATAACAGGTCCGGTCTAGGTGGGCGGGTGGGCGGATCCACCCATGGAACTAGGAATTGGACCGATACCCACTAGTTCCCATAAATTGAAACTGGAAACCTAACCGGTTCCCTTAGGAACCACCGGTTCCGGGCGGTCCAGGCGGGTCCTGGTTCTTTTGCATACCCCTAGTCAACATCCAAGCTTACATGGTCCAAAAAGAAAGGCATAAAAAAGATCAAAGGAAGTTGTTCACCTAAGTAGGGATGAGAGTTAATTAGTGTGAATATGAGGAGAGACCAAAATTTGACTTAGGATAAGGTGTGAAGCACCAAATGTTGAAGGGCGCAAAATAAAAAATACCGGTCATTCTCCATAGTGCTGTGGATACACTTGCATATTTGTCTTTAAATAGCTCTCCTACTTAGCGATCGAATTAATGGAACGTTTTTTGGGGATCTATTTACTCTAAAAACTTGACCACATAGATCCTTTGTTTAGTGCTTATCTATTCAAGAAAACTAAAATCTGGGCCGTTTGATTTTTTAATCGTTAATAAATGAGACTGAAGATCGTAATTTCACAATGTTGAACATGGTTATTAGATGTATTGTATAAGTACTTAGAGTTAATAAATCTTACGGTTTACTATATACACATGAAAGTCAGACCAACTCACGGCAGGGTTCCATCTTTTGCTTTACGTTATGCTTTAATGAAAGAAAAATTAGTTATAGATCAAGGATTGTTATATCGGACATACATTCTTTCATTTTACTTTATCATAGTTGAATTATATCATCTTCTTGCACTTGAGTAAAATAAAATAAAATAAAAATAGTTTGACCATGTTTTTATCCATATTAAACCAAATTATATACAAGTTATTCCCATTATTCTTGTAGATACACTTGCATAATTTGCCTCTAATCAAACTAAATTGAGTATGTTTAGGGAACCTTAATGACTATATTACCATGTTGTACAATTTTGAGTGATTGTCTAATTATTGAGAATATTTACCGCAATTCCAATTTTGAGTTTCCTTGGTTGGTAGTTCACGTAAAAGTTATTCCGGGATCACTTTGCGAATCACCTCATCTTTTAATTAAACTCAAGAACCTCGATCAATTACTATTAATCATAGCTATCAAAATTGTCTTATTATAAACTCAACTCGTACGATTTGATTAATTTTGACTCGAGGCCTTAATGATACGAAACTATAAGATGAATCACTGATCTTCTCAATCTCAAGTGAGTTTATTAATTCACCAAATAATTTGCACCTCGACATGTGTATATGGATTCAACATTTCAATTTTTCATACATTTACCTAGTTGTATGTTTACTATTTATATTGTATTTTCATAGTTACAGTTTAATTACAAGTAAATTTTATACTTTAACGCTACAATGGTAATTGAAAAATGACATGCAAAACATTATCATTTATATTTGAACGTAATATTTGTTAAATATATATATATATATATATATATATATATATATTTGAACGTAATCTTTATTTTTAAGAAAACAACGGGAAATTATCTTATATTGTTCATAATGATCACCACATGTACTTGAATTTAAGATTAGTTTACTATATCTTTATTAGGCTCAAATATTAAATATCATTTAATAATATCCATAAAACTTTAACTGTCATCAACACAAAATATTATTCTTAAGTATTTTGTCAAATCTTACGATTCAATTCAATTTTCTATTCACTATTAATAAATTTAAGATTTCCATTCACAATTTTTTTTTCTCGATTTAACAATTATGCTAATAACCAAAGTCCAAATGGACTTTCCCAATAGAGCATGGGCACGCACACATTCGAGGCCTTCGCTTGTCAAGGTAAACTCTTAGCGTGTCCTACCATCTCAACAACTAAGGTAACCATGCACGAGACTCATCATGCTCATGAACAAGAGCATATATTGAAATTACATGCAATATGAGATATGTGATAAGGAAGAAGATGTATACAATTCATGTGCTTATGGAAAGCTCATCACATCATACAAAAAAGGATCAGTTGTTATACAATTTTTACATTCGATACATGAAATGTTGAATCTATTGACCATTAACTTGCTCCCATGTTTTCTTTTTCCGTGATTCTCTCTCTCTCTCTCTCGTTTTTTTTTTTTTTTTTTTTTTTTGGTTAAGGGGTGGATACCTTGAGAGGTTCCTGTTTCCTACGCGTGCGTATGCCGCTTGCGGCGTGTAAAGCAACTCACGGAACATTCAACAAGCTCTAAACTTGCCACAGGGTGAGTCCACTGCGCTTTGGCTAAGTTCCAAACCTCCCACAGCGATTTCCTCTGGACAAGCAACTTCCCGTGGGGTGATTCTCCCTTCAATAGATGCAAGGATGAGCTGGTGGATATCCTGGTCCCCGGAACTACATCCCTCCGTAAGAGTTTTTACTGCAATAAAAGTGTGAGAATTAATAAACATATGGCTAAGAATTATCCCGCTGTAAGTGTTCGTAAGTAGATCAATTAATAACCATGTCAGGATGAACCATTGCAGCCAAGCCAGATCTTGACATAATGATCCTCCGCCTTCTTGTCATGTGGATGTACCCACAAGATTGAAGCACTTCTCTGGTAAATCGCTGATCCGACTGTCTGCCTGTAGTTTGGATCATGCAGGGCATGATAAATGGATGCGAGTCAAAAGTGGTTTGCAAGGAAGCGAAAACATGATCCATGATACTTCCTTTCATCTGGCATCTTAAAGGTTTTGCATCGAAGGAGCAACTTCTCCGCATAGATAGAGACAATTAAGATAGAATACCAACTGATGAAAAGCTGCATAAATACCCAAATATATGGTCATGTTCTTTATTGCTGTGGATAGACTTGCACAACCTACTTCATATAGCACATATATTCCCATGTCCAGAGGTATTATCAACGGCAGGTTTTTTATTCCAGGATTGCTTTCCTCAATAAGCGAGACCATATGCATCCCTTAGGTTGTTACTCAACTACGCGAGGGAATTGAAACATGGACGTTCAGATTGTTAATGTTTTTGATCGATGGCATGGTGGACGGCAATTTCACGATATCTAACTTGGCTATTACATGTATCTGATAAAAGCTCAAAGATATACAACTGCAAATATTAGATCATTTTGTATCATTGTGTATTTCAGTAAGTTTTGAAATATTGAAAACTCTAATTTTGTAATGATTTTTTAACGTCATCAATTTGTAACGGCTTGTTTTTGCCACTAATATAAAACGGTTTTGTAATGTTTTATAACAGTCATATAACAACGGCTATTTAACGGCCATGTAACGACTTTATTACGACTTTTTAATGTTTTATTTAATTTTTCATAAATCTTTTATTATTTTACAACGGATTTGTAACGGTTTCTTAATGACTTTCTCTCTCTTGTTTGAATATAAAGTAAACTTCAAATCACAATCTTTTAAGATACACAAAATTCTCATATCATTCCTTTTCTTTTAGCTAAGCGTTACTCCTATTCATTCTAATATTCAGTGTGGTGTGTTATATATTGAGAGGATCCTAGAATCTTACGCACTGAGTTTCGTACTCCAATAGATAGAATTATTCTTAAGGACAATGATTACATTGAATTTCGTACTCCAACAGACATAATTATTCTTAATGACAGTGATTACACATCTAGGATGATTAGGGGTGGCAAATGGGTGGATGGGGTCGAAAATGGGTCGACCCATATTTGACCTATTTAACCCCTTTTGACGCATATTCTTGTAGTGTAAATCTAGTGACTCATACCCAACCTGACCCGTACTCAACCCAAGCCGTATTGCTAAAACCTATTAATATTCTAAGAAAACCCACTTCTACTATATGCTAATTGGATTAAAACTTCAAATTAAATTAAAAATAGTAAAAAAAAATAAAATAAAAGTTAAAAAAACCTATAAAAATTGAAATATTTATAAATAAAAAATTAGACTATGCACATGCTTCTCTTATTTGAAGTGAACATACCATTGAATAACTAAAAACTGTAACATGAAATTTTTTTAACTAAACCTAAAAAAACTCATTTTTATGATTTTTTATTAAAAAAAGTATTGTTAAAACATTTTTATGCAATACAAATTTAATAGAAAATTTTTATAATTCTTTTTAAAATATTTTAAAAAATCAAAATTTTAATTTTTTAAATATGATTTTTATATTTTTTAAAAAATATAATTTTTAATTATTTTTATATCTAATAATTATTTTTTCTTTTTCTCTTTTCTCTTTTCTTTTTTCTTCTTCTTTGGCCAGTTCCCGGCCACAACGACGACCGATGATCGGCCACAGGTGAGATCGAGCTCGCCGGCGTCGGGCGAGGCTTGATCTTGCCGATCCATTGAGGCCGAGGCCCTGCCCGACGCCGACAAGCTCAAGTCTCACCAGATTCGATGAGGCTCGAGTCTCGCCAGTCGTCGGTTGGCTGGCGAGACTCGAGCTCGCCAGCATGGGGCGGGGCCTCGACCTCGCCAAATCGATGAGATTGAGCCTTGCCCAATGCCGATGAGCTCGAGGCTCGCCAGTCGTCGGCTGGCTGGCAAGACTCAAGCTCGCCAGCATGGGGCGAGGCCTCGGCCTTGCCAAATCGGTGAGATTGAGCCTCGCCCAATGCCGGTGAGCTCGAGCCTCGCTTGTCGTCAACGAGGCCGAGCCTCATGGATCCGACGAGGCCAAGGCCCCGCTTGACGCCGGTGAGCTTGAGTCTCGCCAGATCCGGCGAGGCTTGGCCTCGCCAGTCGTCGGTGACTTGTCGGCGAGCTCGAGCCTCGCCTCACCTGTTGCCTGCTAGCGGCTAGCTGTCGCCTTGCCGGCCGTCGACTAAGGAAGGAAGAAAAAGAAAAGAAAAAAAAAAAAAATTGAAATATGAAAAATAATTACAATTTTGAATTTTTATAAATAATTTTTTTTATAAGGTTAAAAAAAGGCCATGGGTTTAAACTTTAAAGTGGGTTTCCTAATAACCCATTTAGACCCATTTCTTTGTGTGTTTTACTTTCTCAGATCTATTTTTGACCCATATTTAATTTTCATTTAACCCATTTCTGACCCTTATTTAACCTTCACTTGACCCATATATGACCCATTTAACTAAAAATGAGTCATAATATGGGTTTATGACCTATTTTGCCAGCTCTACACTTAAGTATCACTTTCCTAACTTTTGACACTTAAATGTGCCCCCTTAATCTGTTCTTTGCGGAAAATCTCCTACCATGGCAATGTTTTCCATCATTGATTCCCTAATAGATATATTCATCACTGTCGCTAAATAACCTTGACAACTTTCCTCTAGAAATTGAGCTACTTCAAGTGTCGAGACTAGGGGTATGAAGGGCCCTCCTCCATTTCCTATGAACTTGTAATCATAATGGTCAGGTGAGCTAAATTGGATCACTTTACTATGATAGTCTACAATAGCTTGTTGCTTAGCGAGGCAATCTATCCCTATGATGACGTTAAAGTCATACATGGCCAAAATAGCTTAGTCTATGATTTCCTCATGACCACTTATACTGATTGTACACCCTTGACATCCCATGGTGGACAATTCCTCATCTCTCAACTGGGGAGAGATACTAAGAATCATTTCTAGTGGTTTAAACTCTAATCTAGCTAACTTTGCAAACCATTCAACAACAAATGAATGGCTAATGCCCGTATCAAATAATGCATAAGCAACATGTTCTTGTAAGGATACCATACTTGTGATCACGTTCTCGGAGTTCTCAACTTCTTCCTAGGTAAGATCATAAACTCTTCCTTGCATTGGGGTCTGTTGGAGTTCTTCTATGCTGTAGCTCTAAATTGCGGCCTCACTTGTTGTTGCTACACTTACATCCCTAGTTGACATTAAGGGTAGTTCCTTATATGATGGCCTTTTTGGCCACACCCATAACAGGCTTCGGTTTGGACTAGACATAGTGCACTCTAGTGTCGTCTTTCGCAAACGCAACATATATCACTAGGGATATACATCGCTTTCCCACTGTTGTTCTTCTTAGGAGGAAAGAAATGTTTACCTCCTACCATCAGTTTCTTGCCCATGCATTGGTTGTTGCGAGGAGATAAATATGGGGATCTTGTCACAATTGGTCTCTCCAACGAATCCCTTTCTATTAGCTAGGCTCATTCATACAACTCGTTATAATTTTGGAGATTCAATGGCACCAACTACCTTTGAATGTCAGACTTTAATGCATCTCAAAATCTCTTTACCCTATACGCTAGATTCTTAATCAATTTGGGAGCATACTTTGACAGGTCCATGAATTTTGCCTCATATTGGTCAACTGTGATCTGATTCTAGTTGCATCATCTTCTAATCATGAGCACACTCGGAGAAGTACTCTCCATTGAATGCCTCGGAAAGGCATCCCAGGTTAGAATAGTACCTTTATGAAATACCCTTTTCTTAGTGGCCTTTCACTAATGGTTGGCATTACCTTGCAGCTGGTACACTATTAATGTAAACTTATCCTCATTCAAGCACCTCAACAATGCAAAAGCTTTCTCTAGTTCATTGATCCATGTAGTGGTCTCTTTAGGATCACCTGACCCAGAAAACTTTTAGGGTCGCAACTTCAAGAATTATTTGACCAGTCCATGCATCTACCATTCGCAATTCCTATTGCCAAACCCATTTCTAGTTACTCTAGCATTGATAAGGGTTGCAGCAGCCTAATTCTAAGCTTGTAGAATTCCATCTAATCGAGAGTCCTCTTTTGCCTTTCCCTTTGACATTGACTAGCCCTAAGTAGTCATTCCTCTTAGAATCCTTGGTTCCTGAGCACTCATGCTGCAGCTATACGAGTTCTAGGGAAAAATTGCAAAGCAAGTTCCAACAAAAGATTAGACCTCGAGAACACTAGTTAAGAAAGCAATTGGCAATCACAAACATGAGGTGTTTTCCTAATTAAGTATCCCAATTTCCCATGCATCTTATCACTTCAGGTATTAATCTTGCTTTAATACCAATAAATACGAGGGATGTCATGCCCTGAGCGTTTCCCTTGACACGGGAACACGACATCCTCTATGTTGAGATTGACTTGTGATGTCCCAAGGGTTGTTGCCGTTCCATTGATTTTATCTTTCCATTAAGCACATACGAAAGTGTGCAATCTCAATCGCCCAATCAACAACAAATAAATGGATAGTAAGGAAAACATAAATATACAACACAACTTATATGTTTCATTTATATAACTGAAATGATTCATTTACAAGCCCATTTCTAAGGGCCATTCCGATTTTTCATTCCCATACAAAAAGATATAAGGGGGGGTTTTAGTCCTAGCTCCTTCTACAAGGAGGGCTAGCAAAAATGGTTTCCATAAAAGCTGGTGTCCTCACAGTTAGGGCTCGAGCTCTTGGTCATAATTGGGGCCAGGCTCAAAGTCATCCATGGTGCCATCAACCATACTATCGTTGTGTGGCGCTGGAAGAGGATGTTGGTTGTGGCGTCCTCAAAATCAAGCACCATGATTTCCATATATACAAGGAGACTAAAACGGGAAGGCAGAAGACTCATTCCTTCGAGCTCGAAAAATGTTAAACAACAAACAAAAAAGTTAAAAACTCAATATGTAAATAACCTAAATCTTGTATAGATTGATGCCTCATGTCGAAACCTTATGTTTACCCGATCCAAACATGTTGATGGTAGCAGAACCTATGCTTTGCCTTAACTATATGCATGAGGAACCCACCTTCTACTTGGACATCCATCCTATCAAAAACTATGAGGTATCCCTTACTCATAAAATTTATAAACATTTCAATTAATGACTTCGATATCATACATGAGTCCCTCAAGTCCATAATAGCATAGATATTCACATGTGTTATAAGTATGCAATTAATAGCCAATAATATTATCACGTGCTAGATATTAGCATCTAAAATATTACCATGGTCTTCGAGACTCAATTAACAACATCTAGGACATTCGCATGCCTCTCACATCACAATAACGAAAGTTATAGCATACACGTACCTTCCAAGTCACTAAAAATGACAATTAAATTCTGTACATGTCTCACATATCTTATACAAGGCCATATCAAACATGCACTAGCCATAAAATAACTTCCAAAGTATACACATAACACTCAAATGCTTTGCACACATTTAGCACCTTAAGAATCACATAATACCTCATAATATTATACTATATCGAGTCCAATTATTAATCACACATAGTCGAAACCCTCCAGCTCTTCTGAAAAGATCTGCGATATTGTCTCACAACATCAAACACAGCATCCGAACCCCCGTAGGGCATCCTTTCAAGCATCATTCCGATGCAACACTCCTGCAAACAACATCTGAAAACCTCCGAGCATCACCCTTCGACATCTCTCGGTGGTGGCATTGTCTCTTGAGACCTTCGATGGCGGAATTCCTCGCTTGACCATACGAATTAAGCACACAACCAGTTTTATCTTCCACATTAGTCCAAGGTATGAATGCCCCAAGGGTGTGTCGAGCGATGTGTAACTCATGACCTATCTAAAATGCATTGATAAAATATGTCAAGCACGAAACTAGACTCATGGCTTGACTGATTACGCTCAAGCGCCAACCTGGATTAAATTGAGATCAAACGATACATCTCAATGTCGCCGAACCAAAAAAGTAACTTGACCCAATGTACTTCCATGCATGTCCACGAACAATACCATTCTAGCTTCGAAGGCTCGGTGTTAATTCAAACATTAAACATGACCCATGGACTTCTATATGCGAAGACCACATCCATATTGCAATAATAATCCTTGAGGATCAAACCTAGTAGCAACACATATGGAAGTTCAACCAACAATAGTTGCAACACACAATAAACCACATCACATAATACTTATACAACCAACCATAACAATCAAACATGAAGATTATGTTGGAGAAATCTTTCTGGAATATTTTGAAGCTGACAAAACGTTTCTATCAGTCTAGTCTGAAGATTTGCAGACTCAACTATTCAAAGTCTAAAGACTTCAGGACTGCCAGACTCAAGACTTAAAGTCTATTCTCAGTGACAGTTTCTAATCCGTTGAAGTAAGGCTTTCCAGAACTGAGTGATTCATTGAGGATTTAGCCTTATCGACTGGAGAAGATCTCTTGGCTGGATATGACGTAACGGATTCTTTTATTCGAATCAAGATTGATTAAGGATCCGATGATTGACGAAGTATTCTTGGAAGGTTCTACTTATGGAAACCTAGATCCTGATTGTATGGGCGAGCATGATTGATGGGCTATCGACATGTTCCTTTAATAGCTCGGATGATATTCCTAATTGATTCTGTCCAACGGGAAGATTGGAAGAATTCCTTTTGTAAGTGCCAACGGGTATGATGGCATAAAGGAGTATAAAAGGAAGACGTTCCAGTTGTTCGAGAGTGTGCGCGATAGAAAAATTCCAAAGTCTGAAGCTCCTTGATTCGTAGTCAATTCATTTGCTGAGCGAAAACCTTGTATACAAAAGAGAGTTTATATTGTGAGTTACCTTGAGGAAGTGTGGTAGAATATCCATACTGTGGAATCAAGGAAGAGCATCGCTGTAACATCTCTTTTGTTCATAGTAAAATCCAACCAGTAGGCTGTCAGTGCAAAAGAGTGGACATAAGCTTGGAACAAGCCAAACCACTATAAACCTTGTGTTGAATTTTCTCTTCCATACTCTTTGTTTTACTTTGATAATAGTTCGTTCTATTAACTAAAGATGAGTCTCATTTCTATTGTCTGCCTAGTACTATTTTCATATCTCGAGAAATTATTTTTACACCTATTCACCCCCTCTAGGTGCTTATACTAGCCATATCAGATTAAGCCTAAATATCAATAGCAAACGGTCCACAAGCAACAATCACAACAATCCTTCTAACCTGAGCAATAACCTAAGTCTAAACGAATTATTTCTACTAACCACACCAACCAAAACAATATCGACGATTACATACTCACTCCTTGCTCATCCTCAAACATTATAGCCTGAGCATATCATGAACAAACCATACAAAATTAATCACATGAGCTCATCTACCTAGGATAGCTCTAATAACACTAGAACTACACCTAAATCCGAGTTACTAACACATTAGCCTTGCCAAAATTTAGGAAATTCACTAACGAACAACCGAGATGCGAGATACACAGACGGCGAGCGAACAGCAGCTTAAGGGCAATGCCGAATGGAATGAGGAAGGTGAGTGGGTGATGGCAGCAACAGCGACGGCGGGGCAACAACGATGAGTGGAACATGTAGTGGTAGCAAGCGAACGAGCAGGCGAACAAGGGACGAGCCAAGAGAGGGAGAGAAAGAGAGGAGGGCAAGAAGGAGAGGAAGGAGGGGGAGGGGTCAGGCAAAGAGGGAGAGAGGGAAAGAAATGAGAGAACGGTGAGAGAACGAAGAGAAATTAGAGAGTAAGATGATTGAGGAAAGAAAAAATATCAAGTCAAGCATTAAATGAGAGGTTGTGTTGTTGTCCTTGTTAGAGAAAACTCCTATGTTATTTTGAAGCTGACAAAACTTTTCTAAAGTCTATTATGAAGATCACCAGACTTTGTGACAAAGTATATCTTATAACAGAAGTTTGCTCACTCTAACAAACTCCAGATTGAACGCAAGTGAAGAATGAAGACTTATCCAAATGATGGATTATATTTCTTTCTTCAAGGGTTTGATTCGTACAGATTATATATGGCATTTTGGATGGAAATATCACCTACGAGATTGATTATCTTTATTGGAATCAATTTAGATTCATCAAATCTTTTCGTACAATAAGTTAATTTGGAAAGAATCTACTTATGGAAACAAAGATCCTGATTGTGTGGGCAAACAAGATTGACGGGCCTTCATTGCAATCTTCAAACCACTCGAGATCTCCTTGATTGATTCTGTCGAATGGGTTGATTAGAAGAATTCATTTGGAAAGTGCCAACAGTTGAGAAGGCATGGAGTATTTAAGGAGGACTCTCTAGTTCGTTCGATAGAGTGCCTGAAAGAAGAATTCTAAATTTTGAAGCTTACCATTTACTTGTTATTCCCTACACCGTGCTCAAATTTATACTACAAAGAGAGAGAGACTTTGTGAGAGCAATACAAACTCTTCACTGTGAAGTCGAGATCACAAGATTGTAAACTCTCTTTTGATTTTTAGTGGAAACCAACCAAAAGGTTGTCAACGTGGGATAATGGACATAGGCTTGATCTAAGCCAAATCACTATAAACCTTGTGTCTATTTTTCTCTTCCCTAAACTCCTCTACTTTACTTACTGCGATATATTTCCGTGCTTAGAAATAATTATTAAAGTCTGAATCCTTCTGCAAAGTCTGAAGTCAACCAGACTCAGGTTAAAAGTAAAAATTTTCATTGCATTTTGCAAAATCTATTTTCACTAACGGGCTCACTAATATCATTTAAATTAGATAAGAATGTCTTAATGACATACAATCAATACCCATAACTGGACTGAGATTTGTGACTAACTTTCAATCAAAAATGGTTTTAACGTGACCTACATGAATTTGGATGGTATTGATGGAGCTCGCGTGGCCAAACTCAAACTAACTTTGAGCCTATTCAGGGTTTTACGCTTGACTTTTATTTGAGCTAGGTCGATCCATGAATGACCCTTGGTTGTCATGTAATCGAGTAAGATCAATCAACTTGCCCTGAACTCACGTTCGTTCGAAATCGAATTAAGATTGTTCATGAATGGTACATTGACCGTGCGGTGTCACCCATGACTAGTATATACTGGAGCTAAATTGATCTATACCCGTCCATTAATCAACTCATGACAGCACGTGATCACCACAACAATCGTTATGGTCGAATGGTCCTTTCATGGTCGAATGCTTCAGTCTATTGCAACCATGATCCTAAGTCACCTTGCCCCTAATTAGCTAATTAGCTCGTGAGCAATCCCAAGGATTGACTCATAGCCTATCCTCATTACTAGCATACTAATCCTTAGTCCATTCCTCGCGATCTAGATAGGGGTTGTAATTGGGGAAGTCCCACTCAATGATGGAATTTTCACTTCCATGAGTAAAATTGCTTCTATTCCATCAACCAATCAAAGCGGTGTTGAACCAATCGAAGTTGGAATAGAAGTTTGGTATGCCATCTGTGTGTATGGTAACTGATCATGCCAATCATGGTAATTCTCAGCAGTTGTGAAGAGAATCTTCTTGATATTCTTGTTTGCCACTTTCACAGTTCCATTCATTTGTGGGTAGTAAGAAATGAATTCAAGTGACAAATATAGAATCCTTCGAGTAATCCATCCACTTCTTTGTTATTCAAGTTTTATCCATTATTAGTGACAACCGTGTCAGGAACTCTGTATTGAGCAATAATGTCACAATGGATAAATTCCGCCACATTTTTTGCAGTAATGTGGGCATATGACTTGGCTTCAATCAACTTTGTGAAATAGTCGATAGCCACCAATATGAAACAGTGTCCATATGATGCTTTCAGATTAATTGGTTCGATGATGTCAATGGCCTATATTGAGAAAGGCTATGCCTTGGACATTTGATATAATTCATTAGGAGGAGCATTGATCTTTTCTCCATAAACTTGACATTGGTGATAACAACGCATGTGTTGAATGCAGTAAGCTTCCATGGCTAAACAATAACCTAACCGTATGATCTTTCGGGCTAAGAGATGTCCATTCATGTGTGGACCACACTCTTCTTCACATATTTCCTTCATCAATTGATTGGCCTCTTTAGCGTCCATACACTTTAGCAAGACCGAATCAAAGGATCTTTTGTTCAAGATGCCTCCACTGAGGTTAGTATTAAAATAACCGAGGACAGTTTATTGATGATTAACCTATCCTAGTAACCTCCAAAAATTCTGGAAAAATTGTATGTTGTAGTGATGCATGTTTTGAGCAACTCTCATGAAGAACCGACTTAAAATTGCTACACAAAATTCTGTAAAAAAAAAAAATTGGCAAACAACAATTATTGCTCGAACAATGCAACATATTCTTACCAGATTTCCAAATCAGTAAATTCACTTTCAAAGCAAGTCTGAGCTAGCAAACGACATCCATTCGGAGTCTATAATATGTCAAATTGAAGGTAATCAAACAAAGATCAAATTTCTAGAACACATCAAATCCAGATTTCGAGGTCTAAGACCTCAAACTTGCCCTAACAGGAAGTCAGTTCTAGAGAAATATGAATTTCTAGAAATCACATTCAAGCACAATCAATCCATTGATCATTCATCATTCAACTCAGCACATTGAACCTATCATTCTAAGCATAAAGAATGACTAGGATTTGAATCCTAGCCCTGATCATCTAACATGATCTTGCTTCATTGGATTCGAAGTTTTGAGGATTACCTTGCAACTCTTCAACTTGAAGCTCAATCAAGGAAGCTCTGGGCAATCACCAGTCACCATGAGATCAGGAGGAGGCCAACAAGAGACGTCATGAGCTCACGGACGAAGGAGGATGCCGTCGGACTGCTGGATCGGCAGTCAAAATCATGCCGGAGGATCGCCGACTTACGTGCTGGTGTTGAAGTCTAGGGAGAGAAGGCGTCAGACTAGTGTTGTCTAGTGAGGGGAACCGTTGATGATTCGTGTGACCACTAAGAGGTCTCCAGGATGGTTATCAATGCACCGGGGGGCCACTAGAAAGAGGCGGCAAGAGGCAGTGAACAGTAGTGGAGCAACTCGGCGCCGAGAGAGAGAGAGAGAGAGAGAGAGAGAGAGAGAGAGTAGATCTGAAATTTTTTAGTCCCCCCTTGTTTTCAATTCCGTCCTACGGACCTAATTGACAGAAATCTTTGCTTCAATATTGCAAAAAAAGACTAATTCGCACAATTACCCACCTTGAAAATGCAAATTGATCAAAATCGAATCTAATTGATATCATAGGACACTAATTAGTTCAATTACCCATGCTCATTATGGCAAATTACATCCAAATTGACATTGAAAATATAGCATGACTTTTATGCTAAAATTGAATCAAGGACTAATGATGAAATTGGACCTCGATTTGTAAAATTAAACCTTAGTCTCCAATTAATTAACTTGAATTTTGTTAGTCAGAGTTCATTAACTTATGCTAATTTCAAAACATAGGATGTTGGATATTTCTTGTAGTGGTTTTCTACCATCATCAATTTGTAATTGTTTTTATCCACCATCAATCTATAACGTTTCATAATTGCCATATAATGGCTTTTTAACAGTTTTATAATGCTGAATTTATTTTATAATGGCTATACAACAACCATCTTCTTTAATAAATACCAATTTATTTATAACTATTTCTTAACGGGTTTCTTTTTCTTTACCCATGAATTTTTACTTAAAATGTAATTGGAAGGTGATATGACTATATTAAAATCAAAATAGCCTTTCTCTTTTCCTATCTCGTTATGTACTTTTTTTCTTTCATTGTTGGGTTATACACAAGTTTTGTACTCCAAGGAATAGAATTATCCTTAAGGATAGTGCTTGCACGTCTCAAACGACAAAAATGATCAATTCCTAGTCCGGTCTATTTTTAAGGTGGAACCGGGAATCGAACCAATTCCCAATTTTGGGGATCAAGGACCGGACCATTTGGTTCTCGATCCTAGGACCACATCCAGTTTTGGTCTAGTTTAATGGAACCGGCTACTTTATTTTTCCCACTAAAGAGTGGTAGTGAACAATGAGAAAAAGTGATAGATATTGATAGAAGCGACGATAAATGAAGAGTTATTATGCCATAACTTGTGGTATAAATGGAAAAGAAAGTGTTTAGTTTACATTTTTTTAATTTTTGAAGAAATAATTACAAAAAGGGTATATGTAGTCAGTACACTCCAATTCCCCTTTGGAAATGGGAACTGGATTGCCTGAACACTAGTTTCACTTTTAGGAATTAGCAAACGGACCAACACTCCAAAGAACCGGACCCAACTAGCCAGCTCGGTTTGGTTCAGTCCCCCGGTTCAAGCGGTTCTCAATTTGTGCGGTCCATTTCGCACACATACCCCTATCAGACAATTGACTTTATTTTCTAATCTTTTTAAATATATTTTCAACCATTATTATTATTTTCATTGTATCTAAAAAAATTTCCAACATAGGACACACGTTTAGAGGAAATACGAAAAGGACATTAAGAGCTTTCCACATAAACGAAGACAACAAACTTTCGAAGACAAAGAACATCTCCGAGCTTCCAGATCATAATGAGCTGTGAAGTCTTACCAGATCAATCTTTTGAAGCTCGTCGTCTTCGTCAACATGCATCGGAGTTTAATTGGAGCTTCTTTGTTGTTTTTTTCCTAACAAAAACACCTTAGGAGCGAAGGTGATCGGATAATTTGTGGGAGACTTATAATTTTGTGTCCTTAAATTATCTTAAAAGAATGCATAAGTGTGGTGATTTGAACTCAGGTCTTGAACGAGGAGGATGAGCACACTTACGATATGAGGTATTTGGGGTTCAATTCTTAAGTTGACTTATAACCATCCCGAGTCTGGTGGTCTAGTCTCCCAGAAAAACGCGCTTTTTTGTTAGGTTAAGCAAAAGCCAGAAACGTCCATTCTCATCCCTTCTAGGAAAAAGAAGCCTATTGGGTAGTTTCTCTTTATTACAAAACTTGAAAATTGGACTGGGTCATCACAATGCTGACTCCGGCATCAGGGAAAGCTGCTGCAAAACGCGTTCTTGATCTAATAAAACAAACGCAGGACCATAGCAACACCTACTTAATTGATATTTAAGATATTTGTTTACCTCCGCCCCACCCCCAAAAAAAAAAGGAAAAAAGAAAAAGTAGTAGCTTATTATCTATCTCCTCTTGAGTTGAAATTCCACGGCTTTCTTTGAATTACTCTTATTGTACTCGGCGTTCTTTACAAATTAAAAGATCAAAATAATCATCAACGCACCAAGGAGAGTTCCATTGGCTTCCTGGATCCCATGCCTGATCCTCTTCATCCCAGGCAGTCCTTTCAGTGCACGGTCATACCTTAACACGTGGTGCTTAGGGAGTGGCAACTATATTGCGTAAGGAGAGTTCCATTGGCTTCCTGGATTCCATGGCTGATCCTCTTCATCCCAGGCAGTTCTTTGAGTGCACGGTCATACCTTAACACGTGGTGCTTAGGGAGTGGCAACTATATTGCGTATAGCAAATTCCAGGACAACCTCAACCACCTGCTCTATAGGCAGCTTTACAGTGGATCCATTTATAGCTTCTTAATTTTACTTGTTTAATCTGTTAAAATATAACTCGAGGTTGAACCGAAACGAAAGTATGAATTTAGAAAATAAATAAAATAAAAACAAAAGGAGCACATAATATTTGTTTTAGAATATTATGTCAACAAAGGAAAGAGAAGATATTTTATACGAATGGCCCATTTGATAACTAGTTAATTCTTGATTATTTCTGTTCTTCTGTTTTCCGGAGTTATAAAAAAATAAAAAACAGAAATTTATTTAATAATGTCATCTCATTTTTTTATTTTTGAGAACAAATTTCTTCTCCATATAGATTTGTAATAAAATCAAGGAAAAAAAAAGTTACTCATTTGTTTTCAAGAACAATTTTAAAATGAAACTATTTCTTTTCTTTTTTCTCTTTTTTTTCCCTTCTTTTCCCTTCTTTTTTCTTTTCTTTTTCTTCCGCCTTCAGCCAGTCGCTAGGGGTCACCAACCTGTCGCCCGGCCAAAAATGAGATCCAACGATCTTATCAGAGCCTTATCCAGCCACGGCAAGGCTTGTGCTTGCCAAACACTACCAAAGCCGATAACGTTTTGCGGAAGGTTGGAATCTTGCGGCATGGGGGCCAAAACTAAGGATAAGCAAAGTGATTGGCCGTGAGAGTAAAAGTTTACATTCCACGTTCCACCAATCTCCCACAAGATTCACAAACCATCCATCGCACTCTTGTGGCCACGATCCCTTTGTGTCGATATTTCACGGGGCATCTCACAAGCAAAACTCTGAATTCTGGCGGCTCATCGCGCGTTCCTCGTAGATATTCCGTCTCGACCACCCGTCAAGAAAATCCTGCCCCAGTTCCCACCTCCCCCCAGACCTCCCGAAACAGATGGGCGTCGCGGGGACGTCTTTCTTTCGAGGGACAGGAAAGAGATGTTTCGCCTTTTGCCACTCGACACTTGGACTTCGCTCTGCATGGTGGGTAGTGATGTTTTTGTCGGCTGGGTTAATAATCCGATTCTAGATTTGCTCCTTGCACCGTTGTGATCTGGGGAGGAGGGAAGATCGAAGACCGAAACAGGTGGCGGCCTAGGCGGCGACGAGGAAAAGAGTTTGTGGAGTTGGTTGCGGTCTGGGGAGGAGGATTTGCTTTCGACACGGCTCGATGCGATCCATAATGCATGTGTTTCGTGACTCGTGTGCTGTGCACATCCTTATGATCGGTCGAGATTCAATTTTGAGCTCGATCGAAAGTGAAAAAAGAGAGCACTTTGTAAGCCTTGTTAATCCATTCGTGATTGTACATGTCAAAATCAAAATATTGTAGAGATTAAACCAAGACCACGGCCCGTGTTCAAAGAAGTTGATCATAGTTTAATTTGTGGAAACAGTTGATGAGCTGATTAATAATGGGAATTACGTGAGAACTAGGAAAGCTGAGGAAGAAATCTCTTCAGTATAGGAATGGACATGCGCGTCTTGATGATTGCCAGAGCTGTTCATAAGCGCTTTCAAAGTTCAAATCGAAGGACAACTGGACAGGCTCTTGGCCACTTGACCCAAAAAACGAAAGTGAGGTGTGATTTTTCTTGTTTTTGGCTTTATGCTAAAAACATGTTTTAGGTCGACCATTGCTTGTGTGATTGCCCTAACAAATGCATTCTACGTTTCTGTGATGAATTCAATTGCTATCCCATTTTAAAGTTCACACAACTCACTATGCTTGATTCCTTTTATTATCACCAAGGTACCTCAAAATTTTCAAAATTACACATTCTGACATATACCGACAACCAACTAAATCCAAGGTACTCAAGGAAATCAAGTTCTTATTCGACTTCAGTCAATGTCCTCACAATATCATCATACATTTTGATCCTAACATCGCCAACACCAACAATATCGCATTAACTGTTGTTCTCCAACTACACTTTACTATTATACATGTAGGTTACTAATTTTTATTTAGTGTAGCATGAAACGAATAACCATAATCCATAATCCATTCATCAAATGACAAATAATTAGTGATAGACCAACTCTAATTCTCTTACTCTTCTCATTCTTTAGCATAATGCAATCCCTTCTATGATGCTCTCTCTTGCCACAATTCCAATAGATAGTACCACTAGTCCTAAACTGATTACGTCTCTATATGTTTATATTACTCATATTAACACGTGTACTCTTCTTCTATTTTCACCTACTAAAAAGTAGACATTCACTAGATTCTCTTCCACATATGTCCTTACTTAGAATTAAATCTCGAGCCCCATCAAACGTAAAACTTATTAACCTAGATGAATTACTAATGGTAGTAACAGTACTTTTCTAACTATCAAGCAATGAAGATAAAATCAAAGCATGTACCTCATCATCAAAGTTAATCACAACTAAACTTAATTGACTAACAACCACACTGAATCCATTGATATAATTAGCAACTAACGCACCTTTGTTCATCTTTAATTAAAGAGGCATCACATCAAATAGACCTTATTGATCATAGAGGATTTTTTGTACATATTCAATAGGGCTTTCATTAAACCTGCGTTGATATTCTCTTTCATAGTGATAAACATGACGTGATGAACCAACGTTAGTCGAATAACACCCAAAACTCGTCTATCCAACAATTCCCAGTCAACTTGCTTAATCGTCAATGGCTTCTCCCTAAACATTAAGTGTAGTTTCCTTTCATATCAATAATCCTCAACCTACATCTTCCAGAAAACAAAATCATTTTCATCAAATTTGTCGATTCTTGCATTTCCTTCTTTTGTCACTATCAATTCGCTTCAACTCAACCTAACCTAGCTCTCATACCAATTGTTGCGTAAACAAACAATTAATCAATAAAATAGACAGATTAAGGAAGTATCTTTGATATTATTATCACAAAAACAAGTGATTAAACAATAAAATATACATAACAAGAAAATAAATCGGATACCAAATTTATGTGATTTGGTTGTAGTGACCTACATTTACGAGGAGAGCAATATGAATTTCACTGTTGATCAAGCGACATAATGAAAATTACAACCACACTCATGTCACTCAAATACTCTTGATGTTTTCTAACCCTCAGTTACACCCAATAACTCACACTGTATTTAGCCTCATAATTCTTCACAAAATAATTTCATACTCTCACTAAGATATTAACAAATCTTTAATTATCTTCAACATTAAATATATTGGTGTAATTCTACAAAGAAAATTCCATTCTACAAAGAAAATTCCACCCCAACCACCCAGTTAGAACAGCAATTAACTTCTTTTGTCTTTCTAAAGAAATAAATGGAACGAAGACTATTGGTGTAATTCTACAAAGAAAATTCCACCCCAACCACCCAGTCAGAACGGCAATTAATTTTGTTTGGCTTTCTAAAGACATTAAATGGAACGAAGACCACGCTGGGACCTTGGCATCTAACGAGGGGAGATACTTTTATACAAAACATGTAAAATATCTTGGTCAAAGTGAGACAAATATTTCTTTATTTGACTCCTTACGCATAGACTCTGACACCAAGTCAAAATAGGAATTTAAGCGTAAAATATCTTCTAGTTCCTTCCCTGACTTAATATCCTAAGACAAATATTGCACGCTCCTTTTATTTCTATTTTATTGATTTCCAAAATTTAACTTTTCGCTTTGAACTAAAACTAGAGACATAATCTAACACAACCATTGATGGTGAATAAGGAGGAGGGTCTCGACCAGATTTTTACGATCATATCCAGCAAGGCAGAGCTTGAAAAAGAAAGGCATGCACCTCCGTCAAGTTCGTCACCATTGATGGGATCTTCATTCTTGAAGTCGTTTAGGCACACTGTGTGGTTGAGCGATGCATCGATCTTGTGCCCCTTCACAATGAAGTAGACAATAGTCGGGATGATCTCGATGATGGCGGGATCGAGACTATGAGGGACAGCTAGTCAGCAGAGCGAGCGAACAACGCGGCCCGCAGGGCCGTCAGAGTCAGGGGCATGGTTCTTTACGTAGGACATTAGTGGAGAAGGCAATGAGGAGGAGCTTATATCTTTGTCCTCATTAACCTCTGTTTTCTTCTCTTCCTCAGCTGCCAAGTTCCTAAAATGCTTGAAACCTTGTGAACTGAACGTCTGCGTGAACATCTCCACCATAATTCAATTGCTCACCATCACCCTCGGCTTTCCGCAAATTCTCTTCCTTAAGGTCTCAAAATCCTCCCCCTCGCCAGATTCTCAGGATTCGTTTCGGTTCCCGATGAGGTCAATGACATTGGGCCCCACATAGGCATAGTGTGTTAAGAAATAGGACCCACAAGGGGTGACATGGCCCATACACTTTTATAATATTAGAAAATGTGGTAATGGACAGCGTGTGAAATCTTAAAAACTAAATAGCCGTTTGCACATTTTAGGAAACAAAAATTAAGATGAAGTCGTTTGTACCCCAGGTTTGGCCCCAATCAAAACTTTTGACTTAGAAGGCTATCCAAGCGGAAAAAAGGCATTTTATGAATGGGAAAATGTCGTGGATGGTTCTCAAACTTTGGTGGATTGTGTAGTATTTTTTTTTTTTTTGATTTATTCAATGAAGTCTATAAACTATTAGTAAATATTCAATTTAGTTCATAAACTATACAACAATATCCATTGCTATCATTCCATTAATTTAAATTAACATGATCTGTTGATGTGGCTTTCATCCCGTTTAATTTGAACAATGGACAATAAAAAAAAATTACATGTGGATTATTTAGGTAAGATATTAATCATGTCAACGTACTAATTTTTTTTCCTTTCTAAAATTGATGGATAAAACAATAGACATTTTGATTCATTATTTTTAAAAATCAAACTCAACATATAATACTCAATGCCATCAAAATAATGTTTGATTTGTTATTTGAGCAAATAGAATTACAACATTAAACTAATATCAATAGTTCTGAGACTACATTAAATAAATTAAAAACTTAGGAATAAGGCCTAAATTTAGGAGTCACTTGTCATTTTTCCTTTATGAAATAGATATATTACCTAACAGTGACAATGTGTTACAATTGATAAATCTCTATTGACCATGTGATATGAAATTTACATCACTTGACAGCAAGTGTATATGCATCTCACTTTTGATTGATCTATTGCATCATGTGTCACTATCATGTGATGCATTCATCATATAAAATATATTCCCGTTCAAGTAATAATGAATAGAATTCTATCCTCAGAGAAAATCCCCAAAAGGACCCTCACCCTTCATGTTTTGTCCTTTTTTTTTCTTTTTTCTTTTTTTGCACTTTTCATCGTCTAAATCTAAATATATTCATTATCAATGCTACTCTTCGGAAAGAGATTTCCTTTTTTGTCTCTCAATTAAAATAGCTCTGAACCAAATAATGATAATTAATTCAAATAATCTTAAGTGAATCTATTGGCTATTTTGATCATTCACCGCTTCCAATTAAAAGCACTATAAAAAAACTACTCTCTGCTATTGGAATGTTGTTACTGATTCTCATATGAGAAAAATAATATGTCCGCATTTAAAATTTACACAAAAAAAATGAGAAAACTGTTCAAAAAGTCTTACACCTATTGCACTTTGTCAATTCAATCCTAAATATTCAGTTGATCCCATCTTGCTAATTTTGATTAAAAATCGCTAACTTGAAAACCAAACATCTTATATGTCATGACGGCACTAACATTGATATTTTTTAATAATATTTTAATAACTCTTATATTTTATATATATATATATATATATTTTGTATCCTTTCTTTTACTTTCTTTGGACTCAAGCTAGTGAGGGCGTTACAACCTTGTGCACAAGGGGTGAAGGCATCATGGCCCTTGTCTAGGGCTAGGGCCGACAAGGGTCATGATGCCCTCACCTTGCCCGGATCTAGCAAGGGCAACATAGCCATTGCCAAACCCTCAACCCTTGCCCAATGGCCTATATGGACCGCAATGCCCTCTCTAGCCTAAATCCAAAAAAAGGGTAAAGAAAATAAAATAAATTATAAAAATTATAAAAATTCAATAAAATGCTAAAATATCATTAAAAAATATTTATATCAGTGTCAACCATATCACATAAAACATTTGGCATCCACGCCATCCATTTTCAACCAAAATTAGCCAAATGGACTCATTCGGTAAAATGTAAAATTATTTAGGATTCAAATAACATATTAAAATGTTTAAGATTGAATTAGTAAGAACAAAATATGTTTAGAACTTTTTGAATAATTTTGTCCACAAAAATTAATAATTAATGACCTATTTTCATTTGATATAATCAAGTAAATAGAAGATAATGCGTAATGCCAAGCAATAGTATCAAGAAACGTGTGCGGATGACTCAGCAACGGTACTTTTTTTTTTTTTTGGTCGAAAGCAACGGTACTTGATCACTGGGTCTGCTCGTTGGCGCCCAAGGGAAAAACATTAGCTGGCCAAGCTCGGCCAGTGGAGGAACCTTACTTTTTTATTTTTAAAATTTCTAGCTAGGAAAAAAATGAAAATGAAAACAAATGAAAAGTAATTATAGGGTTTTGTGTTGTATTTTTTTATTATTATTTTATCTGTGAGTTTTATACTATTTTTTCTCCTATATCGGAAATTTGTGCTTAATTTGTCCCACTAGTAGTTATTAATTCTAGATATCTTAGTAAAATCACTAATAAAAGAAAAGAAAAATACCAAAAACATACATTAGTATTCACGAACGACCACATATATACCTCCACTTTTGAAGAAAAACAAAAACATACTTGAATATTACTTTTGGAAACAACCCTTTACATCACTTGTCCATATGTTTCTATTTAATTTGTAAAATGCCCGTTCCAAATCCTAATTTCTCACACCCAACCAAATTAGCCAAAACAAACTAAAAACTAAACCCATTAAACCCTAAGCAGTTTAATAAAATGAATTTTGTAAGGAGGGATTATTTGCTCTTTTCATGGTGGAGTTTTGCTTAGAGATTATGAGGATGGTTTGCAAAAATAAGGGCGTAATAGGCTGAGCCTAGACATATTCTTGTAATTTTTTTAATAAATATAAGGGCGCAATAGGCCGAGCCTCAAGGCCCTTGCTCTGACCTTAACCCCCCTCTCCCTGGTTGACCAGACCTGTCCAAGCTCGCTCAGTAGTCTTAAAAAATTCAGCCAAGCCCACTCCTGAATTAGGTTTACTAGCGCCACATAGGGGAAAGTTATTACTTTTGACCAATCATATCTAGTCAAAATAGCCGATAACTTACTTTGTATGTTCTCTTTAGAAAATCTATCAAATCAATAAGGAAGAAAATTATTTTCTATCATCATTTGCCAACATATATTATGGAGAATATAATATTATCTTCCAAGACACGCTTATATAATAAAGTACAAAAGAAGAATGATACTCATGTAATATTCCCAATGAATCTATGCAAAAATTACGAACTTCAATGAATGTATTGCGTCGACCTTTCAGAGTACAATTATTTTCTATGACACCTCTCACAAGATCCCATAAACAGGGTTGCTCATTCAAAGAATAGAAAAACACATTTAGAAAAAATTCGAAAAGACATCTAGAGTCGTCCGCATGTAAAAGGAGTCTTAGACTTTGAGGGGCAAAAATCAACATCTCTGACAGTGAAAAACGTGATGACTTCTTAGTCCCGAGTCTTCGTCAACAAACAATGAAGTTTCAGTGGAGCTACCTATTTGTTTTTTCTACCAAAGATACATGTACCCTTATTCCTTCGAGGCAAGTCTCATCAGCTATAATAGTCCTCCCGTCTCACACATTCAAAAATTTCTATGCTTCTAGATGACCCTGAGAGAATGCACAGTTGTGGTGTTTCGAACCGCCGCCTTGAACCAAGAGGAGGAACATGCCTAGGATGATTAATAACCAGTGCCGAGTCTTTGTTGGGCCTTTTGGGTTTTTATCCTAGGTTGATTTGTAGCCATTGAAGGGTCTAAACCCGCGGTTGATTTATTTCTGAGAAATTATTGCATAATAGTTTTTAACATATTCTTATAATAAAAGTCTATATGTACCCAACAAAATCAAATCATAAATAATTATAGATTGTTGTGGGATCCGCTTCTTTAAGAATTTACAACTCATTATAGATTATTATTCTCACACTATCTCAATAATTGTTTTGCTAGCAAAGTCCATTTATTTATGTTCGGTGCTGGTCTTTTTGGGTCCCACCAGATATTTTCGTTGGTAAGGCAAGCCAGGAAAGGTCACCCTCATTTCTTTTGGAGAAAAGTAAGCCAATCGAGCGATCGTCCCTGTTGACAATGGAACGTGGAAATCTGACTAGTTCGTCTTTACCAACCCCGGAGTTGGAGAGCAGCTGCAAAACTTGGTTCTTGATCAATTTCTTCAGCTCGCCCTCCAGAAGTTGTTTATTATCTTACTCTTGAGTTGAAAGAAAGTCCATGGCGGTCCTTGAATTACTCTTACTGTGCTTGCGTGCTTTCCAAGTTCAAGAAAAAGATATTCTCAATGCACCAAGAATTATTTCCTTCGCTTTTTGGATTTCATGCCTGATCCTCGTCATCCCAGGCACTCCTGTCGGTGCACAGACATATGTTGACGACTTGTGCGTAGATAGGAGCCACGACGGTGATCCTAACAAGTTTCAGGACAACCTCAGCAGCCTCCTCTCCAAGGGCAACTCCGCTGATTACAGCAAAGGACCCATTCGTGGTTTCTACAACACAACGGAAGGTGAAGATCCGGACAAAGTTTATGGTCTCTTCCTCTGCAGGTAAATCACAAGCGAAAGATACCAAAGATTTTAACTTTTGAGCAATACCTTCCAAATCAATCATTATAATCTTTGGAATCGGCTCACCTGGAAATAGGATTTATAATGGACCTGATATATTGGTCTTAATTAAAATCCTCTGTAAAGTACAGTGATCCAATGCCAACCGAAAAATTACCACCCAGATTTAAGTGAGTACTAATGCAACTTCCCTATTACTCTTTAGAAGGGATATTGCTGCCAATTTCTGCCAGTCTTGCTTCCGTGATGCTAGAAGCACCCTCATAGAAAGATGTCCAGGCAAGGAAGAGGTGACCATATGGTATGACGAGTGTCTCCTGCGCTACTCGAACAGATTGTTCTTCTCTGTCATGGAGACAACACCGGTTATTTCTCTTATCAACCATGAGAGCAATTCAGTTACCGTCAACAAGATTGTGGAGCAAACTTTCGATAATGAGGACTTTGCGGCAAAAGTGACAGATTTGTTCGTGAGAAATCTCACGGAAAATGTGATCTCCTCGGAAAGCTTATATGCGACCATAAACGTTAGTATCTCAAGTTCAGTGACCCTGCATGAGCGTGCACAGTGCATCCCTGACATCTCAGAGTTAGATTGCAAGAGTTGCTTGCTTTCTGCTATGGAAGAGCTTCCTACCGCTCTTAATCTTAAAAGGGGAGGTACGAGAATTCTTCTGCCAAGTTGTTATGTACTGTACCGAATGGATGTTGCTGGGGAACCTGGAATACAAGCAAAACCCAGCACTGAGTCCGGCAGTGAAGGTACGAGTTATCCAATTCTCAAAATGGGCACACAATTTGTTATGTTAAGCGTATAATGGTATCATTCCGTTGCTTCTAATTCTCAATATATGCTGTTTTATGTATCATATTGCACTTGACTTGCTTTTACGATCTAAACTGTGATCATATTCTCTTGCTTTCAACAAGTTCTTGGTACTATTTACACTTGGTGAAAAAAGAGTGTGGATTTGTGGTATGTTTAGATGCAAGGAATTTCCCTTTCTTGACAGAGGTCAAACGAAATCCATGGATTGCAAAAGTTAGCTCAGTAATTGGAGCGGGGTTACTAATAATCATCATGGGTTCGTGTATATTTTTAAAGAGGACAAAGAGATGGAAGAAAGGTATGAGTGAATTCATCTTGCTTGCCACTGGAATGACCATCTTCTAACGTTTACCTAATGAGAGTAAGCTCTTCAACTCTCAGAGAAGGAAAACAGCCAAGAGGTTCAGTTACTTCATCTAAGACGAGAAATCGGAGAAGAGTTTTCAAAGGAAAGAACTCGAGGAGAAAAGCTGGTGGCTTCTCAAGAATTATCTCTCATGCGATTAGACATTATACGTGCGGCCACACAAAACTTCTCCAATGAATGTAAACTTGGGGAAGGCGGGTTTGGCCCCGTGTACAAGGTAAGCATTTAAGTGACTCAACACCTGTTTATGGGAAAATTGGGAAAACTGGCAGTTATTATCCGAACATGAACTGGTTCGAACTTGGTAATCATTAATAATTGTCATATAGGGATTTCACTACTTACGTTACCCTGTTTCAGGGCACATTGGCAGATGGAAAAGAAATTGCAGTTAAAAGGCTTTCAAGAACCTCAGGCCAAGGACTTATTGAGTTTAAGAACGAAGTGATCTTGATTGCTAGACTACAACACAGGAATCTTGTTCGATTATTGGGATGCTGCTTGGAAGAAAACGACGAAAAACTCTTGATATATGAATACATGCCCAACAAAAGCCTGGATGTCTTCCTTTTTGGTTGGAGCTTTAACCAATGCAACGATTTTTTTAGCTAGTTAATTTTAGTCTTATGGAGTTAAGGTTCATCCGAGTCTCTCATTGTTGACAGATTCAACTATGGGGCAATCTTTAGACTGGAAGATGCGCATGAACATCACCTTTGGAATAGCTCGGGGGCTTCTATATCTACATGAGGATTCTCGCCTAAGAATTATCCATAGGGATCTAAAAGCTAGTAATATTTTACTAGACAGCGAGATGAATCCAAAGATATCTGATTTCGGAATGGCAAGGATCTTTGGTGTAAATCAAGATGAGGCCAACACGAATAGGGTTGTTGGAACATAGTAAGTTCTTTAATATCTTTCTACATCTGTCATATGTTTGAATGATTCACTAGGCCAATAAAGAACTCTGATGATCAGCTCAACAGCACCAAAATGAGCATATTCATATTACAGAAGTTTAAATATAGAAAATAACCTTTCATTGTTTCTTACTTCCAAGAAATTTCACTTCATTACATAATTTTGTTCAGTGGATACATGGCACCAGAATATGCGATGCAAGGGCTATTTTCTGTTAAATCAGATGTCTTCAGTTTTGGAGTTCTCTTGCTAGAGATGATCAGCGGACGAAAGAACAACGGTTTTCATCTCCAAGAGCATGGTGAAAGCCTTCTCACCCTTGTATGTTCTTAGTCACCACACTTTTTAAATATGAAATCTAAGAATTTTGTGCAATTGTCCTTGCTTACTTCCCTTTCAAAATGACAGGCATGGAAGTTGTGGTCTGATGGTCGAGGGTTGGAACTTACTGATTTATCAATCAAAGAGCCATGTGATGGAGTTCAAGTGGTAAAATGCATACATATTGGTCTATTGTGTGTCCAAGAAGACCCAACAGATCGACCAACCATGTCGCTCGTGGTTCATATGCTAGGAGCCGATACTATCCCACTTACCCGACCATCACTGCCTGCATTCTCAGTTGGGAGAGATGTGAGAACACTCAATCCTATCGGTCTAATTTACAAAACTTCCACTATTAATGAAGTAACCCTTTCAGATGTATCTCCTAGGTGACTAAGTATCATAAGCTCGTCTTCAATTGATTTCTCGTTTATAAAATGGAAATGGTTTGCAATTTAATAAAATAGAATGATAATTATAGTGTGATCTCTTTAGCATTGTAAATGTCATCTCTTAATGACAATCCAACCTGTCCTCATTCCGTGTATAATACTAAATACAATTGAATTAATCACACTCGGTTCTTTTTGAATTACAATCCTCAATTGATAAAAGGGTAAAAAGCCTGATCATTAGTGGTCATTTCTATTCTAGTTCACCACTTATGTTCTATCAGAATGGTTTGTATACTTACTTGAGTAATGTATGAATATCCAATTCTACAAGTATTCCACTGATATATATATATATAGATAGCACAAATTCTATAGTCTACATTGAGTATATTAGCAGAAATCTAATGCATGAAGAGTGTGGGAGTATTTAGATATTAAACAATGCCTAAGCAAGAGTTCCCGCATTCAAGTCTTTTCAAGTCTCTATTTGCCTCTTCAAGATATTTCTACACTTTAGTCTTAGACCAATATTTAGCTTACGCGTGAGGGTAGCGTTAGAGTATTTAAATATTGAACCATGCCTTTAATAAATAAGCTTAAGATTTTAGAAAAATTGACCATGGTCACAAAAAATTTACAGAGTGCTACCAAGTTAGGGCAGAATTACTAGTAACCTATTTAATGTATAAGCACGTAATATTCAATCCTATCTTCTGTTGTCAACTTGTCATTCTCTCTTGAGTTCATGTCACTTTTAATTATATTGGGATCCGTGAACAATTTTTCTGTAGAATTGGATAATTAAACAATATTTGATCTTTCGGAGTCGAACACTATATGATAAAGGAGAAATATTTGAAGTAATTTGGAGATAACAATCAGAATTTTTATTCGTCCTTCCTACTTTCTAATCCTCGGGGGTGGGGTTAGCGTGTCCTGTTAGAGTGTGATTTGGGAAATTACTAAATCAATCTTTAACTTATTGCATGGAATTTAATTTTAAAATTTTTAATTTTATCATTTTAATCTTAAACATTTTGATAATTCAAATATAATTCCTCTAACTGCTTTTCATAGAAAATCAGTGATGTGATGGTTCAATTATCATCGACAGTCCTATATGGTATAGCCGATAATATAAGGCGGACAAAGACGACGTTTGGTTTCTTATGATTTTTCTGATTTTTTTTCCTTCTCTCCTATTAAACACCCAATAATTTAAGGCGGACAAAGACGAGGTTTGGTTTCTTATGATTTTTCTGATTTTTTTCCTTCTCTCCTATTAAACACGTAGACTGCCACGTCATTATACGTGAGCTAATATCCGGATTTTTTTTTTTTTTTTTGTGGCCAGCATGATGAGATGGACTACAACATAGGAAAAAAATATATATATAACAAAAAGAAAAACCAGAACAAACACCAACACGCACGGAGAACATGCGAATGGGGAAGATAGCGGTGGTGACGGCGGTGGCGCCTAGCCACCGCCGTGGGTCATGCGTTCCTCACCGGGAAAGCACAGATCTTTGGGGTCGTGGCCTCCATCGTCTTTAAATGTAGGTGAAGACAAAATATACACACGGTAAAGCGCAGATCTTGAGCAACTCAAAAGTGTTTGTGGTGCGAAAGAACACCTCGATTTTGTTCGACATCGTGATCTTGCACATGCCCTCAAATGGCCGTCTCTCATTAGCCACCGGGCCTAGCTTGTACGCTGGCCCTTCGTCGACAATCCTTCCTTGCCCTCCGCGGGCGCATTCATGCCTCTGACAGCGTCTTCAGCTTCCTCCCACTCGCTCGCCGATGCGCTGCTCCCTTCCCAGTAGATTGATCGAATCAGAAAACTGCACTTCCCCATGTCTGTCTTCTGAGAAAGTGAATTTTTTGTGCCTTTTGCTCAAGATTCTCGGGGTATCGCTCGTCGAATCATACGGTAGAGAGAAGAGTTGACTTTGTGTGTTTTTAATTCAAGTTAGTCTATGCAGTCTACTTGTTTGATAGAATATCCCAGAGACAAAATTACACGTTCTGGGCAAAGTTATAGCACCCTGATATTCATTAGACAATTATTACAAATCTACAACGTGGCAGGGCTCAGCATGGGTGTCTATGAAAGATGTTTATGCCTCGAGGCTAGGGTCATGGAATCTATAACAACCTGTCTGACGAGAACGAGAGTGTTGGCCACGCTAAAGTGCCAGTATAAGGAGCAGCTCCTAATAGGTTTATAGGGTGGTGAAGGAGGCATAAATGAACCTAATTACATACTAAATAAGAACAAGGGGAGAGCATTCCTGAAATGCGTATTTGAAATTGGAATTAATTTGTAAGAGGTGCCTTTTGTAGTAAAGGCAATGCTCCTTATATTAGAACTCTAATATTAAGCATGCCAGTTAAGAGTGCTATTAGAATGAGTGGCCTACTAGAAAAGTGTCCACCTATACATTAAATGACAAAATCATGAGGCTCAATATACAATGGGGTTGGGTCAAAGTGGATAATTCATCAAGTGACTTAATTTTGGAGTGTTACAAAAACTCGCCTCATGGCTGCAACTGTTGATGTGATAATGGCTCTCTACTTTTCTCTCAATAGTGGTGGAGGCGGTGGCAGTCAACGAAAAGAGCCCTTGGTTGCCAGGAACCACCGTCGCTCATTTGTACTTTGGCAAAAGTAAGCCCTATACTTTTGCCAAAGTTTAAGTAAATCCATTTCGTGTTCTAGCGATAGCAGGTGCTAATGGACGAGCGCTAGAGAAGTTTTGGCCGAGTGATCAAGATGTTAAAGATGATAAACAATAAGAGGAGATCTCAGTGCGGAAAAGAATGAAAGAAAATAAATGAAAAGAAAAGAAAAATAAGAAAAGACAAAAACAATGTCATTTTGTCCACCTAACTCGCTGATCCTACCACATAGGATGACAATAATAATTAGACTACTACATCAATGATTTCCGACAAAAATCAACTGGAAAAATTGCATTTTGTAAAATTATTGAAAGGTTTAGGATTAAAAATTGCAAGGTTTATGACTGATATGGTAATTTCCCATTGTAATTTATTAGTTTTATATGGTACAAATTAGAAGAATGTTTCTAGCAAGTAGCAATCATGTTGATAATCTATGTAGGTCAAACAATCCTTAACATTTTCCAACAAGTTAAGCTCATAATTCCTAAACTTCAGGCTTTGGGATGGGTGATAATTAATACTTTCTCTTGATTAAATGAAGGGGGCTAGAAAGAAATCATAAAAAAATGAAGAAATAAGTGCATCGGAAGTCTTAAATTTCATCATGAAAATATAATTAAATCCTAAATTTACAAAAAGAGCAAAATAGAAATATTTCAATTAAGTATGTCTAATTTGGATAATGGAAAATGCCGACATGTTTTATCTATTTATTTATTATTTTCTCTATCTACGTGTCGACAATATGGCTAAAACAACTTTAGTCTTATGCTCTATATTTTAGCTATTGGAACTAAGAATACAACCTGGAGAAGAGTGAATAGTTTGAAAAAAACAAAAACTATGAAAAACATGTATAGAAAATAATAAGTTCAATTTCAAACATGGGCAAAAAAAGATTATAGAAATCAAATGCATGAGCTATTGTTTAACATATAGTGATGATATTGAGCATGTAAAGCAAATAGTGAAGAAATAGAAAATTCACAAGCAGATATATATATATAGTAGTTTGATGTCCACTCTCTCCAGACTAATAGCCACAAGTCTAGCTAGATTACATAAATAATTTGTTTAACAAGTTACAAATGGCAAGTGCTAATCTCATTACATAATAGATCACACTATTAGGACTACCCATAAAATATTTTTCCTAAACATTTGCAAGTCAATTGAAAAAAGGTTTGCAGCTAATGTTCTAACGCTATTGCTTTGACATTTTTGTTAGATACTTGTTCTTGTTCCTCAAGAGACTTCCTGATCGTCCGCCACTCATTTTCACCCTACAACAACTATAATTGTTTTCATCAACGAACATCCTCACATGGTCACTGTTCAAACATGACCAATGACATGATAAGTCCAGCATCGACACAGACATTGCCAAAAGCTCATCTTTAGGTCCTTCCAAGTATATTGGCAATTTTGACTCTATGAAGATGTTCATGGTCCTTTCAAGTTTTACCAAACATCCTTGTTCTAGGCTTGTTCACCATCACCTGGTCCATCCAAGTATTCACCTTATCTAAAGATCTTCCAACTCGTAGACATATTTAATTGCCTAATGTCTTGTTCACCTCATATATCAGCAGAGCACTCTAGATAGTGGCAACGCACTCCTCATATAAGTTCATCCAGTGCTATTTATGACATTATTTGCATTTCAACTTGTTCATATATCACCTGATACTTGCTCAACCAATACACACATTAGTAGCCTTTGATTGTCTTTGTCATCTTCAAAACGACTTAAAGACTTTCTCAACTTTAGCTACATCATAGCATGTAGGAGAGAGAATATCAAAAAGACGTCAGCATTTTTCTTTGGTCAAGTTGAACGAAGTTAATAGAAGAACTCAATTGCACCCATTTTAAACGAGTTTTAGGACTTGAGCGACATGAGCCATATGCAAGATGATCATATGTGCTAACGAAAAAGTTTTCCTTTTAAGATAGCCCAAACGATACAAGCTTCATAGTGAGATATATCATTGGTCGAAGTGGACTTGGGGCGGAGTCACATGACCAAGATTTTGTAAATCAAATTTATTTTGAAGGGCAACATGTTCAAGGAAATTTTGTCGTGACAGATATGTTCAAGGCTTTCTAGGATAAAAGCATATGCCTCGTAAGGGGAAATGAGAAATTTCTCAATATTGGTAATAGGATGGTGAATGAGCTAAGGCTTCAACAGTAACGGTGTAAGACTGATTTTCAAAACTAAAAATGAAGCTGTCATGATTTGGAAAACGAAGATTGAAGTAGATACTATCCACTATAGAGGAATAGACTTCTACTTGCAATGTGCAAAAGATGGTCAGAGAAAGTCATTTAAAAAGTTCAGAGATGAAAATGCCATGTCTGTCCATATATGAAAAATCGACAGTATTGGCAATGTGCTCACGACTTCTGAGCAATCATATCGGGTTAAAGAGTAGATACGTTACTCTATACATTCTCTTTTAGATATCCATAAAATCAATGTGGAAGACAAGTTTTCTACTACTGATTGCTCAAATATGTGATGGGAGAACAGTAACAATTCGAACAATATCGAATTAACACATCGAAATAAAATAATCTCTCATCTTGTATAAACCTAATATGAATCGATGTAGTTGAGTAAAATAAATACCAAGCACGCGAACACAAGACGATTTTTACGAGGAAAATCTCCTCGATGTGACGAGATAAAAAACCACAAGACCGGAGTCCACTCAAAATTCTTCACTATCAACAAAATTGGGTGAACAATGTTCTTCTCTAGCAAATACTAGAGGTACATAACATCAAACACCTCAAGAACATAATTATTGGCAATACACATGAATTTCACAAGAGATTAAGGATAAATCTGACCAAAAACGCAGGTTTTGATCAATCCACGAAAAACCTATTGTAGGGAGCTTCAAATGAAAATCAAACCATTCAGATTCGAGAAAATTGTGCCACGAACATGCTGATAAAATTTCAGCTCAATCGAACCATGAATCAACCTCCGATGCCAGCTTGATGTAAATTAGATATTGCCCCAACCTCCAAATTTTCTACTTTCTCTTTTTTTCTTGTTACTATTTCCTTTTGTGGCTACCACTTTATATAGATAGTGATAAACCATATTTCTCTATATAACTTATCATATGGGCTCAAGCCCCTTTTTGGGCTTACAAGGCTTTCTCCAGATAGGAGTGAACCCAGCTAACAAATCTCCCCCTCACAACAATGTGGAGGGATTCACCATCCCTGCTATCAATTGGCAATGTTCAAACTTCTCTTTTGGTAGAGTCATCGTCATCATATCAAAGCCATTATGATCCGTATGAATTTTCTCAAGTTCTAACAACTTTTTATCTAGAACATTCCTTATCCAATGATATCTAATATCAATATGTTTCGATCTAGAATGAAAAAATGAATTCTTACCAAGATGAATTGCACTTTGATTATCACAAAATAGCACGTATCTCTTTTGCTAGAACCCAAGTTCTTCTAAGAACTTCTTCATCCATAGCATCTCTTTACTAGCTTCGGTCGCTGCAATAAATTCAGCTTCGGTTGTAAAAAGTGCAACACACTTCTACAATCTTGACTTCCATGACACAGCTCCACCCGCAAAAGAAATCAAATAACTAGAAGTAGATTTACGAGTATCAATATCTCATGCCAAGTTGGAATCTGTGTATCCAACTAACTCAAGTTTCCCGATCCCGAAACTGAGTTTCAAATTTGAAGTTCCTTGAAGATACCTCATAATCCACTTCATTGCATTCCAGTGCTCTCTGCCTGGATTTGACAAATAGCGACTAACAACGCCAACTGTGTGCACTAAGTCTAGGCGTGTACATATTATTGCATACATTAAGCTTCCTACAGCTGAGGCATATGAAACACTTTCCATATATTTCTTTTCTTTATCAGTCGTAGGACTTTACTTCATATTTAACTTAAAGTGGGTAGCAAGAGGAGTATTAACTACTTTAGCATTGTCCATGTAAAATTTTTAAAGGATCTTCTCGATATATTTCTCTTACGACAAAAAACAACTTCTTAGCATCTTTGTCTTGGGTAATTCTAATGCTAAGAAACTGCTTTACCGAGCCCAAGTCTTTCATAGCAAAAGACTTACTCAACCGTTTCTTCAATAACTCAATTCTTGAAGAATTTCTGCCAATAATCAACATATCATCAACATAAACCAAGAGAATAATAAAGTCATCATAAAAAAAAAATTTGGACAAACACACAATTATCCGAGGAAGTCTTCTTATACGCCTATTCTGTCATAACTGACGCAAACTTTTTGTACCACTGCCTTAGTGCTTGTTTTAGGCCATAGAGACTTTTCTTCAATTTACACATATAATTCTCTTTCCCTTTCCCTTTAAAACCCTCAGTTGTTCCATGTACATTTCTTCCTCCAAGTCACCATGTAAAAATATTGTTTTAACATCAATTTGCTCAATTTCCAAATCTAGGGTAGCTGCCAAGCTTAGTACCACACGGATATAAGACATTTTCACTACCAGAGAAAATATATCATCAAAATCAATACCCTTTCTCTAACCGAATCCCTTAACAACCAATCTAGCTTTGTACCGTGGTTGTGAAGTATGTTCATCTTGCTTTAGCTTATATACCCACTTGTTTTTCAAAGCTTTTTTACTTTTAAGTAACTTCACCAACTCAAAAGTATGATTATCATAAAGTGACTGCATTTCATCTCGCATAACATCAAACCAATTGCTTTTGTACTCATTTTCTATTACTTCTGCATAACACTCTAGTTCACCTGCATCAGTCAATAAGACATACTCATCTTCAGAATACCTAGTGGAAGGTCGTCGGTCTCTAATGGATCTTTGGACTGAAACATCCAGTGGAATATCTAATTGAGCCTCTGGTTTAGAAATATTATTATTTGTGTCAACATGTTTGGGAACATGTGTGTTATTTGGAACATTGATTTCCTGCTACTCTTCATCAACCTGTATAGGAATATTTGTAAGAGGAACTGAATCCAAATCAACCAAATTATCACTAACCTGTGGTGCTGAAATTATCTCTGCTTTCTCAATATCCTCTATTGTTTGATCTTCCATAAACACAACGTCTCTACTTCTTACAATTTTCTTTTCAATCGAATCATAAAATTTGTAGCCAAGCATATCTTATCCATAACCAATAAATATACACCGTCGTGTTTTCACATCAAGTTTAGACTTCTCATCTTTGAGAATATGCACAAATGCTTTGCACTCAAAGACACGCAAATAATCATAAGAAACATCTTTGCTTGTCCAAACTCTATTAGGAACATCAAACTCTAAAGGAATGCATGGAGTAACATTTAATACATGCACAAATGTACTTAAAGCCTCACCCCAAGAGGATCCAGGTAGCTTTGACTGTGAAAGTAAGCATCTTACTCTTTCAACCATTGTTCTGTTCATTATCTCAGTTAAGCCATTTAACTGAGACGTCTTGGGAGGTGTTTTTTGATGTTGAATGCCTTATTGTCTGCAATATTCATCAAAATGTCCAATATACTCTCCCCCCATTATCAGCTCTGATGCATTTTAATTTCTTTTCAGTCTGTCTCTCAATTGAAGCCTGAAATTACTTAAAAGCATTTAACACTTGATCTTTAGTTTTCAATGTATGAATCCAAAATTTCCCAAGCCAACAAGCTGAAACATGAACAGTTAGTTGGCAAATGAGCCACCAAGTGATTTTGTTTTCATAGGATCGTAAATATCAGAATGCACTAAATCCAATATACCTGACTTTTTTGAAGGAGGGGAGCTTTTAAATGTAATTTTGTTTTGTTTTCTTGCTAAACAGTGAGCACACTTTTTTAGCGCCGAACTTTTCAATCCTGAAAGGAGCTTCTTCTCGGCCAATAGTGACAAACCTTCTCACTAATGTGACTGAGTCTCTTATGCCATAACTCAGCTACATCTTCGTTGTCTACTGCATTAATTTTGTCTGTGGATAACTTTGCCTGCATAATGTACAACGAATAATATTTTTCACCTCTAGCCACAACGAGAAAACCTTTTGTGAGCTTCTATTAACCATTACTGAAGGTACTGCAATACCCCATCATTATCCAATTTGCTTGTAGAAATCAAATTCAAACAGATATCAGGTATATGTTTAACATTATTCAATACTAACCTGGTGCCATTACTGGTTTCTAGGCACACATCACTGATGCCTACAGCTTGAGCTAGCCCATTGTTTCCCATCTTCATAGATCCAAAGTCACCTGACTTGTATGATGTAAAGAAATCCTTACGAGACGTAACATAAACGGATGCAACACTATTAATTATCCAACCGGTCTTATGAGATACAAAATTCACCACATCACCATCAAAAATAGTGAAAAAGTCTTCTTTAAGTACAGCAACACGATTGTCATCACTGTCATTATCACTTTTCTTCTCTTTACCTTTTTCATTTTGTTTCTCCATTTTTAACTGGCGACAAAACCATTGAATATGTCCCTTTTGATAATAATAATGGCACTCAGCATTAGCAAATTTATTATAATTACCTCTGCTTTTATCTCGACTTTTATCTCTATTTCTCGGACCTCAAAACTCACTTCTTCCCCTTTTCTCAACAACCAAGGCATCAGAATGTGAAGAGGACGATCCTTGTGTCTTCCTTCTCATCCCTCATTCAATATACTACTATTGGCCAAATCCATAGTAATCCTATCATCTAGGGCAGAAGATAAAGATATTCGGAACGTCTCCCAGAAGTCTGGCAAAGTACCGAGCAATCACAGTGCTTGTATCTCATCATCAAACTTGATTCCCATCGCAGCCAACTAATTTATAATTCCTTGAAAAGAATTTAAATGATCAGTCAAACGAGTACCATCTTGATAGCTCAGAGCCATCATTTGTTTTATCAAAAATAGCTTATTATTCCCAATCTTTCGAGCATATAACTATTCGAGCTTATCCCATAAATTGCATGCATATGTTGCCTCAATAATATGGTTCAAAACATTATCATCCACCCACTACCTAATATAACCACACACTTGATAATAAAATATAGACCATTCAGCATCAATTTTATTCTCTAGTTCCTCCTTGGCAAATACGGGCAAATTAAAAATCTTTCACATATAAATTGTCTTCTATCTTCCCTTTCCAAATATGATAATTCAAACCTTTCAGTGTAACCATTCTACTCGTATTTGTTTCCATTATTTAACATAAGACAGAAAAATCAAGCAATAACCAGATGCTCTAATACCACTATGATGGGAGAATAGTAACAATTCGAACAATATCGAATTAACGTAGTGGAATAAAATAATCTCCCATCTTGTATAAACCTAATAGGAATTGATATAGTAGAGTAAAATAAATACCAAGCATGCAAATACAATATGATTTTTACGTGGAAAACCTCCTCGATGTGAGAAGATCAAAAACTACGGGACCGGAGTCCACCCGAAATTCTTCACTATCAACAAAATTGGGTGAACAATGTTCTTATCTAGCAAATACTAGAGGTACATAGCAGCAAACACCTCAAGAACATAATTCTTAACAATACACATGAATTTCACAAGAGATCAAGGATAAATCTAACCAAAAATATAGATTTTGATCAATCCACGAAAACTCTGATGTAGGGAGCTTCAAATGAAAATCAAACCGCTTAGATTTGATAAAATTGCGCCACGAATATGCTGACAAAATTTCAGCTCAATTGGACCATGAATCAACCTCCGATGCCAACTTGATGTAAATTAGATATCGCCCCAACCCCTAGATTTTTTGCTTTCTCTTTTTCTCTGGTTACTATTTCCTTTTGTGGCTACCACCTATGTATCACGGACACGCGACACGCGACACAACACGACACCATACGCGACACATCATTTCTTAAAAAGTAGAGAATTCCGACACGTTCCGACACGTTATATATTAAATAAATATTTTAATTTTTAATTAATTTGATTCAAGTTCACAAATAAATAAATAAATAAATAAGAACTTACAATAAATTTACACTAATAATATTAATAAATCTATTCATAAAAAAATTTAAAAAATATATTCATAATTAAAACGTGTGCATACTTAAAAATATATTTTTTTATTCTAACAAAAATTATTTCCCTCAAATCCTCTCTCCTCGTTTCTCTCTCCCCTCTCCTCCTCTTTTCCCACGCCACCACCCCAAAATCCTCCCCCTCGATTTCAGCAGATTTGCCCCCCCCTCCCTCTCTCCCCCTGCCCTTCCCCCGACGCCCACTTGCTCCCTGCGCCCCCCATCAATCACCCCCAGCCCCCTCGATCTCTTCCCCTTCTCTCCCTCTCTCTCTCTCTCTCTCTCTCCCTCCCTTCCCCCCTACGTCACCACTTGCTCCCTACGCCCCCATCCCCTCGATTTCTTCCCCTTCTCTCCTCTCTCCCCTCCCCCTCCCTTTCCCCCCCACGCCACCACCTGCTCCCCTGCGAGGGTGCGCTCCCCATCAATCCCCTCCATCCCCGTTCTTCCCATGCTCTCTCTCCCCTCCCCCACGCCACCACCTTCTCCTCGGCCCCTCAGTTTCTTCCTCACGATCTTCTCAACTCTTTCGGTCGCCTCCGGCCTTCCTCCTTCGCAGCAGCTACAACCTCGCCGCCGGCCCTCCATCGCAGCGTCGCTTCAGTTTATGCTCTTCCTCTTGCCGTCACGGCCTCACCTCCGCTTCCTCGGCCTCTTACTCGACCTCATCTCTCTACCCACCATCGTCTTCTTCAACAATCTCTCTCGGACACGCGTGTCAAAGCGTGTCGAGAAAAGTTGACCGCGTGTCCGAACGTGTCGGACACGATTCGGAAGGCTCGGCAACGTGTCCGTGCTTCATAGGCTACCACTTTATATAGATAGTAACAAACCCTATTTCTCCATATAACTTATTATATGGGCTCAAGTCCCTTTTTGAGCTTGCAAGTCATTATGCTTCCTTCACATATGAATGAACACAGCTAACAATATGTACAACTGAAAATATTAGATCATTGTGTATCAAACTTGTTTTATATTTCTTTGAGTTTCGATACATTGAAAACTATTAATTTTGTAACGAGTTTTTACTTACATCAATTTGTTATGGTTTTTGTCTACAATTAATATAAAAAAAATTTGTAATGTTTTATAACTATCATTTAATAGCAATTTAATGGCACGATTTACAATAGTTTTATATTGATGTGGAAAAATAATAGCTTTATTTTTCCATAAACCCCTCAATATTTTACAATGGATATATAACAGTTTCTTAATTGCTCTCTCTTTTATTTAAATAATAAATTAAACTTCAAACCATGATCTTTTAAGAAACGTTGAATTCTCTATCTTTCCTTTTGGTTTTTTTTTTTTGTCAAAAAAATTTTGTTCATGACTCAAAACTATACATGAAAAATATATAGACTTTCATGGTAAAGCTAATCAATACAGAGCAAAGACCAGAACACTACGAAACAAAGCCAAATCTAGAAAACAAGGATTATCAACAAAGCACCGAGGGGTTAAGCGCATACTCGTTTTAAAAGAACAAATCTATCAAGCAAAATAATTGGCGGCCAATCACTGGATGTGGTATCATCGTTTGTGATAAGCACACACTAGAAATTCCTTTTCCAATAACTACAATGGTGTTAATTGACAGTGTGCACTTAGATTTGGCTTCTTCTATATCATCACCGTACGGAAACGTTCCTTTTCTTTTTGTTGGGTTAGACACATTGTTCCTATTCCTTCTATTATCTAGTGTGGAGTGTTATATCCTGGGAGTACGCAAGAGCCTTACGCACTAAGTTTTGTATTTCAAGGGGCAGAATTATCCTTAAGAATAGTGTATACACGTCTTAGATGATTAATCTTATTTTCTCATATTTTCTAACATATTTCCAACATTTCTTTTTTTTTTCATATTATTTAATCTTTTTTTTTTTAACAAAACTTATGAATCCTTTCTTTTACATAGTAAAACTAATTGGAATTATAATTGATCAGAAAGATTTCCAAAAACAATCACACTCATACATCATATCCAGTTTTATATGATTTCATAAGAGGATAAATACATATACAATGTATGAACAAGCAGAGAAAAGATGGTAGAGAAATTAATGTGTCGTTGTAGGAAATTTGCCCAGTAATGGAACTTCTCAAGCTGTAAAAGTATTTATAAAAAGGATCTGCAATTGACTTGGTATGTTTTACGTCTCGTTGATATTACCTTTTTTTTTTTAAATAAAAATAAATAATAGATTTCTTTGTAAGGAAAATCAAGTACAAAAACGGTTGCATTTTTTAGAAGGCATAATACCATAATTATTTCTCTCGGTTTCTATTTTGTATTTGAAAACTTCTTTAACCCAATCACCGTTTGTTTAGGATAGGATGCAATTGAACTGGAGCTACTTCAACAAAATCCTCTTGTGAACAGCATCAGTAACCTATTGCCCTAAAGGCACATTTAAATAAGTTAGTGAAACCATGTTATGAATCATATGTCAAACAAAATAAACATAGCTTACTTGTCTCCACATTAATATCAAACGAATGTGCTGTCAAATAGAGAGATCTGGGATTGAGCTAGATATTTTTAATAATCCTGAATAAATTTGTTTTGTATTTTCTTGGGTAAAGAAAAAATTATATTAAGAGAAAACGTCTGAAAAAATTTACATTCATATCAATTAAAGACATACCTCCAATACAATTTTAAAGCAAATTATTGATAAAATCACCAAAAAAGTCCTAAATTTATTGCATTTATGCCAATTCAATCTAAGCCTTTCAATTTATGCCAATTTAATAACAAACTTTTAAAAGATATGTCAATTTAGTCATTTTGGCCAGAAATCATTTACATAAACGCTGGCAATGCTACGTGAGATGGCCAATGCTCATGGCAATGTCAGCATTGACGTAATTTTCTCAATTATATAAATTAATTGTTTATTTCTTTTTCTCTTTCTTTAACTTTTCTTTTTTCTACAAAGTTCAGCAACCCTCGCCGGCCACTATTTCACACTTCCATTTGGAAAATTCAAAGCAACATAGTCTTGATCTTGCTTCCATCCGTTGGCACCTAAGTGCATCAGCGCATCCTGCAGCCTCCCCAAACTAGTCTTCCATCTTCACATCATGGAACTCCTTCATCAACCTCCTGCAATATTGAAGATTAGGATTCAACAAGTGACAGCAACAGGCGACATATTTGGTCCGTTCTCCGCATCTTCCTCTTGCACGCACGACCATCCATTGCAGACGCAATTCAACACTCGAACTTCGTCACACGATTTCTTAAGCGAAGCGTCCATGAGTTCCGACGCCCTACCCTGAGACCCCAGTTTCCATGCCTATTTTGTTGAAGCAAGATGCTGCAATTCGATGAGTATAAACCACGACTTGTTTGGCTAGGACAATATTACAGGTATATTCGTCGCGAGGGACATACATACCAACACAAGCTGGAACTGACCGTGTTATGTCGCATGTGAGCGGCTATTCTTTATCAATTCACTATGGCCGGCAAGGAAACATGATACGCTGTTGAAGCATTAAGTCTGAATATGAGATTGCCTTTAGAGAGTAGTTTTTAGCTGTAGTAGGATTTGGGAAATTCTTTAGCTTTCGAGATCTATCTAATTACCATCTGAATGTCAAAATCTACTCGTTTCATAATGCCGAACGGGTGTTAATCACAGGATCGTAACCATATGATCATCCTTAATCCTTAATTTAGAAGAGGCTTTCGATCTGTAGAGGAGGAGATGTTGAAACTTGCCAGTCTCTCGTCCAATTGCTGAATTTCTGCCATCAGTAATAGAATTGCATCATGCTAAATCGGACTAGTCTCCTTCGGATGATATATTTCCTGCCTTACGTGCAATTATAAGTCCTATCAATTAGAAAATTTGTCTTGATATCTACGTAGATGATCATTGTTATGTCCAAATTCTCAAGGTACACCAATATAGAAAAATTATATTTGAGATTTTTTTTGGCATAAGCTTTTAAGTTTCTATTGTACTAATAATCGGATCAATCGATGAAATGGGTTGCCCCTGCCGTACAAAAAGAGGGAGGCACATACGCCACATCTTTCATAATCCCATCATTCTGTCAACAATACGCTAATTCTGTCCGGCTCTTAAAATCCCGAATGGTGAATATGGTTAGGGGATTCAAATTGAAACAAATAAGAGAAAATAAATATTTATAGAAGAAGATGGATAAATGGATGTAGTAGGTAACCCAAAACTTCAAAAAAAAAAAAAAAAATCAAAAAAACAAAAAGATGAATCGTTACCAAAATTAGCATCCAGGCGGTGGGCAGAGGCCGATTTTCTACAGATTCAGGATACTTGGTTTTTTCGCCTTCTCTTTTGCTTCTCTTGCTTCTTGTATTCGTCGTATAAACTGAGTGCCCTTGTTGTACGATCGAACTTGCTCCTCAGTCTCTCGTTCTCTTTTATGTCGCGCAGGAGCATATAATGTTCCGATGGCTTCTTTTTCACCTCATCTTCATCGAGAGAACCTGCTCCCTCCAGAACTTGGCCCACCCTGGATGCCAGCGCTCCTTCACTAGCACGTCTCCTCTTGTTGCTCGATTTTATAGCATTGCTCTTCAGGCTGAAGGATTCCCGTTCAAGTGACAAGTCCAGGAACGCTTGTTGAGGGGACAGCATGGAGAGGTAAGATGCTCATGTTAGCAATGCCCGAAGCCATAGTTGAAATTGTTGGATGATCATGTTTTGTTAGAAGTTTGAGTTCCCAAAGCACGGAAGCTAGCGCGGCACTTTTGATTAGGGTCCAAGGCATATGGTTGATATTTCTGCAAAACTGTAATTGCTACTAGAGAGATTGTTTATAGTTTACTCAGCAACACAAAAGGGTATATGAAACTAAGTGATCTGATATGACAGAATCATGCGAGAAATTGGTCCTTTATTGAGCAGAGCTCAAATGAAGGTAAAGCTTATAAGAGTGCACTCTAGTCATGCAGATGGCAAAACATCGCTATGCCTGGGAGCATGTAAGATGAGCTCGCCCAACGCTCGTCAGAAAGGCCACCACCATAGCTTCTCCATAGACATTTACGATGACAACTAGAAAGATGGATCTAGAAAGCAACAATCCTACTGAGCAGACATCTTGTGCAAGAACACTTAGTAAAGTTCCAGATTTCTTTTCATTTTCTGCAGACTATGGTCAAAAGGCAAAGCGAAAATCATAAAACTAAACTAAGAAATGGTAGGAAAGGCTCCGAACATAGCTACAACTTTAGTAAGGCTGCAAGCTACAACTTTCTCAAAGGCCCTGCCTGGAGCTAAATGGGGAAATTTAGTTTTACTCTGGCACAAGACACGAGGAAAAAACTGATGTCAATCATAATGAGGAGATGTTTCCTGATTTCCAGACTACACTTCGCATGCATAAGTGTGTTCATCTCCATTTTAAATCTAACATGTCATGCCTCAATTAAGGGTTCTGCATGGAAACAGTAAATTGCTTACCGCAACAAAACCACTGAGCCACCTCCAGGATCATTTTCCAACAAAACCCAACATCTAATATTCATTTGGAGAGGATGCTTTAAAGTGAATAAAGCTGCAAGTAAGGACAAACAAGTAACCAATTAGAATGATAATCTTAGTATCAAAGAAAGAAATAATTGGCATTGGATAAACCAAGAGGGTACCAGCCATGGACTCTGCAGACTAAAGGCATAACGAGAATGTGGCCAGACACTTTATGAATGCTGTAGCCTTCTGCATGTCATGTTGCCTATCATCGCACTGCATCATCATTAGAGCTTCAGCTAGCACCTCACCCCGATCTCTGCTTGACACATCAGATATCAATGAGTAACCGTACAAGGGGAGAAAGACACCATTGCCATTCTGGTTGTTCATTATAACAAAGTCACTAATGCTTGCATGACTTTCTCTGTCATTGCCAAACATCTAGGACTGTGGTCATAAAGAAAATCATGTGAACGAAAGTGCATGAGCAGATGTGTCCAAAAAACCAGCTTGACAGCAAGGATATGATCTCTGCTTCAGACATCAGATATTAATTACAGTTAAAAGTGTTGTGGTCATGAAAAATTGATCACTATTTCCTCTCTGAACAGAGTCCTTTGCATTTAGAACTATGGTTTATAATAAAATCAGGTAACTGAAAGTGCATGAGCACATAAACTCAAAAAGTAAACTTGACAGTAAGGTACTAAGCACCCAACATAGAAGTGCCAAGCTTCCATGCCTGTATTCAAGTATGAGGTTGTATAAAATCTTGCAAATCAACGTTCAAAGCATCGAGATATTTCCTCATTATTTTAAAAGCAATGATGCAACAGCAAAGTCTTTCTGGAACGGTCAAGCATTTTCCTGAACTGTCTGATTTTCCACCAGAACATGCAAGCTTCTTAATGTAATCCATGAGATCTCTAATATAATCCAAGTCAATCATGTGAGAAAATTTTCCTAGACCATCCAAACATGGTCCAAGGAGTGGGTGAGCCTCAGTCACATGAGTTGTACCAGTATCTCCATTAGTTCTGTAGAACAATAAAAAAGAACGACGTGATTACTGTATACCGTTAGATACCATTCACAAAGATAATTTCTAACTCAACTTTAAGCGCATATTTTGGGTTGATTATAGAGAAAGATTAAACCAACACAGCAAATGGACAACATCACGCATAATTGAGAACCACAGCTTAAATTTGTCCTATGAATTTTTTCATATCAATCTGAAGACCTGACCAATATTGAAACCCCAGTTCCAGTGTCCGATAAAACATTTGCTTTGACACAGTACTACGCACCAAGACCAATATGCCCTACCATGTTGGCATATTTCACTTAGTGTCATAACCATACAAACTGTTTGACGCATGAAATCATCTGGGCACAATTGACTGCACAGTATGCTTCAGGATATGAAAATATATCTCAAATACGGCAGAAAGTGTCCCATACTGCATCCTTTGGCGCTTCATAATATCTGGAGCGAATCTAGCTGCTTTATAATCAATAGCAACCTGTTCACACCACCAAGCACCTCAGTTGTATGATAATGAAAGTAGAAAATCAGAGAAAGTAGGCCTGTTGTCGTCGCATAAGAATCCCTACCTCTTCCCTCATTTTTCAAAGTCATTTCTCATTTTTTAACCTGCTTTATAATCAACTGCATCGTCAAGCCCCTCTTTTAGTCGAAGAGACCTTCAAAGGCCATCTTGAAACACAGCTAAGCTAGGCCCATATTATTATATTGCAGCCACATCAAGCCCATTCTCCGCTAAAATCAAACTAAAGTCCCCCACCGAGTCTATCATTGTCGCCGCCGTTAACCCTCGCTTCCACCGCCACTAACCCTCACTTCCCACCACCACCGTCAGCCGCTCAACGCTTAACAAATATGAACCAAGCAGCACCAATACGACCAGGTTGAGAACGAACCAAGCAGTAGTACCGATATGCACACACAGGAGAAGAAGCCGGTTTCTGCGGATGGTTCGAGCGAGGATTTTTGCTTTTTCTCTCGTGCTCTCTCTCCATGAACGGCTGTGTCGCCTTCTCCGTGAACCCCCTGAACGTAAGAACCTTGCCCGCCTTTTGTTGTGTCAGCACTTGAAATGAGAAAAAAAAGAAAAAGGATATAGGTTTTATTATTTCTTTAAGGTTTTGTGTGATGATGCCAAAGTGGCGATCTTGAGATGTGTGAATTTAAATACGTCTAATCCTAAAGTGACAAGAATCATGCTCTAAATGGTTCATGGCACCGTAAGTCAAAATTTCGTTATCGAATCTGAGATTTCTAAATTTCACTGGCCCTAAATCAAGTATCTAAAAAATGATTAGAATTCTAATTTTTCAGTCAAACTTCAAATTTAGAAAAACTTTGAATGTACGCCTACGCTATTCAAGTGTCAACCGGCGTCCTTGATCCAGGGCGTTCTATCCACCATCACTACCACCGAACTCCGCCACAAACGCCCCACACGAGGAGCATTTTAAGGTGTCGCCTTTCGCCTTTGGAACGATGGGTGTGCAGATTAAAGAGAGTCATGGAGAGAGTTGAGTTTGTAGTGCGTAGCTTTTTTGGGGTTTGGGGGTAATTTATTGTACTAATGGGCTCAATTGCTAATTGAGAGCAATGTATCCTGTAATATCCCGTTACCCATGGAAGAGCACGCCAAAGATCGTTTCTGATATGTTCGAGCTACTTCTTCACGTCTTCACACGAAACTTTTGTGAATCATTTTCTTTTTCTTTTTTCAAATAGTAGTTTTGGTTCCACCACTGATAATGCCATGCACGTGCATGTCTCCTACTGGCAAGACGCTCGCTATTTTCACCACATTATGGACACTGCAAGATAGCTGAGATTATCTCCAACTCACGTCCGAACCTATCTTCCATCAGATCAAGATTAGGATAAATTGTGCATGAATCTCAAACCGAGCGGTGCTCTCGAAGGCCATTGTCTCGTGTCAAGAGAGTCGTGGTCACTATTAACGTGCCCGTGGGACCGCTCATTAGTTCAGTCCATTGCTGGTTGTTGTCGTTGTCCAAATTGAGATTCTATTCAAGGTAAGTCACATAATTTGATTTGAATTAGAGATTATCTAATTCTTTTAGATTATGTGATCATTAGAAGGTTAAGATATTTAATTTCATTTTCAATCAATCTTGCGTTATTCATTGCATTTTTAATTGGTATCCAGTCACTGACCAAAAAAAATTGGTATCGACTCAACCACTAGGGCAAACCCCAGTGGCCACCCTTCCAACATAAAAGAGAGAGGTGAGGGGTTCAAATCTCCACCTTCTTAGGGGGTTGAGGTAAGGACGATTTAGTTTCAAGTATGGATTTCGACTTTCACGCCTTGCAAGGAAGCAAGATAAAAATTTGAGAATGAGAGTTAGAGTATAAGTATAGTAGGACCGACCGAAAACAAAAAAAAAAAAAATTGGTATCGAGTCTTTAAGCCTAAATATTGGATCTTCAATTGGATATTTCCTTTATTTTATTGCACTTATTGTCAATCGGATCTTCAAGCCGAAAGATAGGACCGCCCCCCCCCCCCCCCCCCCCCCCCCCCCAAAAAAAAAAATCTTTCCCCTTTTTGTGCCCATCATGAGGTAATATTTAATAATCTAAGTTCGTCCTTAGTAATTATTAATACAACCCTAGGCTATGCACGTCATTAGATTAGAGTGCATTATGCATATAAAAAATTAAAATCTCTTCACGTTGATTTATAATTGCATTCATACATGTTTTTTGAATTTAGAATATCGTATATTATGTGCATGTCACATATTGCCCGTCATTTAGAAATTCACGTGCTTTAGGGTCAATGTTTTAATATTTGCAACATGTAGTGCATTATTGGTGTTGCATTTGTGTAAGATATCATAACAAATACAAAAATGAATTAGCATTGCTTGGTTAAATCGCCATCTTTTAGCAAATAAAGGTCATAAGGCCATGTTTAGTGTCAGGGTTTAATTCTTTATTTTTATGAAAAAAAGAAGATAAAAAATAGTCTTTCACATAGTTTAAATAATAAAGTTAATCTATGATTAATTCTATTTCATGTCATTGCATATAGGTCACATTTAATTTAATTAATATAGTATACATGACATGGCATCATAGTTCATCAATGCATGCTTAGATTAGAAATACATAGTCATGACATTTAAATTAGTCATGTTATTTTAAACTGAAAAAACAAAAAAGAATTAATTGTCATGGCATCTAAGGTCTTGGTCCAAGTTATCTTGTATAGCTTAGGTCATGCATTAGTCATACTCATCATCACTTTCATGAATAAAAAATGCATTCGTAATTGAATGTTTGTTTCCTAAGTTTGCAGAACCCCTATCTCAATTGGTGCCGAAGAGAGATCCATTTTTGCTTGCGCATGCATTCGAGGTATTTTAATCTTTTGGCAACTTATTTACTAATTTGATTATTGAATATTTCATTATTGACTGCACATTCGTATGATCATCCCTCATATGTTAGTGGCTAGGATTAAAACTGACAAAGATTGCATGCAAAAATATTTTTGGAATAAAGAGAAATGGTACCAAAGGAGTGTTTGATTAATTTAGCGTGATCAAGTCCCCAAATCCATTGATCTTTGGTTCATAGTACTCCAACATTTTACTTTGAGTGTCTTATTGACTCATAACCAATTAGCGGTGGCTCTAAAAAGTAAGGTTAATCACAATAATGCTAGTAAGAACACCTAGAGGGGAGTGAATAGGTGTTTAAAGAGATTTCACCAAACAATTGCGGAATAAAATTAAATTGCCAGCTAATTCTAAATGAGAAACATAATTAGTTTTGTAAACCCCCAAACTTCTAAAACAGTAAGTTTGCAATAGACTTAAAATAAATAGAGTAAAGAGAAGAAAAAATTGCACATGAGTTTTATAGTAGTTCGGCTCAAATCAAGCCTACGTCCACTCTCCTATATTAACATCTATTGGCTGAATTTCACTATAGGATCAACAGAAGATTACAACTTATTAATGCAAACACTTAGTGGTAGGTCTTTCTAGCTCACTAAGACACTCTTTTTGTGTCTTCTCTCTTGATCACACGTTTTTAATGCTCATAAACAAAGACAAGTAATTGAGAGAGCTTTAGACTTTGGAATTTTAAATTCATGTTCCCACAAATTCTTGACTGAATGACCTCATTTGTATACTACTCCACACCACATTAACCATTGACAATTTTCGAAGGAATTTCTTCCAATCGAACTGTTGGACAAAATCTTTCAAAAGGATCTTGTGGCCGTTGAAGATAGGAATGAAATTTCCACTTGATTCTAGCCACTCATACAATTAAAATCTTGGTTCCATAAGTGATGCTTTCCAAAAGGAAGCTTATCTTCAAGATTGATTTCATCAATTGTGATTGATTTAATCAATATTTGTATAGATAGAAAGTAAAATCATTTACCAGAAAACTAGTCGTTGTAGAATAATTTTCAATTAAGTTCATTATTGATCTCTGTCACAAAATTGATAAGTTTGGTCCTGGACTCTTCCTCGTTCTATACACTATCTCATTCTAAACTCATATGAGTGGGATATACTTCTGGAATAAAATAGACTTTGACAGAAGTCTTCAATGGTTCCTCAAAAACAACTTATAAACAATTTGTTCTTAAGAATGACATTACAACTAGAAAGTTTTATCAACTTCAAAATTCAGTAAGAGTTTTCTAAACAAATTACATGTTTAAATTGAGTAAAACCTTGCACTTGATAGGACTTGGGAGTCTACAATGAGCATCATGCTTAGTAATCCATCAGTTTTTTCTTAGTAGTTCACATCAAGAAAGGTTGTGACACTTAGCTAGGTAGAAGTACCGAAAAGCATCTCTTGTATGATTGGATGAGCTAAGTTGAATTAAAATCAATTGAGTTTTGGGCAGCCCGTCTCCTTTTCCGAGGACTTTCTAGGCTATCCGGAGATGCATAAATCCCCATGCAGACACGAAGTGAGGAATGAAGACAGAAAAAATGAAAGAATCCCAGAAACTTTGTTGCTGCATGTTTAGATGCTTAAAGCTGACTAGTTCTCGATTGGTGGGTTACAAATCGGAAAGAGAGCGGGGAACTGAAACAACAAAAGTTCAGAAAAGCAAAGGTTGAATTCTCCCTTCACGAAGGCTGAATTCTCTCAAGTTCGATCAAATAAAATATTATTACATTCCATTATTTAAAAATGATTCTATAGGTGCGGGGAACTAATCCTCGTACCTCTTGCTTTAAGTATGTTTTTTTTTTTTTACCTTCAGACCCTCAGCATACCCTACTCTAACGATATGACCGTAAATCCGGCAATTGAAGCAGTTCTGACTCATGCTGTTTTTCTGAATAGAGGTTATTGCTCGGTGGTTGCTTTCTGGATAGTTAAGTACATTGATTGCTGAATAGGCCCCAGTTTCTTCTGCTCTGTTCTTGGTAACTTCGGTTTAAAACGCCGCCACCCGCAGGATACATTAAGCTCTACTTTTCTGCATGTAAACACAGGTTGACTTTGTCGCGGAGATTCTCTCCAAGCTAATCAATAAGCAGGTTTTTTTTTTTTTTTTTTTTGGTCGATAATCAATAAGCAGGTTTAAGGGAAAAAAAAAAGGGGAGGATTCTCAATACAGTCAATGCCTGCTTTCAACCCAATACGACCCAAGTTTAGACGGCACTAACCTCAAATCAACATTTAATGGATGCTAAAACATTTAATGGATGCTAAAACATTTAATGTTGTAGGCATCACAGGCATCAAAATCAAATTGGCATGCAGAAGCTTAATTTTTCCATAAGCCGCAAAAGGATCGGGAAAATGTTCTAAAAGACCTTATTATTTTTCAAGTATTTTTTACAGAAAATATTGTGAAATTTGGAAAAAATCTCATGAAGACATCTAATCCCAACTCAGCATGCAAGATCTTCTAAAAAAATCCTAGAACTTAATTGCAGCAAAGAATCACAACAGCGAGTATCAAACGGGGCAATTAAAATCAGGACAATTGGGGTACGACACATGGTCAATTGACTCTAGAAAAATTATAACACGTTAAGCACTTAATAAGAACAATTTTCATGAAGAAAGTTTTCTAAGATAACCTACACATGAATTTCTAAAAATTCACAAGCTGGGTGTTCATGCATGTTAAAAATAATTCACTCTAGCAAACAATGTTCAATAATTCTTAAAAGTTAACCCAATGTTGACATGTGTGTCGTGAAAGATTTCTGTGAAGGACCTATCCTCAGAATCCTTATAGAAAAATTCATGCAAAAATGACAAAGACTCGAGCTCCTAAAGGCAGAACTTGCAATCCGAGTTCCATACAAGGCAGATTTTACAACAAAATTTGCAAAAATGGAAAGAGGGTCAAATGATGTGCAAATGCAACAAGATTGGTGTCCTCAACAAGCTTGGGATGTGCTTTATGACTTACTGAGAGATGACAAGTTTGATAAGGTTAATTGCTTGCTCAAATTAAAGCAATCATGCGGACGGACGAATCAGGTCAATGCAAGCATGACATGAAAGAAGGGAGCTAAGATCCTAATCCATCTAAATGATGTTCAATATTTTTTAAAATTTTACACATTATGTGCAAGAGCAGGACGAACATTATTCGTGAAGGAATCATTTCAAGAATCTCATCCTATAGTTTTCTAAAAATTCGAGAACAGATGCAACCCCATCGAGCATATGCGGGGACAGACATGATGACGAACGTTCATGAGTTGATCGACCCTATCAAAAGAGCTTGTTATTTGCTCGAAATTTTATGCTTTATTCCTAGATGTCCTGAGAAAGTTTCATGAAGGATGCATCATTTTATCAAAATCGCGGATACATTAAAGGTCAGTCAGAAACTCCGAATTGCAGTTCAATTAAGGACGGTTTATTGATGATCGACCTATCCAAATAACCTCCAAAAATTCTGGAAAAATTGTATGTTGTAGAGATGCATGTTTTGAACAACTTTCATAAAGCATCGACTTAAAAATCTCAACAAAAAACTCTGTAAAAAATCGGCAAACAGCAATCATCGCCCAAACAAGTGTTCGGCAACATATTCTTACCAGATTTCCAGATCAGTACCCTGACTTTCGAAGCAAGTTTGAGCTAGCAAATGACGTCCATTCAGAGCCCATAATATATCAAATCAAAGGTAATCGAACATAGATCGAATTTCTAGAACACATCGAATCCATGTTTCGAGATCTAAGACCTCAAGCTCGCCCTAACAAAAAGTCAGTTCCAGAGACATGCGACTTTCCAGAAATCACATTCAAGCACAATCAATCTATAACTCAGCATATTCAACCTATCATCCTAAGCATATAGAACACTTAGGATTTGAATCCTAGCCCCGACCATCTTACACGTTATTGCTTCATCAGATTCGAAGTTTCCAGGGTTATCTTGTGACTTCAACTTGAAGCTCAATCGAGGAATCTCTAGGCAATCACCGGTCACCATGAGATCGGGAGGAGGCCAACAAGAGACGTCACAAGCTCACGGAAGGAGAAGGATGCCGCTGGACTGTCGGATCGGCGGTCGAAATCATGCCGGAGGATCATCGACTTACATGCCAATGTTGAAGCCAAGGGAGAGAAGGTGCCAGATCGGTGCCGCCTAGCGAGGGGAACCGCTGGCGGTTTGTCCGACCAGCGAGGGGGCTCCAAGACTGATCGATGCACCAATGGGCCATCAGATAGAGGTGGCGAGCGGCGGTGAACGAAGGTGGAGGAAGTCAGCAGAGAGAGAGAGTAGATCTGAAATTTTTTAGCACCATTTGGTTCTTTTTTGTGCAATTAGGTCCTGGGAAAATCTTTGCTCAAATAGAGTGCCGAAAAGATTAATTAGCACAATTACCCACCTTGAAATACAAATTGATCTAAATTGAATCTAATTGATGTCATAGGACACTAATTAGTTCAATTACCCATGCTCATGAAGGCCTATTACATCCAAATTGACATTGAAAGGATAGCATGACTTTTATGCTAAAATTTAATAGAGGATTAATGATGAAATTAGACCTCAATTTTTGAAATTAAACCTTAGTCCCAAACGAGTCAACTTGAATTTCGCTAATCGGAGTTCATTAGCTTAGTTTTCTTAGGTTCAAGTAAGCTAAAGCCCTCAAATTGAAAACTTCCGAAGTGAATTTCCCAAAATTAACCCCACATTCATAATTATCTCAAGAATATGAGTCAAACGGCAATGTCCATAAGCTTATTGCAAAGAATTGACTCAAACCCCTAATCAGGGCAAAAATTGGGGGTTTTCGTCTCGGAATGTCAAATCACGAAATTGGTCGAACGAGTGGCCATATGATGACCTCTAGATCAAATGTTGTAGAATGAGCTAAGCTAAACTACAAACAATATGTAAGTAATTTTATTTTTTGGCTGATTTTGAATCTAATTCCGCAAATTAGGGCAAAGTAGGTTCTTAATCGATTTTCGAGAAATTTTTAATGCCAAAATCAAATTGAAGCTAAAATAATGTGATATTGAGATTTTTGCATTTTCCATTTTATTTTTTATCAAAGATTTAACCAAAAGTCAAATCCTAGTTGACTTTTCATTGAAGATTGATTTTGTGATAAAAATTTGAATTTTTTCAAAATTTTTGTTGCTAAAGTGAAATTAAG